>CAWUFW010006693.1:0-600000 GCA_963921515.1 Calotriton arnoldi | reverse complement strand
CGTCTGGAGTTTGGGGAGCGAGCAAGATGGCTCCGTCAGGGATAAGAGGACATCGTCCGCAAATAGCGAGATTTTATGGCTTTCTCCGCTAAAGGGGATCCCCTTGATCTCCGGTAAGTTCCGTATGGCCATGGCCAATGGCTCAATGCTGAGAGCAAACAATAAGGGGGATAGCGGGCATCCTTGGCGTGTTCCTCTGGTGTGGGGGAAAGGAGATGAAGCTATCCCATTTATCTGGACTCTAGAGCGTGGTTGTGTGTAGTTAGCCCTAAGCATGGTGAGAAAATCATCCGAGAAGCCGAAGTGGGTGAGTGTTTTAAAAAGGAAGGGTCAATCCACTCTGTCAAAGGCCTTGTCGGCGTCCAGACCCACCAGTACCACCGGTATCTTCCGTTTGGTGGCCTTCTCTATCAGGTGTATTATGCGTCTGGTATTATCATGGGTCTGGCGGTCTTTGATGAATCCGGATTGATCGGGGTGGATAAGATTTGGCATAAGGTCTTTAAGTCGAGCCGCCAGGATAGCCGAGTAGATTTTCGCGTCAAGGTTTAATAGAGCTATGGGGCGGTATGAGGCGCACAGCTGCGGGTTTTTCCCTGGCTTGGGGATCACCGAGATGAGGGCGTCAGTCATCAACGGAGGGGCTGTGTCATCTGTGGCCATTTTGTTAAAAAGGCGTGTGAGATGGGGCAGAATATCTGGGGCGAAGGTTTTATAAAAATGGGCTGTGAGCCCGTCCGGTCCCGGAGCTTTGTGCATTTTGAGGGATTTTATGACGGTGGCTACCTCTTCAGAGGTAATGGGTGCGGTGAGGTTATCATTCTGTTCTTGGGATACCCGTGGAAGGTGTAATGTTTGGAGGTAGTCCTCCTGCAGCACTGGGTCTCTTGATTCGCCCTGATACAAAGCCTTATAGAAGGACCCGAAGGCGTCAGCTTTCTCAGCGTCTTTGTGGGTCAATGCGCCCACCTCGTTTAGTATTCCCCCTATATATTCTCGCTCGCGTTTCTCCTTCAACTGCCGGGCCAGATGCATGCCTATCTTGTTGCCGTGGGAATAAGACATTTGACAGAGTTTTAAAAGAGTGAATTCTGCTCTATTATTGTAAATCGCTTTTAGTTTCCCCCGTAGGGCCGTAAGAGCGCGGAGAGATTGCCTGGTGGGTGTGGCTTTATGGTGGGTTTCTGCTGATTCTAGTTCAGATTCTAGGTCTACCCATTCTTTGGCCCTCTGTTTGTTCAGGGAGGAGTTAAGGGCGATGCAGTTCCCCCGAAATACCGCCTTGAAGGCATCCCAATTATTAAAGACAGTGGTGTCCTCGGGGATATTGAGCTTAAAAAAGTCAGTGATTGATTCTCGTAGTGCAGTACAAGACATTTTGTCCCGCGTGAGGGAGGGTGGGAAATACCATTTGGGTGTAGTGGGTGTGATGCGGGCCCAGGACAGACAGATCGAGACTAAACAGTGGTCCGATATGGAGAGAGGAAAAATCTTAGCTTCCCGTAGGGCCCCCTGCAAGGATTGACTGATAAAGATGTAATCGAGTCTCGAATAGGTGCGGTGCACATGAGAATAGAAAGTGTAGTCTCGTGTCTGTGGATAGAGGGTGCGCCACGTGTCGAGAAGGCCCATGTCTTGAAATTGTTGTTTGGTATCTGCCGTGAAGGAGGTGGAGTCTGCCCTACGTGAGTGAGTGCTGTCTAAATCCGTTTGCCACGTCAAGTTGAAGTCCCCTAGGAGTATCGTTTTCCCCTCCGCAAAGTCCCGGACCTTCCCTAGTATCTTGTTCAGAAAGGGTGTCTGCCCCGCGTTGGGGGCATAGGTTGCGATAAATGTGCATAGTACGCCCTGTAAGGTGCCTTTGACCATGACTAGTCTCCCGTCTCTGTCCGTCTGAGTGTCGCTAGGTTGGAATTTCGTAGAGCTGTGAAAGAGGAGGGCAACTCCCTGATGCTTAGTCAGTGCGGAGGAACGATAGATCAATGGATAGTGTTAGTGGCGCAGTCGTGAGTCCTCTGCTCATGTCAAATGGGTTTCCTGGAGGGCGACTACATCAAGGTGGTGATCTGAAAGGTATTTCCAGATCTTCTGCCGCTTTTGAGGGGAGTTGAGACTTTTCACATTCCAGGAGCCTATTGTAAGTACCAGCCATGGCCACCCTCCCCTCCCGCCCTCTGGACCAATGATATTGGCACGGGGGCCTGGCTGGTCCTGACCAGTAACATGTATGACTCATGTAAAACAAATCAAGTGTGGGTCTCCCGCATGCGGCCTGTGGTATTAGATCATGAGGAACAAGCCGCCACCTATCCCAGTACCCACCCCCCCCGAAAATAAAGGAAAACCCAACAGTACCAACAGAAACTGGTTACCCCAAAGGTAAACGAAAAGTAACATTACCAACTTCAATATGTGTAGATTCGCTGACAAATTCCCAGCGGAGGGTTGAGGGACCCCCATGGGAATCGTGGGGGGACGGTACGACCGAGGTCCCCGTCCGCGCCCGTCCCGAACATTACTTGAAGCTATGTTTGCCAATGACAGAGCGGGTAGCGTGTAAAGCCAGTTCTGGATATCCGCTCTCACGGGTATGCTTACGTTACCCCCATTATATGTCTCTATAGTGAAAATCGACCAGACTGTACAAAGCCGCAATTATCAGTAACATGCGGTTAGATTTATAGTCCAAAACTGCGGATCAGTTCGTGGAGATGTAGAGCTACTGCCTCCATTTGCAGGTCCTTATTTCGGAGTCGCTCGATGGCATGTAAGTGCCTATAGTGTTCTCGTGGCCAGGGCGCCTCATCAGTCTCTGGGTCACTGGGACATCCGGTCAGATGGCTCACGAAGCCACGAAAAAGGAACTGTGGCTGTTTTGCCCCCTTAGGGACCGCCAACGGCCATGAGTCTTGTCTCGTCTTGGGGTAGGGCGCTGCAGCTTGCGAGTCAGTAGGTGGACCGGTCTGGCTGTCCATTGCCAAGAGAAGGAGTCTGGACAGAGTTAGGTTCCCTAAGAAGAACCCGGCGTATGGCAAGGCTGGTGGTTCCACGGGGAGTGACCTCCATATCAATCTTCGACACCTTCAGCTTCAGTGAGAAGGAATCCGTCGCCATGTCTCCGTGGCAGATGGGATGATCATCTTATGCATTATCCCGTCATCTTTGGCTGCAGGAAGGAGGCGCTAATGTGGGTCTCATTTGTGGTTCCTACGCGTACCTGTGGACCAAGAGGCAGCTGAGGAGCCGTTCCTCAAACTCTCCTGCGTTGTCATATTTGCGGAGCCAGGCTCCTCGGGGGGGAGGCCCAGGAGTTCCAATCCTTCTTTCAGTTCGGATATATGTCTTTGTTTGTTATTGAACTCGAAGCTCAGCCCGAACGGGTAGGTCCATCTGTACTTAATTTTATCGTCTCGTAGCTTTGAGGTGATAGGTCTAAACAGCTGTCTCCGTGCCAGAGTGGCCGGCGCTATGTCTTGGTAGATGGTACAAGAGTGATTTTGAAAGGAGATTGTTCCTTTTTTCCTGGCAGCCAAGAGCACTGCCTCCTTGACCTTGTAGGAGTGGAATTTAGCTAACACGTCGCGTGGCCGCTTCTTCTCTCCGGACGTTGATCCTCCCACACGATGGACACGGTCCAATTTTATTTTAAGAGTTTGGGGGCTGAGGATTTCCGTGAAAAGTCCCTCTAGGAAAGCTTCAAAATCTGGCCCCTCCACCCCTTCCTCCAGGTCTCGTATTCGTAGATTCTCCCTCCGAGCCCTGTTTTCGAGATCCTCCGCTTTGAGTTGTGCCTGGTGGAGTTGGTCCTGGAGGGTGCGTACATTTTCACGTAATTCGGTGGTATGTTTGTCGTGCTCCTGGGTTTGTGCCTCTAGATCCAGCACTCTAGTGCCCACTGAGTCCACATCGTGCTGGAGAGAGGTCAGCCTCTCTGTGAGGTCGGATCGCAGCTGTTCCATTGTGGCTTTAATGTCTTGACTGAGATCATTGCGGAGCTCCGTTTTGAAATCTCTAAGCAGGGTCAAGAGGTCATCCTTCGAAAGGGCCATGTTACCTTCTCCCTCATCGTGGCTTGGTTGCAGGCGCTTGTCTGTTAGCGCAAAGAAATCTGAGACCCTGTTTGTTTTCGTGCTCGTTGCTTTCTTTGGTGGCATAAGGGCGGGTCGAGGAGAACCCCTGGTGCCGTAAATGGAGTGGTGGTCTGCTTAGGGGGGAAAGCGCTGACGTATGCTGAGCCCCTGGGTGAAAGGTGTGCTATTGAGGTTGCGGCCCAGTTATTTGTAGGGCTTCGTTAACCTGAGCGTTGTATGAGCCACATGGAGAGAGACGTAGCAATGAATGCGGCCCGGTTGAGGTATGGTCAATTGCGAGGGTCCGACGTCCGACCAACCTGGCGGGGAGACAGTGTGTTGAACTTCGCCTTCTTAACTGGTCTTGGAGGGTAGTCGTGGCTTCGTGAGCTTCTATTGTGAAGGTTGCCTCCTCTGCAGGGGCCCCAGCAGACTGACGGTTCTCCAAATTTCCCACCTAGTAGCCGCTGATGATGCGTCACGGCCGCATCGGTTCAAGGATTATCTCACCGGGTTTTAGAAAAGTCGCATCCCACGTAGCTTGTTGGGCGCCATTTTGAGACGCGTTGATAGTTCCTGATTAGTTGAACACCGGGATTATAAGTGTAGACCGCGGGGTCTCTCAAGGGCTGTGTCCAGATGCTGTGGGGCGCTGTGACTTGCATGCCATGTCCGCAATATTGGGAGCAGGGCGGCCCGTCGCCGACCGGGAAAAGGCAAACCGGGATGATTATGCGTCCCGCCAGACTGCCATCTTAAGGCCAGGCAGGGCACCTGGAGGCGATCACCAGAGGGGGATACGGCCTCCCCTCACACCGCCACGAGTCCCCGGGTGTCTAACCTGGACGTCAGGTGATCCGTTGGGTTCCGCTCCCCTCATGAGTTGCTTGTCTGCCTGGGGAGTCCCGCTGGGCAGAACGCAGCCGTGAGGTCAGCTCCGGTGGTCATGCAGTGTGCAGTGCCAGTGATATTCCACCCGGGGCCCCCTCAATGTCCGTGGTGCCGGCAGTCTTCCTCTCCAGTTTCGGTGAGTCGAATTGTGTATCCGCAACTATGCCTGGGTCACTTCACCGCTCCACGGAGGGTTCCGATTCTCGCGGGTTAGCGGGCGCCATTTTAGTGAGCGCTGGTGCTCCGCTGTAGAGTTGCACTACTGGACTTGGAGTGGCGGTGGAGTCGATTTATTGCATTCAGGCAGTGCTCCGCATCGTCCGGATAACGTGGGTACGCTTCTTTGCGAAAACCGTGTTGATTTATCGCAATTAGCAGTTCAGGAACAGCGCGCGGACCGGGAGCCGAAACGAGCTAGGTCCGTTCGGCCATCTTGCCCGGCCACGCCCCCCACAATGTCTCTTTTTTAAAGCTATATTATAGACTGAGAATAACTCTAATAGTCTAACTAAACGGCATATGTTTGTTTTAATTACTCTCATTTGAATTTAGATTTGCACTGCTCTCATTCCTTTTTCCAATGTTCTTGTTCAATGACTTTCCACTTCCTTCCTCCTCCGTCTCAAGCGCGTGGACGCACACTTTTTGTTAATAGAACGCTTTAAAAATCTATATTTAATAGATTTTTTGGTTCTTCCATCTCTTTCATTTTTCTTGCTCAAATCAGAAGATTTGAGATGTGCGTGTTGATTTGTTGAACCCTGCTCGCGCTTGCAATTATAGACTGCATGCCGCCCACAAAGCTGAGAACACCAATACCCCACTTTACTTCATTCAGTTAACTGTGACATAGTGGAATTTCCACATCATATAGGACAAAAGACCAGCTGACTAGAATGGCCTTGAATTGAGGTGCAAACCCATGGGGAACCATAGTGTTTATTGAACGGAGATCCACATGAAGTGCTGACATTCTGTGAAACAAAGAGATAGACCTTTCAAGTGGGGGTAGCATGTAATCCTGACCTAAAAAAGTTAAAAGGCATCTCCTTTTCAACATTGGCTTTCTTACATTCCTTTGGGATAGGGGCTGTAGAACACCCAGTACTTGCTACTGTCATGCTGCTTCACTTCAGCCACCGTCTTGCATGGAAGCTCCCATATTGCATCTGTCCAGGCTCCACTAAATGAATCTTTGCCACCATGTGCTAGTTTTCTGGTACTTGAGAGTCAGAAGTGCCAGTTGAGGATGTGGGTAGGGCAACTAGAGTAAGTGGGTAAAGCCACTGGTAGAAGAGGGTGCAGCCGAGGGAAGTGGGTATGGCCTCCGAAAAAATGTGAGCACCTGCACTTCATATTTTACAAATTAAGCACTGGGAGAATGCTGGATTCCGGTTGGAGGAAAATGAAGTCATGCTACATGCTTCGTAACATTATTCTTTGATAAATGCGTTCCTAGTTTAGGAGTTTTCAGATCACTTTCAGAACACTGGCAGAGCTCTTGCAGAGACCTTTGCGAGAGGCAGAAGCCTTGCAGACAGAGGGCTGCAGAGGAGTTCAGACTCCGATGCAGAAATGAGAAGAGAAGAGCAGATGTGATTTGCAGATGTAGGGAAGGAGAGGGCAGACTTGATGGACAGCGTAACCGAGGCAGTTCAGATGTAGGTTTAGTTCCATTCCGACTTTTATTTAGATCCTAAGCTTTAAGCTTTGACTAATTGGCTTTGTCAAGGCTTATTTGTTTTATGCTTGATTTCCCTTCATGGGAGATTCTGCAATTATTAATGAATGATGTAGCTTTATGCTACGCTCACTCTTGCATTGTGAGTTCTGACTGACATCATTTGTGCCTCACTGTCTTAGGCAGGGATTGTTTCTTCATGGAACGCTTGTGTGGAAATTATGATGCTTGTACTAACTTACATTTTCTATTCTCAATTCTGTAACCCGATTGATATCTGACCCCTAAATGAAGAGTCAGAGAACCTTAAATTTTGATTGGAAAATAAATCCCTTTAAAACTCTCATTATTGGCTAAAATGTTTATTTGCATTTGATTAATTGCCCATGTTTATGTAGGAGCCTTTTGGGTCAAAACACGGTGGCCAAGATCTATCGACCTAGAGCGGAAACAAGGGTAACGGTAATCAGAGGTAATGGTGCCACATTTCCTAGATTTTCCAAAGAGAGATTACCGTGGGATTTCCGCTCCATCTGGATGGTAGCAGAGGTAAGGTTAACACCTTGACCAAAAGGAGCAGAGTTTAGGTTAATGCCCTGAAAGAGCTACAAAAATAGGCCCAAGTTAGAATAGGCCCAAGCCCCAAAAAGTCCTAATTCCTGATTCCAATGCCCCGAACTTGAAGACTGGCAAAGCGGTATTAGAAGGCGGTCTGAGAAGGCGGTTGCTAAAGAAGGTGTGAGTATCAATAGGGAGCAACGCATTGCGGCAAATTGTTTGTTGCAGTAATTTTGATTGCAGTAATTTTTTTTGCAGTAAATTTTGATTGCGATAATTGCATTTGCGGTAATTGCATTGTATTAGATCATGAGATGCGGTAATTGCATTTGCGGTAATTGCATTGGATTAGATTGTGGTATGCGGTAATTCCAGTTGCGGTAATTCCGGTTGCGGTAATTGCGTGAGTGTGTTAAATTGTGGTGATGATTTGATGGTGTGATGTCTTGCGGAGTTGTGATGGTAGTCGAGTGAACGTGAGTTTATTGGTTTACTGGTCCGAACACGTGCGGTCCAGGAGGTTTTTGGAAAGCGGACTCAAGAGTACTCCTAGATCCTGGGATAGGTTTGTGGTGTAAAAAGCACCACTTGGCTGTAATTGTCCGATCATTGATGTGGACGTCGTGGAGCGCTGTCGACGGCTCACTTGGGATAGGGAACTTTGTGTGTGCGGATTCAATAGAGTCGTGTGTGGAAAACCTCGCGCGCAAGGGGTAGACTACAGCGATCCGAGTGACTAACGCAGGTCGTGGGTCACGGGGTATGAATGTTCTTGAGAGAGTGTATACTATCGATCTTTTAGACAACAGAGAATTACTTGGTTTTATGTAACTGTAAGTTACTGTGGCTGTCTGTTAGGCGGTTACTTGGTTTAGTAGCTTTTGGATAAACAGTTACTTGGTTGTTTGAGTGTGAGAGTGAATGCGTATGGTGTGATTGTGAAGGATGGTGAGCCGCTGTAAGGAGTGAGAGTGACGTCAGAGTGTGCCGCGCTGTGATAGGTCTGTTGTGAGATTACCGTATTGAGATTGGTTGAAAGTCTTCAAGAATTAAACTGTAACAGGATTGGAGGGAAAATTAACGTTTACGGAATTGAATCAAAACATTGGATTGAATTATTGCAGAAATGATATTGTTTAAAGGTTTTAAGACACTTCTGAGAGGTAAATCGACAAATTCGATTTGGGTCGGTGACGAGGCACCACCTAATGGAACACCTGCACATTTTATGTTAGCAAATTTGGGATTATTTTCATGTTTGTGGATTCGCCAATGGTGCAAGGTTACTGAGGAAGAGGGTCCTTTGAGTTTTCCAAAATATGGTACTTTTGAACTGCAAATTATTGACAGATTAAGAGAAATGTTATCTGAAATAAATTCACCATCTAGAGTCGCACAATTTGAAGCTTTAAGCCTATGGGAGAAGACAGCAAGAGACAAGGAAATAGAGGACGAAAGGGTAAAGGATCAGAAACAGGAGAAGGAAATTAAGGATGACAAAAAGCCTAAAACCGATAGTGATTTAGGGGATGAAATATTGGATGCATTGTTAACTGAATGTCCACCACCTTATGTGGTCCCCACTGCAAATTCTGATAATAGTGTGCCAGCTAGTACAACAGTGGCTACTGCTTCTGTTGAACCAAGAGAAATACAGATTGAGAGAAATTTACAGACATTTCAGATTTCCCCACCACCTGTTGACTCAATACCGACAGTGATACCTTCAGGTGTTACTGCTCCAATTGTGACTGATTCGGTACAGATTTTACAAACCGTAGCTGCACGAACAGTGCGTAGACAAATACGGACTGTCCAAATTAATATGGCACCAACTCAAGAAGCTCAAAGAACTGCAGAAGAAGTAATTACAACAGAGTTTACCTCGACATCTCAGAATTCACAGGTTATAGAACAGAAACTGCCCCAGACGGTTCAAGCATTGAAAGATAGTGGAGGGATTGTCTTTACAACACCAATAGTCAAGGGAGAAACACATTTAATTGATGAGAAATTAAGAGACAAGTGGGCAAGGAAACATGAGAAGAAAAAGGAACCACCAGACCTAGCGAGGAAACAGAAGAAAAAGAAACCACCAGACTTAGTTGAGGAAAACAATAAACAGGATGAGGGAGAAGCTTCAGCTTATCCATTGAGAGAAATAGTGGGAAAAGTGCATGTTCATGTACCACGGGACGAAGGTGAACTTGCAGCATTTGTGACCAAATTTTCAAAATTGAGAGACAAGCCTATGCTGTGGTATCCACAAGTTGATGGATTTATTGAAAGTTCAAGTGTGTTGTGGATTAATTTCAAAATGTTCTTTGACACTGCAAAGCCAATTGAATTGTGGTCTGAATATAAAGTTGTTGTGCAAGGGCCAGGTGAAGAGACAATGAGAGATTTGTGCACTAATGCACCATATTCTGTTGTTATGGAGAAAAATGAAGCAGTGATTACTTTTCTGAAGGGCCGAGTGCCACCAAAAGATCTTGATTGGGTACAGATCAAAAGAAGCTCACGGGAATTAGACAAATCGGTTCATGAATTTTGTGAAAGAGTGTGTCAGGAGTTTCAACAGCACAGCAGGAGAGAGGGTACTGATGTCAGTGACAGGAGATTCTTTGTGTCTCAATTTGTTAATGCATCTTTGGTCAGATCGGTGTGCACATTCAGCAAGGAGTGGTTGGTTTGCAAAGAGATTTGATAGATGGGATTGCGAAGAATGAAGTTGAGATACAGGGTGTAGTTCCACAAGCAGGAGTACAAGGTGCTCAAAGAGGATTTGGTGTTTTACAGGACAGAGAGAGAGGAGTTTGGTTGGTCCAAAAATGGTTATGGATGTCACCATGCTGGAGAAAATGACCTTTTGCCATCTTTGTAACAGATTTGAGCATTGGAAGAGGAAGTGTAGACTTAAACCTGACGCAGTAGATGAAAATGTGCAAATACAGGGAGAAATGCAGATGCAAAATGTGCCTGTTCAGCAAAAGCAAATGTCATATCAGAAACAGGTACCAATGACACACGTTTTCCAAGCCCAGATGGTCCCACAAAATATGGGAAACCCTAAAATTAAGTTAAATCAGTTGTCCAAAGCAAATTTGAATTCTTTTCAGGACCAAAATCAGAGCCTGTTTCAACAGACTGCTGTATTTGAAAGTGACAGTTTTGGCCCCAACATATCTGATATCACCAGATCCATTGTGAGGACAGTGGAAGTTCCAGACCTACCTTACTTAGGGAAAAAGACCCAAGTCGTAGGAGTTCTAAACAGACAGATTGCAAATTCAGTTTCAGAGAAGGATGTGGCAGAATTAGGTTCATTTGAGGAAAGTTACCAATTCAATATTTGTTACTCAAGCACTGTAGGTCTGACAGGAAAACATTTGTGGTGCAAATTAAACTACACAATTTACTGTACACCGGATGAGATTGAATATCAGACTCCTGATGAGGATGTACAGTTTAAAATGGCCCAACCAGAGACAGCTGTAAGATTGTTTTTAGAAATGACAGTTGAAAAGTTACCCTCTGATTTGGAGGAAACAGTGAACCCAGCAGTATGTGAGTTCACAACGAAAGATGTCAAATTAATAAAAAGAGCAGAACAAGTTTTAGTCAAATTAAAACCAGATGCCATGTATTTCAGAACACAATCATACGATTCAACACAAGAGATAGTTGCAGGAATTTCACCCGTAATTGAAGATAAATTGAGCGAGGGATTTTTGGAGGAATTGATTGGAAGTTCATGTAACTCTCTGATCACAGGTTTACAGAAACTCAATGAGAAGTACAGAGTAGTGCAGGAGATTAGCAGCATAGTTGTTCTATGTTGTCCTATGGAACCGAATCCAGCCAGCATACCTTTTCGAATTGCATGTACTGAAGAATGGCTTACTGTTATTGACTTTTGTCAAGCTTATATCATAGTGCCATTACTTGAGGATAGTCAGGAGTATTGACAAAAAGGAGATCAATATCTCGGACACAAAATTGAAAAAGGAGCTAGAAAGGTGTCGCCAGAGAGAGTGGAAGAAATTCACCAGATGAATCCACCTCAAACTCAGAGAGAAGCTAGGATGATTTTGGGAATGGTTGGCTACTGTAGACAGTCGACACCAAACCTTTCCCTAGAGGCTAAGCCTTTACTGAAGCTGACACACGAGGATGTGTCCGATCCGCTTCCATTGGACAACGATTGCACAAAAGCATGCCTAGAGTCGAAAGAGAAAATGTGTCATGCCCCGGCACTAGGGATGCAAGTTTATTTAAAAGAATATACTCCAATTTGCAGTGAGAGGGAGGGCTGCGCTCTCTCAGTGCCTGTTCAAAAACATGAAGAAGTTCAAAAGTCTGTGACATATTCCCCAATGACTCTTGACCCTATCGTCACAGAAATGCCCAGCTGCCTAAACTTAGTAGCTGCGGTTGATGTCAGTCACAAAAAGAGTGAGAATATAATAATGGAATGTCCAGTAACTGAAATGGTCTCTTGTTTTGCAGATTTGCTACTGAAAAATCTTGTGATCGAAACATGTCTAAATTCAAATGTATTGAGTCTACTGCTAGTAAAGGAAATTGTTTGTGATGAAACTGAACATGAATGTCTAGGTGTCATGGATCAATGCATGAAGCCAAGGTTAGACACTAATGATGAACCCCTGATTGAGCCCGATCATGTCCATTTTGTAGATGGCCCATGTGTAAGAGGTAACAATGGCACATTAAGAGAAGCATATGCCGTGTGCACCATGAATTATGTTGCCGAAGCTTCATGGCTTCAAGAAGTTACCTCAGCACAAGATTCAAAATTTAATGCCTTTACCATAGCATGCAGTTTCACTGCTCAAATGGGAGTCACTATTGTCATGGGAAAGAGAGATGGTAATTCAGTTGCCCAATATTGTGTCCTGATAGCTTACACATTGAAGGGAAATTTCACATGTGAATCTGAGAAGAACACTGTCTATCCAATGTTGATGTCAATAGCGTACACTTGGGAAGAGTTGAAAGGGGTACAAGAAAATGTTTTGGAGACAGAACAACAAGGGTGGATCAGAACAGATTTTGAGAAAAACGCAAATGACATCCAAATGTCAGCTGAAGAAAGACCAGTTTCCAGACAGTTTGTCGTTTCCAATGACATGATACATGCATGGACACACACACTTAGAGAGGGATTCAATGAAATGTCTCTTTAGAAAGAATAGATACCAGCAAAAGTTTAGGAAGCTTGCAGAAGAAGAGTGTCATCGAGATGTGACATGTCAACAAATGAATGCAGGGAAAAGAACACACTTTACATTGAGTCACATAGGGAGATCAGAAGGTCCTTTCAATAGAATGCAAAAGAACACCATTGAAATGCCTGATTCCTACACAACCAGAAGAAATGACAACCACATGGTAGCAAATGTGTTATTGCAAAAATCGATCTCCAGGTATAGATTTCCAGTTTCTCTGAAATCAGATCGAAAGATCCACTCTATCAATGAGGTCCCGAAAATGATGTGTGCAGAGCTACAGACTGAACAAAGATTGCACTGTAGTTATCGACCTGAAGTTTCAAGCATAATAAAGCAACACAAAGACACCATAGAGTCTCGCTTTGAAAAAGACTGTGTCTCAACATCACTGAAGTGGCTTGTTGATGTACCTGTAGAAGCACTTGTGAAAATTGCAGAAGAGAGGATAAGCCATTACTACGAAGGATTGGCTGATGTGGTGTATACAGTTTCTTACCAAGTTGCTACACGAGATTTGCATAGTGAACGGTGCAACAGCCTTGATCTGAGAGATGATGTTGTGGTCGAGAACAATGTCCTGAAGGCTTGGTTGAAACCAAGATGGAAAGGCCCATTCCAAGTGATCTTGGTCACAACGACTGCTGTGAAGTCTGATGGCCTTCCGAACTGGGTGCATGTCTTCCATGCTCGTAGGGTCCCGTGTCCCCTTGATGAAACAGCTCCTCTTCCAGAAGAGATGCCAGCAGTGGTCGAAAGGCCACAGGAGAGGGTCAGTCAAGCTGTAGGGGAACACACTGAGTCTGAAGCAGCACTAAAGCAAACCGAGGTGGGACTAGAAAAGCAAGAAGTGGAAATTGGCTCGGATGAAACTGATATCGAAGTGGTGAATGAGCCAGGTCCAGCCTCTGATGAGAGAACTAGTGCTGTGGGCCCACGAGTGGAGGTGGAAGAAAGCTGGCTAAAGGGGTATACGAAAAGTCTGCAGTTGTCCCCTGAAAAAGTATTTACACCCGTAGCTGAAACGTCTGAATCAGAACAAAGTGAAGACGAAAGTGAAGGCTTGGATTGAGAAAGTCCAAAGGATCGATTGTGCTTTGTTGGAGTTATTCAGCACTTGAATGGTCATATTGCATGGACAAAGCACTGAACGTCATAATGGATGAACTGTGTGATGCAAGATTTGAAATGTATAAGCCACCTTGATTCCAAGCTTGAGACAAAAAGAGCTGAGAAAAGCTGAAACAATGACTGAGAACTATCAAAAGCTGAAAAGAAAACAATTATTGATCAATGAAAAAAATGAACTTTTCTGTTAGATTTTATTATTTTAGTTAATTATTTTACAGAAGACTAACCTAGGTCCGAGAAAAAGCTACAAGAAGAGTGAGGGATAACATTTTTTGAAGCACACGGAGTAGGTTTAAGGATTGTCTATTTAGAAATTTGAACTGCTGAAAACTAACGGTTCTGAGAAGCTACTTACAGAACTCTGCACTGAACTTTTGAGCTTGCCTATATATGATCTGATTGCAGAGAAAGCTTGTGTTGCCTTAGAGATTGATGTAAAATTGTTATGAGCTCAATTTTTGTAATGACAAGTGATACTGATCGTATTAGTTTAGTAGGGTTCTTTTACATACCAGATAGAAATAAGGTCTGCTAATTGAAAATATTACATCTACACACACCACAGACGAGTTGCAAAATTTTAGGTAGAGAAAATTATATATTTGATCCAACTAGTGATGAGGGTGCTCTTTGATGATCTCAGGTGTGAAATGAACTTGGTGTGATGATTACAAATCCTCAGGGGTGTGATGATTTAATCATCAGAGGGAGGATTGATAGCGCCTAGAACATGTTTTAAAATTTAGCATCACTGAGGGAAAACCTGCCTTCGCTTAAAAAACGAAAACTGCATTTGAAAAGTGACACGCAAATTTTTTGTGCTACAAAGTGAAAACATGAGCTCTGAAATGCACAGACTTTACCCAGATGCTTTTCACTTAGCAATTTATGTAACCCATGTGCAAGTAATTCATAGCTTGATTTAAATGTATTTTAGTTTAGATTTTGTTCTCACTATGAAAATGTGATTTTAATTTGTGAAAGTGTTAAAAGTGTGCATTAGTAGAATATAACTAGTATTAGAATTAGCACGATATTTTATAATGTAGAGAAAACAGAAACCACTCTTAATTAGTTTTTGCTCTTGGAAAGTTTCTGTTCGCCTTCAAGATAAGCAAAGGAATTTCTCTCCCTGTGTAGAGAACAGCTGCATATTTTATAGCTGTGACATCGGAGCTGTATCTCTGTCATTGTTGGAAAGGTTTAAACAAAGCTTCTTTAATGCTTAGCTTTAGTGAGAAAAGAAAACACACGTTATTTAAAAGTGCATTAACATGTTACATTTAATGTTTCTTGCTTAATTAAAAAGTTCTTTTGCAGCTCATGTATGTGTTTAGTTAGAAATAATGTGTTTTTATTAGTAGGTTAGTAGATGAAATAATATTAAATAAAATGCAGAATGTGCTGTGGGAAGGACTTTCACCTGCCTATCTGATGAGATGACATATGCTGCCTGCCCTGGGGTGGAATTGTCCTTGTGGAGAATGCTGGATTCCGGATGGAGGAAAATGAAGTCATGCTACATGCTTCGTAACATTATTGTTTGATAAATGCGTTCCTAGTTTAGGAGTTTTCAGACCACTTTCAGAACACTGCCAGAGCTCTTGCAGAGACCTTTGCGAGAGGCAGAAGCCTTGCAGACAGAGGGCTGCAGAGGAGTTCAGACTCCGATGCAGAAATGAGAGGAGAAGAGCAGATGTGATTTGCAGATGCAGGGAAGGAGAGGGCAGTCTTGATGTATAGCGTAACCGAGGCAGTTGAGATGTAGGTTTAGTTCCATTCCGACTTTTATTTAGATCCTAAGCTTTAAGCTTTGACTAATTGGCTTTGTCAAGGCTTATTTGTTTTATGCTTGATTTCCCTTCATGGGAGATTCTGCAATTATTAATGATTGATGTAGCTTTATGCTACGCTCACTCTTGCATTGTGAGTTCTGACTGACATCATTTGTGCCTCACTGTCTTAGACAGGGATTGTTTCTTCATGGAATGCTTGTGTGGAAATTATGATGCTTGTACTAACTTACATTTTCTATTCTCAATTCTGTAACCTGATTGATATCTGACTCATAAATGAAGAGTCAGAGAACCTTAAATTTTGATTGGAAAATAAATCCCTTTAAAACTCTCATTATTGGCTAAAATGTTTATTTGCATTTGATTAATTGCCCATGTTTATGTAGGAGCCTTTTGGGTCAAAACACGTGGCCAAGATCTATCGACCTAGAGCAGAAACAAGGGTAACGGTAATCAGAGGTAATGGTGCCACATTTCCTAGATTTTCCAAAGAGAGATTACCGTGGGATTTCCGCTCCATCAGTGGCAAAGAAACAAAGAAGCAGCTATCCATCCTGTGGCTGAATTCACAATCTGTAACCAGTAACACTGGGTTTAAACCCCAGGGGTTTGCTCCAGTGCAAATCACTTTGCTGTGCTTCATCCTAATGGATCATTAAATCTGAGACCACCCTCAACAAACTCTGTTCATGCTGATTGCTACATACAAACTTCATGTGAGGTTTAATAGACAATGTTGGTCAGCATGCAGCAGAAGTACTATCCATAACATGGACATGACAAAGCGACAGTTACTCACTGCAAAGTTGTCAGGGCACTGGAGGCGGGGAAAAGTTCAAGTTTAAAAACTCCAACTCTCAACAGATGGCAATGCAGTGAAATTATCTAATGTGCTGAAGTGTTACAGGGTGTTCAAAAACGAATCTCTTGTTAATTTGAAAGTGTCTAGCATTTTCTTGCAGGGAGGTTGCTGTATTTTTTACGTGATGAATGGTTTAATGACTTAGATCGAGCTTTGGCTCTGTGAGACAAGGCCCAAACTTGTGGTTCAGCTCTCCCTATGATTTTCTTGGATTATTCACCTCAAATAAATAACCATAACGTGCCTTTCTGTAGGAGCTCCTACGTCACCGACGCACATAATCAGCGGAATCCTTGCCAAGTGTGTCCAATGTCAACAGGAACCCGCACAAGGGCTATTCAAAAATGCTCAGGGTCGACGCTTTCAGTGTACTGCGATAACTGCAACAGCGCACAGAAGGGCTCCGTGCACTGGTGCAGGCACCAAAATCAAATGAGGTTCATTTTTGTTTTGCTTTATATAACACAAGCTCGGCACAAGGGCACTGGAGCGCTTTACATGGGCAGCACTTATAATTAGACAAGGTAACATTATGTGTTTTAAAGGCACGGGGAGATTAAGGGCCCTATTTACGAAAAACTAACGCAGCGCGGTGCTGCAAGTCATTTTGCTGCACTGTGCTGCGTTAGTTTCGAAGCACAGGGATGCAACATATTTACAACAATATGTCGCATCTCTGTGCTTTTCCCTGAGCTGGCGCACAAACTGCTGCCATGCGCCCGTACAGGCACCCTTTCACCATAGTGCAAGGATGCCTGGGTCGTGAGTTGATTGTTTCTGTGCAGGAAGGGGCACCTTCCTGTAAAAAAAAATCAATTGAGGTGATTTCCTCTTCCAATGAGTGCTGTAGAATGCAGCACACATTGAAAGAGGAAAAAAACGAGGAGAAATGAAAACATTTCTCCTCGTTGAGCCTTGTTACGCCAGCCCTGAGGTGGCGTAGCATTGTGACGCATTCAAAGGTTTACGATTGCTCGTAAATCTGGAAATGCATCATTGGACATAGGTGTTGCATGGGAACACCCACAGCAACACCCATGTCACGCCCCTAATACGCAAAGTGTTTCGTAAAAAAGAGGCTCTATTTACAAGCACAAGTAAAGCCATGTAGGGCGGCTTTACGTGTGCTTGTAAATATCAAGCACTAGGTTGCGCCACCGGTGTGTCAAGCAAAGTGATGCACCGGCGGCGCAAGGGCCTTGTTAATAAGCTCCTTAGCGTTTCTCCCAGAATCACAGAATGGTGAACCAACGCTGGGACCCAAACCTGGTTTCTCACTTTCAAAGTTGGCAGCTCTGGCAACGAATCCTCTTCAGTTCTGAGCAGCTTTACATAAACCTTGTGCTCCGGAACTACGTATCCCCGTGCAAACTCAACAGACATACATGGAAATAATTTACGAGTATGCTGTTTTGCACAAGGCCCCCAACTGCAGTGTCTGGCACAGGTAGTCCAGAGCAAATGCTAAAATCTAGGCTAAGTACCATGCAGAGGGGTTACAAATAATTGAATCAAGTCAAGGAAAACCGAGCAGTGTCTGAGCACAATACTTTGAGGCTCATTTTGTATGTCAGTAGCTGAAGCGCAGAGGAGGCGGAAGAAACAAACCTGCATTCAACTTATTAGTTCCTTGTGCCTAGTGCTGCACGGTCTGTGCTGAATGATGGGGTGCAGTGCTAAGGTACCCACGCAGAATAAGTGTAATACTGGGCATGCACATGGACAGAGTTTTTTTTTTTTTTTATACTTAATATTTGTTTACGGTACTGCAGTGAAGACAAGCAGCCACAACAGGCCTGGATCTAGAGGGTGGGCCAGGCCCTCCCAAAATAGCCCGAGGCCCACCCAAGGCCCATTCATGAGTAGAAAACAATCATTTGTTTTTTTACTTAATGAAACAAATAAAACAGGACTAGTGGTGTAGCATAGGCCCCCACAGCTACCATGATGTGGGTGGCCACAAGCTGCAGGGGGCCCCCTCAGCACAGTACTCTTGCTTGGGAGCTATGTGCCTTGCAGGAGGGTTGGGGGCTCAAGTTTCGTTACGCCACTGCACAGGACTGCAGCCTCACTATCAAAGCCTCATTGTGCAGATTTCATGTATAATGCCAATGCCTTGGGCTACCATAGATGCCTGAGGACAGAGGTCACAGAGGGTGATTGCAGGGGCGTCGCCCCACTGCTTCTCGCAGTGCGAGAAGCAGAAACATAAAATGGTAATAATTCCTTTATATATATTTACATACACTTATAACATAAAATCTAAAAAAAGAAACATTATATTATAAATTAAAACATTAAAATATTTAATAGTCTTTAAAATTAAATTTTGCACCCCATTGAGTGCAACAGTAGGGAAAGTGTTGGATAGCGGAGGGGTAAAAATTACTATTCCCACTCCAGTGAGTGCAACAGTAGGGAAAGTGTTGGATAGCTGAGGGGTAAAAATTACTATTCCCACTCCAGTGGGTGCAACAGTAGGGAAAGTGTTGGATAGCGGAGGGGTAAAAATTACTATTCCCACTCCAGTGAGTGCAACAGTAGGGAAAGTGTTGGGTAGCGGAGGGGTAAAAAATACTATTCCCACTCCAGGAGTGCAACAGTAGGGAAAGTGTTGGATAGCGGAGGGGAAAAAATTAGTATTCCCACTCCAGTTTGTGCAACAGTGGGGCAAGTGTTAGATAGCGGAGGGGTAAAAGTTAATATTTCCACTGGACTCAGTTCAAAATTAAACACAAACAAATTAACAACATCACAAAAGATTTTAAAAAACAAAAATAAAACATATATAAAAGTTTTAAATATTACAAAAGATAGAAACAGATTAGAATGTTAAAAAGATCTAACAAATACCTAGAAAGATTATTTTAAAAAATTCAAAAATAATTTAAAAACAAAAAACTATTTTTAATAGAAAATTTGTATAAACAAAAACATTATTTATTACATAAATGTATTATTTTTTATTTCCTACCCTATAACACCACACAATTCACAACGCACATTTAATTTTTTTTTTAATGTACCTCCATAATTAACATAATTAATTAGCAATTAAACAAATATTATTAATGTATACATTTTTCAAACAAATAACAATTGATTTACTCCCCAAACGTTACACCTATAAAAACAAAACACACACACAAAATAACAATAAACACTTATAAATATTTATCAATTGATAATTTAATATTATTAATCAACCAATTATTAATTAATTAAACATAAATTACTTTCCACCCTCTACCCCAATAAACACCACAACCCACACCTAAAAATCATTACACAATTTCCATAACTAATTTTACATTAATAAATTAATATCAATTAAGAACTTATGAATTAATTTAAAACAATTTACTTCCCACCCTTTACCACTATAAACCCCACAACTTACATCAAAAATTAATTACACAATTGCCATATTTTAATTTTAATTAATTAATTAGCATTATTTAACAAACAATTATTAATTAATTATAAATAAATTACTTCCCACCCTATTCCCCTATAAAACCAACCACCCACTCCTAAAAAAATGACACAATTAACATAATTAATGACAAATTAATTAATTAATAATTAACAACCAATTAATAAATATTTAATAAAATAACTCCCACAATTAACACTATAAATATCAATTAAATAAATATTAAAAAATAAAAAATATTAATACATTTATTATAATTAAATTACTTCCCACCCTATTCCCTATCAACCCACAACACGCTCCTAAAACAATGACACAATTAACATAATTGCCAATTAATTAATAATAATTAATAGCCAATTAATTAATAATATATTAATTCCCAAAATTAACACTATAAAATCTAAATTAAATAAATACTAATACATAAAAATTATATTTAATTTATTATAATTAAATTACTTCCCAGCCTATTCCCCTATAAACCCACAACCCGCTCCTAAAAAAATGACACAATTAACATAATTGCCAATTAATTAATTAAAAATAGTTAACTACTAATTAATATATAATTAATAATGAATTAATTCCCACAATTAACACTATAAAATCTAAATGAAATAAATACAAATACATAAAAATAATCATTAATTTATTATAATTAAATTACTTCCCACCCTATTCCCCTATAAACCCACAACCCGCTACAGAACTTAAAAAGACAAAATTTAATTAAGATAAAATTAATAGCTAATAAAAATTTAACACATACATTAAAAAACAAAACAAATTCTTATACAAAAAATAGATCACATACTTTTAAAATTCATACTAAAATACATAACACTAATTAAAACATCGACATTTTAAACAACTATATTTTTGCAAACGATATTAACAACTTCGATATTTTCAAAAACGATATTTCTTACCTGCAAGTCGATATTCTTGACCACGATATTCTTCCTGTCGATATTTCTGTATCACGATATTTAAAACTCGATATTTGTGTATGTCGACATTTTAAACTCGATATTCTGTCTGTGCACCTTCGTGTTCTGGAGAGCAGAGAAGATGCGGTACCCGGCCGGCGGCGGAAAGGTAAGTTTAATCATTTAAAAAAAATTACCCCCTGTGTGACCCCCCCTCCCTGCGCGGAACCCCCAACCCTCCACCCGCGAGTAATGCTGGCCGCTACTGGGTGATTGATATTACAGCACAAGAGTAAATAAAAGGAGTACTTGAGACACCCCCATATATCGAAACCGCAAGCTCCTGTGACACAGTAATTAAGAAATGAAAACAGTTTCATGACAGAAACAGTGTGAAGGATTTTGCCATTTTATGAAAGGTAAGAGAAAATGTGCATCCAAGGAGGATTTATATATTAGCTGTGGTATATTATCTATCTGCTGTAATGCTATTCCTAATTTATTTCCAGGGTCACCAGAATTATGCGGCCGGGGAAAAATAAATTACTCTGCAGGATTGACTAAATTATGTGGCATGAAAAAAATTACACTGCGTAATGCGGCACATATTGTGATGGAATTACTTCATTATTTTTACATTTTTATACTTTAACACTGTCTTGGCAAATTTTAACAGTTTAGCACCAAAATACAGCAATAGGCAACTGAAAGGTCATTAGTAAACTTTTGTAAAGGGCCTTCCACTGTGCAGCAACACATCTCACTGCACTTTTACAAACTTTTGATCCGTTTGAGCTACCACATTTTTAAAAAAAAATATGCAAATTATATAGCAGATGATGGATTATGTGACATGTGGGAAATCCGTAATCATGCGGAATACCCTGCAGCTGAAGAATTCCATAATTTCCGTCGCCCTGCTTATGACACTATATTAAGCAAAATACACTGACAACAATTACATCAGGTTTGACTCTCCTTAAATGAAAATACTTGTCAAGTTTCACTAATAGAACACAGATAGAGAATGGGAAGGAGCAGTGCAAGTGTCTATTAGGCAAAGAAAAGCACTGGCAACAATTCCATGGTAGCACTGGCAACAATTCCATGGTAGCACTGGCAACGTGCTGCCGCAGTTCTGCCTATTTCCAATCTCCTGAGGTGCTCGCAGAAGGTGGAGCTCGCCAACATAATTAGAAGGAACTTAGGGGCCCATTACGATACCCGGCGTAAATAATTCCGCCAGGCATGGAAGCGGCAAAAATCCGCCCGCACACACCGCCTGAACACCGACCACGCCATTACGATTACACAAACCGAATACCGCCATCGGCGGAAAAAGCACACAAAATACCGCCCGCCAACGTCCGAGTCGGAGTCAAACTGCCCGCCACGGACGGAAACACGCACGACAACACAAAACCACCCGCCCTCATGGCCGACACACCGCATGTGAAATTACGATCGCACCGACATGAGCGCGGAAAAACCACAAATATACCGCCCGCCAGCGCAAACAACGCCGATGAGAATCGACACGGCAGAAGCCATGGCGCCAACGTACCTGCACAGAAACCATCCGCACACAAAACCAATAGCACACAACATGGCCAACAAGTCCACACAGCAAGGCACGCACAAATACACAAGCACAGTACACATCCGAAAACACCCCCGGACAAACAAAAAATACAAAGGCCAGAACCCCAGACACAACACACCTGAAAACAACAGACCATTAGGACACACCCACATAGGTCAGTACAAAAGCAGCACTCCCACAGACCACAACCCCTTGCTACATTGCAAACCAGAGAGGAGAGGAGAGGACACAGTGACACAGCAAGGACAGCAGCACACCACAGAAACGCACACATCACTACCACCACCACCACCACCACCACCAAACACCACCACCACCACCACCACCACCAAACACCGGCACCACAAACCCCCTGCACATTACACAACACACACCGCACCAGCACCACAAACACCATGGCACCACAAAGAATGCCCAAGTTCACGCCCATGGAGCTGACGGTCATGGTCGACGAGATCATCAAGGTGTACCCACAAATCTATGGGAACATGGTCCAGCACACACCACTAGCCACCAGAAACAGAATGTGGAACCGGATCGTAGACCAGGTCAATGCAGTCGGGACCCTGCCCAGGAACAGAGTCGAGATCAACAAACGTTGGAATGACGTAAAGAGCCTGGTCAAGAAGAAGGAGGGCAAAAACAGAGAGCTGGCTGCCGTCACTGGCGGAGGGAATCCCGCGCTCTTTAAGACCTTCAAAGCGTGGGAGGAGAAGGTGCGAGTCGTAATACATCCGGAGATCCTCGCCGGATTAGCAGGGGAGTGGAGGCTGGTAAGTACAAACTAATGTATACCAGCACACCGCTATGTACTCACATGCACTACCACCATGCCACAGCTCCCAGGGACAAACACCCCCATGTCCAGCACACAATACACAACACATCACACACACATGCAACAGACACTACCACACACAGCCCAAACCGAACAACTGTAAAATGCGTGGGGACATGTGTACACTAAGCCAGCCACGTAACCACCAACAGGTCCACAAATATGCCAGAAGCGCCACAACGAGCACCCACCACACCCATGTGTCCGCCACAGCTGCACTAACCGACAAGTAACAGGTAAGTGGCAGGAACACAAAGTGCAGTGGGTGGGAGGGTGGACAGCCCAAGTACAACACACACCAGGCCCCAGTCCCACAGCACAGCAAGGAGAAGCATCCCCCACAGCCACGTGTCAGCCACCGCAGTGCACAACGACAGCCGAAAGGCAGACATCACGGTCCACAGCAATCGGCGTCAGTGGGTGTCCAGCCACCCCCACGACCCACAACACCCCCCACCCCCACAGACCTGCAACATGGAGCACCCCCGCTTAGAACCATGTGGCATCCAGTACAGTGCACGCCCGAACAACCTGCAGGTGGGAAACTGGACAGGGCTGGATTACTGGAGGCATGAGGGCCGTAACACGACCAACACATGGGACATGTCACGTAGCAGACGAACACGCAGCACCGCCCACCGTCACGAACAAGTGAACAATGTGCACACGGACATGAACAACAGACTCACACCCCACATGACCCATCACAAACACAGCAACACCCAAGGAGCCACGTCTGCATGCACAAGCCACACTGAACATAGTACCACACGGCAGCCACTGTGCAACCCATCACACACAACCGAAACACCATTGAAGTCCAGTCCATGTAGCCCCTACTGCCTGTCAACCACACACCCCACAACTACGCCTATGTAAGACAAACAACACTAGACGCAACAGAGCGGAACTACATAAATGCACACGAACACCACTGAACCCATCAAACACACAGACACACCATGCACATACAACATACCATCCATCCCATCCGTCAGCCCCAGTCTCATGAAAGGCAAGTCATCCGCACAGCTGCCACATATACAGCAGTCACGCTAAGACACATGCCCATGACCAACCATGTGCCAGAAGTCAATGAAGCGCACGACACACTGTGAGCAACAACACACAACATGGGCCCCCCGAGCACTGCAGTGATGCACATGGCACAGGGCAGCACGCACACCAAGGAGATGGGACAACTGCAATACGTTGGCTGGCACACAACCAACACTCACTCATAACGATGCGTCCAATGCCATGTCCAGTAATCACAACAGACAGCAAATATGCAGGCCATGTCAAGCATGCACACACCTCAAACCATGCACTGTCATGCTGCCACAACACATGTCACGTTCGGCACCCATGGCTTACAGCATGTACCCCAAAAGCATATCCCCTCCCAAATGTGAATCTGGGGCATGGCCCCCATGTTGCCATATGGGTGCCTAAGCGTTCCATATGAACCCCAAAAGCAAAGTACAAACCAGACCCAGGATGGGCCAGGAGCCCGCATACACCAGAGTCACAATGAGTAGGGGCACAGCAACACAGCCATCGGCATGGCCAATCCGTCCCATGCCACATGTGCACAGCACACAGTCCCATTGCCTAGCACACACAACTACAGATGCCACAGCCACACACTCGCCTCCGGGGAAACCCATGTACGAGATTGCACGAACTGCCAATGTCAGACGACAAATACATACTTCGCCAGGTGCAACACAATAACAAATCTCATTCTCTCCACAGGTGACGAACTGCCGGATGCTGGGGATGGAGACAGCAGCCAGCACAGCCAGCCCACAAGCCCCCAACGAGGACACACGGATCTGGAGGATCTGTCCTCCTCTTCGGACACGGACCACCAAGCAGGCCCATCTGGTGTGGCAGGGCCCAGCCGCTCCCCAGGACCCCTCCTACCCACCAACCCATCATCCAGGGATGCTGAACAGTCCCAGCCCCCTGCTGCCACTGTCGTTGCGGCCACACCCACGGTCATTGCGGCCACTACCACTGCCGCAACCGCCACCATCGCCGCACCGACCACCACCGCCACCACCACCACCACGTCTTCGCTGGCACCAGCCCCAGCGCAGGTGGTGGCCCGGCCCGACTGGATCCACCCTGGG
Source organism: Calotriton arnoldi (assembly GCA_963921515.1). NCBI lineage: Eukaryota > Metazoa > Chordata > Amphibia > Caudata > Salamandridae > Calotriton > Calotriton arnoldi. The sequence goes on along the minus strand of CAWUFW010006693.1, from coordinate 574,815 downwards.
AGCCACAGCGAGGACCGTGGTGTGCAATGTGGCTAGTGGGCAGGCCGGTGGCAGCAGGACTGGTAGGAGGAGCAGGGTCAGGGAAACGCCAGCCTCCCCTGGGAGCCATGCCCTGCCTCAAATGGCCAGAGTCCTTGGGGCCTATGAGGAGGCCCAAGAACAATGGGTCAGGTCTGCTACAGACACGCGGGAGGTGCTGGGGGTGCTGAGGTCCATGGACGCCCATATGGGCCAATTCGTGTCCCGTATGGACCAACTCGTGGACCTCATGGGCCAGCTGGTGGTGGCGGTGGGGTCACAGGCAAGGCCAGCAACACCACCTCCGCCACCACCTGCTAGGGCGCAGGGTCGGGCAGCAGTGTCCACTTCCCCTGCGTCCACAGCCAGCGAGCACACCTCACCCACCACCAGCAGGTCGCCACCACATACCCCCCTCCCAAACGTGGAAGGGGCCGTCCGAAGAGGAAACAGATCTCCCGGGAGGACTTCGCACGCTCCAGTCGCAAGTGAGGCAGCCAGCCAGCCTTCCGCCAGCCTTCCTTGACCAGCCACTGCATTGACTTGCTCTACGATCCCACTCCACACAGCCAGCTGGATGGCATGTGTGTGTTGGACTATGGACATAGAACCAGTGGGTACACCCTGAGCTTCACGCAGCCATGACCGACAGCTCATTGTCACTGCACGCACCACTTTTGTCATCACCTTACACACAATCACATGTCACAGTTTGGAATAAATGCACCTTTTTCACTAACTGCTGTTTGTGCCCTGTGTTTTATTTGTACGGAATACAACGGCCACCTTGGGCGGAAAGGCACCTGATGCGTGGCATGGCAATGGAATCCGGAGGGCCTGTAGGGACCTAGGGGTGGGAGACAGAACAGGAGCACATTCAATGAGTGTGTCACACACCCATCACACAGTACATGTCAACAACTACAAGCAATGTACACACATCGCACAGAGCAATAGGGCACAATGCCACAGTCACCAACAGTGGCATACTACCCTGGCCATGGAGCGTTGACACACTGCACGCAGTGAACATACGGCCACCCTGACACAGCACACACACACCTGCACAGATACAGACACATCATCCGTCGTACATGGACACTCACCGTCAAGTGAAGTAGCGGGCGATGAGCTGCTGGCGCACATTCCCAGCTTCCTCCTCTCCGCTGTCCACCTCACTCGAGCTGTCCTGGTCTGCGGGCTGGGGCCCTGGTTGATCTCCGTCATCCACAATGAGGGGGATCTGCTTCCGAATGGCCAGATTGTGCAGCATGCAGCACGCCACCACTATCTGGCACACCTTCTGTGGGGAGTACGCCAGTGCACCCCCGGTGCGGTCCAGGCACCTGAACCTGGACTTGAAGAGGCCAAAGGTACGCTCGACCACACGTCTGGTCCTCCCATGTGCCTCATTGTATCGATCGTCTGCTGGGGTGCGAGGATTCCTCAATGGACTGAGCAGCCATGCCCCATTCGGATACGCAGAGTCACCTGGGTGTGAGGGACACAGAGAACCGTTGCTAATCCAACTGGACAGGGGACAGCATCGCACAGCCAGCACGCTACACCACTCCACATACTCACCGACAATACAGGCACGATCCTGTTGCATATTGGACATCAGTCATGGCAAGATGCTGTTGCGCATTATGTGTGCGTCATGGGCCGAGCCTGGAAACTTGGCACACACGTGGGTGATCACCATGTCCGCAAGGCACACCACTTGCACATTCAGGAGTGCGTGTGCTTCCTGTTGCGGTACAGGTGCTCAGTGGCCTGTGGTGGAACAAGGCCAACATGTGTGCAGTCAATGGCTCCCACGACGTGTGGGATTCTGCCAAGGGCATAGAATGCACCCTTCACTGCCGCCAATTCACGAGCCCTGGGGAATCTGATGTACCTGTTTCGGTACAGCATCATGGCTGCCAGTACATCCCTCAGCACCTTGCTGAACATGGGCTGGGACATCCCTCCTCCACTGCCCACTGTGTGCTGGAATGACCCAGTGGCGAAGAAATGCATGGCGGCCATCACCTTAGCCGTGGGGGTGACAGCAGTCGGATACACCCTGCGGGGACGGAGATGGGGCTCTAACATGGCACACAGTCGATGCAGGGTTGGCCTGTCCAGCCGAAACTTCCTGATAACCTCTGTATCGTCCATGTCCGCCAGCAATTGGTATGGGCGGTCAATGTTCGGTCTCCGCCTGGGGTAAATGGCAGAGGACACATGTCAAAGCAACACGGCACATAGCAATTTCGCATACACATCACTGACATGACTGAGCAAGCACATGAGCCACAGCCCAGCTGTCAAGCTGGGACGGCACGGCCACAATACACTTACACAGGTCTCCCAACAATGGCAATGGCAAGTGAGACATACCACTGCCATGTGCATGCACATGGGGATCTAGGCCCAATGACTTGCGGGCGTGCTGATGGGGACTGACTGCATATTCGTCAAGCGGCAACGCCACGGCAACATGAGTGTCTGCTGAGCATGGAACTGCTTCCGAGGCTGGATGAGTATGGCACACGACGACGACGATGTGGGCACGGGCTGAGCGGCCAATACAAGTGGGACCTGTGGCACGAGGGGATATGAGACAGTAGTAGGTGTCAGCACTGCACCCTATGTACAGCACTGTACGGATCACAGCTCCCGAAACATTGACTGGTGTCCACATTGACAGCCCCATGCCAAGACGGCTGTGTGCTTGCAGTCACACGTCACAGGTGAGAGGTTACATTGCACGTGCCAGGTGGCAGACGTACATAGTGGGAGCTGGCATGTGTGTGCATGTGTCTCCTGTTCAGGATCCACCAGATGGGCGCTGACTCTGTACTGACCATTGGACACAGCATGTTCCGTGGAAGGCTTGTGTGTGTGGGATGGTGGCACTGGATGTGCCTCCGTTGGGTGGGGGGCCATGCACAGGGCGGGTACGTCGATGATTGCGCATTGTTGGTCACGGTGGGTGCACCAACTAAGATGTGTTGCCCTGTGTTCAATTCCTATGTCCGCATGATGATGGACTGTGGATGTGGGCAGACTACACATTGGTCAATGTGCTGTCTATATGCATGTGCCTTCACACCAGGCACAGCTGCCCCTGCACATGTGACCCCTGCTGGACTCGCTGCTGGGTCTGTGGAGCTGATGCACCTTCTGCGCGTGGGGCGGACAGCTCTCCTCACTTCCCTCATTGCGCATGTCATGTCTTTGCCGCAGGTGACATGGATCATGGAGGGCCCACATGTACGCGTGGGTAGGCTACACATGATTGTTCACTGGTCGCCACCCCCAGTCAGTGTTTCGAATGGGAAGGTTGTCGTGCTGGTGGTATGTTCGATGTGGCGGATGGGCGGGCCTAGGTGCGGGCTTACATTCCGGACATGGGGGGTAGTTGGATTGGCGACTAGTTGCAGTACACACGGGACACGTCTCTTCCTTTCCACATCTGGGTCATCCCTTGTACTAACTGACAGTGATACAGTCATCTTCGCCCCAGCCCTCATGTCCTCCCCTCGCCCCCCAATATGCATGCTCACCTGCGAGGCTAGCGCTTGCACAGGCAGCCCCAAGGTCGCACCAGAGAGGGCAAGGAGTGTATGTGTGGGTCCAGTTGCACGAGTGGGCTGTCTCAGGGTATGATGTGTGGCGGGACGCCGTCCACCTGCGTGGTGCCCCAAATGGAGACCCAGCCTGCATGGACTATGCATCACAGTCTTCGCCTTCCGGATCCGCCACCTGCGACACCCAGTGGCTGTGGCTGCCCTTGCGGCCAGGCCGCGTCCGTCTGTGGCTGATGGCCCACACATTCACTCTTTGGCCTCTCTGGGGAGGGCTCAGGGGTGGTGGCGCACGCGCTTGCACTTAGTCGCAATGGCATGTGGCGTGGTTGGTATGATGGGCAATGGATGGGATGGTGCGAGCCACCTCCTGTGACGTCAGTGCTGCTCGTGCTGTGGTGCGTCCCCTACACTTCCATTTGACTTTTTGCCATGCTGGACGTTGAGGTTCTATTGCCTGCGTGATATGACCAGGAGGAGCGCGAGGAGACCTCTCACACACCATGCTCCACTGCCATCCCGTGCCCTGTATCGCCTGTGCGGATTGACTATGTTGGGGTTACACCTGGTCGACTGGGGCTGTGTGTGCCTTGTCAAGGGGCATGGCGGGCGCACAACAGGATCCAGCTTGTCCACAGAGGGTGGGCTGAGGTGCGCCTGGAACCGCTTTGTACGTGTGCCCGGCTGCTGTGCACACACGTGTTCACTCCCCCGACAGGTGTCCTCTCACAATGCTCAGGGAAGCGGTGGTGTACTGTTCATGACCCCTCCCAACACGGCGTGCTCCAACTTGGCATGTGCGCATCTACCCGTCGCACCCACCCACCTGAGCACTGCGTCCATACGACTTCACACGACACATGTGTGTCTTCCACAGTAGTGCTACTCATTTGCGTTGACATCCAATACCAGTGGACTACATGGTCATGTCACGACTGCCGTGTACTTCACATACTCTCATCCTCTCTCATTCGTACTTGTGAAATGAGTCAGCGGAGACAGTTTTGGTTTCAAACATTATATTGAGTCTTCTGTCCTCTGTGATGCAGTATAGTGGACACTACTGGCAGCGGAATACATGTTGAGGATATACTGAGCATGATTACAAATTGGATAGGGTGTGGGGTTACATGTGATTGGCTGTTGCATGTGGGATGTGGGCTTCAGAGTTACATCTGCTTGGCCAAGGCTGTGCTAATGTACATTTACGTATAGCTGCGGAGCTGCGGACTTTGACACAGGCGTTATACATGTAGCCTACCAGACCGCTCGGCATCATGGGCACAGTCCATCTCAGTTCCATGTGACAGGTTTGCTGCGGTTGTTCCTCATGCACGCGTGCATGTGAGATGACATCAGGGCATGTGCTTGCGTGCATGCAGCGGCGTGCCACTTGTTGTTGCACTGTGGTGGTTACTGGACATGTCACAGTCACTGGGGTCGTGTTGTTGTTGTATGCACTTGTCGTCCATGCAAAGGTCCTGGTATGGGATTCCCGGGCGGGGGTGGGAGGGGTGCAGCACCCACAGACTCCAGGCGACCTATTCATGTCCACTGAGCGGTGTGTGTGTCCATGTGCGCTGGATCCATGTCGTGTCCTGGTTGTTCGTGCAGTTCCGTCCATGTGGGTGCGATACACAGAGCCCATGCCACTGCCTCCCACGATGCATGCGGTGTTCCTGGATGTGATGGGGAACAGTGTGCATGTCCCGGTCATATCCGATGTCATGGCGATGTCGTTGATGGTGTGGTTACAGTTGCCGGTCGTTTGGTATGGCTGTTGTGGTGGTGACTGGCCAGTCCGTGCGGAAGCTGAGCATGGGTGCGGGGTTGGACTTCATAGGTCACTCGGGGAACCTGCGTTGTGGTCCGACGTATTTACAGGTTGTCAGGTATGCGATGCCGTCCAGCAGGGCTTCCATGTCATTGGTGGTGTACATGTTTGCCAGCCAATGAAGCGGATGGTGGCTGTCAAGGTGTTGTTCGTAAGTTGTCCCTTGGAGGACCATGATGGGGCATGCTGGGTGACATTCGATGTAGCTGTTCTCGATGATCCGTTGTGTGGAGGCACAGTGGTCCCATTTCAGTGCGGGTGCGATGTTGGCCACATACGCCATGCCCCCATAGGCAGAGCAGGCCCTGTCGTGTGCGTCCAGAGGGAGGAGTAGTGGTAGCAGGTCCACCTTCAGACATGCCGGGTTGGAGAGGCATATCTCGACGGGATGCTGGTAGGGACACCTCCGACAGTAGAAGACGGGCATGACGCAGCTGAACAATGTGATGCGGTAAGTCAGTCGGTAACTTACGTTCAGCAGGGACAGGAGATCGCATCCCAATGTATGTATCGTGTTGGTTTTGTACAGCTTGAGCTGTTCGGCGTAGTTGGGTAGGTGTGTTGCGGTTGCCATTTCGCAGCGGTTCGTTGAGATGGCGTGCTCCGGCTGTGTGTGCAGTCTGCAATGTGCACGCTCCGGGGTTGCTGTGAGCTCTGTGTAGTCATAGGGAGACAGGACTTGTGTTCTGTTGGCTTGTTTGGAGGACACGGGCCCTCTTCCCACATGCTTCTCAGACAGTTCAAGGTCAGTGCTGTGTGACTCCTTCCAATTAACTTGCATGTGGCCGACATGGGGAGTGTTTTCTTCTTTCTTCCCCGTCCGTTGTGTGCTTCTGTGATATGCGCTATCTGCCCTGTGGTCGGTCTCCTCGGCATGCCTGTGTTGGTCTATTCTTGGACAATGGCTGTATTCACCGGCTTCTGTCGTAGGGCTGTGGTTTCGGAGTTGGAATGGAAGGTCATTCAGTGCTGTCTGCTCTCCCTTGTGTGGGCGGCAGGCTGCCTTTCCGCTCTGCGTTGGGCCTTGTGTGTGGATGTTATTCTTGGGCCACCTGTTGTCGGTCCCCGGGCTCTTTGGTGTTCCGTTTTGTATGTCTTGTTCATATGTGCAGGGTGGTATGGGTTTTCAGTGTGGTACTGGCGTTCCTCTTCCCGAAGGAGCCCTGCTTCTCCTAGTTGGTGTTGCCGCCGCTGTGTGCTACGCCATGTTTGTTACACTGGGGTGTGTCCTGCTGTTGCGTGACTTCACTGACATGTGTGCGTCGGTTGTGTGGCGTTGGGTGTTGTCCGTGAATTGGGCGTTGGGGACATGTCTGTGGCAGGCCTGTCACGTGTCATGTGCGTTCGGGGTGGGGCTGATGTGTGTGCTGCTTGGTTGTGTCCCTGTGTCTGTGTGCGACGCATGCATGGCGCTGCGGTTGGCCTCTGCGTTGTGCGCATGTGTGGCGGCGTCATCGGCGCTTTGGGGCCGTGACGGGGTGGTTGGTTCCTAGTCCCAGGTGGTGTGTACACATGTGTTCCGCGATGTTAGGATTTGGCCTGTGTGTCATATGTGGATGCAATGGTGGATGTGTAGTGTACACGCGCTGGTGGGGGTTGTCCGCTTTTCCGCCCTTGCACTGTGTGCGCTGTTTGCGTGTACTTGTTGTGTGTGTGCCTACCTGCGTCTCCGCGGTACGTTGCGTCCTTGGTGGTGCATCAGCAGAAGCATGGGAAGGGCCTGCAGTGCTGGATTCATGCCCGGGGTGCCGCATCTTCGTTGTCCTTGCTCTGCGTCCGTGTTACCGCCTCTCTTTCACGTGCGGTGTCTCTTAGCCGTGGGAGCCGTTTGTTTGCGGCATCGTAATTTATACGCCGGGCGGGACGTGTTTCGTCGGACGGTGTGTGTCAGTTGGGCTGCGCCGCTATGTGTACGGGCGCACTTTGATGGCGGACGGTGTTGCTGGCTTGCCGGCGGTGTTTGGCCTGCTTTTCGCATCGTAATTGGGCGGGCGTGTGGACTGCTGCGTGCCGGCGGTAACTGGTGGTTTTTGCATCCGCCAGCACGGCGGTTGTGCTTCCGCCCGCCATCGTAATGGGCCCCTTAAAGTACAAACACCCTATTTTGGGGAACCGGAGACTGCATTTTTTCTCACCCAACAAATTCTTCCATTTAGTCACTTGAAAAGACAGAAATGGATTCTAGTGAGGTCCACTGGAATTATGCAATTCTGCAGTCACTGCGTTTTACACGTAATATGGATTTGTCACATTTGCCACATAATACAGCATCTGCTGCATAATTTGGAGATTTTAACAAAAAGCCATCATAAATGGACCACAGGTTACTAAAACACGGTCAGGTGTTGATGCACAGTCGAAGGCCCTTCGCTAAGGTTTACTTGTCACCTTTCAGATGCTGACGGCTGTACTTGCATCTTAAATTAGTACTAATAAGGTAGAACCTGTTTCCAGACAGTGTTTACATGCAACAAATGACAAAAGAATAAAGTAATACTATCTCGCATTAAGCTGCAAATATTTGGTCACCCCTGCTGCATAATTTGATCCTTCCGTGTTGGGTAATTCCAGTGGCCCTGATTATAGCGCTGCTATGACTGCTCGGGTCCTAAACTGATAAGAGAGAAAAGGGTGAGGTGAAGAGAGGGGAAGCTGAAGCAGAGGGATGGAAGGGTAATAGGGAGGATGATTAGGCAGAAGGGAGGATAGGGAGGAAAATGAAAGATGTTGAGAGGGCGTGTAAGGAGGGCGAGTCAGAAAGACAGAGGAGGGGGAGCAAGTGTGAGAGGAGGGTGAGGTGTGAGAGAGAGAAGGATGCAGTGGAAATAGAAGGGTGAAGTGGAGCAGAAGTAGCTGACCCACAGTGAGAGGATGGCTAGGTCAGGAGGTAGAGAAACTAGGATAAGGCAGAAAGACAGGAGGATGAGTCAGAAAAATAGGAGGGTGAAGTGGCGAAATAGAAGGGCACAGCACTGAAACAGGTGAATAAGGTGGAGAGAGAGTAGGCTGATGTGAAGAGAGTGAGGTGGAAGGAAGTAGAGGGTGAGGTGAGCAGGACAGCAAGGTGAAGTGGAGAAAAATGGGGGTGAAGTCGGGAGAGAAAGGCTGGTGAGGTGGAGAGAGCAGAATACAAATCAAGTCCATAGGTTTAAACCCCTATTAATATACAGTCTACACCAGAAGACAGAAGCCTACAGTAGGTACAGTATGCAGCTCACACCCGTGCAAGACTATCCAACATGCCTAGGCCAAGCTCTCAGACACCTGGGAGTCTGGACATCCCCATTTATTTTTATGACTCAACCAGAAGGCTGCTATGTGGGTGTAATGGCGGGCAGGGTGGGGGCTGGGGGGGACGACGGACGACGGGGAGGTGGGGGGGAGGGGAGACGATAACAAACATTAAAAAAATAAATTAAAAAGAACTTACCTTTCACCTGTCACCCGACGCTCTTCTCCGTGTCCTCTCCTCGCTCGCTGTAGCACAGGCTCCCAGCCTCCCTTGTGGCCAATCCTGACACTGCTTTCATGTTAGAAAGCAGAGTCAGGATTGGCCAGAGAGACTGGGATCCTGTGCTTTGCTGTCTCCAACCCAGCAATGCAGCTGGGTTGGAGACAGCTCAGTGTCACATGTGGGTTTGGTAGTCCTGAGACGGCTGGCCAAACCCACATGCACACTGATAGCAGTGCTGCCCACCACTACCTCTCCTGACTGCCCTGCGATGGCCCTGCTCCCTTGACGCAGCACGTACAAGTTGAAAAATAAAACAATAATAACTTGTTTTATTATCGTTTTATTTTTCAACTTTTGTGGGTGGTAGGGGGGCGACGCTCCTCCGCTATAGCGGAGGAGCCGCCACTGGGCCCACCCATGCTTCTTCATGGCCCTCCCAGATCCCAAATCCTGGAACCAGGCCGGAGCCACAACACGCTGTGTCAGTCCCAGAAGTGGCTCAGTCAGCTAATTTGTGGCATTCAAGTGCCACTTTGAATTCAGGACAAACTGGCTCTGATTCGGAACTTAATTTCCAAAGTTGCCATCTTAAGGAGCATGGAAGTTGGAGGCATGCACACAAAACCCGACCAAGGCACTAGGTGCGCAGTTTGGAGAGCATGTCCCGGCCTTGCTTATAGTAATCAGCTAATGAAAACTGGATATATTTGATTGATGACCCTGACTGTCTCAAATTGCAAGAATGAGCCACTCTTTGATTGGCTCTGCTGCCTGAGCCCAGCTGCAAACATCCGTTCCCAACTCGTCACAGAAAGGGGTGGCGTCAGTGCGCTTGCTGATCCATCCCAGGCTGTGACTGGTTGGGAAAGGTTAACCCTTGCTGATTGAAACACTGTCTTGGAAAGCACAGGCTGCATCCTGAAACACCCAAATGCAGTTAGCCAGTGAGGGTAGGACCCATGACAGAGTAGGAGTGGCGCCACGTTCAGTAAGACCACAGATACTAGGGCTGAAATCAAACAAGGCCTGCAAACTCTGCGACATGGCATATGTGAAGTAAGTGCATGTGCCTGTCAGTGCTGTGACTGCCTGACCCTCGCACAGAGCAAAGGTCAGAATGCAAGTAGGGTCCATTTATTTAATTTAAACAAATTATAAAGGCCAGAAAGAGGGAAGCACAGGCCCCACACCCTAGAAAAGAAGCCACCCCTGGTTCAATGGCACTTATAATACAACAGACAGAATATCAGTCACATTTGGGGCAGAGTAACCCGTCCGCTGAACTCTAAATTAGGCCCAAAGTTTGAAGACCACTGCTTCAAGGCGATAGTGTCAAAATATCTCCTCGGAGTGAACATGCCCTTTACAAATACACCTATTATGCGATATCAATTTCTCATAAATTCAAGACAATGATTGGCTCAATTACTTTTCGTAATCTATTTCAGAAAGTGTTAAGGGTGGGACAATTGTCAAATTTATATATCTAAAAGGAACAGGAACAGTGATCTTTTGCCGTTTGGAAGAAGAATAATATAGACTTATCTCACAGGAACTGGCACATAGGGTTATTAGATGCGGCCCAAACTAAAAACAGTAAAGAATTTTGGCATCTGATATCGAAAGGGACAAGAAGCTTAGTCACAGAGGAACATTTCTACATCCTCCCACAGACATGGGAAGTTCATTTTTCAAATTTGTATGCAGGACCGAAGGATAGTGGTGGAGCAACCAGTGAGCTCTCCAACCTGGGAATAGATATAGATTATCGTACCTTTACTGTAGAAGAAACCACAGACGCATTTACAACTCTGCAGTGGGGAAAAGCACCAGGTTTAGGTAAAATTCCGGGGGATCTCTACCTTTCCGAGCCTAAAATATGGAGCCTGGTTTTAAACTGTACATTTAATGCCATACTAAAAGGGGCAGAAATCCCGGATTCATGGCTGGGTGCCGAAGTAGTCCCCATATTTAAAAAGGGGGACAAAAGTGACCCGGCAAATTACAGGCCTATCAGCCTTATCGATATCACCCAGAAAATATTTTGCCGGCAATTGCTGGAGAGAATCCACGACTGGATGAGGGAAGAGAACTTATTATCACCCCTGCAGGCAGGATTAGAGGGAAAACAAGTACCATAGATCAGTTGTTTTGCTTTCTACTGAGTCTGTGGAAATACGCGACAATTAAGAAAGGCCCATTATATGTAGTGTCTGTAGATTTTCGCACTGCATTTGATTTAGTTAATCGGGAAAAACTCTGTGCAGCCCTCATTAAACTGGGGATCCCAAAAAACCTCCTGCAAATCATTATAAGACTCCACACGAATAATTATGCCCAAATTCGATGGGGGAGCGAGGGGGGGTTAATGGATCGGATCAAGGTGACTCGTTCTCGCACCAACCCTCTTCACCTTTTCCATAAACGGTCTGATCGAACAACTAATAGATTGTAGGGGTGATCCCCCCCAGGCTTGCAGGGCAAGTGGTGCCTGCGCTTCTTTTTGCAGATGATACCTTGCTTATCTCGAGGTCCCCAACAGTGCTCCAAAATTTTGTGGACCAGTTCGGGAGGGGTCGTGAGGAACATGGATTGGAAATTAATACCTTAAAAATTAAATTCATGTTTTTTAATCGTCACAAGTCTTTTAAGCGCAGCATAAAGTGGGTTCAACTGAACTAGAGGAGGTGAGACAATTTGATTACTAAGGGGTAAGGCTTACCAACACACAATCATGGTCAGCACAAATATTAAAAAGCCAACTCTTGTTACAACATTTGGGGACCCCACTAGTCAGAAAGTCAACTTATAGACCCCAGTGATCCAAGCATATCAAGCCAATAAAATAGGAGCCGCACTTTACGGGGCGGAGTTATGGGGACATGTTCATGCAGGCTCCATTGAAATAATTCAAAATAAATTCATGAGATCAGTGTGGGAGCTCCCCCAAAATGCACCATTGACACCAATGCGCTTAGATCTGGGCATGAAGAGCATCGCTCCTGCGATTGCTCTCTGGCCCTTAATGTTTTGGATTTGTATCTGGTCAAATGACTGACCCTTACCCATGAAAGAATAACTCTCAGATGTATTATCATCAGACACCAGAGGGTGTGTTCAGTGGTTCAATTACATCAAGGGATGGTTGGTCAACCTGGGTATGAACGACGTGTGGCTAAACCCCGGTAGTATCCAAAAAAGGTCTCTAAATCTCCTCAAAAAGAGATACTGGAGTTATGTGGACAATAGTTGATTAAACAGGAGAACTGCAGGGAAGTTGACAAGCAGGTTCCTTAGTATCAAAGATAAAATGCAGCAAGAAGAATTCTTGGACCGAATAGAACCACCACTTGCAAAATCACTATACCTAAAATTTAGGTACAGTATTCTTCCAATCAGTAATTTCTGCTGCAATTGGAACGGTGTTGATATTTCGCCCAGCTGCCCGGCATGCGAGGTTGTGCTTGAAACAGAAGTACATTTTCTATTCTTCTGTCCTAAGTACAAACAGATCAGATGAACCTGGCTAATTCCGATTTGCCGGATTCTGGCCGCTGATTGTCTAACTGAGATTATTAGAATTCTAAAAAGTGATTGCACAGAATACCTAGTCTCTGGATTGTCCAGATATTTGTTACATGCATGGACATTCAGAAATAGGACATTGAAATCCTTGAATACCAAATGATCCTTTCAAAAGCCATTGTACATGGTTGTTATGCTTATACAATACAGGAAAGATGAATCAAGCCGCAAGGACAAGTACTCTCTATGAGATTTTAATTAATGGAAACCTCTGGTACGCAATGACGGTGATATCATGCTAATCACATAATGCTAAGCACACCAGTGTAGCTAATATATTTGTTTATGAAATTGGTAAAGCTCACTGAGAGTGCCGCTTTAATGCAATGAAAGGATTTTATTTTCTACAGGCTTTTAAATGGTAGTATCAATATTTTTTTAAACAGTGCATAGTTTTATTAGTATGATGGACAGGTTTAAACTGTTGGTTTTATTGTATTTACTGTAATTCTAGTATCACTCTATTGTAGACATTTTAATGGAATTGAGTACTCAACACTTTACAAAATATTAACATACACATGGTCGCTAAAAAAGCCATCACATGGTCCTTAGATGTATTTTAAAAACGAACAGTTATTAGGAGATGTCAATGATAATTGTGATCAAGCAACATGGCTCACGTATTTTGTGTCCTATTGTATTATCCTACCCCGAGGTCTTGGCGAGAGGAAAATGTTCTTTTTAAATACACTGTATATATATTGCTGTGCTTTTATGAATTTTTTATGTAAAAATCGAATAAAGATACTACTACTACTACTATAGACTTACCCCCGGCTTTCTGGAATGTTTCTTAATGATATACAAACCTTTCACATTTTCATGTTCAAAGGCGCAGTTGGAGATCATGACTGTTAGCAAACAAGTAAACAGAGGCCTTAAAGGAGTTTCCTAAGACAAGGATGCTGTTAAGAGGAGCACTCTTTGCAATGGCTCTTTGATAATAAATCACCAGGACTAGATGGGGCCATGGAACCATTACTCTGGAACTGAAATGTGAGTCAGAGCTCAGTAAGAGATTGGAAATCATCTTAGGGAAAAGAAGTCAGGGTGCAAATAAATAAATAATAATATATATATATTATTTTTAGAGTTTTATATAGCGTGAACTAGACCCGAGGATATCAGGTATCAGAGCGCTTTACATGAGCACCAGTTTCATTACAGATGGACACATTCATTTTTGTTAGGCACGGGGAGATTAAGTGATTTGCCCGGAATCACAGGATGTTGAGCGTCGTTGCTGAGACTCGAACCCGGTTACCCAGCTTCGAGGTCTACCGCTCTAGCCATAAGGCTACATCCTCTCCCCAATATTAATAATAATATAGATTTATAGACCACACAGCTGCTCAAAGGCGTCCCAGTGCTAAAATATGTAAGGTGACTATAGCACAAAGAGCACACAGCAAACTTTTTTAACAATAAATAGCAAGGTTTTCAACATCTTTCTGAAAAGGTCTTCCTTGTCCATAAGCCAAAAGGCTAATTAACAAAAGATCATTCCATGCCATCAATGCCAAAAGGAGAAGGAACCTCTTCCCCTTTTTGCTTATCTGATCCTGCTGGTATTTGAGAAGGTGGAATCATGAGGATCTCTGTACTTTGGAAGGACAGTAATGAATGGGCCTGTCACTTTAATATTTTGGTCATTTGTTATCAAACGCTCTACAGGCCAACACCAAAGTCTTCAAGAGTATCCTTCTTTTTATTGGCAACCAATGAAGCTGTTTCAGAAGAACCTATACGGACGGTATGTTCAAAATTAGGCGAGAAGGTGCATTTTGGACAATCTGTATTCTGTTTGTCAGGTGTAGAGGTAGCCCTAAATAGAGAACATTAGCATGGTCAATCCTAAAGGTGATGAAGGCATGGACTATGGAATATGTAAAAAATAAATAAATTCCCTGAGCCACTCCCTTCTGAAGGTCTGTTTGAAGTTGGGGGTGAAGACAAGTGAGAAGCACTAAACCTAAATTCTATCATAAAAAAATCCACTGGGATACTCCTAAGAATGGACGGCTCAATCATACTTCACAGGTGCAAGAGCACTCACACTTCTTTAATCCACCTCTCTGTATGATCTTAGTTTTTTATTTTTTATTTTTACCAGGGGTCTTTTATGCTGGGACTTCTTGAATTTGCATTAAGTAATATTCATCAGATTGCAGGGCCTTATAGACTCTAACAAAGAGGGTTACATACAAATATAATGACTTGTAAAATGCCTGCCATTTGCAGCCATCTAACGTCTATGGAAGTAGGTACAAGGCCGAACTGGCCGTACCAGGCATCAGGCATTTCCCTGAGAGGCTGGAAGAGTGGGGGGGTAGTTTTGTAAGTTGGGGCCAGTTTGCAAAGTTCCTTGTTACTCAGCAGTTTTCAGGCAAAAATAGAAGTGTCAAGGTAACTCTGGTGATTAATGTGCCTGCTGGAGAGAGATGGTATTTTCTAGTGGACGTTTTGACTCATCCAAGGCAGTGCAGAGAGGTTAATATGCCTGATGCAAAGAACGTGTACCATGTGTATCAAAGAACAATATTTTATGTGCATAGCTCAGTGGGTTACTGCTTTTATCACAGAGATTATTTTGTTACTGTGCAGTTCATAAGTTACAATTGTAATCTAGCACAGTGAGCTATGAACTGTCATCAAAGAGTGGCATGCAAACTCCATGGTACAGGTTAGAAACATATGTTTTTCCCCCCAATCTTTCATTATCCTGATGTTGCTAAAAAAAGGTTTGTTTTGGTAGAAATAAATTCTTATTATTAAAGTCAACCCTAACCTCTGTGTTCTGTTCTGAATCCTGAGTTTGTGCTTCTTCAGACCAAGGACTTCAGAAAAGTGCCTACCAGTGTGGATGGAATGTGAATTCTACTCCTTGTAGTCCCCTTTGCCTAATGCAACATTTTCTATTCACTGATTTACACATGTATGATTCATTCCGAGGTATGTGTGTGTGATGTAAAGTGCTCCGACAGCCTGCACTGGTATGAGAGGTGCTATAAAACAAATAAAATACATGTGAGCGAGGGGCTATAGAGAGATGAGAGGCACTGTTGGAGGGTGATAGGGTGGGAGTCATTGAAGAGCAACACAAAAAGATGATGGACATTGTCAAACATTCACCCCTAGTCACAGGTCTGGCTTAAATCTGTTGTTTGTTTGCTCACCACACCACCCCAGTTTGGACCCAGCCATATGTGAATCAGTCTTGACCCTGCTCTCCATGGGAACAGTCCAGCCCAAACTGCTAAGCCAGGTCCTCCTTGAACTGGAAACAAGCATACTGGGACCAGTTTCAGGGTATCCACCTCATCAGCCAAGCTAGCTTGAATCCAGTGGCTCAGCAAGCAAGGGACCGACGTCTGGGCATACTCTTGGCCACTTAGGGCGACTAAAGCAACACAAAAAATGATGAACATTATGCTGCACACTTTCAAACATTCACCACCTAGTCACAGATCAGGGTTAAATCCATCGCTTTTTGCTCACCATGCCACCCCAGTTTGAACCCAGCCATATGCAAATCAGCTTTGATCCTGCTCCCCATGGGAACAGTCCAGCCCAAACTGCCAAGCCAGGTCCTCCCTGGATCGGAAACATGCCTCCTGGGACCGGTTTCGGGGTATCACCCCTCATCAGCCAGGCTAGCTTGAATCCAGTGGCACAGCCAGCAAGGGACCCACATCCGGGCATACCCTTGGCCACTTAGTGTTACTATAGCAACACAAAAGATGATGGACGGAATGCTGAACATTGTCAAACATTCACCCCCAGTCACAGATCTGGGTTGAATCCATCATCATTCTTTAGTGCACTTTGCCAC
This sequence comes from Calotriton arnoldi, assembly GCA_963921515.1. NCBI lineage: Eukaryota > Metazoa > Chordata > Amphibia > Caudata > Salamandridae > Calotriton > Calotriton arnoldi. Next base: position 558,514 of record CAWUFW010006693.1, on the reverse strand, counting down.
CCCAGTTTGGACCTGGCCATATGCAAATCAGTCTAGACCCTGCTCCACATGGAAACAGTCCAGCCAGAACTGCCAAGCCAGGTCCTCTGTGGACATAAAAATTGTTGTATTCTGGTGCACAGTAAAGTCATCATTTACTTTGCTTTAAAAGCTAATACACTTAAATATATAATGACAAATGAGGTGTAGGATGCACCATTTCCCCCCCAAATTTTCTCGGGGGGAGAACCCCTCAAACCCCCCTTTGTAGTGGCCAGGCTTGCTTGTTGCGCTCGCTATGCACTGTACAGGGGCTGGTCTGACAACATGTGCCAGGACTGTTTGGGGCTCCCAGTCCGGCCCTGGGTAGTTATCATAGGTTTCTAGGGTAAAGATATGCACTGCTGTTGTATTTGAATTCGTTTTTAACTTTTAAAACAAGTAAGTGCAGGGCCCAATTATTTTCTTAAGAGCCTGCCACCTGTGTTGCCAAACGATGTGTTGCCAATTATCATGGATGGCAGTCTTGATTCTACGTCATGCCTCTTTTTGTCACCACCTTACACTTCCTGTCCTGTTTTTCATCCTTGCATTTTTTTCCCACTGATGTTTTCTCCATTTGTCAATGCAAAATTTTCCTTTATCCTCTTTCTCCCTTCCTTTTCTGCCTTTCTCTCTCTTTTTCCGGGTCAATGTCTGATTAAAAATAAAAAGTCCTGCTCCCCCAAAAAAATGGTGACCCCTACCTGCAACCGCCTGCAGAAATTCATCACTGGCCTGAATCCAGCTCTTTGTTGTTTTTGATCCTATTTTCACTCTTTCCCGTTGTTGAACATTTATAAAACATTCAGAGAGTCTTCGAAGGTGAGCGAAGGGCTAATAATGAAGTGGAGCGTGGAAAAGTACGAAGGGTTACCTGGCGAAGCTTAGGACGCCGGCCACTAAACAACTGAATGGCAACAAACACATTTAATTAACTGACTCTAAGCGGGATAATGCGCCCATCTTCTGACTCATTGTTGGGATCTGCAATTTCACGTCCAGGGTGAAAATATCAAAATTATATTAGTTTATGGATTTACTGAAGAATAATGTCTCTGCTCTTCCAAACCCCGGTAAACATGAGCATGTTTGAATTCTTGTTTGGTACATAATGCCATTGAGTATCAAGGTGCATCTACGTTCATGGACTTCCTGATAATGTGTAGTCAGATTGAGAACACTGTAAGCTGAGCTGACGTCCGAGTGCAGGATAGCAGTCATGCTCAGACAGTTAACGAGCACCATAGAGACCCCTCTCATTACCAAACATCCGGTCATCCACAGGTAAACCACCACATATGGGTAGTAGCACACAAACATGACCACTTCACCCAGAAAGTTTCTGCTTCCACACAAAGAGATACAAAGAGCAAAACACAATGTGCAAATGCATGTTGATTTGCACTGAAAATGAAGGCACTACATACCTTGTATTTGATCCCAATCCTCATCCCCTCTCCTTTCAGGTACTGACACGTGTTCATGTTTCACAAACACCAGTGTCTGAGGACACCTGAAGTTTCACAAATGCTACAGAAGTCAAGGCTGTGATAGAAACCCAGAAAATACAGATTAACACACAATCAAAAAAATACGGGACAGTAACAATGATCAATGAAAAGTTATGATTCTTCACACATCAACACACAAGCCTGGAAAAGTAGGGCAGAGAAGAGCAAAGAGGATATGAGAGTCGACATAAAGGGTGGGGGGAGGTAGTTTTGTAAGTTGGGGCTAGTTTGCAAAGTTCCTTGTTACTCAGCAGTTTTCAGGCAACAATAAAAGTGTCAAGGTAACTCTGGTGATTAATGTGCCTGCTGGAGAGAGATGGTATTTTCTAGTGGACGTTTTGACTCATCCAAGGCAGTGCAAAGGGTTAATATGCCTGATGCAAAGAACGTGTACCATGTGTATCAAAGAACAATATTTTATGTGCATAGCTCAGTGAGTTACTGCTTTTGTCTCAGAGATTATTTTGTTACTGTGCAGTTCATAAGTTACAATTGCAATCTAGCACAGTGAGCTATGAACTGTCATCAAAGAGTGGCATGCAAACTCCATGGTACAGGTTAGAAACATATGTTTGTTCCCCCAGTCTTTCATTATCCTGATGTTGCTAAAAAAAGGTTTGTTTTGGTAGAAATAAATTCTTATTATTAAAGTCAACCCTAACCTCTGTGTTCTGTTCTGAATCCTGAGTTTGTGCTTCTTCAGACCAAGGACTTCAGAAAAGTGCCTACCAGTGTGGATGGAATGTGAATTCTACTCCTTGTAGTCCCCTTTGCCTAATGCAACATTTTCTATTCACTGATTTACACATGTATGATTCATTCCGAGGTATGTGTGTGTGATGTAAAGTGCTCCGACAGCCTGCACTGGTATGAGAGGTGCTATAAAAAAAAAATACATGTGAGAGATGGGCTATAGAGAGATGAGAGGCACTGTTGGAGGGTGATAGTGAGGGAGTCATTGAAGAGCAACACAAAAAGATGATGGACATTGTCAAACATTCACCCCTAGTCACAGGTCTGGCTTAAATCCGTTGTTTGTTTGCTCACCACACCACCCCAGTTTGGACCCAGCCAAATGTGAATCAGTCTTGACCCTGCTCTCCATGGGAACAGTCCAGCCCAAACTGCTAAGCCAGGTCCTCCTTGAACTGGAAACAAGCATCCTGGGACCAGTTTCAGGGTATCCACCTCATCAGCCAAGCTAGCTTGAATCCAGTGGCACAGCAAGCAAGGGACCGACGTCTGGGCATACTCTTGGCCACTTAGGGCGACTAAAGCAACACAAAAAATGATGAACATTATGCTGCACACTTTCAAACATTCACCACCTAGCCACAGATCTGGGTTAAATCCATCGCTTTTTGCTCACCATGCCACCCCAGTTTGGACCCAGCCATATGCAAATCAGCTTTGATCCTGCTCACAATGGGAACAGTCCAGCCCAAACTGCCAAGCCAGGTCCTCCCTGGATCGGAAACCTGCATCCTGGGACCGGTTTCGGGGTATCACCCCTCATCAGCCAGGCTAGCTTGAATCCAGTGGCACAGCCAGCAAGGGACCCACATCTGGGCATACCCTTGGCCACTTAGTGCTACTATAGCAACACAAAATATCATGGACGGAATGCTGAACATTGTCAAACATTCACCCCGAGTCACAGATCTGGGTTGAATCCATCATCGTTCTTTAGCGCACTTTGCCACCCCAGTTTGGACCTGGCCATATGCAAATCAGTCTTGACCCTGCTCCACATGGAAACAGTCCAGCCAGAACTGCCAAGCCAGGTCCTCTGTGGACAATAAAAATTGTTGTATTTGGGTGTACAGTAAATTCATCATTTACTATGCTTTAAAAGCTAATACACTTAAATATATATTTGCAAATGAGGTGTAGAATACACCATTTCCCCCCCAAATTTTCTCGGGGGGAGAACCCCTCAAACCCCCATTTGTAGTGGTCAGGCTTGCTATTTGCGCTCGCTATGCACTGTGCGGGGGCTGGTCTGACAACATGTGCCACGGCTGTGTGGGGCTCCCAGTCCTGCCCTGGGTAGTTATCATAGGTTTCTAGGGTAAAGATATGCACTGCTGTTGTATTTGAATTCGTTTTTAACTTTTAAAACAAGTAAGTGCAGGGCCCAATTATTTTCTTAAGAGCCTGCCACCTGTGTTGCCAATTATCAAGGATGGCAGTCTTGATTCTACGTCATGCCTCTTTTTGTCACCACCTTACACTTCCTGTCTTGTTTTTCATCCTTGCATTTTTTTTTCACTGATGTGTTCTCCATTTGTCAATGCTAAATTTTCCTTTATCCTCTTTCTCCCTTCCTTTTCTGCCTTTCTCTCTCTTTTTCCGGGTCAATGTCTGATTAAAAATAAAAAGTCCTGCTCCCCCAAAAAAATGGTGACCCCTACCTGCAACCGCCTGCAGAAATTCATCACTGGCCTGAATCCAGCTCTTTGTTGTTTTTGATCCTATTTTCACACTTTCCAGTTGTTGAACATTTATAAAACATTCAGAGAGTCTTCGAAGGTGAGCGAAGGGCTAATAATGAAGTGGAGCGTGGAAAAGTACGAAGGGTTACCTGGCGAAGCTTAGGACGCCGGCCACTAAACAACTGAATGGCAACAAACACATTTAATTAACTGACTCTAAGCGGGATAATGCGCCCATCTTCTGACTCATTGTTGGGATCTGCAATTTCACGTCCAGGGTGAAAATATCAAAATTATATTAGTTTATGGATTTACTGAAGAATAATGTCTCTGCTCTTCCAAACCCCGGTAAACATGAGCATGTTTGAATTCTTGTTTGGTACATAATGCCATCGAGTATCAAGGTGCATCTACGTTCATGGACTTCCTGATAATGTGTAGTCAGATTGAGAACACTGTAAGCTGAGCTGACGTCCGAGTGCAGGATAGCAGTCATGCTCAGACAGTTATCGAGCACTATAGAGACCCCTCTCATTACCAAACATCCGGTCATCCACAGGCAAACCACCACATATGGGTAGTAGCACACAAACATGACCACTTCACCCAGAAAGTTTCTGCTTCCACACAAAGAGATACAAAGAGCAAAACACAATGTGCAAATGCATGTTGATTTGCACTGAAAATGAAGGCACTACGGGGCATATTAGCAAGAACGGCGTTAAAATTATCGCCGCTTTAGCGGCAGGAAACTGCCGCTAAAGCGGCGATAATGGGCTTGATAATATGCCCTTGAGAATACCAATAGAAGCCCATGTTCTGCTGTGATCCTGGGCTTCTATTGGAATTCTCAAGGGCATATTATCAAGCCCATTATTGCCGCTTTAGCTGCAGTTTCCTGCCGCTAAAGCGGTGATAATTTTAACGCCGTTCTTGCTAATATGCCCCTACATACCTTGTATATGATCCCAATCCTCATCCCCCCTCCTTTCAGGTACTGACACGCTCATGTTTCACAAACACCAGTGTCTGAGGACACCTGAAGTTTCACAAATGCTACAGAAGTCAAGGCTGTGATAGAAACCCAGAAAATACAGATTAACACACAATCAAAAAAATACGGGACAGTAACAATGATCAATGAAAAGTCATGATTCTTCACACATCAACACACAAGCCTCGGAAAGTAGGGCAGAGAAGAGCAAAGAGGATATGAGAGTCGACATAAAACACAAAACTTAGTAACAGGCAGGTCAGTGTCAAAGCACAAATACACACTGCGAGGACAGTACATTCACCAACCTTACATAGGTTGTTGTGTGTACTATAAAAGCATCTATGCAGCTAGACATTTGCATTTATCACACTATGCACTGGTAACAACGCGCAGATGCAGAACGCCCTACACAGCTTAGCCCCTTAAAGACAACAAAAAGCCAGACGCTCCGGAGGGTGGATGCTGTGGTTTTCAATAGAACTTTTAGAATTGAAAAAAGAATCCAAAAAACTGGAAAGGGAATGGAGAAAAAATTGCGATGAAATCTGTAAGGATAACTATAAGAAGCAGTCAAAAAATATCATTATGCAATTAGGGGAGCTAGAGTTACTATTTCTCCACTAAGATTGACAATGTGTCAAACTCATCCAAAGCACTATTCAATCTGTTGAACAGCTTGATGAAACCAGCTAAAAATCATTCTGGTCCTTCTCCGTCGGGATCTCGATGTAACATGCTTGCTAACTTCTTCCCGGAAAAGGTAAATAACATCCTCCTCACACTTGCAGGGATTTGTGGCGTAACTAAGCCTCTCCAGATGTTGCATGTAATCAGTGCAGCGAAGGGAAAACTAACCGTCTTTCCGGAAATTGATTGGAAAGACACAGAAAAACTTTAAAACCAGGCTCCCTGCAGAACAAACACCCCCCAGATAGATTGTGAAAAAGTGGAAAAGCAGTGATGTCTATTTTGATGGACATGCTCAACCATTCATTATAGTACGGGATTATCCCACCAGCATGTAACACGCCATTGCCAAGCCTTTGTTGAAAAAACCCTCCGATGACTCTTACAATGAAAAAATGACAGACCGATCTCTCTCCTTCCAGGGCCTAGTAAAGTCCTAGAGAAGTTTGTAAACAAGAAATTCTCTTTATACCTTGAGACAAATGGTATTTTACATCCTTCCCAAACTGCAGCTACGGAGGAACTGAGAGCTATCATGGATCCAAGCGGCTCAGCGGCCTTAATTCTACTAGATTTTAGCGCAACCCTTGATACCTTCTCCCATCCTGCATTGGTTCTAAAGGCTGGAAGAAGCAGGCATCACCGGAACAGCATTTAAATGGCTTGGCTCCTTCCTTCAAAATAGAACATTTCAAGTGTGTGAAGAAGGCACCCTGTCCATGACCCACTCCCTAAGATGTGGGGTGCCCCGAGGTTCATCACTAAGCCCCATTCTGTTTAAACTGTATATTCTGCCGTTGGCAGAGATTTTGAAGGCCTGTGTTTTTTAATTGTATTTTCCTCAGGTGACACACAAATTGTCCTCTCCCTAAATGGAAAAGACGTCCAAGCAACTCAATAACTGCTTAAAGAATATTGTAAAGTGGACGTCTGCAAGCAGTTTGAAATTAAATTGGGAAAAAGATGGAAGTGCTACTGGTGGGAAACAATCCTGCCAGGTGGATGGATTTGAGTTGTCCAGATTCTCCCGGCACTCAGCCCAACCCTAAATGGGCGGCCAAGAGTCTGGGCTTTTGGAATGATAAAGCTCTCTACGGAAGTTCAGGTCAGCAAATTGGCATCAATCTGTTTGGGTCTACTCAGGACACTGAGAAAACTGTTAGGATGGCTGCCGGAACCCTCACGTAGAGTGGTGGTGCAAGGTCTAGTAATCTCATGATTTGATTATGGGAACTATATATATATTTGGGGAGTCCCAAAACTGCCGTAAAAAGACTCCAGGCAATCCAAAATGCTGTACCTCAGATTCTATTGAAAATCCCCAAACACTAGTCAGCCACAGTGTCCCTGGCGACCTTGCACTGGCTTCCATTGTTCAAAAGAATTCAGTTCAAGTCACTCTACCTTGCTCATCAAGTAATGCACAAGAAGGGACCTTGGCTGATACAAAGATTGTTAAAACCTTACAATTCTACAAGAACGTTGCGCTCTACAAACCAGCAACTGTCTGTATCCCTAGGATCAAGAAAACCAGGAGTGGAGGGTGCTCTTTCACCTTCCTTGCTCCCAAACTCTGGAAAGCTCTTCCACTGGAAATAAGAAAGATCGAGTCTGAATTAAGATTCAGAAAAGTTTTGAAGGCTGCTCTTTTTAGCTAACATGTATGTTCAAGGCTATGCAGCTGCAACATTATATTTGTGCTGGGAGTCCCTTCTGGGTAGTCATTCGCTTTAGAAATTGACATGAATAGAATAGAAAAATAGTCCTCTACCTATGAATTGCATTGATCCCTATGCTGCAAACTTGCACCCTTACACAACACTAACTGGGCACACCAACTAGTGCAGCCACAAGGACCATGCGCAGGACAAGGCACCAATCCAAAGGAAGGTGATCCCTTCCTTGAAAAGCAAAGCAGAACCTTATCAAAAAAGCAAATTGATTAAACAAAGTCAACACCTACATTCATTCCCTACACGCCCAAATACTGCTGAATGTTATGTTATGTTATGTTATGTTACCTGAGTTTATATAGCGCACAGCTGCCCCAGCAAAGAGGCGTCCCGGCGCTGCCAGAGTCAGAAGGAACAGGGCTAAGAACACAACAAGTAGGCGTAAGAAGTATACAGGGGACAACAGGACTAAGCAGAGGGAAAAAGAAAAGTTTTAATTGCTTTCCTGAAGTCCACAATACAATCCAATGAATCAAACTTCCATGCATGCAACCACTCTGGGCAATCCAACAAACACAAAACAAAATAATGTGGCACTCCTATTGAGGCCACTCTAACAGGACATCAAGGCTTAAGTTCAAAATAGTGTGTACTGTACCCAAATGCTCTATTGCAATGGAGATGCAACAGATGAACTAGATATCCTAGAGTCCTGTCCTCTGCACAGTCCCTCCGGTATCCACAAACACTGTGGAAGATGCCCACCACCAGTCACCATGGCAATGAAAACACAACAGAGCTCAACATTGGATAATAAGGACTACACCACTGATACCACATGGACAAGGAATGAGCACTTGGTGATGGCACCCATGAAGGCCACGAGTCCTAGGCGGTGTAAGCCAAAAAGGTGAAAGACTTGACTAAAGATGACATTCTGATCCTTGTTCAACAAATATTACCCAAATAAAGCTGCTATACCTTTCAGGAAAAGACAAATATTCCACCAGAAAGTCACATGAAATGCTATCTGCAAGTTATTCTGTGCCCATGCATAAGACTGGCGTACTGCCACAGAGCTTAAAATCGAATACAGATAAATATTCCCCTGTCAAGAAATGCAATGTCCAGAGACATGCTCAAATCGTGCCTCGAAAACAGAAGATTTGTGGCTTTCAATCTCATGAGAAAGCAAGTTGGGCAACTGCAGCGGAGGAAATAGACTAACAAGATATATGCCTACACTACATGGTAGCATCATATCAAGGAGATGAGCCTAGACAAACAACAAGTCTGGGTATGGATCCAGTTATCTTTAAGCAGTGTTTATGGCTGGCAGAACCACCAGTGATAAACATTTTGGTAGGATCTACAGTGGCCTGCACTGTGGGTGGATGCACGGGTGGTACACAGGCAGATGCTTTGTAGCAGTCTCTATCGAAAGGTTACTAACTACCTTTGTCAGTCAGTAACCATTTACACAATGAAATATGTCCATAAAAGGCAGCTTTTATGGTGTGAATGACCTGCTGTGGACTCGAAGTTGAACAGACAGAATTCCCCTGCATGAGTCTCACAATTAGTTTAATTTGTTGCCACGTAAAATAAATGGAGCATTGGGAAACCACACTTACACTTGCAAGCCCAGAAGAATCCTACTGTGAACCCTGGGATTCTTTGCTCATTGAGTGTGACAGTGGCAAGAAATCTAGATGATATGGCATCCCCAAAGTGACAACATTTACGTTGAAGATGGTACTTTTTAGATTCTCAGGCCATAACTAATATGACATTCAAAGAAAGAATGTGACTATTCTATGAAGGTAATCATACAAACAAAGAGAGAGAAAGGGAGTTAGATGTGGAGCCACTCTTGGTCCCCTTAACATAAATCAATAAACAAAAGAAGAGTGATTCCAAATAGAAAATATTGCCTGAGGAGTCACAGAGTGTGTTTTAGGAAGAACCCTCACCCACCAACGTGTCGTAGCACACCTGAGGGGCACTCGGCCCCTCGGGTGGGAACCCTATGATGAAGCATGTCACCAACTAGGTTGGTGAGTGAGGGTTCTTCCTAAAACACACTCTGTGACTCCTCAGGCAATATTTTCCATTTGGAATCACTCTTCTTTTGTTTATTTATTCTATGAAGGTGCCATAAGATACTGGAGCACTGGCTTGTAGCAAATTGACCCAATATGACATTCTCCAATAACCATTAGGATGAGCTGAGCACATCAGATGTGCTGTATACTGCAGGATCAACATGGCATCACCCAACCTTTCACCTAGTTCCCTATTTCCGTTCAATCAGCTTTAACAAATCTCATAGTATTTGAAGCCTTTGTAACATTTCTTTCTTTCTTTCTTTCTTTTCAATTCTATTTACTTTACTTTATTTGGATAATCAAGTCAGTTAACGTGCAAACAAGTTTAAATAAATATGCATATCAAGCACATGATTCTCATTGCAAACTGCTAAAAACGCATAAAAGACTAGTTGCAATTCCCAATATAAGAATGCAGATGCGCAAAATAACAGTGACTTGATGATCATGTAGTTATTTAACAGAATAAACCTTAGCAGGTCTGTAATTTTGGCCCAGAGTTTCTAAAGCTAAGTTGTTGGTTCGTTAAGGTTAACTATGTCTATTGACATCTACAGCAATACATAAGGTAACACTGTTGTTTACAGTACTGCATTAATTTGCAAAGTGCTATGCTCTTTGCAGAATAAGGTGCTAACTCTAGTGTGCAAATCAGAGGATACAAGCACACATTTCAGAAGCCAGTTGACTTTTCTGGATAAAAGATCATTAAAAAGTTAAAGAGTGCAGAAAAATGGCCATACTTCAAAATAAGCACAAATGCCCTGACCTCCAGTGTCATTATCGATTGAAAATATGTGAGATTTCAAAGTGCCATGTGCTTTAAACTGACTTTGGTCAGGGCAGAGATATGGAACTGACATAGGTAAAAGGAGGTCTGTGCAAACAGATGCCAATGACTGTAAAACCTTGGTGCACTGAGTACGTGCGGGCTCAAAAGACAGTAATCACTCATAAGGCAGTAAAGAGACGGCTGTTCTTTGGATTACTTATAACGGCAGGATAGGTAGGGTTATCAACTTAAGACTGTCCCCAAAGAAATTGTTCATTGTTTTTTTCTTTCTTTTATTTCTTTCCATTTTTGTATGACATAAACCAGACTGACCAAGATAGGATTTTACATGATTAATGATAGGTAATACCAGCAGCGGTCGCTCCATTACAGCGGAGGAGCACCGCCCCCCCCAGCAAATAAAACGATAATAGAACGGGTTTTAAACCCATTTATTTTAATCCCCTGGACTTGCCCCCAGGACTCTGGCCGAGTCTTGGAGCCAGGTCCAGGGGATGACACTGCTGGTTGGAGAGTGGTGGGCACTCCCTTCACTGCGCATGAGGGTTTGGCTGGCCGTCTCAGGCTGGCCAAACCCTCATACGCAGTGATGCTCTCTCCAGCCCCAACTGCATTGCTGGGGCTGGAGAGAGCAGGCACAGGCTCCCAGTCTGCCTGGGAGTGCAAGTTGCCAGAGCTCAGGCCAATCCTGACACTCCTTTCATGTAGCATAAGGATTGGCCGCAGTGCAGTCTGGGAGCCTGTGACCAGATGCAGGAAGAGCGCGATGCGGCGGGAGACCGTGGCAGCGTTAAGGTACGTTTTTAATTTATTTACTTAATTTTTTTACTTCCCTGAACCCCCCCCCCCCTCCGTCTTCCGGCCCAACCTGCCACTTTGGCGAAGTGGGCCACTACTCGGTAATACAAAGTTTTAGGTGTGGATAAAATATATTGTATAAAGCATTAGAAATTAAAAACATGGGGAATGAAAAACACCAGGCATGCAAGGGCTACCACCTGGGTTCAACACAGTGGCCCTCAATCAACTCACAAATAAATTGCTAGAAGTAGCAGAAGAGACTTTTCAAAGTGGCTACCTGCCTGAAACAATGTGATAAGCCTTCATAATGGTAATCTCAAAATATTGGAAAGCAGCCCAAAGAGATTGGGTCCTCCCTTCCAATACCCATGGCCATCAAAGCTGATACTAAAATCATTAGCAAACTGCTGGCCCATAGGATATGAGAATCATTCCCACACTGGTAAATGAGGAACAGTCAGGGTTTATTCCACACAGAAGTATAGTATCTAATCTGTGTACCTGAGCACATGAGAAGAACTACCTAAAGATGGTCGAGCAAGACTATGCAGTGGCATCTATTGATATCAAGAAAGCATTTGCCACCATAGGATGAAAGTTTATGTTCAGGGTACTGGGTGAAATTAATTTTCATTATTTATCTCAGAAAAATGGGAGCTGAGGAGAGGCCCATTGTCACCATTGTTTGCTCTAGCTATGGATCCACTGGTAAGCATTTTAAGAATGGTAGTGGTGGATAAGGGCATCATAATAGGACATCTGACATATGTGGTGTTGATATATGCGGACAACCCACTTGCATACATGAAGGATCCAGAAAATCAGTCCCATAAAAGCTCTTAATAGCAGAAGAGTTCAGAAACATATCTGGATTAAGGACAAAATTAGGCAGAGTCATGATTTCCCCCATAGCCAGCAGGGGATGCAAAATGGTAGAGTATCTTTTCAACTTGGGGATATTCTGGCAACCCAGATCCTAAGATATTTAGGACTATATGTAGCCCAATCAGAAATAGAACCACCAATATTACCAGATAGCTCACAGTAATCCTTCTCATTAGTGACTGATTAGCTTTGGATCAAAACAGGAACTAAGGGGTCGATTCCGATCTCGGCCGGTAGGGCAACGAATCGGATTCGGCTTAACCGGATCCGATTCGGAGCCCTATTTCCCGACCGATTCGTACGTGCGTCCGGGCGAGCGAGTACGATGCGTGCGCTCGCGAAATCGCCGACCGACTCGTTCGCAGGACCCGATCGCTCCGACCGACTCGCACGGGGACGACGCGCACCGCGCAATGGAGACGTTCCCCGGCCGGGTAAGTACGATGCGCACCTCGACCGCTCCGACCGACTTGCGCAGTCCGGCTCCAAGGAGCTGTCGGAGCCGCACTTTGGGGGTCCGTGTCGGACCCCCCTGGAGGCGTAGCCGCGCGAGTCGCACACAGGGGGGACCCATGGGTCCCCCTACACGTGCATGTGCGGCGCGACCCGCATCGACGCAAACACGCTGTGAGGGCGCCCTTGTTTGCGTGCGTGCCCATTGAGTCAATGGGAGCCCGTGTGCGCGTCGTACGACTGGCTCCCATTGACTTCAATGGGAGTCCGACCGAATCGAGTCCGATAGCATACGTGCGCATCGTACTCGTTCGGTCGGACTGCTAGAGTCCGATTCGGTCGGAAATCTCTCCGGGTCCGGCTCGGTCGGAGAGATTTCCGGCCTGAATCGGAATCGGCCCCTTTGTGGGTCATTACGATGACGGCAAGCCAGCCACCCACAGGCTGTCAGTGGCAGACTCACCGCCATCGGTGCCTGCCACATTAAGATCGCTGGCGATTCCATGGTGATCAGAAACTCCGACCCCCACTCATTCGACGGGCTCCTTGAGCCCGCCAGTGCGGTGGAGGGCCTCCCAATCCCTGCATTGGGGGTGGTGCCCGCCAGGCACCGCGGTAGGGATTAGGATGTCCCTACCCGCCAGCCTTTCCATGGTGGTTCACCCGCCTTGGAAAGGCTGGCGGGGATGGACATTGGGGGCCCGTAGCGGGCCCCCCCTTTCCCCTGGCACATTTCTTTGGGTGTTGGGTGGCACCTATGGTGCCGCCCTACATATCCCTGACCCAAGTGACAGGCACCGCATGGTGCCTGTCACGTAGTACGGGGATATGTAAAACATCCCTGTTTTACATTGCGGCGGCTGCTGCAGCCAGCAGCACCTGCCGCAATGTAAAAGGTGGCCAATGCGACTGCCACAGTGGCAGTCACATCATAATTTGGCCTGTGGGACCATCACCTTGTAGACTGGTGGTCCCAAATACGATACGATGGCGGACGGACTGAAGTCCATCCGCCATCGTAATGACCCCCTTATACTGTAAAATAAGCCCTTTAAGTTTTTACTTGGAAAAAAAGTATGAGGTGAGTTTTCTGAAAGTGGGAGGGATGGAGTTCCAGACTTTGAGGGCCTTCCCTGAAAATGATTGATTCAGTGTTCATGATTTTTTATAAAGAATGGACTTTCCATTTGAAGACATTTAGTGCTTCAAAGTCCATGGGATCCAATGGAGATAACTAGTTTGTGTGCCAGATAGTTTGCTGCTTCTTCATGCAGGGTGTTGTGTACTATACAGGACTATTTGTGTAGACTTCTGGCCTTTTTGAGGAGGCAGGTAAGAGTGATCAGAATGGGATTGATGTGATCTGTTCTCTTTGAGCTGGATAGCAGTTAAACTGAAGAATTGAGGGCTGCTCTTTATGAGACCAAGTCATTTCGGAGCATGTTGGCCAGCAGGGGGTTTGAGTAGTCAAATCTTTAGAGGACTAGTGATTGCACTGTGTTTTTTAATTCTTCATCTGGAATAAGGTGCATGATTTTCTGCAAAAGTCTGAGTAAAGCCCAGTAGTTTAGCAGTTTCAACAACTAGTTTACAGTCTAGAATTTTTGCTGCATCTAGTCAAGCTGATACAGGTGTGTTATTATGTAGAGTGGATAGCAGTAAGAAGTCAGTTTTCGGGGGGTAATGTTTGACATGATGTGGAGTCATCCATGACTGGAACTCCCCCTGGGTTTTTGCAAAAGCTGTAATGTCCTCAAGGGGAATACTTTCATGTATAGTTTACAAGCGATGATTCATATAGTTTCCAAACTGTGCCACCTATTCCCACCTGATCTTCCAAGATTTTGATTAGCAAGAATGCATGCTTGGCCATCCTAAAAAGTGCTGACAAATCAAGAAGAATGAGAAGGCAAGATTCACCTTGTCTACAATGTGCAAAGCATGACCATGTATTTGCATTTTTTGAAGTCTTTCAGCTGCTTTGCAACACAACTTTCCAGGATGTTAGCAATGCAGGGGAGGATAGAGATGGGGCAGAAGTTGTTTAGGTCTTCAGGGTCCAAGTGAGACTTTTTAAAAAGAGATGATCTGCCCAATTTCGAGAGAGTTAGGGGCTACCCCTTGTGTCAGAGAGGAGTTAATCACATTTGTTAAGTAGGAGGTGATAAAGAGACAGGTAACATTGCTCTCCTGTATCTATATAAATCTTGATTGGCGATCATCTAGTAAGTTGTTTTCTTTTACAAAGTCATTCAGCCAATTTGAAACACAAATTTTCAGGACATTAGCTATGAAGGAAAGATTAGAGGACAAATCTTGTTTAGGTCTGCAGGGTCCAAGTCAGGTTTTTTGAGACGAAGGGTGACCTGCCCAAATTTGAGTCAGTCGTAGGCTAATCCTAGTTTGAGAGAGGAGTTAATCACATTCTTAGATAGGGGATGAAATACTTATTTCTTTAAATATTTGTTCTGGAACATGGCTATCTGAATTGATTTGATGGTTGAGGACAGCAACTGTGTTCTGCAAATCATACTGTGTTACATACTTGAAGAATGACCAATCATCTGAAATTTGTTATGAAGAGTTTGTTTGGAGGGTTTTTTGCATACAACTCACCCAGTCAATCTGAGGATTTTCCTTCTTTCAAACGCTCTTTAGAAAACTGCTCTATAGACATAAACTTATTGTGTCCTTTTAATTTTGGTGGGGGCAGACCATCAGTCACCTCCATTATCACTGTGTTAAAAGAGTTCCTGGTAGCGGGTGAGTCGAATTGGGCTGTGACATTCACTCATTTTGAGAGAGTCTTATTTTGTAAGGCAAACAAATCAATGCCATAGTCTTTGAACCATAAGAAAATTGTTTTTTTAGTTTGGCTACCAAGATCATATTTAGAGCATAGGAGAGAGAAGGGAAATAGGAGGTAGTCTAATCAATCCACAGTGACTGGAGAGTCAGTTTCGACAAAGCCTTTTTTAATTATAAAGATGAGTGTTGTGCACTTCACATGCATTGGGGCTGAACAAGATTTCTTAAGGTCATTGTCAAGCTGAAAGAGTGATGGTTGTGAAGCTGCAGAGCTATACTTGTATCCCCAATGAAGGCTAAAATCACCCAGGAAGATGTCATCTGTAGTAGAGATTTATTTTTTTCATTACTAATTTTACTAACTTCCACACTATCTACCTCATTATCTATCTCATGTTAACGGACACCCTGTGATGCCGGCATCACGACAAGAGAAGATGGCATATATCCTATGGACCTATATTCGTATCCATATAGACGTTCATATTGTCTATGCACTATGACCCTGTACTATGTATCTGAGATGTATCAAACGTAAGGTCTCACATGCCTATAGAGGCTACATATCTTCTAGGGCCTCATAGGGATAATTACGAACTAACCTATCCAACAGTTAATCTCCGAGAGACGGAATGACGATCCTACCGTCGCACCTCCTACATACGAGGTTTATCAGGGCGGGTGTGGGTGGGGGGAGGAACCGCCAGAGGTTGCATAATGCTCCCTGTTTTGCACGAACACCCGCATTGGGGTTTCTCAGCTTTTTGCTTTCTATATTTTCTAGCTTCCTTTCCCTTATCACCTTTTTTTCTTCTATAAACGGTGTCTGGCATGCCTTGATGTACAACCTATTTGTGAGCCCGGGCATTCAAGAGCACCAGAAGGTGACATTTAGATTGTTCGCAGAGCAGCTGGGGGACATAGGCGAAATATCCCTCTGGAGGGGGGAGATAGGTCAAATACTGTCACCTTTCACCTCCGAGGTCAAGATAGCTATTTCTGGTATTTTACATATAGTATGGAGGTACCCGCCACACTACACCTCAGTTGATGGCCCGCAATAACACACTTACCCTGGCAACCGACCTCAACATAGTGTCCCTAAACGTCAAAGGTCTTATCCACCCTATTAAGCGCCGGAAAATTATGGACTACCTAGCTAAAACTAAAGGCGATATCATCCTACTACAAGAGACAAAACTATCCTTGGAGGATGCCAAACTCGTGAGAGGTAACTGGATCTCACAGATGGCTTGCTCTCCCGCTGTCAAAAAGAAATGGGGGGTAAATACACTGATATCCAAAAGATCCAATATCACGCTAGACTCACAGGGGCATATTTACGTTCCCTGGCGCATCCCTGCATATCAGCAGGGATGCGCCAGGGAAAATGCATCACGCAAGTTTACCCTTGCGCCACGTCCGATGCGCCGCATTTACAATGCGGCGCATCGTGGCGCAAGGATAAGCAGATGAGTGACGCATCTGCCGGCGGAAGGTTGGCGCAGTGCTGAAGTCGTGTCGCAAGCGCGATGCAACTCCAGCACTGTTCCAACCTTCCCTATCCCTAACATGGTGCGTCAATCCTTAAGCCTGCTTGAAGCAGGCGTAAGGATTTGGCGCACCAGCGTCGGAAAAGTGACTGCGTGAAATCTTGTAGATTTCACTACGTCACTTTTCCGAGGCGTACCTGCGCCGGACCGCCCCCCCCCTGCGCCGGTACGCCCACATGAAACTTGACGCAGGTTTCATGTGGCGCAGGGGTTTACTACGTGACGCATCTCCCTAGATGCGTCACGTTGTAAATATAGCGCAACTCGGCGCATGGTTTGCGTCGCCGCTGTGTCACTTGCGTGACGCAACGGCGGCGCAAAAGTGGCGCAAGGGGCTTGTAAATATGCCCCACAGTCTCATGATAGAGAGGGCAGACTTCTAGTCACACACCTGAGAAGGGGGGAGGAACTAATTCACGTAGCAAACATATACGGCCCCAACGCTGACGACCCAACTTTTTGGTCTGAGGTATCAAGCACGCTAGATGGCTTCCCCCAAAATGACCTCATGGTGGTAGCAGGGGATTTTAACAACCCATTGGACCACATAACAGATAGACAATCCACCTGTCAATACCACCCTACGAACTCACATGCTGTACTCCAAAATATCTGCTCCAAATTTAACATAAAGGACGCGTGGCGCCTCCAACACCCAGACACTAGAGACTACACATTCTACTCTAGCCCACACAAATCATACACCAGGATAGATTATATCCTAATCTCCGGGTCCCACACACGACTAATCGAACACTCAGACATAGCCCCAAGGCTAGTGTCTGACCACTCATGTATTAGCCTAAAACTGACTGGATGTCACAACGAAGCCATGCCTAGGAGATGGCGCTTTAATAGTGATGTACTATCAGACCCTGCAAACAAAAAAAAATCGAGTAAGCCATAATAGACTACCTTAAACATAACGACACCCCGGAGACTAGCACTAACACACTCTGGGATGCCCTGAAGGCGACCGTCAGGGGCAAAATAATTGAAATCAAGACAAAAATAAACAAGAGCACAAACCTGAGACTAACCCAGCTTGAGCAGGAGATCAAGAGTTTAGAACTGTCCCACGCATCGTCCGTACACGATAGCAAGCTCCTCGCTAAACTAACGCGAAAAAAATACGAATACAACAAAATCCTAAGTGAGAGAGCAGGACTGTGGATTAACAAATAATAAAGCAGGGAAACTTCTGGCCTCCTATCTCAAACACAAACGGAACCAGTTTGCCATTTCATCCATCAGAGACTCTAACAACCAAACCCATACAAAACACAAAAACATCCTTAGGACCTTCAAAGAGTTCTATCAGGAACTCTACAAAAATGATCAGACCCTTAACTTAGAGGAGTGCACAAAATACCTCGATAAACTCAGGTTACCGCAGCTAAGTAGCGAGGAACAATTAGGCTAGGACAAGAAATTAACTACACAGAAATTGAAATGGCAGTTAAATCATTGAAAGATAACAAAGCCCCCGGGCCGGACGGGTTTACAGCCTCCTTTTACAAGACCTTCCTAAACCAGTTGAAATCAACCATGAAACAAGTTTTTAACCACACAGCATCTAAAGGGACGTTATCACAAACTATGGGGCCGATTCCGATCTCGGCCGGTAGGGCACCGAATCGGATTCGGCTTAACTGGATCCGATTCGGAGCCCTCTTTCCCAACCGATTCGTACGTGGGTCCGGCCGAGCGAGTACGATGCGAGTGCACGCGAAATCGCCGACCGACTTGTTCGCGGGTCCGAACCGCTCCGACCGACTCGCACGGACACGACTCGCACCGCGCAATGGAGACGTTCCCCGGCCGGGTGTTAAGTCTTCACTCACCTGAAATCCAGGTTATTCCACTTGAGAGATGCGAGGCTTGCTCCCTTCGCCCCCAAAAACCTATACCAGCCTAAACTGCACACGAATATCCAGTTTGGCTAGAATAGTTCTCCAGGGGATGGGGAAAAATGGGACAAAATAATAAAAAGAAAAATAAAGAAACACTCCACTGCTGTTGCTTCAGTAGGTGCGACTCTTCCTCTGCTTATATTCCTGCTTAATGCTTCGGAAAACCTTATTCTTCTATATTTTGATGGCTAGAAATATTATAAACAATTATGTAAGCATTGCTGTTCTACACGTTTTGTTTTCTTCTCATAGTTTCACAATTTTATATGCATACAGTAATTCCTAATAATTTCTAATACCTGTTTTATAATAACACTTTTCAAATATCACAAGCTTTCCTTTTCACTGAAGAACAACTTGAACTGTTACTTCTTATTTATGCTGTGAGGAATAAAAGATCATTAAACACTAACACATCTTATTATTCCAACAACTCAGATAATTCCTTGAACCTGAAAACTTACTAAAAGTTATTTCACAAGAGTCCTATTAATATTGTCCATAAAACGTTACTGAAAATGTTCTCTCTTGTCCTTCTTTAAAACGAGAATTTCTCGTGCAGTTAACCTTTAAAAGAATCTCCTTTCTTTTTTCCTTGCAGATACATCTCTGAAGCTGAAAGAATCCGATTCCTTTCTATTCAGGAGAACTGAAGATAAGTAAACCTTTATGCGCGCTTTACTGTTCTCAATATATAAAATTGGAAAGACCTTACTTGTCTCTTTTCTTTCTTTTGTTTCAGGTCGGAAGATTTTGCGAACCGGACTGAAGAGAAGACGGAAGCTGCAGACTATTGATTGCAGTTGCCTTGGGAACGGGAGTCAGCTCCGGAACAGGAAGAGCTTAGAGCGGAGCTCAGCAGAAGGCCACGTCGTCGTCGGACCAGGAGACTCTCCGGAGACACATTCGTGCTGGAAATCAGGTAAGGGAAGGAATGCTAACGAACGCAAGCGCGTTTCAAATCTTATGAGGGTCTTTTATAGAGAGTGGGATGGGTGGGGTTCCTCCGTTAGGGTGGGGAGCTTGAAACGTGCCAGGATGACTCACGACGTGCTGCTTATGCAAATGTGCCCTTTGCAATACAACACGTGCAAACTGCCTTTCGGCTGCTCATGATTTTCTGCAATTATGAAAGCACCTCTACAACTGTTATTAAATATGATCGTAGCTCAAACTAAATACCACACGTGCAGACTGCTTTTAAACTGTTCATGCTTTTCTGCAATTGTGAGCACTTCTTCAAACAGAGTTAAATATGATTGTATCACAAAATAAAGGAAGGAAATCTGAATTAGCCAGAAGACTTATATCAAGGAGTAAAACACCAAAATGAAACTAACCCTTAATACACACTGTGAGGTTGTGCTAGGTTGATGGAACAAACCCTAACACCGGGCAAGTACGATGCGCGCCTCCAGCAGTCCGACCGACTCGCGCCGTCCGGCTCGAAAGAGCAGTCGGAGCCAGACTTTGGGGGTCCGTGTCGGACCCCCCTGTACGCGTAGCCGCGCGAGTCGCACACAGGGGGGACCCATGGGTCCCCCCTACCTGTGCATGTACGCCGCGAGTCGCATCGAGGCGTACCCGCTGTAGGGGGCGCCCTTGTTCGCCTTGCACCCATTGAGTCAATGGGAGCCCGCGTACGCGTTGTACGTCCTGCTCCCATTGACTTCAATGGGAGTCCGACCGACTCGAGTCCGATTGCATGCGTGCGCATCGTACTCGTTCGGTCGGACTGCCAGAGTCCGATTCGGTCGGAAATCTCTCCGGGTCCGGCTCGGTCAGAGTGATTTCCGGCATGAATCGGAATCGGCCCCTTAGTCGGAAGGTAATATAATAGTCATTCCAGAGGAGGGGAAAGACCAACTGTCACCAAAAAACTATAGACCTATATCCCTTATTAACGTTGACTGCAAAATATATGCTAAGATCTTAGCAGTCAGACTCAACTCTGCTCTCCCCAAACTAATAAGCAACTCCCAGGTTGGTTTCCTACATACACGTATGTTAAATGACAACACTCGCCTTCTGTGCCACATCTTAGAGCATGCGGCCACTAAATCTGAACCAGCAGTAGCTATCACATTAGACGCCGAAAAGGCCTTTGATAGGGTTTCATGGGCTTTCCTGGAACGGTGCATGCAATCGTTCAATTTAGGGGAGGGATATATACGGATGGTTATGGCCCTATATGGGGAACCATCAGCCCGTATTGTCGTTAACGGGTCACTCTCTGAACCCTTCATTTTGCAACAAGGTACTAGGCAGGGTTGTCCGCTATCCCCTTCATTATTTTTACTGGCATTGGAACCCCTTATCCAAGATATCAAGTTAAATTCGAACATAAAGGGGGTCGATATCAATGGCGTCCAAATAAAATTAGCCGCCTATGCGGACGACATATGAATAGTAACGGAACAACCAAAGACATCAATTGCGGCCTTGATGGATACAATAACAAAATATTCTGGCTTTTCAGGGTATTAACTCAACAAAGACAAATCAGAATGCAAACCACTAAATATTCACTGCACGAGGGACATCCTGGGTGAGTCGGGATTAGCTTGGCAAGCAGGATACATCAAATACTTAGGTATCAATTTTGGTAGCAACTTAATAGATACGCTACATCAGAATGAGAAACTGCTACTAGAAAAAATAAAAAAACTTCTAGACTCTTGGTCACCAAAATTCATAACGTGGTGGGGCAGAATAGAAACTATTAAAATGATGATCACCCCAATGGTTAACTACCTAATCAGTATGCTCCCGCTCCTCCTTACAGATGATTTCCACCGCAAATTAGACATCCTGATCTCTAAATTCCTCTGGTGAGGGAAGAAAGCACGGATAAGTATCAAAAAATTAAGACTGGATAAAAATCAAGGAGGGGTAAACCTAGCGGATTTCAGAATATACCAGCTAGCTTTTCTGGCAAAACAAGGCTCATATTGGATATCACCGCCTACCGGCTACACCCCGGTCTGGCTAGAGGTAGAGAGGGCCATCCTGAATAATCTAAGCCCCCTGGCTCTCCTAACAACAAATAGACTTTACCCCCACACCTCCAAGTCCATTTTTAAAAATACAAAAATCGCTCTACTAAGGGTAGACAAGAAGCTGGAGAATAGTATCAAAGGATCTAAAATGGAATCTTTCTGGGCCAATAGCAAAATTTTGTATAAAGGTAAAAGCCTAGCCTTTGACACATGGATTGTAAAAGGTATCCACT
The DNA here is from genome assembly GCA_963921515.1 of Calotriton arnoldi. NCBI lineage: Eukaryota > Metazoa > Chordata > Amphibia > Caudata > Salamandridae > Calotriton > Calotriton arnoldi. Next base: position 536,644 of record CAWUFW010006693.1, on the reverse strand, counting down.
ACCCGTACCAACTAGAAAACGCTGCATATCCTATTACAGTCTCAGACCTCAAGTCAAGATATAACCTAGCTGACATTGAATTCTATAACTTCTTGAAAATCAGAACGGCCCTTTCAAAAGCCAAATTATCTGCCTTACAACCATCAATCTCCCTGTTTGTGACAAAAATTAACAAATTGGGCCACCAGGTCTCGCAGGTCTACAAACTCCTCCGACCAAAAACCTCTAAACTTAATGATAAGACTGTTGCCTATTGGGAGCAGCAGTCTACAGCCACACATAATGGACAAGAATGGTCCACACTATGGAGTTCCGTCTCACGTAATAAGATCTCCCTGGTCCTCTCACAAACAAAATACTGGCTACTACACAAGGCATTTTGGACCCCTGCCCGATTATTCTCATTAGGCCTCCGGGATGACGCATCATGTTGGAACTGTAACAAAGAAACGGGGGATTTAGCACATCTTATCTTTCAATGCCCACTACTAAAAGCGTTTGGGGGGAAAATCTTTGACTTTATAAATGGTTTGTTTGGATGTACTCTAATAAAAGAATTTTCCACCCTGCCCATGGCATTTATGAGCACAGACTTGAGAACTGACTCTGATAAAGATCTACTCGACCTGTTACTAACAGCAGCAGTGAAAATGGTCCTTGCCAACTGGAAGGACACGAGCAAGACATCTTACAAAGGCTGGATCAACTGGATCACCCATCTCAGAGGAGCGGACAACATAGCACTACAGAACTCTCCCTGGAAACCGGCATCCAGAAGGATGTGGAACTCTCTCGACACGTACCTAGACTCTTACGAACGTCCATGAAAATAAGTTATACTGTTGCTACACAGCCAGGTACCCCCTACGGACATACCTCCGGGACAATAGTACTTAACTGGTTTAACCATTGTTGCCTACACTAGGCTGCTGCGATGGGTGAGGCCTACCAATACCAGACTGCCTGTGTGCCAACATCTCCATAGAATGTCAGAAGTAAATGATAAGAACCGTCATTCTTTGTCTCTTCTCTTATCTCTTCTTCCCCCCTTTCCCTTTTTCTGCCTGTCTTTCTTTCTTTTTCTCTTATTATAGATCTTGTGGGTTGGCTAAACAAGCGGGACACACGGTCTTAGGACTCATATGTATAAACTTTTACCTGGGACAACCTATGCTAACCCTGTAATAGAATTTCTGTTTTGTTCTTGTATAAAAAATCAATAAAGCATTTTGAAATAATTTTTTTCATTATGCATTTTATTAGTTCCACAAATTAAAGATCCCCCCCCCGGTGGGTAATAGATGATATGGAAAACAATGAGCTTCAATACAGATGTTTTTTTACTTCAACAGACAGACACTTGAAGGTGGAGTTGATACATAATTTTTTTTTAACTTGTGGAGGATCTGTGTATGATTTCCACTACCTCGCCTCCTTTTCCCTCATGGTCAAGGCAAAAGATCTCATAGCCTGGGGGTATGGGGAGTTAGATAGAAACAGTAGACCAAGAATATTTGAGTGAATCAGTTGAGTTGAGTAAATACTTACTTTAATTTAACATTGTTTTCTATGGGGTATAATTTTAAGTTCCTACCTCCATTATTTTCTTTCGGAGGGTGTTGGCCATGAGAGGCGCTGGACTTACTGCTGCTTTTTTTTGGCTGTAGTAACTTTACAGTCATAACTTTGGCTTCACCTCTGTTTCAAGGGTTAGAGTTGCAACTCGATGTATGTCTACACTTTTGAGTAGCTTTACATTAAAATTTGAATAGTCCAAAGTAGTAAAGTAAAATTACTTGTACTAAGTCTACATGTGTAGATTTCTGGGGTGGGCGGAGCTTGCAGAGTTGCACTATGCGGAATTCCGCAGAGTAGCATTAAAACTCAGTGGAATTCCGTTGAATTCCGTGAGCGGACGGAGTTGCTCCACTCGCCCACCCCTGCTCCTTAATGTGCGCTCAACCAATAACTGATGGGGCCCACAACTCTCTGGCGCTCTCTGCCGATAACATTTGTAGACTAGAAGTCTCAGGTTCTCAGCCAATGACACCCATGTTAAGAGATTCTGTGGGTGCCCTCAGCCAATAACTGACGTGGAAAACATCTATCTGGGGCCCTCTGCCAATAACAGATGTAAGAGACCCCTTACGTGCCCTCAGCCAGGAACACAAGTAATACAGCCTTCATGTACCATCAGCCAGTGACATATGTAATAGAACTCTCACATAATGGCACATGCAATCAGCCCAAGGTACCCTCAGTAAGTGACATGTGTAATCTAGCCCTCGGCTAACGGGACCTATGAAAGAGCCATAGGGTAGTTCCTTGTAACAGAGCCCTGGGTGCCCTCAGCCATACAGCCCTCTAACAAAGCCCTCAGAGGATGACACCTGTAAATAGCCTCAGGTAATGTGACCTTCGGGTACCCCAGCCCATGTCACATGTTACATGCCAGACATAGACGCACCCTCTGTCTTCAGGTGACCTTAGCTGACCTTAGTCAGTCACAGATTTGTTATTCCATCGGGTGTCGTCTGCTCTAGACTACTTTGGGGGTGGAGAGGAGGGGGAAGAAGTGAAGAAAGGACAAGAGAGGGGAAGAAGAGTAGTGACTTGAGGGAGGGGTGGGAGGGTGTTGGGAGGGAATAAAAGGAAGAGAGTCCCAAACTGTGTCCAAAACAGTCCTACTGTGTGTGAAAAACCGGTACTCAAATGAACCTTACCAGCGCCTTATCTGAGCCAAGAAGCGCTACATGGACCTAAACTCTGGTTATAGAGGTGTCATAGAGAGGCCCGCATCTTACCGCAAACTACCACACAAGGGGATAAGGTGTGCCCAAAATAGGAATTTTGTACGAAAGATGTAGCCGGAAGCATCAACATTTGGATCTTACTGTGTCCAAACGGTCACACCCGAATGTCAAGCAGTGACCTCAGCTGCGTCCAAAATAAACGTAGATACAATACCTAATACATGGTTTCATGGTATGTATTTCATGATGCAACCAATACAGTGTAGACACAAACATAAGCAAAGGAGAACACGACCTTTTAATCACAATTAATTCATTAGAATTCTGAATTTTGCCAACATTACTGGAGCACAGAACAGAGTTTGAAGGCGAATCAGACAGTTAGCTCTCTCTACAGGGTAAAAACACTTTCAAAAAATAATTTTCCAAGGAATAAGCCTTCTTTGAGAGTCGCGCTTCCACTCACTCAGGTATGAAATAAACAACACAAAGATGTTTTACATTTTCTTTTAATTCAGCTCTTTGAATGCAGATGCATTTAACCGTAGCACTGGGAGAACTGAGGGCAATCGTGCCCATCTTAACAGAACAGCGCTTCTGCCTCTGAACTAGCTTTGTCAAAAGGCTGTTGTTATTTCGTTTTTTCCCCCCAATTCTTATTCAAAGAGTCTATTTTCGCTTATTGACCCCAAGCCTGGCAGGACAGAACCTCATAAAAGAGAAATTGAAAAAAATCCCTAACTGTTTACTTTCGGTTGTTCATTGCCTGGGCTAAGCCCGCGTAACCAACTGTTTCCTTCTTAACATTAAAAGACATGAAGGATTACCAAAGAATACTGATACGGTGCCTTGCCGGGTCCGGAAGGATAGCACTGCAGACACATGGAGCGATTGCATTGCACAGTAAATTATGAGGTGGGTCAGTCACCTGCAAGGCGTCATTGAACTAGTTGTGTCTGGAATCTCTGTATCTCCAGCACCATGGTGTCCCCAGACCAGGTGGAGTTCTCTCCGGCTGCCTACAGCCCCTGTGACTCTCCCCATGCGTCCTCCACCTGCCGTCAGCATGTGTCAGCCAGGTAGGCAACAGGCAGGCCCGAAACACACTGTTTAGGCCGCCGGCTATCTCCGTCACGCCATCGCTGCAGGCCACACCACTCCAGAGCCCCCACAGGAGCTTCCAGCAAGGCAGCTGTTGAACGGGTGCCACGTAGCTCACGGCCCCTCAATCAGGGCAGTGGCCATGCATGGGAGCTGGTGAACACCACCGCTGCTTCTGCTAGCATGCAGCCTACCCTTTGTGGGGTTGACTTAGGCTCCCCTCCTCTGCGTGTCTTTGCGAGGGAGGAGTTGACGCTGGAGTACCCCGGCTGCTAATTCAGCAAATTGTTGTGTGGTGGGTGCCAGTCAACTCCACTACGTGGCATAGGCAGAGTTTTCGTTAAACACCACCCTCCAAGCAAAGTGCAGAGTGATAAAAACTCTGTGAACGCCGGTGGAGTGGAGTTTACTGCCCACCGCTAGTAGTTTTACCTTTGCGAATAGGCTTCGTAAAGTCTTTGCCTAAAAAAAGGCAACTGCACCAACCTCTCCAACTTTCACTGTGGAAGTCATTTCCATCCTTTCCTTTAGGTGCCCAAAGAAGAATGACGGGGAGCCAACTGTCTAATTCCGCTCTATTTTATGAATATGGCACTTGATATGTCCCTGCACTGTGGCTCACTGGCGATAGGCCACCAGGTGGTGTAGATGGTTGGCTGCACACTTGATGCCAAGTTTCAACTGGTACAGCAACAGCATGCACTGCATTACCTCGGTTGTAGTCTGAAACCTCCAGTAGGAATATCGTTATACCTTCATATCATAGCCAAAATTTTGAGTACAAATATACTGAAAGGTAAGTGCTTTTGGGGAAGTATAGATTTACTATTCTTAACTCCACATCTACGGTAGCTTAAAGATATATATTTATTGTGAAGGTGCATACATGTGGAGTTGTATGTTGAAAATCTATATATACCTACTTGTCAATATTCTTGTTCTCAATATTATAGCTCCTAGATTAATATATAACGATATTCCCGACTCGTGATTCAGGAACCAGACCCATCAAATCTGTTGGTTCCTGGTTTTGCCGTTAGAGATACCCTCATCATGTTGCGAAAGAAAAAGTGTAGTATCTTCATCTGACTTACACTGTCTACCATTTTCTCCTGAGCCTTCGGCTGCCTTGCTTAAGGTTTCTACTTGGAGGCTTCAGCATCAGCAGCCAGCTGAAGCTCCCTCTGCTGTTGGTTTCCATCTGAACAAGAAGGTACTTTTCAACAAGCACTCTAGCTGTATGACGAGAAGCACATTAGTTAAGCAGCACTTGTTTCCAATTCCTAGTCTCCCAAATTTGTTCTTTCATCTACCTGACCACCCTTTACAGGAGTGCTACATTCCCCGAAGAAGTACACTTACCTGTTTCTCCCTACTGCAAGAATCCCACCCTCAACATTACACACTTTCTAATACTTTTTCTGCATTTCTTCGACCAACAGTTCTCTTTTTCTGATGTGACATATATTTTGTCCCTGTTTTCGGCTGGAACTGGCCCCGGCAGATTCCACACAGCCTACCTGACTTGTTGCCAGGCCTCATAAAAAACCACTGGTAACACAACCAAATAGACAACATGCTTCATATCTGGTATGCAGACAGAATATCGAGTTGGAAATGTCGACCTACACAAATATCAAGTTGGAAATATCGTGACACAGAAATATCGACAGCAAGAATATCGCGGTCAAGAATATCGAATTTATAGTAAGAAATATTGTTTTAAAAAATATAGAAGACATTAATATCGTTTGCAAAAATATGGTTTAAAATATCTATTTTTTAATTAGTGTTATATATTTTAGTTTATATTTTAAATGTATGTGATGTTTTTTTTGTATAAGTATTGTTTATGTTTTTTCATATATATGTGAAATTTTTAGTAGTTATCAACTATATTTTAATTAAATTTTGCGTTTGTTAGTTCCGTAGCGGGTTGTGGGTTTATAGGGGAATAGGGTGGGAAGTAATTTAATTATAATAAATTAATGAATATGTTTTTGTTTAATAATATTTATTTAATTGAAATTTTATAGTGTTAATTATGGGAAGTAATTTATTTGTAATTAATTATTAATTGGTTGTCAGTTAGCGCCGGGACGCCTCTTGGCTGGGGCAGCTGTCGCGCTTTAGAAATCTTTCAAATAGAAATAGAAATAGAATTAATATTAATTAATTAATTGGTAATTAATTATGGTAATTGTGTATTTTTTTTAGGTGCAGGTTGTGGGGTTTAAAGGGGTAAAGGGTGGGAAATAATGTTTGAGTAATTAATAATTAGTTGCTAATTTATATTAATTAATTTATTGAAAATTAATTATGGAAATTGTGTAATTAATTTTAGGTGCGGGTTGTAGGGTTTATAGGGGTAAAGGGTGGGAAGTAATTTATGTTTAATTGATTAATAATTAGGAGATAATTTATATTAATTAATTGATTGTAAATTAATTATGAAAATTATGGAATTAATTTTAGGGGCGGGTATGTGGGGTTTATATGGGTAAAGGGTGGGAAGTAATTTATGTTTAATCAATTAATAATTAGTTGATCATTATTATTAATGATTAATTGATATTTAATATGGGTATTTGATTAAATTTTTTTGTTTGTGGGTTTTACTTTTATAGTGGTAAAGTGAGGGGAGTAAATTAATTCTACTTACTTTATAATTAGTTGTTAAATACTATTCGTTTTTTAATTGAAAATAAGTTTTAATTTTGTAATTAATTATTTACAGTTTAATTTTAGCTGTGCATTCTGTGGATTGAAGGGGTAAAGTGTGGGAAGTTAATTAATTTTTATGAGTATTAATTTGTTTTTTAATTAATAATATTTCTTTAATTAGTAATTAATTATGTTAATTATGGAAGTCAATTTTTTAAAATTTAGATGTGGGTTGTGAATTGTGTGGTGTTATAGGGTAGAAAATAAAAAAGTAAATTTATGTAATAATTCATGTTTTTGTTTCTAAATGATTTGTAATTAAAAATATTTTTATTTTATTTTATTTAATATAATATTTGTAGGTATTTGTCATATGTATTTAACATTATAATTGTTTTTATTTTTTAATATTAAATATATTTGTCTTTTAATTTTTAACATATTTATATATCTTTTTATTTATTTTGTTTTTTAAATATTTTTGTTGTTAATATTTTGTTTGTTTTTAATTTTGAACTGACTGTAGTGAAAATTTAATTGTTACCTCTCCGCAATCGAAAACTTTCCCTACTGGTACATTCACTGGAGTGGGAATAGTAATTTTACCCCTCCGCTATCCAACACTTTCCCTATTATTACACTCACTGGAGTGGGAATAGTAATTTTTACCCCTCCGCTATCCAACACCTTCGCTACTGTTACAATTATTGGAGTGGGAATAGTAATTTTTACCCCTCCGCAATCCAACATTTTCCCTACTGTTGCACTGACTGGAGTGGGAATATTAATTTTTACCCCTCCGCTATCCAACACTTTCCCTACTGATCGCACCGCCATGAGCGCGGAAAAACCACAAATATACCGCCCGCCAGCGCAAACAACGCCGATGAGAATCGACACGGCAGAAGCCATGGCGCCAACGTACCTGCACAGAAACCATCCGCACACAAAACCAATAGCACACAACATGGCCAACAAGTCCACACAGCAAGGCACGCACAAATACACAAGCACAGTACACATCCCGAAAACACACCCCCGGACAAACAAAAAATACAAAGGCCAGAACCCCAGACACAACACACCTGAAAACAACAGACCATGAGAACACACCCACATAGGTGAGTACAAAAGCAGCACTCCCACAGACTACAACCCCTTGCTACATTGCAAACCAGAGAGGAGAGGAGAGGACACAGTGACACAGCAAGGACAGCAGCACACCACAGAAACGCACACATCACTACCACCACCACCACCACCACCACACCCCGGCACCACAAACCCCCTGCACATTACACAACACACACCGCACCAGCACCACAAACACCATGGCACCACAAAGGATGCCCAAGTTCACGCCCATGGAGCTGACGGTCATGGTCGACGAGATCATCAAGGTGTACCCACAAATCTATGGGAACATGGTCCAGCACACACCACTAGCCACCAGAAACAGAATGTGGAACCGGATCGTAGACCAGGTCAATGCAGTCGGGACCCTGCCCAGAAACAGAGTCGAGATTAACAAACGTTGGAATGACGTAAAGAGCCTGGTCAAGAAGAAGGAGGGCAAAAACAGAGAGCTGGCTGCCGTCACTGGCGGAGGGAATCCCGCGCTCTTCAAGACCTTCAAAGCGTGGGAAGAGAAGGTGCGAGTCATAATACATCCGGAGATCCTCGCCGGATTAGCAGGGGAGTGGAGGCTGGTAAGTACAAACTAATGTATACCAGCACACCGCTATGTACTCACATGCACTACCACCATGCCACAGCTCCCAGGGACAAACACCCCCATGTCCAGCACATAATACACAACACATCACACACACATGCAACAGACACCACCACACACAGCCCAAACCGAACAACTGTAAGATACGTGGGGACATGTGTACACTCAGCCAGCCACGTAACCACCAACAGGTCCCCAAATATGCCAGAAGCGCCACAACGAGCACCCACCACACCCATGTGTCCGCCACAGCTGCACTAACCGACAAGTAACAGGTAAGTGGCAGGAACACAAAGTGCAGTGGGTGGGACGGTGGACAGCCCAAGTACAACACACACCAGGCCCCAGTCCCACTGCACAGCAAGGAGGAGCATCCCCCACACCCCACAGCCACGTGTCAGCCACCGCAGTGCACAACGACAGCCGAAAGGCAGACATCACGGTCCACAGCAATCGGTGTCAGTGGGTGTACAGCCACCCCCACGACCCACAACACCCCCCACCCCCACAGACCTGCAACATGGAGCACCCCCGCTTAGAGCCATGTGGCATCCAGTACAGTGCACGCACGAACAACTTGCAGGTGGGAAACTGGACAGGGCTGGATTACTGGAGGCATGAGGACCATAACACCACCAACACATGGGACATGTCACGTAGCAGACGAACACGCAGCACCGCCCACCGTCACGAACAAGTGAACTATGTGCACACGGACATGAACAACAGACTCACACCCCACATGACCCATCACAGACATAGCAACACCCAAGGAGCCACGTCTGCATGCACAAGCCACACTGAATATAGTCCCACACGGCAGCCACTGTGCAACTCATCACACACAACCGAAACACCATTGAAGTCCTGTCCATGTAGCCCCCACTGCCTGTCAACCCCACACCCCACAACTACGCCTATGTAAGACAAACAACACTAGACGCAACAGAGCGGAACAACATAAATGCACACGAACACCACTGAACCCATCAAACTCACAGACACACCATGCACATACAACATACCATCCATCCTATCCGTCAGCCCCAGTCTCATGAAAGGCATGTCATCCGCACAGCTGCCACACATACAGCAGTCACGCTAAGACACATGCCCATGACCAACCATGTGCCAGAAGTCAATTAAGCGCACGACACACTGTGAGCAACAACACACAACATGGGCCACACCCCCCCGAGCACTGCAGTGATGCACATGGCACAGGGCAGCACGCACACCAAGGAGATGGGACAACTGCAATACGTTGGCTGGCACACAACTATCACTCACTCATAACGATGCGTCCAATGCCATGTCCAGTAATCACAACAGACAGCAAATATGCAGGGCATGTCAGGCATGCACACACCTCAGACCATGCACTGTCATGCTGCCACAACACATGTCACGTTCGGCACCCATGGCTCACAGCATGTACCCCAAAAGCATATCCCCTCCCAAATGCGAATCTGGGGCATGGCCCCCATGTTGCCATATGCGTTCCTAAGCGTTCCATTTGAACCCCAAAAGCATATCCCCTCCCAAATGCGAATCTGGGGCATGGCCCCCATGTTGCCATATGCGTTCCTAAGCGTTCCATTTGAACCCCAAAAGCATATCCCCTCCCAAATGCGTATCTGGGGCATGGCCCCCATGTTGCCATATGCGTTCCTAAGCGTTCCATTTGAACCCCAAAAGCATATCCCCTCCCAAATGCGAATCTGGGGCATGGCCCCCATGTTGCCATATGCGTTCCTAAGCGTTCCATTTGAACCCCAAAAGCATATCCCCTCCCAAATGTGAATCTGGGGCATGGCCCCCATGTTGCCATATGCGTTCCTAAGCGTTCCATATGAACTCCAAAAGCAAAGTACAAACCAGACCCAGGATGGGCCAGGAGCCCGCATACACCAGAGTCACAATGAGTAGGGGCACAGCAACACACCCATCGGCATGGCCAATCCGTCCCATGCCACATGTGCACAGCACACAGTCCCATTGCCTAGCACACACAACTACAGATGCCACAGCCACACACTCGCCTCCGGGAAACCCATGTACGAGATTGCACGAACTGCCAATGTCAGACGACTAATACATACTTCGCCAGGTGCAACACAAAAACAAATCTCATTCTCTCCACAGGTGACGAACTGCTGGATGCTGGGGATGGAGACAGCAGCCAGCACAGCCAGCCCACAAGCCCCCAACGAGGACACACGGATCTGGAGGATCTGTCCTCCTCTTCGGACACGGACCACCAAGCTGGCCCATCTGGCGTGGCAGGGCCCAGCCGCTCCCCAGGACCCCTCCTACCCACCAACCCATCATCCAGGGATGCTGAACAGTCCCAGTCCCCTGCTGCCACTGTCGTTGCGGCCACACCCACGGTCATTGCGGCCACTACCACTGCCGCAACCGCCACCATCGCCGCACCGACCACCACCGCCTCCACCACCACCACGTCTTCGCTGGCACCAGCCCCAGCGCAGGTGGTGGCCCGGCCGACTGGATCCACCCTGGGAGCCACAGCGAGGACCGTGGTGTGCAATGTGGCTAGTGGGCAGGCCGGTGGCAGCAGGACTGGTAGGAGGAGCAGGGTCAGGGAAACGCCAGCCTCCCCTGGGAGCCATGCCCTGCCTCAAATGGCCAGAGTCCTTGGGGCCTATGAAGAGGCCCAAGGACAATGGGCCAGGTCTGCTACTGACACGCGGGAGGTGCTGGGGGTGCTGAGGTCCATGGACGCCCATATGGGCCAATTCGTGTCCCGTATGGACCAACTCGTGGACCTCATGGGCAAGCTGGTGGTGGCGGTGGGGTCACAGGCAAGGCCAGCAACACCACCTCCGCCACCACCTGCTAGGGCGCAGGGTCGGGCAGCAGTGTCCACTTCCCCTGCGTCCACAGCCAGTGAGCACACCTCACCCACCACCAGCAGGTCGCCACCACACACCCCCTCCCAAACGTGGAAGGGGCCGTCCGAAGAGGAAACAGATCTCCCGGGAGGACTTCGCACGCTCCAGTCGCAAGTGAGGCAGCCAGCCAGCCTTCCGCCAGCCTTCCTTGACCAGCCACTGCATTGACTTGCTCTACGATCCCACTCCACACAGCCAGCTGGATGGCATGTGTGTGTTGGACTATGGACATAGAACCAGTGGGTACACCCTGATCATCACGCAGCCATGACCGACAGCTCATTGTCACTGCACGCACCACTTTTGTCATCACCTTACACACAATCACATGTCACAGTTTGTAATAAATGCACCTTTTTCACTAACTGCTGTTTGTGCCCTGTGTTTTATTTGTACGGAATACAACGGCTACCTTGGGCGGAAAGGCACCTGATGCGTGGCATGGCAATGGAATCCGGAGGGCCTGTAGGGACCTAGGGGTGGGAGACAGAACAGGAGCACATTCAATGAGTGTGTCACACACCCATCACACAGTACATGTCAACAACTACAAGCAATGTACACACATCGCACAGAGCAATAGGGCACAATGCCACAGTCACCAACAGTGGCATACTACCCTGGCCATGGAGCGTTGACACACTGCACGCAGTGAACATACGGCCACCCTGACACAGCACACACACACCTGCACAGATACAGACACATCATCCGTCGTACATGGACACTCACCGTCAAGTGAAGTAGCGGGCGATGAGCTGCTGGCGCACATTCCCAGCTTCCTCCTCTCCGCTGTCCACCTCACTCGAGCTGTCCTGGTCTGCGGGCTGGGGCCCTGGTTGATCTCCGTCATCCACAATGAGGGGGATCTGCTTCCGAATGGCTAGATTGTGCAGCATGCAGCACGCCACCACTATCTGGCACACCTTCTGTGGGGAGTACGCCAGTGCACCTCGGTGCGGTCCAGGCACCTGAACCTGGACTTGAGGAGGCCAAAGGTACGCTCGACCACACGTCTGGTCCTCCCATGTGCCTCATTGTATCGATCGTCTGCTGGGGTGCGAGGATTCCTCAATGGACTGAGCAGCCATGCCCCATTCGGATACGCAGAGTCACCTGGGTGTGAGGGACACAGAGAACCGTTGCTATTCCAACTGGACAGGGGACAGCATCGCACAACCAGCACGCTACACCACTCCACATACTCACCGACAATACAGCCACGATCCTGTTGCAGATTGGCCATCAGTCGTGGCAAGATGCTGTTGCGCATTATGTGTGCGTCATGTGCCGAGCCTGGAAACTTGGCACACACGTGGGTGATCACCATGTCCGCAAGGCACACCACTTGCACATTCAGGGAGTGCGTGTGCTTCCTGGTGCGGTACAGGTGCTCAGTGGCCTGTGGTGGAACAAGGCCAACATGTGTGCAGTCAATGGCTCCCACGACGTGTGGGATTCTGCCAAGGGCATAGAATGCACCCTTCACTGCCGCCAATTCACGAGCCCTGGGGAATCTGATGTACCTGTTTCGGTACAGCATCATGGCTGCCAGTACATCCCTCAGCACCTTGCTGAACATGGGCTGGGACATCCCTCCTCCACTGCCCACTGTGTGCTGGAATGACCCAGTGGCGAAGAAATGCATGGCGGCCATCACCTTAGCCGTGGGGGTGACAGCAGTCGGATACACCCTGCGGGGACGGAGATGGGGCTCTAACATGGCACACAGTCGATGCAGAGTTGGCCTGTCCAGCCGAAACTTCCTGATTACCTCTGTATCGTCCATGTCCGCCAGCAATTGGTATGGGCGGTCAATGTTCGGTCTCCGCCTGGGTTAAATGGCAGAGGACACATGTCAAAGCAACACGGCACATAGCAATTTCGCATACACATCACTGACATGACTGAGCAAGCACATGAGCCACAGCCCAGCTGTCAAGCTGGGACGGCACGGCCACAATACACTTACACAGGTCTCCCAACAATGGCAATGGCAAGTGAGACATACCACTGCCATGTGCATGCACATGGGGATCTAGGCCCCAATGACTTGCGGGGCGTGCTGATGGGGACTGACTGCATATTCGTCAAGCGGCAACGCCACGGCAACATGAGTGTCTGCTGAGCATGGAACTGCTTCCGAGGCTGGATGAGTATGGCACACGACGACGACGATGTGGGCACGGGCTGAGCGGCCAATACAAGTGGGACCTGTGGCACGAGGGGATATGAGACAGTAGTAGGTGTCAGCACTGCACCCTATGTACAGCACTGTACGGATCACAGCTCCCGAAACATTGACTGGTGTCCACATTGACAGCCCCATGCCAAGACGGCTGTGTGCTTGCAGTCACACGTCACAGGTGAGAGGTTACATTGCACGTGCCAGGTGGCAGACGTACATAGTGGGAGCTGGCATGTGTGTGCATGTGTCTCCTGTTCAGGATCCACCAGATGGGCGCTGACTCTGTACTGACCATTGGACACAGCATGTTCCGTGGAAGGCTTGTGTGTGTGGGATGGTGGCACTGGATGTGCCTCCGTTGGGTGGGGGGCCATGCACAGGGCGGGTACGTCGATGATTGCGCATTGTTGGTCACGGTGGGTGCACCAACTAAGATGTGTTGCCCTGTGTTCAATTCCTATGTCCGCATGATGATGGACTGTGGATGTGAGCAGACTACACATTGGTCGATGTGCTGTCTATATACATGTGCCTTCACACCAGGCACAGCTGCCCCTGCACATGTGACCCCTGCTGGACTCGCTGCTGGGTCTGTGGAGCTGATGCACCTTCTGCGCGTGGGGCGGACAGCTCTCCTCACTTCCCTCATTGCGCATGTCATGTCTTTGCCGCAGGTGACATGGATCATGGAGGGCCCACATGTACGCGTGGGTAGGCTACACATGATTGTTCACTGGTCGCCACCCCCAGTCAGTGTTTCGAATGGGAAGGTTGTCGTGCTGGTGGTATGTTCGATGTGGCGGATGGGCGGGCCTAGGTGCGGGCTTACATTCCGGACATGGGGGGTAGTTGGATTGGCGACTAGTTGCAGTACACACGGGACACGTCTCTTCCTTTCCACATCTGGGTCATCCCTTGTACTAACTGACAGTGATACAGTCATCTTCGCCCCAGCCCTCATGTCCTCCCCTCGCCCCCAATATGCATGCTCACCTGCGAGGCTAGCGCTTGCACAGGCAGCCCCAAGCTCGCACCAGAGAGGGCAAGGAGTGTATGTGTGGGTCCAGTTGCACGAGTGGGCTGTCTCAGGGTATGATGTGTGGCGGGACGCCGTCCACCTGCGTGGTGCCCCAAATGGAGACCCGGCCAGCATGGACTATGCATCACAGTCTTCGCCTTCCGGATCCGCCACCTGCGACACCCAGTGGCTGTGGCTGCCCTTGCGGCCAGGCCGCGTCCGTCTGTGGCTGTTGGCCCACACATTCACTCTTTGGCCTCTCTGGGGAGGGCTCGGGGTGGTGGCGCACGCGCTTGCACTTAGTCGCAATGGCATGTGTCGTGGTTGGTATGATGGGCAATGGATGGGATGGTGCGAGCCACCTCCCGTGACGTCAGTGCTGCTCGTGCTGTGGTGCGTCCCCCTACACTTCCATCTGACTTGGGCCATGCTAGACGTTGAGGTTCTATTGCCTGCGTGATATGACCAGGAGGAGCGCGAGGAGACCTCACACACACCATGCTCCACTGCCATCCCGTGCCCTGTATCGCCTGTGCGGATTGACTATGTTGGGGTTACACCTGGTCGACTGGGGCTGTGTGTGCCTTGTCAAGGGGCATGGCGGGCGCACAACAGGATCCAGCTTGTCCACAGAGGGTGGGCTGAGGTGCGCCTGGTACCGCTTTGTACGTGTGCCCGGCTGCTGTGCACACACGTGTTCACTCCCCCGACAGGTGTCCTCTCACAATGCCCAGGGAAGCGGTGGTGTACTGTTCATGACCCCTCCCAACACGGCGTGCTCCAACTTGTCATGTGCGCATCTACCCATCGCACCCACCCACCTGAGCACTGCGTCCATACGACTTCACACGACACATGTGTGTCTTCCACAGTAGTGCTACTCATTTGCGTTGACATCCAATACCAGTGGACTACATGGTCATGTCACGACTGCCGTGTACTTCACATACTCTCATCCTCTCTCATTCGTACTTGTGAAATGAGTCAGCGGAGACAGTTTTGGTTTCAAACATTATATTGAGTCTTCTGTCCTCTGTGATGCAGTATAGTGGACACTACTGGCAGCGGGATACATGTTGAGGATATACTGAGCATGATTACAAATGGGATAGGGTGTGGGGTTACATCTGCTTGGCCAAGGCTGTGCTAATGTACATTTACGTATAGCTGCGGAGCTGCGGACTTTGACACAGACGGTATACATGTAGCCTACCAGACCGCTCGGCATCATGGGCACAGTCCATCTCAGTTCCATGTGACAGGTTTGCTGCGGTTGTTCCTCATGCACGCGTGCATGTGAGATGACATCAGGGCATGTGCTTGCGTGCATGCAGCGGCGTGCCACTTGTTGTTGCACTGTGGTGGTTACTGGACATGTCACAGTCACTGGGGTCGTGTTGTTGTTGTATGCACTTGTCGTCCATGCAAAGGTCCTGGTATGGGATTCCCGGGGCGGGGGTGGGAGGGGTGCAGCACCCACAGACTCCAGGCGACCTATTCATGTCCACTGAGCGGTGTGTGTGTCCATGTGCGCTGGATCCATGTCGTGTCCTGGTTGTTCGTGCAGTTCCGTCCATGTGGGTGCGATACACAGAGCCCATGCCACTGCCTCCCACGATGCATGCGGTGTTCCTGGATGTGATGTGGAACAGTGTGCATGTCCCGGTCATATCCGATGTCATGGCGATGTCGTTGATGGTGTGGTTACAGTTGCCGGTCGTTTGGTATGGCTGTTGTGGTGGTGACTGGCCAGTCCGTGCGGAAGCTGAGCATGGGTGCGGGGTTGGACTTCATAGGTCACTCGGGGAACCTGCGTTGTGGTCCGACGTATTTACAGGTTGTCAGGTATGCGATGCCGTCCAGCAGGGCTTCCATGTCATTGGTGGTGTACATGTTTGCCAGCCAATGAAGCGGATGGTGGCTGTCAAGGTGTTGTTCGTAGGTTGTCCCTTGGAGGACCATGATGGGGCATGCTGGGTGACATTCGATGTAGCTGTTCTCGATGATCCGTTGTGTGAAGGCACAGTGGTTCCATTTCAGTGTGGGTGCGATGTTGGCCACATACGCCATGCCCCCATAGGCAGAGCAGGCCCTGTCGTGTGCGTCCAGAGGGAGGAGTAGTGGTAGCAGGTCCGCCTTCAGACATGCCGGGTTGGAGAGGCATATCTCGATGGGATGCTGGTAGGGACACCTCCGACAGTAGAAGACGGGCATGACGCAGCTGAACAATGTGATGCGGTAAGTCAGTCGGTAACTTACGTTCAGCAGGGACAGGAGATCGCATCCCAATGTATGTATCGTGTTGGTTTTGTACAGCTTGAGCTGTTCGGCGTAGTTGGGTAGGTGTGTTGTCATTGTTGCCATTTCGCAGCGGTTCGTTGAGGTGGCGTGCTCCGGCTGTGTGTGCAGTCTGCAATGTGCACGCTCCGGGGTTGCTGTGAGCTCTGTGTAGTCGTAGGGAGACAGGACTTGTGTTCTGTTGGCTTGTTTGGAGGACACGGGCCCTCTTCCCACATGCTTCTCAGACAGTTCAAGGTCAGTGCTGTGTGACTCCTTCCAATTAACTTGCATGTGGCCGACATGGGGGAGTGTTTTCTTCTTTCTTCCCCGTCCGTTGTGTGCTTCTGTGATATGCGCTATCTGCCCTGTGGTCGGTCTCCTCGGCATGCCTGTGTTGGTCTATTCTTGGACAATGGCTGTATTCACCGGCTTCTGTCGTAGGGCTGTGGTTTCGGAGTTGGAATGGAAGGTCATTCAGTGCTGTCTGCTCTCCCTTGTGTGGGCGGCAGCCTGCCTTTCCGCTCTGCGTTGGGCCTTGTGTGTGGATGTTATTCTTGGGCCACCTGTTGTCGGTCCCCGGGCTCTTTGGTGTTCCGTTTCATGTGTCTTGTTCATATGTGCAGGGTGGTATGGGTTTTTCAGTGTGGTACTGGCGTTCCTCTTCCCGAAGGGGCCCTGCTTCTCCTAGTTGGTGTTGCCGCCGCTGTGTGCTACGCCATGTTTGTTACACTGGGGTGTGTCCTGCTGTTGCGTGACTTCACTGACATGTGTGCGTCGGTTGTGTGGCGTTGGGTGTTGTCCGTGAATTGGGCGTTGGGGACATGTCTGTGGCAGGCCTGTCACGTGTCATGTGCGTTCGGGGTGGGGCTGATGTGTGTGCTGCTTGGTTGTGTCCCTGTGTCTGTGTGCGACGCATGCATGGCGCTGCGGTTGGCCTCTGCGTTGTGCGCATGTGTGGCGGCGTCATCGGCGCTTTGGGGCCGTGACGGGGTGGTTGGTTCCTAGTCCCAGGTGGTGTGTACACATGTGTTCCGCGATGTTAGGATTTGGCCTGTGTGTCATATGTGGATGCAATGGTGGATGTGTAGTGTGCACGCGCTGGTGGGGGTTGTCCGCTTTTTCCGCCCTTGCACTGTGTGCGCTGTTTGCGTGCACTTGTTGTGTGTGTGCCTACCTGCGTCTCCGCGGTACGTTGCGTCCTTGGTGGTGCATCAGCAGAAGCATGGGAAGGGCCTGCAGTGCTGGATTCATGCCCGGGGTGCCGCTTCTTCGTTGTCCGTGCTCTGCGTCCGTGTTTCCGCCTCTCTTTCACGTGCGGTGTCTCTTTGCCGTGGGAGCCGTTTGTTTGCGGCATCGTAATTTATGCGCCGGGCGGGACGTGTTTCGTCGGACGGTGTGTGTCAGTTGTGCTGCGCCGCTACGTGTGCGGGCGCACTTTGATGGCGGACGGTGTTGCTGGCTTGCCGGCGGTGTTTGGCCTGCTTTTCGCATCGTAATTGGGCGGGCGTGTGGACTGCTGCGTGCCGGCGGTAACTGGTGGTTTTTGCATCCGCCAGCACGGCGGTTGTGCTTCCGCCCGCCATCGTAATGGGCCCCTATATTTTGTACATTGAAATTCTGTCAGTGAACCTATGTTCTCCTCTCACTCGCTGAACAGCGTCCCCTTTCCTTTTTTTTATTTTTATTTTTTTATTGAAATCAGACATCTTATACATATCTTGTAACATTATTACATATACTTGTCAAATTTAATACTTTCATATTGACCAAAATAACACAATTAACAATTGACAATTATTTTAAATGTTCATACATCATTGTTGCTATACATCCTGATTGTATTTTCACTATATTTATACATATTCATCCAATCCCTTGTCTATCATTTCTTTCCATCCAGGCTATCAAGGGTTCCCATATATTCCTGCCTTTCCTCATAGCTCTTACACCTTTGCATTTATACAGAGAGATTTCCTGGCGGCCTATGAATATTAGTCTGTATAACCATTGATAATATGTAGGTGGCTCACTATCCTTCCAGACAGTGGCAACCAATAAGCGAGCTATCGTCATTGTTAGAAACACAAAGTCCCTCTCCATTGGATCTAAGTTCAACCGTATGTCATACCCTAATAGCATCAGAGTTGATGTGATTTTTAACTCTTTGTTCAATAACTGAAGCCAGAACTTTTCAATACCCTCTTTAAACAGACCCAGCTTTTCACAAGAATAAAACATATGTATACTATCTGCTGGGCCCCAACAAGCATCTCGGGCATTTATCAGACTGTCTTTTTCCCCACCCAAATAATTTGGCAGGCGTGTAGTAGAGATTATATACAGTTTTATATTGTTGAGCTTTAAGATTAGCTGACATAAAGACCCTTATCCCGATCTCTAAAACCATATCTATATCTACCTCCCCATCCTCAAGCTTATCGGCCCACTTTGATTCTATTTTGGCTATATCATCTGGTTTCTTTTTTTGTAACGCTTGATAAAAATCCTTGATTTTATTTTCTGGGTTTCTCATAATTTCTAACAGAGGGAACGATTCCATTCTAATGCTCCCTTTAGGGAGCCCTTTTATTCGATTCTGTATTTGCAGGTATTTAAAGCATGAGTTCTGAGGTATGTCAAACCCTTGAACTAGTTCTATAAAAGCCTTTCTCTCTGTATTAGAATATAGATCAGCCAAAGATACGATCCCCGCTTGCTCCCACTTCTTGGCCATTCCATCATAAAATGCTAATGTCAGGAAATCAGAATGCCAAAGTGAAGTATATTTATTATACCTACTAATTTGGCTAATTTTTTCCACTTTCTTCCAGATTTTTAGCGCACTCTCAATGCATTTATATCAAGATTTTTTATAATAATTTGGATCGCTTTGTCGCTGCAATAGTCCCACAGCAGCATCCCCCATAGCCAGTTGATATATAGCAGGTATTCTCAGCTGCTCCGTCCCTTCAGTTTGAAAGAAATAAAGAGTTCCAAACTGCTGCAGGGCAGTGGCCCAATAATATAGCTGTATATTGGGAGCTCCCCAACCACCCCGTTCTTTAGGTAGCGTCAGATATTTATAGGCCCGCCGTACCTTTTGATATCCCCAAATAAATTTTGAGAACATAGCTTCGATTCTATGTATTTTGGTGGCGGCGAGTTCCAGCGGTTTTGCGCGTATTAAGTACAGAATCTTGGGGAATATCTTCATCTTGATTACATTGACTCTGCCAATTATTGTAAGGTGGAGATTGTTCATACGCCTAAGCTCGCTATTTATTATTTCCAACACTGGGTCAATATTGACAGCCCAGAGGCTATTGATTCCTGCTGTTATTTTAACCCCTAAATACGTGGCTATCTTGGTTACCCGAGGATCTTGCAGCCGACACTTGGAGGAGCATATGATTTGTGTTTTGGTTTTATTTAAAAGATAGCCGGATTCCTCCCCAAATTTTTCTGCCATATTTTCAATCTCTTTGATAGCCACTCGAGGTTCTGCTGTAATTATCGCAATGTCATCTGCATATGCAAGTATTTTTGTCTCATGGCCATGCGTTACAACCGGTTTGATCAGTTGATTATGCAAAATGCGAGTAATAAAGGGATCCAGATAAAATGCAAATAAAATAGGAGAACAAGGGCAGCCTTGACGTGTGCGTCTGGCGATCTCCACCCTTCTAGAAGTGTGACCCATAACTTGAACCTGAGCATACGGCTTATAATACATAGCCTGAAGGGCTCTTATAGTTCCATAAGTAAATCCTCTGTCCACCAGATTCCCCCATAGATATCGCCAGGCCACCCGATCAAAGGCTTTTTCCACGTCCAAGAGGACCACAGCCAACTCTCTATCCTCAGCCTCTGCAATATCCAAGATTGAAGTAACCCGTCTTGTATGGTCTGTGGTCCCCCTGCCGGGAACAAAGCCATGTTGCCACGGTGATATAAGTGTAACGATAGTCTTTTGTAACCGGGTGGCCATTATTTTGGAGTAAACTTTCGCATCCGCATTCATGAGTGATATTGGGCGGTACGAGGATGGCGCTTCTGATGGCTTGCCTTTCTTAAGAAAGACAACCATATCCGTACCCTGCCATGATGTGGGTGGAATCCCTCTATATTGTATACTCAAGAATAGGTCTTGCATAATGGGGAGTATTTGAGATGATAGCATTTTATAAACTTCTATCGGAATTTTATCGGGACCTGTAGCTTTCCCCAGAGATAGGGATCCCAGTGCAACCTGCACTTCTTCTATGGTTATTTCTCGTTCTAATTCTAAAGCAACTTCAGTATCTAGTCTTGGTAACATAAATCTCTCATCACCTGTTTCCCCCTGTTCCCCCAAGCGTTCCTCTGGTTGATACAGTCTGCTATAAAATTCCTCAAATACCTCAGTAATTTTCTGTGGACGGATACTAAGGGGTCGATTCCGATTCGGGCCGGAAAACGTACCGACCGACTCGGAGCCGGAATTCTATCCGACCGACACGTACCGGTGCAGCCCGACCCGCAAAGTACGATGAGAAGCGTGCAAAACCCGACCGACTCGTACGGAACACAAGCCGAACGACCGAGCCGCGTGGAAAACAGCAATCCGGCCGGAAAAACACGCGAATCGAACCGACCGACACGCACCAGGAACAATCCCGAACGAAACGTACCCGCGAACTCCTACCCGCCAAGTACGATGCAAAGCGTGGAAAACACGACCGAGTCGCACGGAGGACAAGCCGTACGACCGACACGCATACAAAACTGCGAGCCGAAGCAACCCAAAACACCGCGACCGACGCGTGCGCAGCATAGAAAACAGCACAAACACAGCGTGAACGACTCGGAGAAGCTCGTATGAGACAACTGCAGGGTCCGACTCGGTCACAAGAACGTCTCCTACATGCACAAAAAGTACAAAGGGAAAATACACAAAAAAGGCCAAACAAGCAATTACAAAGCCAATAAATACTGGGGGGGCAGGGAACAAAGACACACCCACAACTCCACCCATATAAAGGACACAAATCCCTACCATGATCCTTTGCAAATTCAAATTACCTGCCAGCACTCAACAGACAGCAACCACACACCCACAGCTCATCCATCACACAAGCCACACACCATCAGCACCTCAACAAATAGCACCCTCACATACACCCAGCAAAACACACACTCACACACCTTCACCTGCACACCAACACACACATCACTCACCATCACCACCCATCACCATGCCCCCAAAGAAGAATCATAAGTTCCTAGATAGTGAATTGGAAGTCCTGGTAGATGAGATCCTCAGGGTAGAGCCACAGCTGTTTGGTACACTGGTCCAACAGACACCCATGTCACAGAAAACCAAGATGTGGGAGAGGATCGTCGACAGGGTGAACGCACAATCACCATGTTTGCGCACAAAGGTAGACATCCCGAACAGGTGGTATGACGTGCGCAGGAGGGTCAGGGAGCTGTTGAAGAAGTTCTACCTCTTGAGCCAACACACCGGCAGTGGCCCTCCTGCCAAACCAGTATACCTCAGGCCCTGGGAGGAGAAGGTGCGGGCCATCCTACCACCAGTGAGCGTTTATGGACTAGAAAACATCCCAGAGCCTGGTGAGTACACAACAAATGTACACAATATTGTGCGACAATACACACACATCACTGTCAAGGGGAGAGTCAAACCATGCACCCTTAGCAAATACACACCAACCAGAACAGAATCATCCCAAAATGTGTATGTCAGTCAGATAAACACAACACATGCCATCTCATAGTGATATGTAACTGTGTCATCACATGTACAAACACAACTACAACTACAGCTAGGCAGTGGCACAAATATAACTAACAAACACATCCAGACATGTAGCCACCACTACAACACCACCTCACAGTGAAGCCCACTGAAAGGAAGGAAATCTGTGTATGCTGGGCAAGTCAGTGTAGCCAATAGCATCATGGGAGTCGTAGTCACAGATATTGCCCACCCTCACAATGCGCACATCAACACCACCATGAACCATGCCCACATCACAGGGAGTGGAAAACAACTGACAAGATGGCTGACACTGGCTACTGCTGTGGGGAGCACAAGGCCCTGCCGGGAACTGTGACCAACCAACAGCAGGACACCACTGACTGACATCCTGAAAGACAACTTGCACTCCCTGCAATAGAAGCACGTTCCATGGTGGGATATCTGGCTGGGTGGGAAGGAGTACTGACACCTCAGACCATATGAACAAGCAGCTCTTCACACACACCCCTTAACACAAACTACACACAACTCACCTGGGAGAATGCATTGCCTCAAACACACAAATCAAATATCCCACAAAGAACCACAACCCTGGGTCATGCTGTGTGAAGCACAGGGACACACATGGGACGTGTAGCAAAACTAACCCCAGGATAACACTGTCAGCCATCTTGTCAGCACAGGCACACAACCCCACAGGGAAGCAGAGTCAAAAGGAAGGAAGCATGGGCATGCTGGGAAGGGGGGTGGAGGCAAAAGCATGATGGGAGTGGTAGTCACAGCCCAACATCCCCCACCCACATGGCCCTGCAAGATCACACCCAAGCATGCACACCTCACAGGGAGTCAAAAGCCACATCAAAGATGTCTGACACTGGTGCAATGTTGTGGGGAGCACAAGGCCCTGCTGGGACCTGGGCACCAACCAACAGCAGGACACCACTGTCAGCCAGCTTGCCATTGCTGTCACACTCACACACAGTGAAGTACACTCAAAAGGAAGGAAGTATGGGCATGCTGGGAAGGGGGGTGGAGGCAATAGCATGATGGGAGCGGTAGTCACAGATATTGCTCACCCTCACAACTGTCCCATCAACACCACCCTGAACCATGTGCACATCACAGGGAGTGGAAAAGAACTGACAAGATGGCTGACACTGGCTACTGCTGTGGGGAGCACAAGGCCCTGCTGGCAACTGTGCACCAACCAACAGCAGGACACCACTGACTGACATCCTGAAAGACAACTTGCACTCCCTGCAATAGAAGCACGTTCCATGGTGGGATATCTGGCTGGGTGGGAAGGAGGACTCACAGCCCTGACCATAGTTACCAGCAGCTCCACTCACACACACCCCTAACACAAACTCCACACAACTCACCTGGGAGAATGCATTGCCTCACACTCCAATCAAATATCCCACAAAGAACCACAACCCTGGGTCATGCTGAGTGAAGCACAGGGACACACATGGGACTTGTAGCAAAACTAACCCCAGGATAACACTGTCAGCCATCTTGTCAGCACAGGCACACAACCCCACAGGGAAGCAGAGTCAAAAGGAAGGAAGCATGGGCATGCTGGGAAGGGGGTGGAGGCAATAGCATGATGGGAGTGGTAGTCACAGCTCAACATCCCCCACCCACATGGCCCAGCAAGCTCACACTCAAGCATGCACACCTCACAGAGAGTGGAAAGCCCCATCAAAGATGTCTGACACTGGTGCTCTGTTGTGGGGAGCACAAGGCCATGCTGGGAACTGGCCACCAACCAACAGCAGGACACCACTGTCAGCCATCTTGCCATTGCTCTCACACTCACACACAGTGAAGTCCACCCAAAAGCAAGTAAGTATGGGCAGGCTGGGAAGTGGGGTGGAGGCAATAACATGATGGGAGTGGTAGTCACAGCTTAACATCCCCCACCCACATGGCCCAGCAAGCTCACACTCAAGCATGCACACCCCACAGAGAGTGGAAAGCCCCATCACAGATGTCTGACACTGGTGCTCTGTTGTGGGGAGCACAAGGCCATGCTGGGAACTGGCCACCAACCAACAGCAGGACACCACTGTCAGCCATCTTGCCATTGCCCTCACACTCACACACAGTGAAGTCCACCCAAAAGCAAGTAAGTATGGGCATGCTGGGAAGTGGGGTGGAGGCAATAACATGATGGGAGTGGTAGTCACAGCTCAACATCCCCCACCCACATGGCCCAGCAAGCTCACACTCAAGCATGCACACCCCACAGAGAGTGGAAAGCCACATCAAAGATGTCTGACACTGGTGCTCTGTTGTGGGGAGCACAAAGCCATGCTGGGAACTGGCCACCAACCAACAGCAGGACACCACTGTCAGCCATCTTGCCATTGCCCTCACACTCACACACAGTGAAGTCCACCCAAAAGCAAGTAAGTATGGGCATGCTGGGAAGTGGGGTGAAGGCAATAGCATGATGGGAGTGGTAGTCACAGCTCAACATCCCCCACCCACATGGCCCAGCAAGATCACACTCAAGCATGCACACCTCACAGGGAGTGAAAAGCCACTTCAAAAATGTCTGACAATGGTGCTCTGTTGTGGGGAGCACAAGGCCCTGCTGGGAACTGTGCACCAACCAACAGCAGGACACCACTGACTGACATCCTGAAAGCCAACTTGCACTCCCTGCAATGGAAGCACGTTCCATGGTGGGATATCTGGCTGGGTGGGAAGGAGGACTCACAGCACTGACCATAGTTACAAGCAGTTCTCCTCACACACCCCCTCAACACTAACTCCACATAACCCACCTGGGAGAATGCAATGCCTCACACCCTAATTGAATATACCACAAAGAACCACCTCCCTGGGTTATGCTGTGTGAAGCACAGGGACACTCTTGGGACTTGTAGCCAAACAACTGCCAGGACAACACTGTCAGCCATCCTGTCAGCACAGGCACACTACCCCACAGGGAAGCAGAGTCAAAAGGAAGGAAGTATGGGCATGCTGGGAAGGGGGTATAGGCAATAGCATGATGGGAGTGGTAGTCACAGCTCAACATCCCCCACCCACATGGCCCAGCAAGCTAGCACTGAAGCATGCACACCTCACAGGGAGTGAAAAGCCACTTCAAAGATGTCTGACACTGGCCTCAGCTGTGGGGAGCACAAGGCCCTGCTGGGAACTGGGCACCAACAAACAACAGGACCACATCATCAGCCATCTTGCCATTGCTGTCACACTCACACACAGTGAAGTCCACTCAAAAGGAAGGAAGTATGGGCATGCTGGGAAGAGGGGTGTAGGCAATAGCATGATGGGAGTTGGAGTCACAGATATTGGTCACCCTCACAATTGGCCCATCAACACCACCCTGAACCATGCTCACATCACAGGGAGTGGAAAGCCCCATCAAAGATGTCTGACACTGGTGCTCTGTTGTGGGGAGCACAAGGCCATGCTGGGAACTGGCCACCAACTAACAGCAGGACACCACTGTCAGCCATCTTGCCATTGCTCTCACACTCACACACAGTGAAGTCCACCCAAAAGCAAGTAAGTATGGGCATGCTGGGAAGTGGGGTGGAGGCAATAGCATGATGGGAGTGGTAGTCACAGATATTGGTCACCCCCACAACTGTCCCATCAACACCACCCTGAACCATGCGCACATCACAGGGAGTGGAAAACAACTGACAAGATGGCTGACACTGGCTACTGCTGTGGGGAGCACAAGGCCCTGCTGGCAACTGTGCACCAACCAACAGCAGGACACCACTGACTGACATCCTGAAAGACAACTTGCACTCCCTGCAATGGAAGCACGTTCCATGGTGGAATATCTGGCTGGGTGGGAAGGAGGGCCGGATGTCAACCAAATACAACCAATGCAGACCATGTACACACCCCAACATTCACATAGAAATGCCCAAATAATGCAGGACAATGTGCTACACCAATATCAACCTCTGACTGTGACAACTTAGGACAATGCAATGTACAGGCCCGCATCCAGAGGCACAGTCACAACTGTCAGGTGTGTCAACCATTGATGCCTGCAGAAACATAACATACAATGTGTGTGTCTCCCAAAAACAGGTGATGATGGGGACACAGCAGCAGACGCTGAGGATTCCCCGTCCCAGGCTCAAGAGGATACGGAGCTCACTGGTGTGGAACAGCCTCTGCCCTCCTCGGATGAAGAAGACCTACCTGGCACCTCCGGAGCAAGTCATCATGCAGCACCAGCAGGACCACCAGCTGCACCCCCTGCACCCACCCCTCCAACGACTGTCAACACACATACCACCCCTGCCGACATGGACAGACCAAGGAGCACCACCACCACCAGCACAGGGACCCTGGACCAACGTGGGGCCATGGACACCAACACCACCAACAACCCCCAAGGGGGCCCAGGGTCACCTATGCGTGCCACCTCAGGTACTGCACATGTCGCCAGGGGTGGTGGGAGGGGTGGGAGACATAGGTCGCTGATCGCAGAGGGGTCTGGACTGCATGATGACCCACAACTGGCACGCATAGCCGATGCGTACCAGTCCAGCACCGGAGAGCTCAGCCAGGTAGTGGGGCTCCTCAGGGACATTAAACAGCAGCAGGCTGCCCATCATGCCCGCTTGGACTCACACATGTCCCGCGTGGAGTCCAAGTGGGACACACTGCAAGAGATGACGGCGGTGCATAGGGACATATTACAATGCCTCCGCCAGATGAGCAGCAACCAGTCAACACCTCCCTGTGTGCCCACAACATCTGGTGCTGAAACAACTGCAACTGCCACAGGGAGGGAGGATGACTTTGGCGGAGAGTCCCCTGCACCGCAGCAGCCTGCACTTCAGGGGCCCCCCCCAAAGAAGAGGGGTCGTCCGAGGAGGGGCAACTGAGAGGCCGATGGCCATGTGCAACCCCCAGGAAGCCAAAACCTGTTCTGGATAATCACCTTTGTGCGCAAACCGTTCACCCTGTTGACTGCAACACAACTCCCCCACATGACATGGGGAGTACAAGTTGTACCAATGTCTCAGATGACTGTGGACTTGATACAGGACATTTCTGCTACCAGGACTTCCAATTCATCTAGGAACTTTGGATTGCAATCAAAATGTACAGCACTCACCATCCTGTGCACTATTCACACACATGTATGACAATAAACACACTAATACACCATACCTGCCTCTGTCGTGATTCCAACGTGGTTTCTGTCATAGAGATGATGACCAGCGAAATTACACTGTGCATGCTAACTGCTACAGCTAGTACAACACAGGCATGTGAGTCATGGCAACGTGACACATATGAGGGAGACACACCACCAGGGCTACACAACAAATACACACCTAGGCCATCTGACTCATTGCCTACACTGATGTTGCCAGTAAATACGGTGCAATGCACAGACACAACACCTATTCACAGTCTTTGTCAACTAGCCCACTGGTGCAGTAAGCAAATGTCAGTCAAATGTGTGACCACAGACAACGCACATCACAAAGTGAAGCACAGGTTTATTACACATTTGCTACATGTTGTAACCACTACAGATGCAAGGTAATCCCACCTGGCAGCGGGCACACATTCAACAAGTGTAGAAGGAAGGAAGTCCATGGGTGTGGCGCACATCACCTGTAGGGACACGACAGCTACCACCCTGGAAGTCGAATCACGGTGTCGGGGATCACAGTTGACCAAACGACTCAGAAAGTACCCTGTGAAGGACAGAAATGACACACAGTCAAAAGCACTGAAGAACAGGACAGAACTGCAATACTCATACCCAATACATGTCACAAGATACCCACCCAGAACCAAGTTAGCATGTCAACACTGTTGGGGAGTACAGACTACCTGTAAGGACACATCGCTACATGCATACAGTCATGTAGCCCATGGACACACTCAAACAGCACCAGAGCACCACCAACACATATCATGCAAACTCACATCATTGACATGACATCTCTGGATACTCACATTCAGCTGAAGAAGTTGGTGATGAGCTGTGTGCGGACATCACCATCACCATCATCATCATCATCACTGGCATCGTGGTCCAGGCCAGGATCCTCCACAGGTGGCGGATGTTGGTCATCGTCATCCAGGATGAGAGGCAACTCCTTCCGCACTGCCAGGTTGTGTAGCATGCAGCAGACGATGACAATCTTGCACACCTTTGCTGGGGCATATGGGAGGGCCCCTCCTGTCTTGTCCAGGCAGCGGAAGCGGCTCTTCAGGAGACCAAATGTCCGCTCAATCACTCTCCTTGTCCGACCATGTCCCTCATTGTAGCGCATCTGGGCTGGTGTCACAGGGTGCCTGAGGGGCGTCAGCAACCACGGCATGTTGGGTTATCCGGAGTCACCTACATACAGACAATTGCACATTAGCTGAGTTGGAAAAGAGGGTGGAACACTACATTGCAGAACACACACAATGGTACAAAGTCAGTACACACCAACAAGCCAGGCACGCTGGTTCGGCATCTGTGACATCATCCTCGGGATGCGACTACTCCTCATCACGTAGGCATCGTGTGCAGAACCGGGGAAACGGACACACACGTGTGAGATGCTCATATCTGCAAGACACCAGTGCATTGACCGAGTGGTAGTGTTTGCGGTTCCTGTATGCCTGCTCTTGGGCCTGTGGTGGTACCAAAGCCACATGTGTCCCATCAATGGAGCCAATGACATGCGGCATCCTCCCCAGGGCATAGAAGTCACTCTTCACGTCAGTGAGTTGTTGGAGTCTAGGGAAATAGATGTACTGGTTCAGGTGTATCAACATAGCCTCCAAAACATCGCGGAGCACACGGCTGAACATGGTCTGTGACATCCCACCAGCAGTCGCCAGAGTGTGATGAAAGGTACCGGTGGCAAAGAAGTGTAGGGCTGCCATCACCTTCACCTTGGGGGTCAGCGCTGTAGGGTACGGCCAGCCAGGTTGCAAATGTGGTGCCAAGCGCACTGCCAAATCCTCAATCAGCTGCCTGGTGAAGCGGTACTGTCGGATGCTGTCACGTTCCACCATCGTTGCCAGGTCAGTGAATGGTCTATGGACAGCTGGTGCCCTGCAGTGCATAGGTGAAGAAAGAAAGATTGTCCGTCACCCCACATATGTGGCATTGAACACACTCAATATCACATGATAAATCATTATGAGGCACAAGTACATGATGTGTGCAGTTCCGTAAGGACATGTATGGCACATACATGACCAACATCTAACATCACAGTTCAACAAGTGGCATCAATAAGTCCCAGGTTGTGCCATTGGATATCATGAGGCCGTGTCACAGTTCCCATCTCCTGCTGCCACGTTACAAACACACCCCACAGTGACATGTGAGGACAGATGTGCCCCAGCCATCACAGCTCAACGACAGGTAGATTCCCAGGGACCCTGTATTGCCACATGGACACTGTCATGACATGGTGTATCATGTATACACCACAGCAAAACAACCATGACCCCCACAGGTAGTGGTCCCTGTTGCCTCGGCAGGACAGACATGGACGTCTGTGACACACACACGCACAACATCAAAGTCCATGCACAAACAACGTGGATGTGGAGACTGTCTCCCATTGTGCACATGAAATCAGAGACATTGTAAACACAACATGCACACAGACTGTGGAGGACCATCACTATTGTGCCAATGGGTCACCCTGGGTTAAACATACCGTCCCACATGGGACTCAGGGGGTATGTGACATGACATACACATACACCATCGTGAAATGTGACCATGCCACATGCACAGATATGAACAGTTGCACATCACAGTGGTCATGTACACAAAACACCAAGGATTCTGTCCTCATGAACACGTGCACAACCTGGGGGTGGCTGCCCCCAAGTGACACCCACAGAACAACATGTTCACCCCCATACACGGAATAGGTAATGCAGCCTTACATGCCTTAGGATACAGGTTGGACAGGCTGTGGTGTTGTAGGTGTGCCCCTCACTCCCTGGGAAGTATATGTTGCTGGCATATGTTCACCTGTGACAGGCATGGTGACATATGCCAGTGACCTGTACAGGGACGCGTTGGACAGCAATGGACCGATCGGTGAGCACACATTGGCCATTGCATTCAATGTGTGCTGGTACGCGTTGTATTTGCAATACGCGTTGGACAGCAATGGACCGATCGGTGCGCACACATTGGCCATTGCATTCAATGTGTGCTGGTACGCGTTGTATTCGCAATATGCGTTGGACAGCAGTGGACCGATCGGTGCGCACACATTGCATTCAATGTGTGCTGGTACGCGTTGTATTCGCAATACGCGTTGGACAGCACTGGACCGATCGGTGCGCACACATTGGCCATTGCATTCAATGTGTGCTGGTACGCGTTGTATTCGCAATACGCGTTGGACAGCAATGGACCGATCGGTGCGCACACATTGGCCATTGCATTCAATGTGTGCTGGTACGCGTTGTATCCTGGGTACGCGTTGAACAGCAATGGACCGATCGGTGCGCACCCATTGGCTATGGCCTGGCCTGGCAACGGACGCGTTTTCAAATTTTGAACGAGTCTGATGCTGTAAATTCAGTTGGTCACCCACAACAATGTTGCAAATTCATGGGTGTCATGAAGTTGAACTTTTGAAGGATGCTGTGGGCGTGTGTAAGTGGTGCAATTCAATGGATTGGCCAGATTCAGAAGATGCAAACGACTTGGACCTATCACTTTGGACACATGGGACAGTATCTGCCTCTGCAGCACACATATAATGCTGGCTGTTCCCCTGAGAGCTCACTTGCCTGCACTACATGCTCCAGGACGACATCTGCCACCACCACTGCTGCTGTAACTGCACCCTCTGGACCCTGCAATGGCACGTACTGTGGAGAGAGCCCCAGCCTTCAGCACTGAGGAGAACCAGGCCCTGCTGGACAGCCTCCTTCCACAGTACAGCAAGCTGTATGGGAAAGCAGGGGAGCAGGTGAGTGTTCTGTCCACTGCCTTTCTAAATGTGCATGTTGTCTGACTAGCAAGGCTAACAGTCTGCACGCCACTGGCTAGCAGGCTCACTGAGTAGTTGTCACCCCCCATAGTGTGTAGTTACATGCACTGAACAGGTATAGTGCAGTGACAGTGCATTTAAACAAGGTTTTACTTCCCAGGCAATGATACCATGTAGTAACTGCTGGCATACTGTCCATGGCCATCGTTGCACTGTATGTGTACATCATGTGCCCCTGTGATTGAGACATGTATATCCAACTGTGAAATGCACGGATATGTTGCATGTGTAGTAATGGCATTCTCACTTTGTCATCCTCACAGGTTGATGCCCACCAGAAGCAGCAGATATGACTGACCATCGTCCGGGCAGTGAGATCTGTGGGGGTCTACAAGCGCCGGATCCGCAAATGCCAGAAGAGGTGGCAGGACCTTCGGGGCTGGACCCGGAGGATCGCACGGGTCCAGCTGAAGCTGTCGCCTCCTCGCAGGAGGGGCGGACACCGGACCCTGACCCCCCACATGCTCAGGATCCTGGCGGTGGTCTTCCCTGATCTGGATGGGCAGCTGAAGGCCAGAGAGCAGCAAGGAGGGGGTGAGTCCATGACTGCAATGTGAACTTTGTCTGCCATGCTATGTGCCCTCCTCTGGCCTGGTTAAACTTCCACAGTACATCAGTCATGTGGTCCAGGACCCATGTCCCTCTATTGTGCACTGCCCACTTCTCATCTGATACCCAGGTGTGGCCCTTACAGTCAGGGAATTGTGTCACTTGGGTACTGTGTCCTTGCAGTTTGCTTGACTCAAGGTGGGGGACAGCATCTGTTTCCCTAACTCTGTGGTGGGCATCATGGGTGGGTCCATTGCTTACACAATGCTGTGTTCTGACATGTAATCTGCGTGTTACTTTGATATGTGGTCCAATTGCTGAGCTAATCCACCACATGTGCCTGGGGTATCTGGCACACACCCATGCTGAGGGTGGGAACAATGTTTGGGCCCCAGGAGTGTGTATATTATGTGTGTCACACATACTTAGCCACCTGCCTACTGTCCAGGGCTCATCCCTCATTCACGTGGGGCAGGACAGTCATGCCTACTCCAGGCCATACAATACACTCTGTACTCCCACTCCCGTGTATCAGCTGACACGTTGTGCTCAGTGATATGTCCCCTCAGGTGTCTGCCTCTGTGTCAGTGTGCTGTGGCTTCGTTGTCAGGACTGCTGGGGTGTTTCTCGGTTGGGGCTCAGCATGCCACGGGAGATGTGACCATAGGAGACGATACTTGTGTGACACATAGGTGTTTGATCACCTGACCGTGCAGCTTGGGG
The DNA here is from genome assembly GCA_963921515.1 of Calotriton arnoldi. NCBI lineage: Eukaryota > Metazoa > Chordata > Amphibia > Caudata > Salamandridae > Calotriton > Calotriton arnoldi. The sequence goes on along the minus strand of CAWUFW010006693.1, from coordinate 503,904 downwards.
TATGCGAATGTGAAGTTCAGACAGCTGTTTCCCATTCACAGCAGATTGTGAGGTGCTCAGGTTCAGAGGGTTGTGTTACAGGTCTCCCATATGTCCAATCGGTATGACCTGGACAGATAAGGGTTCAGATGATGTGGTGTGTGGGGGATGTACATGTGCACTTGTTCAGCTCCAGGACTTGCATTCCCCATGACCTACTATTGTGACACAGTGCAGAGTGTTGTTGTCTGGCTGCCCTGCCCATGTGACTGGAGAGAGTGATGTATGACTTAGCAGGCATGCCTGTGCCATGGCATGTGACTTCCTATGAGTGATCCTGCAGGGGAGTGACATGTGCTACATGCACACCATTGTGGCAATGGCTATCAGGACATGGGTGCATCATGGTGTCTGTTGCTGGTATGCATCACATGCATTTCCTATTTGACTCTGGGCATCCCTTTCATCTGGACACCTGAACTGACTCAGTGGCAAGAGTCGTGATGTGTGCATGTTCACATGCTTCACCGTGTTCTCTGCACTGTCCAACTACTGTGTAGGTGGTGCATGTGTCCACACTGGGGTATTGCCATCCAACAGACACCAGACAGATGGGTGCAAGGCCAGGTGGGATGTGAGTGCCATGGTTGCCCATCAGACTGACAATTGGCTTCTCCTGTTCTGTTTGGGCACTTTTAGCAATGTTCAACTAAGGATGCCAGGGCTTGCTCTGTAATGTGCTGTACTTACTGTGGTGTGTGCGTTCGGTGCAGGTGACTGATGTCTGTCTGTTTCCCTATTGATTGCAGATACATCCACGGCCACAGGAGGGGACAGCTCCACGGACCAGGAGGAGCCGCAGAGCCAGACTGGGTCAGCAGCCGAGGAGTGGTCGGAGGGACCCAGTGGCACGGAGGGCGAGGGGAGCCATACCGAGGAGTCCTCAGCACCATCCACCTCAGCTGAGGACCACAGCAGCTCGGAGGATGACTCCCTTATGGAGGCGGGTGTCAGCAGCCACCACACCCCAGCTAGTGTTGCTGTCCCCGCCACCACCACCACCACCCTCCCATCGGCTACCATTCCCGAGGTCAGTGGAGGCTCCCATGTTCGGGAGCGTGTCTCCTTCGGGCCAGGCACCGCACCCCCTGCCCCTGTGTCCCCTGCTGCCCTGAGTGAGGAGTCTGTGTACCTCCTTCGCCAGCTCCATGTAGGCAAGCAGCGATGCTGAGTGTCCTCCATGCACACACCACTCTGTTGACTCAGCTTGTGTCGTTCATGGAGGGCATCTCATCGGGCATGTCTGCCCTACAGAGGGGCAATAGGTCCATGGACTCCTCCCTGACGGCAGCAGTGTCCCTCCTCCGACAGTCCATCACCCCTCCTGCCTCTGCCCCATCCACACTCCCCAGCACCTTACCTGTCCCAAGCACACACACACCGGCACACACCAGCACAGACACGAGCAGCACACAGATACACACGCCACAAACAAGATGCACACGCACGCACAGTCAGGGGACTGAAACCACACTCACAGGGGATGGGGCCCAGGCACACACACACGCATCCACGAGCACTGCGCAGTCCTCAGTTGCCTCTCCCTCCAAAGCCCCCTCCCTTGCCTCACCTGCAACCCCAAAGACACAGCGGCTCTTCATCAGTGACCTCGGCCTCTTCCCCTCCGATCCAGCTGATACAGCATTCAGGGGGAAGAGGAAGCCCACCCACACGGAGCGGAGTGCCCCTCGTCCCCGGACACCCTCCCCCAGGTGCAGACCGACTGACGCCCCCACCCGCAAGTCCCCCCGGACCCGGAAGAGCAAGATCCCACCGCTGCCCTGCAGCTCAGGCACCAAGTGTCATTCCTCCATCCCTCAGGCCCCCACTCCACAGGTGCCCCCACCACACCCTGCCCCAGGTTCCCCCACCCACAGATACACCATCCCCAAAAGGATCAGGCCTTCTCCCCCTGCCACTTGCTCTTCCGGCCCCACACCCCCCGCTGTACTTGTCTGTGCCACTGGTGTGGTGAGGGTGTCCTCCCCCTCTGTCCTGCCCACCTTACCTGATCCCCATTCCCCTCCCCTGGAGGTAGGCACTGCAGTGGAGTCCACTACCACCCTGACTGACTTGGGCACTGCAGTGGCGAACCTGTCCACTCCATCTGCACGGTCCACTGCAGTCGTGCCGGCACCCACACCATCTGAGTCATGCCCCCCAGTTGTGCCGGCACCCACCATGTCAGACACCTCCACTGCAGTTGTCAGTGGCTCTCCAGCACCCACCACCCCTTCCCTGCCTCCTTCTGGTGAGCCCTGATCCTGTCCCTGCGGTGCCTGGCCTGCCCCCCGTATGCCCCTCCGAGGGGATTGTCCCTTGTTTTTATCAGTGCAGGCATGCGTAGGGTGACATCTGCCACTGTCACCCTGTTTTGACTTTCATGATGGACTGGCCATTGGCCTTTGTTTATTTTTTACATGACTTCAACTTTTGAAACCACATATGCTGAATAAAGCAACTTTCTGTTCTCTAGAGCTTTTGCTTCTGATGTACATGATGTTGATGATGCTAAGCATGCCCTTGCTGCAGTGATGGTGATATTTGGTTTCATGAAAATGAAGTGTTACTGTGCAGGAACCCATGTGGTCCAGGGGGACTGTGTCCTATCCTGTGGTGTATCCATGTCATCCTTAGCAGCATCTGAGGGTGTAATGTTTTCAATATTTGGCAATGGGATTTCCTACTTACATTAGCAATGTCACATCTGTGGCTTCCACCCCTGCACATCTGTTGTGCTTGCCATTGTTCAATTAGTCTACTTCCCTGACCGTGTGGCCATCTCCACTGGACATGCAGGTTTGTGCATCAATGGGGAAGGACTCATCTGTGTTGTCAGTGCAACTTGCTATACATGTGTGTTGGATCTGTGCTGATGATTTCGTTGACACTCCCGTGACCAGGCTGATGTGACGGGAGCCTTCATTTGGTGCTAATTGTTGACTGTGTGACCAAGTGTTCTGCTGACATGATGGAGCCCTACTGAGGCAACATATGGCACAGCTTTCCTCACACAGGAGTGGAGTCCCCTCATGGCAGTGTGTACTCCTGTGACATTGCCTGCGCCCAAGGTATGTGTTGTATGAGCATGTCTGTGTGTTCACTTCCATTTTGCTGTGCATGCTGGGATCCCTAGTGATGTTCCTGTTTGTGATGCTTGCTGAGTTGACCTATGTTCCCCCAAAGTCTTCTCCCTGGGTTCTCTGTGATGTGGGTGCATGGCACATTACTGGTCATCAGGGTGTCACCCATAGGTGTGTTTGCTGTCAGGGCTGAGTTTGTGGGCAGACGCTGATGGGTCACAGTCAGGATTCCCCTTGGCACTTGTTGTTTACACCTGTCATGTGATTTCCGGTTTGTGTTAGCTTTCATTGGTTGTGACACGTTGTGTGTGTGACTGCTGGCACTCCTCAGGGTCAGGGCTGCAATGTTGGTAGTTGTCTATGTGTGTTCTTTGTGGGTGACCTTGGCTTCTTCATTGGTGTGTGACTGTGGCTGGGATTGGTTGGTGTGGTATTGCCGTCAGGTCCATGTACAGCGTAGAGTGCAGTGTGTCAGACATTCAGGAGTCTTGTTGAGTGGCCATGTGTGATGTGTGTCTGCACCTTGCTTCCCACCACCCCCCCTGGGATTGTCATGGGTGCATGTGCAATGTCACCAGTGCATGTGAGCTTCACTGCTGCACATTGTTGGAGGTCGAGGTGTGTGGTGTTGAGTGTGTGCAGATGAGAGTTGTTGCCCGGCTAGACCCCTGCCTCCATGTTGGCCTTGTCTTACTGGCCGTGCTGATTGATTTGTGCTTGTATAGGTGTGATGGTAGTTTGTTGCTCAGGACACATGACTGTGGTTCACAGTGTGAACGACATCTAGCTTTGTCATCACAGTGGTATTGTAATGCAGACCAGGGTCACCACATTGTGGGGGCCCTGGGGGTAGTGCTGTTGTGTCTCTGTGTCTTGCTGTGTCAGTTGCTGTTCCTACATGCTTGTGTGACATGTGTGATTTGTGCTCCCTCTCATCTGACAATGCCTGATTGCCCACATAGGGGATTTGGATCCATGAGTTACCTTTGTGTGGCACTGTATGCACATCTGTGTAATTGGTATTCAGGCCTCCTCATGTGTTGTGTGGTTGCCTGGGGACACTGGCACCCCAAGCCCTCACCTGTTGTGTTTGATGTGCAGTGTGGGTCTGCCTGTTTGTGTTTGTGCATCTGCACCACTGCATTGGCATATCTTTAGTGTGCCATTGGCTGTATGTTGTTTGGTGTGTTTCCCCTGCTGTCCCTGGGACTCCTAGGTCATCAGTCAGCACAATGATCATTGTTTGTGTGTCCCATTGCTGCCATGGTATGGTATCTGTTCACCTCACATCTACAGTCTCCACAGTATATCTGCATTTGTGTACCCATTGGTGCAAATATGTGGGTCTGCATTCTGATGGTCACTTCTGTCATTGTGTCATTGATGAATGTTGACAGTGTCAGCCCTTATGGGTGATGTTTGTCTGCACATGGCCAAAGGTATGTATTATTTGCTCTGCACTGTTTGCCTCCCCCAATCTATGTTGCTATGGGACACAAGCACTACTTTGCCACTGATGTGTTTGTTGTTCTGTGACCAGGAATCATCCATGCAGTTTGGCAGTTGCAGCTTTTTCTTTGTCAACACTTACATTTTTGTCACTGTGATGATGGGGGTTTGGACCCCATTGCCACAATGTTCAAAATGTGCTTCAGCTATGGACCCCACACTTACATTTTGGTCACTGTGATGATGGGGGTTTGGACCCCATTGCCACAATGTTCAAAATGTGCTTCAGCTATGGACCCCACACTTACATTTTGGTCACTGTGATGATGGGGGTTTGGACCCCATTGCCACAATGTTCAAAATGTGCTTCAGCTATGGACCCCACACTTACATTTTGGTCACTGTGATGATGGGGGTTTGGACCCCATTGCCACAATGTTCAAGATGTGCTTCAGCTATGGACCCCACACTTACATTTTGGTCACTGTGATGATGGGGTTTTGGACCCCATTGCCACAATGGTCATGGCCTGCTTGCATTGTGGGGGCCACACACATTTATGTGTGGCACATGTGATAGGGGGTCACATTGTATGTTCAAAGTCATGTTCAGTGTTGTAGGCATTTGACACAGTCTACACACGCTTGTCATGGTGTTGGGGGGATGTCTTTATGTTGCATTCTTTATGTTGGTGTGTGCTTGTTGTGTCATGTATTAGCCATCCTGTGAGTGGGGGTGTTGTTGGTGGTAGGCATCCTGCCCCCCATGGGTAGGGGTGGTAGTAGTGGTAGGCATCTGGCACCCCCTGGGTAGGGGTGGTAGTAGTGGTAGGCATCTGGCACCCCCTGGGTAGTGGTGGTAGTAGTGGTAGGCATCTGGCACCCCCTGGGTAGAGGTGGTAGTAGTGGTAGGCATCCAGCCACCCATGGGTAGAGGTGGTAGTAGTGGTAGGCATCCAGCCCCCCATGGGTAGAGGTGGTAGTAGTGGTAGGCATCTGGCACCCCCTGGGTAGTGGTGGTAGTAGTGGTAGGCATCTGGCACCCCCTGGGTAAGGGTGGTAGTAGTGGTAGGCATCTGGCACCCCTGGGTAAGGGTGGTAGTAGTGGTAGGCATCTGGCACCCCTGGGTAAGGGTGGTAGTAGTGGTAGGCATCTGGCACCCCCATGGGTAGAGGTGGTAGTAGTGGTAGGCATCTTGCACCCCCTGGGTAGTGGTGGTAGTAGTGGTAGGCATCTGGCACCCCCTGGGTAGAGGTGGTAGTAGTGGTAGGCATCTGGCACCCCTGGGTAAGGGTGGTAGTAGTGGTAGGCATCCAGCCCCCCATGGGTAGAGGTGGTAGTAGTGACAGGCATCCAGCCCCCCATGGGTAGAGGTGGTAGTAGAGGTAGGCATCCAGCCCCCATGGGTAGAGGTGGTAGTGGTGGTAGGCATCTGGCACCCCCTGGGTAGTGGTGGTAGTAGTGGTAGGCATCTGGCACCCCCTGGGTAAGGGTGGTAGTAGTGGTAGGCATCTGGCACCCCCTGGGTAGAGGTGGTAGTAGTGGTAGGCATCTGGCACCCCCATGGGTAGAGGTGGTAGTAGTGGTAGGCATCTGGCACCCCCTGGGTAATGGTGGTAGTAGTGGTAGGCATCTGGCACCCCCTGGGTAGAGGTGGTAGTAGTGGTAGGCATCTGGCACCCCCTGGGTAAGGGTGGTAGTAGTAGTGGTAGGCATCCAGCCCCCCATGGGTAGAGGTGGTAGTAGTGGTAGGCATCTGGCACCCCCTGGGTAGAGGTGGTAGTAGTGACAGGCATCCAGCCCCCCATGGGTAGAGGTGGTAGTAGTGGTAGGCATCCAGCCCCCCATGGGTAGAGGTGGTAGTAGTGGTAGGCATCTGGCACCCCCTGGGTAGTGGTGGTAGTAGTGGAAGGCATCTGGCACCCCCTGGGTAAGGGTGGTAGTAGTGGTAGGCATCTGGCACCCCCTGGGTAGAGGTGGTAGTAGTGGTAGGCATCTGGCACCCCCATGGGTAGAGGTGGTAGTAGTGGTAGGCATCTGGCACCCCCTGGGTAGTGGTGGTAGTAGTGGTAGGCATCTGGCACCCCCTGGGTAGAGGTGGTAGTAGTGGTAGGCATCTGGTACCCCCTGGGTAAGGGTGGTAGTAGTGGTAGGCATCCAGCCCCCATGGGTAGAGGTGGTAGTAGTGGTAGGCATCTGGCACCCCCTGGGTAAGGGTGGTAGTAGTGACAGGCATCCAGCCCCCCCATGGGTAGAGGTGGTAGTAGTGGTAGGCATCTGGCACCCCCTGGGTAGAGGTGGTAGTAGTGGTAGGCATCTGGCACCCCCTGGGTAAGGGTGGTAGTAGTGGTAGGCATCCAGCCCCCCATGGGTAGAGGTGGTAGTAGTGGTAGGCATCTGGCACCCCCTGGGTAGAGGTGGTAGTAGTGGTAGGCATCTGGCACCCCCTGGGTAGAGGTGGTAGTAGTGGTAGGCATCTGGCACCCCCTGGGTAAGGGTGGTAGTAGTGGTAGGCATCTGGCACCCCCTGGGTAAGGGTGGTAGTAGTGGTAGGCATCCAGCCCCCCATGGGTAGAGGTGGTAGTAGTGGTAGGCATCTGGCACCCCCTGGGTAAGGGTGGTAGTAGTGGTAGGCATCCAGCCCCCCATGGGTAGAGGTGGTAGTAGTGGTAGGCATCTGGCACCCCCATGGGTAGAGGTGGTAGTAGTGGTAGGCATCTGGCATCCCCTGGGTAGAGGTGGTAGTAGTGGTAGGCATCTGGCACCCCCTGGGTAAGGGTGGTAGTAGTGGTAGGCATCTGGCACCCCCTGGGTAAGGGTGGTAGTAGTGGTAGGCATCCAGCCCCCCATGGGTAGAGGTGGTAGTAGTGGTAGGCATCTGGCACCCCCTGGGTAGAGGTGGTAGTAGTGACAGGCATCCAGCCCCCCATGGGTAGAGGTGGTAGTAGTGGTAGGCATCTGGCACCCCCTGGGTAAGGGTGGTAGTAGTGGTAGGCATCTGGCACCCCCTGGGTAGGGGTGGTAGTGGTGGTGGGCATCCGGGCCCCTATGTGTATATGTGGCATTGGTGATGGCCATCCCGCCCCTATGGTGCTGCTGTTGCTGGTGTAAGTAATTTCTGCATCCCTCTGTGTGTGTGTGTGATATGTCGGGTACGTGTAGTTTGTTTTTGTGGTTGGTGTCTGACTTACCTTCTGCGCCGTACGCGTCCGTGCCTGTTCCGGTAGTAGATGTAGAATATTGGTAGGATCGGCACGGTGGGATTCATGGTTGGTTCGTCTCATTCGTCTTTCTCGTTGCTTCGCCTCGTCCTCGTCGCTGGCGTGTTCGTCTCGTAGCCGTGGATCGTGTTGTGGCGCGAATCGGAGCTTATGTGCGCCTCTCCCGGATGCTTTGATGTGCCGTGCGTAGCGACGGGTTCGGCACTTACGGGAAGCGCATCGTACTTGTCCGGCCGGACGGAGCTGCATTTTGGCTTCCGTGCGACTCGATTCTGCGTTTACGGATCCGGCTCGGTCGGGGAACAGGACCTGGATTGGGTGAGTACGACTGGGTCGGAGTCTATGCTGTTGTGCGCATCGTACTTGCTCGTTCGGAATAATGTGCGGATCGGTCGGGAAACAGGCATTCGCATGGCTTTTTTCCTGACCGAATGGTGTTAGGTGCGCCTCCGACCGAGATCGGAATCGGCCCCTAAATGGTTATTACTATCTCTGATTTTTAAGATGTTGTTCCTGGCGACTTTCTGTCTTGTTCTTAAAGCTAGAAGCCTCCCCGTCGCCTCCCCATACTCATATAGTTCCCCCCGGTTAGCTTGGAACATCTGTGCCACTTTAGTCTGAAAGTGTGCATTTATTTCCGATTTGGCTATAGCTAATTTGATCATTTGTTCGCCCAATAGGCTCTCAGAGCCGCCTTTATTTATTATTTGAACATGCTCTGCCTCAAGTTCTGATAATTTACTAATTAATAAATCAGATTGTGCTTTACATTGTTTCCGGGTACGAGCTACAAACCCAATTATCTCACCTCTCAAGGCAGCCTTAAAAGTATCCCATACCACCTCGCGGGAGGCACTATATCTATTACAATCAAAAAATTCTTGAACCCATTGCTTGATATATATGCAAAATTCCTCATCCATCAATAGCTTTTTATCAAATGACCATGAAGTCCTTTGCCTAACAGCCGTCGCCCCCCTTATCTCCAAGATCAGAGGATTATGATCGGAATATAATTGGGGCAGTTTTATAATATCTAAATTACCTATCAGTAAGTGTGAAGTTAAAAAGTAATCCAATCGTACGAATTTCCTATGTGGATGGGAGAAATATATAAATCCGGGGTCTCTTCGCTGTTTTTCTGCCCATACATCGCACAAGCCATGGCTATCTTTAAGTGCCCTAATTGCTCTATAAACCTTCGGTTTTCTTCCTACATATTTCTGATTTTGGGTATTATTCGCATACATATGTATATTAAAATCACCACACACTATCATTTGTTGGGACCAGTTAGCTAGTTCTATTTCCAAATCGTCCCAGATGCCCGCATCATCCAAATTAGAGCCATAGATATTCACGACTGTCAGCCCTGTTGATAGTTCTACTATAGCCCAGCGCCCCCACTTGTCTGCTGCTGATCGCACTACCAACCCATTCCGTTGTCTGGTATATATAGCAACCCCTTGATCATGGTGGTCTGAAAAGAGCATGCCACCAAGCAATAACCTCTAATCTTTAAGAGATCTTTATTATTCCATGGAATGTGTGTTTCTTGTAATCATATTAGATCTGGGTTCAATGTTCTAAGTATCTCATATACCCTTTCTCTTTTTTCCTATCATTTAAACCGCCAACATTCGATGAACAAAGCCTGAAATTATTCATATTTTGCGATATTTTCCCTCTTATCTGACCATTGCTGAACTACTACCTCGTAATTATTGTTTCGCTTAGAAGCAGATGTTTCTGATTTCTTTTTTCTGTTTATTCCTCTCTTTAACCCCCCTCAGCTTACCCACCCCCAGATCTTCCACCCCCCCAACATCCAACCAAACCCCCACCTACCACCATACCCAACGCTACCCCCCCATCCAGCCCTGTGCCCCCCCCAACCACCCAGCCATCCCCCCACCCATTACCCCCTACCCAGGCAAAAGGGCAATTAGCCCTTGCGATGGAGAGAGACTTGTGCCTCTGTGACCCCCCTTCTTCTTGTTACAGTAGTGTTAACCGAATATATATTTTTATTTCTTGTTTTTCACTAACCATATATCTATCTATATAGTATCCTGCACATTGGTTTCTAGTGACCCCATTTCCTGGTTGCTCATATGGAGTCTAGGCATTCTTTCGCTTGTACTTCCGAAATAAAAAATCGTGTCTGACCGTTGCTGATTATTTTTAATGTAGCTGGGTTTAGCAAAAACACCTGCGCCCCCTTATTCTGGAAAGGAGTTATGAGTTGGCGTAGCTGCCATCTTTTTTCTACAGTGTGGTGGCAGTAGTCAGGTCTTACAAAAAACTGAACCCCTTTTCCCTGCGGCTTCCTGTCCGGTCGAGCTAAATCATATAGGGCTTGGCGTGCTAGAAAATTGTTTAAGCAAATCAAAATAGCCCTTGGTCTGATCTCAGTTTGACCTTTTTTAACTATCGGCTGTCTAAAAGGAAACCTGTAGGCTCTTTGGATCTCGGTAGACCAGTTCCACATTGTTAGGTCCGGAAAGGCTTCAGAGAAAAGATCGATCAAAAATTTCCGGACATCTGGACCCTCGATACCTTCTGGAATACCTAATACTCTAAGGTTATTACGGCGTAATCGGTTCTCTAAATCGACTAATTTCATTTGAGTGTCATCTCTATGGGAAGTCTTGGCTTTCAAGGTGGTGTTTTGTACTGCCATTTCATCTTCTAGAGTCGATATTCTCCCCTCCGCCTCATTCATTCTGTCAGTAAATTCATTGCATGTTTTTGCTATTCTCCTGATAGTGTTTTGTAGTTTTCGGCAGGCAGTGTGTGTTTTAAGATTCTCTGTGCGGGTTTCAAGCCTATGGTCTACTATAGATTGATAAATTGCAGCCAAAGATATTTCTTCTGTCTGACCGCCCATTGCACCCATATTGCCCAAAGAGGAATCCTCAATATCTGTGCCAGGGAAGCTGGGATCAGAGCTGGGTTCAGGAGACAGGGAGATCTCCCACATCAAACTTTTAGCTGACCCCGGGTGGGGTACCTTCTCCTTGTTTGTCGGTTCTTTATGCACCGTAGTAGTGTCCAGATTTTTTTCGTCCACATTTGAGGTATTCGATTCATTCCACAAACTGGTTGCTGACCCCTCCAATGATCCAGATCTTGGCCCCCCATCTATCTCATCGTGCCCAATTTGCTCCTCTTCTGATTAATCGAGGGTTCTGAGAGTGAGTAAAAATTCTCACCTGAGTCCCCCTCTCTGCTAATCTCTCTACTGGTCTTTACTACACTTCCCTCTTTTCGGTCGTGCTCCGTAGAGAAATCCAATATAGATGCGTTTATATCCACATTTGGCTCACCATGCCTTGCCTCTGATGCATTCTGTTGTGGCTCAGGGGTAGTCTGGCTAAGAATCAGAAGGGGGTCTTTTTCCTTATCGGGATGTGCCTTGTCATGCCGCTTATACACTGCACCCCCAGGGTTTTCATCCAATGAGATGTTCGCTGATATATAGGTGTTATCAGAGATACCGGCCTCAGCCCCAACATTCGCCATTTTTTCTTGGGCGCCGATAGCATTATCCTTTCTCGATTTTGTAAACATTTGTGGGACTTTTTTTCTTGCATCCACTTTATGTTCACCCCCCTGCGTGGAGGTGCTCAAATCGCCTATTGTGCCCTCCAAAGACGTTTTTATGTTGATTTCACCCTTCGTCGTGGCCTCTATTCTACTCCCAGCCTGAGGATCTGTCTGACCTCTGGTCTTGCCGCCACAAGCTGATTTTGGGGGCATGATGACACAGATTTACAATCGTACAGTTCCGTTTGGAAAGAGTCAGCACTTACACCTTTTAGTTTAGTTTGTTGACTTTTTGCAGGCGTTATCAAAGTTATATCTTTTTATGCTCCTTTCGTTCTTTCCTGCTGACCACCCCCGTGTATCACAGCATCACTGCATCCTGTATGATCCACCGCCCCTCCTCACAGCAGACCTCCACAGCACAGTGCGCTTACCGACCAAGGGGCCGATTCCGATCTCGGTCGGAGACGCACCTAACACCATTCGGTTGGGAAAAAAGCCATGCGAATGCCTGTTTCCCGACTGATCCGCACATTATTCCGAACGAGCAAGTACGATGCGCACAACAGCATAGACTCCGACCCAGTCGTACTCACCCAATCCAGGTCCTGTTCCCCGACCGAGCCGGATCCGGAATCATAGAATTGAGCCGCACGGAAGCAAAAATGCAGCCCCGTCCGGCCGGACAAGTACGATGCGCATCCCGTACGTGCCGAACCCGTCGCTACGCACGGCACGTCAAAGCATCCGGGCGAGGCGCACATAAGCTCCGATTTGCGCCATAACACGATCCACGGCTACGAGACGAACACGCCAGCGACGAGGACGAGGCGAAGCAAAGAGAAAGACGAACGAGACGAACCAACCATGAATCCCTTCGTACCGATCCTACCAATATTCTACCTCTATTACCGGAACAGGCACGGACGCGTACGGCGCAGAAGGTAAGTCAGACACCAACAACAAAAACAAACTACACGTACCCGACACATCACACACAGAGGGATGCAGAAATACCTACACCAGCAACAGCAGCACCATAGGGGCGGGATGGCCCTCACCAATGCCACACATACACATAGGGGCCTGTATGCCTACCACTACTACCACCCTTACCCAGGGGTGCCAGATGCCTACCACTACTACCACCTCTACCCATGGGGGGCTGGATGCCTGTCACTACTACCACCCTTACCCAGGGGGTGCCAGATGCCTACCACTACTACCACCTCTACCCATGGGGTGCCAGATGCCTGTCACTACTACCACCCTTACCCAGGGGGTGCCAGATGCCTACCACTACTACCACCTCTACCCATGGGGTGCCAGATGCCTGTCACTACTACCACCTCTACCCATGGGGTGCCGGATGCCTGTCACTACTACCACCCTTACCCAGGGGGTGCCAGATGCCTACCACTACTACCACCTTTACCCTTGGGGTGCCAGATGCCTGTCACTACTACCACCTCTACCCATGGGGTGCCGGATGCCTGTCACTACTACCACCCTTACCCAGGGGGTGCCAGATGCCTACCACTACTACCACCTTCACCCATGGGGGCTGGATGCCTGTCACTACTACCACCCTTACCCAGGGGTGCCAGATGCCTGTCACTACTACCACCTCTACCCATGGGAGGCTGGATGCCTACCACTACTACCACCCTTACCCAGGGGGTGCCAGATGCCTACCACTACTACCACCTCTACCCATGGGGGCTGGATGCCTGTCACTACTACCACCCTTACCCAGGGGTACCAGATGCCTACCACTACTACCACCTCTACCCAGGGGGTGCCAGATGCCTACCACTACTACCACCTCTACCCATGGGGGGCTGGATGCCTGTCACTACTACCACCCTTACCCAGGGGGTGCCAGATGCCTACCACTACTACCACCTCTACCCATGGGGTGCTGGATGCCTGTCACTACTATCACCCTTACCCAGGGGTGCCAGATGCCTACCACTACTACCACCTCTACCCATGGGGGCTGGATGCCTGTCACTACTACCACCCTTACCCAGGGGTGGCAGATGTCTACCACTACTACCACCTCTCCCCATGGGGTGCTGGATGCCTGTCACTACTACCACCCTTACCCAGGGGGTGCCAGATGCCTACCACTACTACCACCTCTACCCATGGGGGGCTGGATGCCTGTCACTACTACCACCCTTACCCAGGGGGTGCCAGATGCCTACCACTACTACCACCTCTACCCATGGGGGGCTAGATGCCTACCACCAACACCACCCCCACTCATAGGATGGACAATGCATGACACAACCAGCACACCACAACCTAGGGAATGCAAGAAAAAGACATCCCCCAACACCATGACAAGCGTGTGTAGACTGCGTCAAATGGCTACAACACTGAACATGACTTTGAACATACAATGTGACCCCCTATCACATGTGCCACACATATATGTGTGTGGCCCCCACAATGCAAGCAGGCCATGACCATTGTGGCAATGGGGTCCAAAACCCCATCATCACAGTGACCAAAAGGTAAGTGTGGGGTCCATAGCTGAAGCACATCTTGAACATTGTGGCAATGGGGTCCAAACCCCCATCATCACAGTGACCAAAATGTAAGTGTGGGGTCCATGGCTGAAGCACATCTTGAACATTGTGGCAATGGGGTCCAAACCCCCATCATCACAGTGACCAAATGTAACTGTGGGGGCCCATAGCTGAAGCACATTCAGAACATTGTGGCAATGGGGTCTAAACCCCCATCATCACAGTGACCAAAATGCAAGTGTTGACAAAGAAAAAGCTGCAACTGCCAAACTGCATGGATGATTCCTGGTCACAGAACATAAAACACATCAGTGGCAAAGTAGTGCATGTGTCCCATTGCAACATAGATTGGGGGAGGCAAATACTGCAGTGCAAATAAGACATACCTTTGGCCATGTGCAGACAAACAACACCCATGGGGGCTGACACTGTCAACATTCATCAATGACACAATGACAGAAGTGACCATCAGAATGCAGACCCACATATTTGCACCAATGGGCACACAAATGCAGATACCCTGTGGAGACTGTAGATGTGAGGTGAACAGAAACCATACCATGGCAGCAAAGGGACACACAAACCATGATCATTGTGCTGACCGATGACCTAGGAGTCCCAGGGACAGCAGGGGAAACCCACCAAACAACATACAGCCAATGGCACACCAAAGATATGCCAATGCAGTGGTGCAGATGCACAAACACAAACAGGCAGACCCACACTGCACATCAAACATAACAGGTGAGGGGGGTGCCAGTGTCCCCAGGCAACCACACAACACATGAGGAGGCCTGAATACCAATTACACAGATGTGCATACAGTGCCACACAAAGGTAACTCATGGATCCAAATACCCTATGTGGGCAATCAGGCATTGTCAGATGAGAGGGAGCACAAATCACACATGTCACACAAGCATGTAGGAACAGCAACTGACACAGCAAGACACAGACACACCACAGCACTACCCCCAGGGTCCCCACAATGTGGAGACCCTGGGCTGCATTACAATCCCACTGTGATGACAAAGCTAGATGTCGTTCACACTGTGAACCACAGTCATGTGTCCTGAGCAACAAACTACCATCACACCTACACAAGCACAAATCAATCAGCACGGCCAGTAAGCCAAGGCCAACATGGAGGCAGGGGTCTAGCCGGGCAACAACTTTCATCTGCACACACTCAACACCACACACCTCGACCTCCAACAATGTGCAGCAGTGAAGCACACATGCACTGGTGACATTGCACATGCACCCATGACAATCCCAGGGTGGTGGGTGGGAACCAAGGTGCAGAAACACATCACACATGGCCACTCAACAAGACGCCTGAATGTCTGACACACTGCACACTACGCTGTACATGGACATGACGGCAATACCACACCAACCAATGGGATCCCAGCCACAGTCACACACCAATGAAGAAGCCAAGGACACCCACAAAGAACACACATAGACAACTACCAACATTGCAGCCCGGACCCTGAGGAGTGCCAGCAGTCACACACACAATGTATCACAATCACTGAAAGATAACACAAACTGGAAATCACATGACAGGTGTAAACAACAAGTGCCAAGGGGAATCCTGACTGTGACCCTTCTGCGTCTGCACACAAACTCAGCCCTGACAGCAAACACACCTATGGGTGACACCCTGATGACCAGTAATGTGCCATGCACCCACATCACAGAGAATCCAGGGAGAAGACTTGGGGGTACATAGGTCAACTCAGCAAGCATCACAAACAGGTACAACACTAGGGATCCCAGCATGCACAGCTAAACGGAAGTGAACACACAGACATGCTCATATAACACACACCTTGGGCGCAGGCAATGTCACAGGAGTACACACTGCCATGAGGGGACTCCACTCCTGTGTGAGGAAAGCTGTGCCATATGTTGCCACAGTAGGGCTCCATCATGTCAGCTGAGCACTTGGTCACACGCTCAACAATTAGCACCAAATGAATGCTCCCGTCACATCAGCCTGGTCATGGGAGTGCCAACGAAATCATCAGCACTGATCCAACACACTTGTATAGCAATGTTGCACTGACAACACAGATGAGTCCTTCCCCATTGATGCCCAAACCTGCATGTCCAGTGGAGATGGCCACACGGTCAGGGTAGTAGACGAATTGAACAATGGCAGGCACAACAGATGTGAAGGGGTGGAAGCCACAGATGTGAAATTGCTAATGTAAGTAGGAAATCCCATTGCCAAATATTGAACACATGACACCCTCAGATGCTGCTAAGGATGACATGGATACACCACAGGATAGGGCACATTCCCCCTGGACCACATGTGTTCCTGCACAGTAACACTTCATTATAATGAGACCAAATATCACCATCACTGCAGCAAGGGCATGGTTAGCATCATCAACAACATGTACATCAGAAGCAAAAGCACTAGAGAACAGAAAGGTGCTTTATTCAGCATATGTGGGTCTAACAGTTGATGTCCAGCACAAATGTTAACAAAGGCCAATGGCCAGTCCAACTTGAATGTCAAAACAGGGTGACAGTGGCAGATGTCACCCAACGCATGCCTGCACTGATGAAAGCCAGGGACAATCCCCTCGGAGGGGCATACGGGGGGGCAGGCCAGGCACCGCAGGGACAGGATCAGGGCTCACCAGAAGGAGGCAGGGAAGGGGTGGTGGGTGCCTGAGAGCCACTGACAACTGCAGTGGAGGTGTCTGACATGGTGTGTGCCGGCACAAGTGGGGGGCATGACTCTGATGGTGTGGGTGCCAGCAAGACTGCAGGGGACCGTGCAGATGGAGTGGACAGGTTCCCCACTGCAGTGCCCAAGTCAGACAGGGTGGTAGTGGACTCCACTGCAGTGCCTACCTCCAGGGGAAGAGAATGGGGATCAGGTAAGGTGGGCAGGACAGAGGGGGAGGACACCGTCTCCACACCAGTGGCACAGACAAGCGCAGCGGGGTGTGTGGGGCCGGAAGAGCAAGTGGCAGGGGGAGAAGGCCTGATCCTTTTGGGGATGGTGTATCTGTGGGTGGGGGAACCTGGGACAGGGTGTGGTGGGGGCACCTGTGGAGTGGGGGCCTGAGGGATGGAGGAAGGAGACTTGGTGCCTGAGCTGCAGGGCGGCGGCGGGGTCTTGCTCTTCCGGGTCCGGGGGGACTTGCGGATGGGTGCGTCAGTCGGTCTGCGCCTAGGGGAGGGTGTCCGGTGGCGAGGGGCCCTCCGCTCCGTGTGGGTGGGCTTCCTCTTCCCCCTGAATGCTGTATCAGCTGTATCGGAGGGGAAGAGGCCGAGGTCACTGAGGAAGAGCCGCTGGGTCTTTGGGGTTGCAGGTGAGGCAACGGAGGGGGCTTTGGAGGGAGAGGCAACTGTGGACTGCGCAGTGCTCGTGGATGTGTGTGTGTGTGACTGGGCCCCATCCCCTGTGAGTGTGGTTTCAGTCCCCTGACTGTGCGTGCGTGTGCGTCTTGTCTGTGGCGTGTGTGTGTGTGTGCTGCTCGTGTCTGTGCTGGTGTGTGCCTGTGCCGGTGTGTGTGTGCTTGGGACAGGTAAGGTGCTGGGGAGTGTGGATGGGGCAGAGGCAGGAGGGGTGAGGGACTGTTGGAGGAGGGACACTGCTGCCGTCAGGGAGGAGTCCATGGACCTATTGCCCCTCTGTAGGGCAGACATGCCCGATGAGATGCCCTCCATGAACGACACCAGCTGAGTCAACAGAGTGGTGTGGGCATGGAGGACACTCAGCATCGCTGTCTGCCCTACATGGAGCTGGCGAAGGAGGTACACAGACTCCTCACTCAGGGCAGCAGGGGACACAGGGGCAGGGGGTGCGGTGCCTGGCCCGAAGGAGACACGCTCCCGAACATGGGAGCCTCCACGGACCTCGGGAATGGGAGCCGATGGGAGGGCGGTGGTGGTGGTGGTGGCGGGGACAGCAACATTAGCTGGGGTGTGGTGGCTGCTGACACCCGCCTCCATAAGGGAGTCATCCTCCGAGCTGCTGTGGTCCTCAGCTGAGTTGGATGGTGCTGAGGACTCCTCGGTGTGGCTCCCCTCGCCTTCCGTGCCACTGGGTCCCTCCGACCACTCCTCGGCTGTTGACCCAGTCTGGCTCTGCGGCTCCTCCTGGTCCGTGGAGCTGTCCCCTCCTGTGGCCGTGGACGTATCTGCAAACAATAGGGAAACAGACAGACATCAGTCACCTGCACCGAACGCACACACCACAGTAAGTACAGCACAATACAGAGCAAGGCCTGGCATCCTTAGTTGGACATTGCTAAAATTGCCCAAACAGAATAGGAGAAGCCAATTGTCAGTCTGATCGTCAACCATGGCACTCACATCCCACCTGGCCTTGCACCCATCTGTCTGGCGTCCGTTGGCTGGCAATACCCCAGTGTGGACACATGCACCACCTACACAGTAGTTGGACGGTGCAGAGAACACGGTGAAGCATGTGAACATGCACACATCACAACTCTTGCCACTGAGTCAGTACAGGTGCCCGGATGAAAGTGATGCCCAGAGTCAGATATATGAAATGTATGTGATGCATACCAGCAACAGACACCACAATGCACACATGTGCTGATAGCCATTGCCACTATGGTGTGCATGTAGCACATGTCACTCCCCTGCAGGATCACCCATAGGAAGTCACATGCCATGGCACAGGCATGCCTGCTAAGTCATATATCACTGTCTCCAGTCACATGGGCAGGGCAGCCACACAACAACAGTCTGCACTGTGTCACAATAGTAGGTCATGGGGAATGCAAGTCCTGGAGCTGAACAAGTGCACATGTACATCCCCCACACACCACATCATCTGAACCCTTATCTGTCCAGGTCATACCAATTGGACATATGGGAGACCTGTAACACAACCCTCTGAACCTGAGCACCTCACAATCTGCTGTGAATGGGAAACAGCTGCATGGACTTCACATTCGCATACCCCAGTCAGCACGGTCAGGTGTTCAAACACCTATGTGTCACACAAGTATCGTCTCCTATGGTCACATCTCCGGTGGCATGCTGAGCCCCAACCGAGAAACACCCCAGCAGTCCTGACAACGAAGCCACAGCACACTGACACAGAGGCAGACACCTGAGGGGACATATCACTGAGCACAACGTGTCAGCTGATACACGGGAGTGGGAGTACAGAGTGTATTGTATGGCCTGGAGTAGGCATGACTGTCCTGAACACATGAATGAGGGATGAGCCCTGGACAGTAGGCAGCTGGCTAAGTATGTGTGACACACGTAATATACACACTCCAGGGGCCCAAACATTGTTCCCACCCGCAGCATGGGTGTGTGCCAGACACCCCAGGCACATGTGGTGGATCAGCTCAGCAATTGGACCGCATATCAAAGTGACATGCAGATTACATGTCAGAACACAGGCATTGTGTAAGCAATGGGCCCACCCATGATGCCCACCACAGAGTTAGGGGAACAGATGCTGTCCCCCACCTTGAGTCAAGCAAACTGCAAGGACACAGTACCCAAGTGACACAATTCCCTGACTGCAAGGGCCACACCTGGGTATCAGATGAGGAGTGGGCAGTGCACAATTGAGGGACATGGGTCCTGGACCACATGACTGATGTACTGTGGAAGTTTAACCAGGCCAGAGGAGGGCACATAGCATGGCAGACAAGTTCACAATTCAGTCATGGACTCACCCCCTCCTTGCTGCTCTCTGGCCTTCAGCTGCCCATCCAGATCAGGGAAGACCACCGCCAGGATCCTGAGCATGTGGGGGGTCAGGGTCCGGTGTCCGCCCCTCCTGCGAGGAGGTGACAGCTTCAGCCGGACCCGTGCGATCCTCCGGGTCCAGCCCCGAAGGTCCTGCCACCTCTTCTGGCAGTTGCGGATCCGGCGCTTGTAGTCCCCCACGGATCTCACTGCCCGGACGATGGTCAGCCATATCTTCTGCTTCTGGTGGGCATCAACCTGTGAGGATGACAAAGTGAGAATGCTATTACTACACATGCAACATATCCGTGCATTACACAGTTGTGTTTACATGTCTCAATCACAGGGGCACATGATGTACACAGGCAGTGCAAAGATGACCATGGACAGTATGCCAGCAGTAACTACATGGTATCATTGCTTGGGAAGTAAAACCTTGTTTAAATGCACTGTCACTGCACCATACCTGTCCAGTGCATGTAACTACACACTATGGGGGGTGACAACTACTCAGTGAGCCTGCTAGCCAGTGGCGTGCAGACTGTTAGCCTTGCTAGTCAGACAACATGCACATTTAGGAAGGCAGTGGACAGAACACTCACCTGCTTTCCCATACAGCTTGCTGTACTGTGGAAGGAGGCTGTCCAGCAGGGCCTGGTTCTCCTCAGTGCTGAAGGCTGGGGCTCTCTCCACAGTACGTGCCATTGCAGGGTCCAGAGGGTGCAGATTCAGCAGCAGTGGTGGTGGCAGATGTCGTCCTGGAGCATGTAGTGCAGGCAAGTGAGCTCTCAGGGGAACAGCCAGCATTATATGTGTGCTGCAGAGGCAGTTACTGTCCCATGTGTCCAAAGTGATAGGTCCAAGTAGTTAGCATCTTCTGAATCTGGCCAATCCATGGAATTGCACCACTTACACACGCCCACAGCATCCTTCAAAAGTTCAACTTCATGACACCCATGAATTTGCAACATTGTTGTGGGTGACCAACTGAATTTCCAGCATCAGACTCGTTCAAAATTTGAAAACGCGTCCGTTGCCAGGCCAGGCTATAGCCAATGGGTGCACACCGATCGGTCCATTGCTGTTCAAGGCGTACCCGGGATACAACGCGTACCCGCACACATTGATTGCAATGGGCCGGCCGGGCACACCGATCGGTCCATTGCTGTTCAAGGCGTACCCGGGATACAACGCGTACCCGCACACATTGATTGCAATGGGCCGGCTGGGCACACCGATCGGTCCATTGCTGTTCAAGGCGTACCCGGGATACAACGCGTACCCGCACACATTGATTGCAATGGGCTCGCCGGGCACACCGATCGGTCCATTGCTGTTCAACGCGTACCCGGGATACAACGCGTACCCGCACACATTGATTGCAATGGGCCGGCCGGGCACACCGATCGGTCCATTGCTGTTCAAGGCGTACCCGGGATACAACGCGTGCACCGCACACATTGATTGCAATGGGCCGGCCGGGCACACCGATCGGTCCATTGCTGTTCAACGCGTGCACCGGGATACAACGCGTACCGCACACATTAATTGCAATGGGCCGGCCGGGCACACCGATCGGTCCATTGCTGTTCAAGGCGTACCCGGGATACAACGCGTACCCGCACACATTGATTGCAATGGGCCGGCCGGGCACACCGATCGGTCCATTGCTGTTCAACGCGTACCCGGGATACAACGCGTACCCGCACACATTGAATGCAATGGCCAATGTGTGCGCACCGATCGGTCCATTGCTGTCCAACGCGTACCCGGGATACAACGCGTACCAGCACACATTGAATGCAATGGCCAATGTGTGCGCACCGATCGGTCCATTGCTGTCCAACGCGTATTGCGAATACAACGCGTACCAGCACACATTGAATGCAATGGCCAATGTGTGCGCACCGATCGGTCCATTGCTGTCCAACGCGTATTGCGAATACAACGCATACCAGCACACATTGAATGCAATGGCCAATGTGTGCGCACCGATCGGTCCATTGCTGTCCAACGCGTATTGCGAATACAACGCGTACCAGCACACATTGAATGCAATGGCCAATGTGTGCGCACCGATCGGTCCATTGCTGTCCAACGCGTATTGCGAATACAACGCGTACCAGCACACATTGAATGCAATGGCCAATGTGTGCGCACCGATCGGTCCATTGCTGTCCAACGCGTATTGCGAATACAACGCGTACCAGCACACATTGAATGCAATGGCCAATGTGTGCTCACCAATCGGTCCATTGCTGTCCAACGCGTCCCTGTACATGTCACTGGCATATGTCACCATGCCTGTCACAGGTGAACATATGCCAGCCACATATACTTCCCAGGGAGTGAGGGGCACACCTACAACACCACAGCCTGTCCAAACTGTATCCTAAGGCATGTAAGGCTGCATTACCTATTCCGTGTATGGGGGTGAACATGTTGTTCTGTGGGTGTCACTTGGGGCAGCCACCCCCAGGCTGTGCACGTGTTCATGGGGACAGTATCCTTGGTGTTTCGTGTACATGAACACTGTGATGTGCAACTGTTCATATCTGAGCATGTGGCATGGTCACATTTCACGGTGTTGTATGTGTATGTCATGTAACATGCCCCCTGAGTCCCATGTGGGATGGTATGTTTAACCCAGGCTGACCCATTGGCACAATAGTGATGGTCCTCCGCAGTCTGTGTGCATGTTGTGTTTACAATGTCTCTGATTTCATGTGCACAATGGGAGACAGTCTCCACATCCACGTTGTTTGTGCATGAACTTTGATGTTGTGCATATGTGTGTCACAGACGTCCATGTCTGTCCTGCCGAGGCAACAGGGACCACTACCTGTGGGGGTCATGGTTGTTTTGCTGTGGTGTATACATGATACGCCATGTCATGCCAGTGTCCATGTGGCAATACAGGGTCCCTGGGAATCTACCTGTCGTTGAGCTGTGATGCCTGGGGCACATCTGTCCTCACATGTCTCTGTGGGGTGTGTTTGTAACGTGGCAGCAGGAGATGGGAAATGTGACACGTCCTCATGATACCCAATGGCACAACCTGGGACTTATTGATGCCACTTGTTGAACTGTGATGTTGGATGTTGGCCATGTATGTGCCATACATGTCCTTACGGAACTGCACACATCATGTACTTGTGCCTCATAATGATGTATCATGTGATATTGAGTGTGTTCAATGCCACATATGTGGGGTGACTGACAATCTTTCTTTCTTCACCTATGCACTGCAGGGCACCAGCTGTCCATAGACCATTCCCTGACCTGGCAACGATGGTGGAACGTGACAGCATCCGAAGGTACCGCTTCACCAGTCAGCTGATTGATGATTTGGCAGTGCGCTTGGCACCACACCTGCAACCTGGCCGGCCGTATCCTACAGCGCTGACCCCCAAGGTGAAGGTGATGGCAGCCCTATACTTCTTTGCCACCGGTACCTTTCAACACACTCTGGCGACTGCTGGTGGGATGTCACAGACCATGTTCAGCCGTGTGCTCCGCGATGTATTGGAGGCTATGTTGATATACCTGAACCAGTACATCTATTTCCCTAGACTCCAGCAACTGACTGGCGTGAAGAGTGACTTCTATGCCCTGGGGAGGATGCCGCATGTCATTGGCTCCATTAATGGGACACATGTGGCTTTGGTACCACCACAGGCCCAGGAGCAGGCATACAGGAACCGCAAGCACTACCACTCGGTCAATGCACTGGTGGTCTGTCTTGCAGATATGACCATCACACACGTGTGTGCCTGTTTCCCCGGTTCTGCACACGATGCCTACGTGATGAGGAGTAGTCACATCCCGAGGATGATGTCACAGATGCGGAACCAGCGTGCCTGGCTTGTTGGTGTGTACTGACTTTGTACCATTGTGTGTGTTCTGCAATGTAGTGTCCCACCCTCTTTTCCAACTCAGCTAATGTGAAATTGTCTGTATGTAGGTGACTCCGGATATCCCAACATGCCGTGGTTGCTGACGCCCCTCAGGAACCCTGTGACACCAGCCCAGATGCGCTACAATGAGGCACATGGTCGGACGAGGAGAGTTATTGAGCTGACATTTGGTCTCCTGAAGAGCCGCTTCCGCTGCCTGGACAAGACAGGAGGGTCCCTCCCATATGCCCCGGCAAAGGTGTGCAAAATTGTCATCGTCTGCTGCATGCTACACAACCTGGCAGTGCGGAAGGAGTTGCCTCTCATCCTGGATGACGATGACCAACGTCCGCCACCTGTGGAGGATCCTGGCCTGGACCACGATGCCAGTGATGATGATGATGATGATGATGATGGTGATGTCCGCACACAGCTCATCACCAACTTCTTCAGCTGAATGTAAGTATCCAGAGATGTCATGTAACTGATGTGAGTTTGCATGATATGTGTTGGTGGTGCTCTGGTGCTGTTTGAGTGTGTGCATGTGCTACATGACTGTATGCGTGTAGCGATGTGTCCTTACAGGTAGTTTGTACTCCCCAACAGTGTTGACATGCTAACTTGGTTCTGGGTGGGTATCTTGTGACATGTATTGGGCATGAGTATTGCAGTTCTGTCCTGTTCTTCAGTGCTTTTGACTGTGTGTCATTTCTGTCCTTCACAGGGTACTTTCAGAGTCGTTTGGTCAACTGTGATCCCCGACACCGTGATTCGACTTCCAGGGTGGTAGCTGTCGTGTCCCTACAGGTGATGTGCACCACACCCATGGACTTCCTTCCTTCTATACTTGTTGACTGTGTGCCCGCTGCCAGGTGGGATTACCTTGCATCTGTGGTGGTTACAACATGTTGCAAATGTGTAATAAACCTGTGCTTCACTTTGTGATGTGCGTTGTCTGTGGTCACACATCTGACTGACATTTGCTTACTGCACCAGTGGGCTAGTTAACACAGACTGTGAATAGGTGTTGGGTCTGTGCAATGCAACGTATTTCCTGGCAACATCAGTGTAGGTGATGAGTCAGATGGCCATGGTGGGTATGTGTTGTGTAGCCCTGGTGGTGTGCCTCCCTCATATGTGTGACGTCGCCATGACTCACATGCCGGTGTTGTACTTGCTGTAGCAGTTAGCATGCACAGTGTCATTTCCCAGTTCATCATCGCCACTTCAGAGACAACGTAGGAATCACAACAGAGGCAAGTATGATGTATTAGTGAGTTTATTGACATACATGTGTGAGTATAGTGCACAGGATGGTGGGTGCTGTACATTGTGATTGTAATCCAAAGTTCCTAGATGATTTGGAAGTCCTGGTAGCAGAAATGTCCAGAGTAAAGTCCACAGTCATCTGAGACATTGGTCCAACTTGAGCTCCCCATGTCATGTGGGAGAGTTGTGTTGAGGTCAACAGGGTGAACAGTTTGCGCACAAAGGTGATTATCCAGAACAGGTTTAGGCTTCCTGGGGGTTGCACATGGCCATCGGCCTCTCACTTGCCCCTCCTCGGACGGCCCCTCTTCTTTGGGGGGGGACCCTCAAGTGCAGGCTGCTGCGGTGCAGGGGACTCTCCGCCAGAGTCATCCTCCCTCCCTGTGGCAGTTGCAGTTGTATCAGCAGCAGATGTTGTGGGCACACAGGGAGGTGTTGACTGGTTGCTGCTCATCTGGCGGAGGCATTGTAGTATGTCCCTATGCACCGCCGTCATCTCTTGCAGTGTGTCCCACTTGGACTCCACGCGGGACATGTGTGAGTCCAAGCGGGCATGATGGGCAGCCTGCTGCTGTTTAATGTCCCTGAGGAGCCCCACTACCTGGCTGAGCTCTCCGGTGCTGGACTGGTACGCATCGGCTATGCGTGCCAGTTGTGGGTCATCATGCAGTCCAGACCCCTCTGCGATCAGTGACCTGTGTCTCCCACCCCTCCCACCACCCCTGGCGACACGTGCAGTACCTGAGGTGGCACGCACAGGTGACCCTGGGCCCCCTTGGGGGTTGTTGGTGATGTTGGTGTCCATGGCCCCATGTTGGTCCAGGGTCCCTGTGCTGGTGGTGGTGGTGCTCCTTGGTCTTTCCATGTCGGCAGGGGTGGTATGTGTGTTGACAGTCGTTGGAGGGGTGGGTGCAGGGGGTGCAGCTGGTGGTCCTGCTGGTGCTGCATGATGACTTGCTCCGGAGGTGCCAGGTTGGTCTTCTTCATCCGAGGAGGGCAGTGGCTGTTCCACACCAGTGAGCTCCGTATCCTCTTGAGCCTGGGACGGGGACTCCTCAGCGTCTGCTGCTGTGTCCCCATCATCACCTGTTTTAGGGAGACACACACAATGTATGTTATGTTTCTGCAGGCATCAATGGTTGACACACCTGACAGTTGTGACTGTGCCTCTGGATGCGGGCCTGTACATTGCATTGTCCTAAGTTGTCACAGTCAGGGGTTGATATTGGTGTAGCACATTGTCCTGCATTATTTGGGCATTTCCATGTGAATGTTGGGGTGTGTACATGGTCTGCATTGGTTGTATTAGGTTGACATCCGGCCCTCCTTCCCACCCAGCCAGATATCCCACCATGGAACTTGCTTTCATTGCAGGGAGTGCAATTTGTCTTTCAGGATGTCAGTCAGTGGTGTCCTGCTGTTGGTTGGTGCACAGTTGCCAGCAGGGCCTTGTGCTCCCCACAGCAGTAGCCAGTGTCAGCCATCTTGTCAGTTGTTTTCCACTCCTTGTGATGTGTGCATGGTTCAGGGTGGTGTTGATGGGCCAATTGTGAGGCTGACCAATATCTGTGTCTTCCACTCCCATCATGCTATTGCCTCCACCCCCTTCCCAGCATGCCCATACTTCCTTCCTTTTGAGTGTACTTCACTGTGTGTGGGTGTGACAGCAATGGCAAGATGGCTGACAGTGGTGTCCTGCTGTTGGTTGTTGTCCAGTTCCCAGCATGGCCTTGTGCTCCTCACAACAGAGCACCAGTGTCAGACATCTTTGATGGGGCTTTACACTCTCTGTGAGGTGTGCATGCTTCAGTGTGAGCTTGCTGGGCCATGGGGGGGATGTTGAGCTGTGACTCCCACTCCCATCATGCTATTGCCTGCACCCCCTTCCCAGCATGCCCATACTTCCTTCCTTTTGAGTGTACTTCACTGTGTGTGGGTGTGACAGCAATGGCAAGATGGCTGACAGTGGTGTCCTGCTGTTGGTTGTTGTCCAGTTCCCAGCATGGCCTTGTGCTCCCCACAACAGAGCACCAGTGTCAGACATCTTTGATGGGGCTTTACACTCTCTGTGAGGTGTGCATGCTTCAGTGTGAGCTTGCTGGGCCATGGAGGGGGGATGTTGAGCTGTGACTCCCTCTCCCATCATGCTATTGCCTCCACCCCCTTCCCAGCATGCCCATACTTCCTTCCTTTTGAGTGTACTTCACTGTGTGTGGGTGTGACAGCAATGGCAAGATGGCTGACAGTGGTGTCCTGCTGTTTTTACATGTTGTCCAGTTCCCAGCATGGCCTTGTGCTCCCCACAACAGAGCACCAGTGTCAGACATCTTTGATGGGGCTTTACACTCTCTGTGAGGTGTGCATGCTTCAGTGTGAGCTTGCTGGGCCATGGGGGTGGGGGATGTTGAGCTGTGACTACCACTCCCATCATGCTTTTGCCTCCACCCCCCTTCCCAGCATGCCCATGCTTCCTTCCTTTCGACTCAGCTTCCCTGTGGGGTTGTGTGCCTGTGCTGACAAGATGGCTGACAGTGTTATCCTGGTGTTTGTTTTGCTACAAGTCCCATGTGTGTCCCTGTGCTTCACACTGCATGACCCAGGGTTGTGGTTCTTTGTGGGATATTTGATTGGTGTGTGAGGCAATGCTTTCTCCCAGGTGAGTTGTGTGTAGTTTGTGTTAGGGGGTGTGTGGGTGGAGCTGCTGGTGACTATGGTCAGTGCTGTGAGTCCTCCTTCCCACCCAGCCAGATATCCCACCATGGAACGTGCTTGCATTGCAGAGAGTGCAAGTTGGCTTTCAGGATGTCAGGCAGTGGTGTTGTGCTGTTTGTTGGTGCACAGTTCCCAGCAGGGCCTTGTGCTCCCCACAGCAGTAGCCAGTGTCAGCCATCTTGTCAGTCCTTATCCACTCCCTGTGATATGAGCATGGTTCAGAGTGGTGTTGATGGGCCAATTGTGAGGGTGAGCAGTATCTGTGACTCCAACTCCCATCATGCTATTGCCTACACCCCCTTCCCAGCATGCCCATACTTCCTTCCTTTTGACTCTGCTTCCCTGTCGGGTAGTGTGCCTGTGCTGACAGGAAGGCTGACAGTGTTGTCCTTGCGTTTGTTTGGCTACAAGTCCCAGGTGTGTCCCTGTGCTTCACACAGCATTACCCAGGGTGGTGGTTCTTTGTGGAATCTTCATTTGGTATGTGAGGCATTGCATTCTCCCAGGTGGGTTATGTGGAGTTTGTGTTGAGGGGGTGTGTGAGGTGAGCTGCTTGTAACTATGGTCAGTGCTGTGAGTCCTCCTTCCCACCCAGCCAGATATCCCACCATGCAACGTGCTTGCATTGCAGAGAGTGCAAGTTGGCTTTCAGGATGTCAGGCAGTGGTGTTGTGCTGTTTGTTGGTGCACAGTTCCCAGCAGGGCCTTGTGCTCCACACAGCAGTAGCCAGTGTCAGCCATCTTGTCAGTCCTTATCCACTCCCTGTGATATGAGCATGATTCAGAGTGGTGTTGATGGGCCAATTGTGAGGGTGAGCAGTATCTGTGACTCCAACTCCCATCATGCTATTGCCTACACCCCCCTTCCCAGCATGCCCATACTTCCTTCCTTTTGACTCTGCTTCCCTGTGGGGTAGTGTGCCTGTGCTGACAGGAAGGCTGACAGTGTTGTCCTTGCGTTTGTTTGGCTACAAGTCCCAGGTGTGTCCCTGTGCTTCACACAGCATTACCCAGGGTGGTGGTTCTTTGTGGAATCTTCATTTGGTATATGAGCCATTGCATTCGCCCAGGTGGGTTATGTGGAGTTTGTGTTGAGGGGGTGTGTGAGGTGAGCTGCTTGTAACTATGGTCAGTGCTGTGAGTCCTCCTTCCCACCCAGCCAGATATCCCACCATGCAACGTGCTTGCATTGCAGAGAGTGCAAGTTGGCTTTCAGGATGTCAGGCAGTGGTGTTGTGCTGTTTGTTGGTGCACAGTTGCCAGCAGGGCCTTGTGCTCCCCACAGCAGTAGCCAGTGTCAGCCATCTTGTCAGTTGTTTTGCACTGCCTGTGATGTGTGCATGGTTCATGGTGGTGTTGATGTGCGCATTGTGAGGGTGGGCAATTTCTGTGACTACAGCTCCCATGATGCTATTGGCTGCACTGACTTGCCCAGCATACACAGTATTCCTTCCTTTCAGTGAGCTTCCCTGTGAGGTGGTGTTGTGGTGGTGGCTACATGTCTGACTGTGTTTGTTGGTTATATTTGTGCCACTGCCTAGCTGTATTTGTTGTTAGGTTTGTACATGTCATGACACAGTTACATTTCACTATGAGCTGGCATGTATTGTGTTTATCTGGCTGACATACACATTTTGGGATGATCTGTTTTGGTTGGTGTGTATTTGCTAAGGGTGCATGGTTTGACTCTCCCCTTGACAGTGATGTGTGTGTATTGTGGCACAATATTGTGTACATTAGTTGTGTACTCACCAGGCTCTGGGATGTTTTCTAGTCCATAGACGCTCACTGGTGGTAGGATGGCCCGCACCTTTCCTCCCAGGGCCTGAGGTATACTGGTTTGGCAGGAGGGCCACTGCCGGTGTGTTGGCTCAAGATGTAGTCCTTCTTCAACAGCTCCTTGACCCTCCTGCGCACGTCATACCACCTGTTCTGGATGTCTACCTTTGTGCGCAAACATGGTGATTGTGCGTTCACCCTGTCGACGATCCTCTCCCACATCTTGGTTTTCTGCGCCATGGGTGTCTGTTGGACCAATGTGCCAAACAGCTGTGGCTCTTCCCTGAGGATCTCATCTACCAGGACTTCCAATTCACTATCTAGGAACTTGTGATTCTTCTTTGGGGGCATGGTGTTGGGTGGTGCTGGTGAGTGATGTGTGTGTTGGTGTGCAAGTGAGGGTGTGTGAGTGTGTGTTTTGCTGGGTGTATGTGAGGGTGCTATTTGTTGTGGTGCTGCTGGTGTGTGGCTTGTGTGATGGATGAGCTGTGAGTGTGTGTGTGGTTGCTGTCTGTTGGTGTTGAGTGCTGGCAGGTAATTAGAATTTGCAAAGGATCATGGTAGGGATTTGTGTCCTTTATATAGGTGGAGTTGTGGGTGTGTCTTTGTTCCCTGTTTCCCCCCCCAGTATTTATTTGCTTTGTGATAGCTTGTTTGGCCTTTTTTTGTGTCTTTTTTTTCCTTGGTTATTTTTGTGCATGTAGGAGACGTTCCTGTGACCGAGTCGGACCCTCCAATTGTCTCGTGCGAGCCTCTCCTATTTGTTCACGCTGTGTTTGTGCTGTTTTCTGTGCGGCGTACGCGTCGGTCGCAGGGTTTTGGTTTGCTTCGGCTCGCAGTTTTGAATGCGTGTCGGTCGTGCGGCTTGTGCTCCGTGCGACTCGGTCGTGTTTTCCAGGCATTGCATCGTACTTGGCGGGTCGACGTTCGCGGGTACGTTTCGTTCGGGATTCTTCCTGGTGCGTGTCGGTCGGTTCGTTTCGCATGCTTTTCCGGCCGGATGGCTGTTTTCCAAGCGGCTCGGTCGGTCGGCTTGTGTTCCGTACGAGTCGGTCGGATTTAGCACGCTTTTCATCGTACTTTGCGGGTCGGGCTGCACCGGTACGTGTCGGTCGGTATTTATTCCGGCTCCGAGTCGGTCGGTACGTTTTACGGCCCAAATCGGAATCGGCCCCAAAGTCTCTCCTGCGCACCGCCTCCAGGGACCCGAAAATGTCTTGGGACGCAGCTCTCCTATCTGTAGCAGCCTCGGAAAGTTGTCCGATTCGGGCGCGCACCCCTGCTTCCCGCTGCCGTGGTTGACAGCTGATTGGGTATCATGGGTATCATGCCTCTCAGTGCCGGGGACGACTTTTGGGCAATCTCTGGTTTTCCTTCCATGTAGGTGAGCGGTAAGTGAGCGGTTAGGCGGGTTGGTAGAGCACAGAGCAATCGCCGCCCCCGCCGCCGCTGCCGAATACCTTTACTTTTCCTGCAGCAACTATCACTTGGGGATTTTCAAACATTTTTTGGTTTTCTTTTCAAAACTCCCGGTTGAATGCCATGTCCCGGTATATCGCCGAAGTATTCTGTTAGTAATAGTCTATGAAGAAGGAGAGTTCAGTGAGGAGCTCATCTCTCGCACGTCAGACTAGCGGTCGCCATCTTTGCCGAGAACAGTGTCCCCTTTCCTCTGCATGAGAACCAGCGGACCTGTCATCACATGACATGACATCAGTTCAAAACACAGTTAGAGACCCTGACGCAATTGAAGTTTATACTTGACAGAGTTATTTGTGTATATAAATTCACATTGATGAATGCTATTTTTTGTACCAGCCAATGATGGAACATAATGCTTTGTGCATGCATCATATTGTCACTAGAAATACACTACAGCAATTTTAAAATGCAACCATTTAGAAAGAACTAGATTTGAGGGTTTTTCAACTTAGCTTGTACTTTTTGAAATATCATAGTTCCACTGGCATTTATTGTATATATACATTTTTACATTCCTATAGAGTTCACGAATTTTGATGGAAACACATCCTGTTCTTTACAATAAACAGCAGTTGTACCAGCCAAGTCATACAAAAGGCAAAGATTAAAGAGAATTTCCAAGCCATATACTTTCCCTGACGCTCTTGCACAATGAATGTTTTCCCACCTGTATAAGGCCTGGTTCTTGGGCATATGCACCCTGGGAATACTTAGCAAGGGGATCAGGGAGGATTCGTGGGGCTGTCTAAGATGGAGAGAGACAGCCATATGCGATAATTTACAAGTTTTGTGATGCTCACTCATGGAAATTTTGCAACAAGCATTGGCAAAGCCAATAATTTTCTCCAATGCAAGATCTATTAGCTTTGTCAATGTTTTTTTAGACATGTTACAAAGCTGCATGGGCTGCTGTGCAGCATGGCTTAAAGTAAAGAAAAAAGGAGCTATGACACACCAGCGTTGACTGCATCATATAAATTTTTTTTCTTTAAGTCATTTTGCACAGCATCCCGCGTTGTTGTGCAAATGTCTAAAAAAGCACAGAGGGCAAGCAACACGAAGGAGATGCGTGGGAGGAGGAAGGTAACAGCAGGTGTGGGGGAAGCAACATCGGAATGGTGCTTGGGAGGAGGAAGGAAGCAGCAACGGACATCAAGAGGAGGACATGGGAGAAGCAACACAAGGGAGCTGCAGGGGAGGGGGAGTGAGAAGCAACAACAGACAGCGGGAGTAGGGTGGGGGGAGACTATATAGAGTGCCTGGCAAAAGAGTACTTGGAGGAGCGCACGGCCAGTGGAAGGACACTGGCTGCACATAGGAAACTGTGCTAGGTCCATGCTCCACAGCAGAGAGAGCAGTCCAGAGAGAAATCAAGAGGAGGTGAGCAGCCGAGAGGAGGAGGTGTGACCAATAAGAAGCAAGGAAAACAAGAGTGACGTGTAAGCCAACCAATAGTAAGTATTGGTAAGTAATGGGTGGGTACTAAGCATAATTTAAGCTTTTTTAAACAAAATATTTTGCGGACGGTGCATGTGCGCTGTCAGGCAAAACCTAAAAATTCCTGCAGATTTTATTCTCAGTAAGCTTTCCTGTTGTAGAAACGTTTTTCATTCAGCTGATCTGTATAGGAAAAACCATTTTTCTATGCAGTATATGTTTTCTAGTACTATTTTCAAGAAGCAAACAATAATGTCTGCAGTTTCAAACTACCACAATTTTTCCAATATTCATGATGAAGTCCAAGTTCATAGTCAAAGCAAACCTCTTGTTGTTCAGTAAACTTTAAGAGATCAATGTGAGGTTTGTAGAAACTAAGGGGCATATTTATGAGCCCCTTTGTGTCGCTCTTGCACCACGCAACAAACATGGTGCATGAGCGACGCAAATGAAAAATGAGATTTATGAAGCACACATAGAAAGAGGAAAAAGCGTTTCAGGAATATTTTTGTGCAGGAAGGTGCACCTTGCTTCTCAAAAACAATCCTGCATGCAACGCAGACACCCTTGCACCATGGTTCAAGGGTGTCTGCGTTGGCGCTAGGCAGTCCATTGAGCACCAGTGCTGGGGAAAGGACAGGAATGCACCATAGTGCCTTAAATACTTCGCATTCCTGCCCTTTCCCAGTGATCCAGCGCAGTGCAACAAGGTGACTTGCTGCGCCGCGCCACATTTTCATAAATATGGCCCAAAATGTCACACACCACTCTGTGAAGCCTGCATTAATCCACACATAAACTATGACACTTTTATTTGTCAGTGATTACTTTGTAATGTCACCAGACTTTCTGGCATCTCTGGTATGAGTTATGAGTTAAGAAATGTATTTATAACTTTTTTTTTATTTGAGTGACTTTCTATCATGAACCTCATTAAAAGGGTGTTAGTGCGCTTCGCAGAAAACAGAAAAACAGAGAATTATAAATGTCCAGTAATAAAGTAAGGTCCGGGGCACAAAAAACTTTTTAGGAGGGCAATACTCACAGTCATTGCTAAGGCTGCTAGCTTTCACCACAGGCGCAGTGAATGCCCATTGTTTGTGGGCACAAATACCAGACCCAACTGCAAGCAGGGACAGCAAGTGAACTTTTGAAGTGGTGGGGTATTTTCTTATCACTTAAATCCTATATGTCTTGTTGTCCGGGTGCCACATAGGTCGCCTCTTCATTTCCTGGGCCTCTTTACAGTCAACTTTCCCATGACCTCTTCCGGAAACGGGCAAATGGAAATGTACAAAAACACAAATTGCGATTCGGTAACAATGAATCCCAATTTGTGTTTGCGATTCGGTATTTGTAAAAGGCGCGTTTGAGTGTCCCTTGAAAATACCGATTTGCATTGATACGTACAAATATTTTGTGACCACAATGAGGCCACAAAACAATCGCATTTTACCACCAACATGAAGTTGGTGGTAACCCATTGCAAATGGGAAGGGGTCCCAAAGAGACCCCTTCCCCTTTGAGACTGGTTGAAAAAATATTTTTAAGAGCAGGCAGTGGTACCACAGACCATTGCTTATCCTTAAAAAAGAAAAAGAAAACTTTTCATTTTTAGTTTGAAACACATCTTGTTTTCCTTTAAGGAAAACAGGCTGCATTTAAAAAAAAGGTCGCTTTATTTAAAAGCAATCACAGACATGGTGGTCTGTTGACCCCAGCAGGCCACAATCGCTGGGATTTTTGCGAAACCCAATGGGTCGCAAACTGAGACCTACCTTATTAATATTCATGATGTAGGTCTATTTGAGGACGCTAGGAATCATAAAAGTGTAAAACACACTTTGGTACATTAGTGTTTGCGATTACCAAATAGCAAATCACAAAAATTTGCTATTTGGTAATCGCAAACACTAATGCTAGAACATGTGGCCCGAAGTTCTTATTCTCACTTGTCCATCTGGGATCAAATGCTTGTATGTGTATAGTAACATAAATGGTGGTTTTAATTGTTTAATTAGAGTTTTTTTAAATGTGTTTGTTATTTTGTATGTTGCAGCCCTGATGAAGCTCGTATATGAGCGAAATGCGTTGGCTGTTTTTATACAAAGAAATAAAAATTAAGACTCTATTTATCCCCTTCGGTGCCAGGGACGTAATGGTTATGTCCTAGGCAGCAGTTCTGCTGTGCTGAGGACGTAACCATTACGTCCTGGCACTGCCCCATGAGGGAAGCGCTGGCGCTCCCCCAGTGGGGCACCCACAATACTTCACTGGGGATGGCAGGAGAAGTGCGTCCGCTGCCACCCCCCGCGTCGATCTGACGATGTCGGCGTGCTCACTGCACGCCAACATCATCAAGTGCAGCCAGGGATGCACTGGAAGCCATTTGCTTCCTGCGTGTCAAGGAGGTGGACGTCTCGGTAAGTCCTTCTCCTGAGCACGCCGACGTTATCAAGTGCAGCCGGGGACATGCTGGAAGCCATTTACTTCTGGTGCGTCCAGGGAGAGGATGTCTCTGTAAGTCCTTCTCCCAGGGAGGTTCAAGAGTACAGACGCAGGGTGAAAGGACTTTCCCCCTGTGTCTGTACAGAGTGGATTCCTGCTCGACGATCAGGGTGGGGCCGCTATCGTGGAGCAGCAATCCACTCCAATAGACATCAGGGATTTTTTTGGGGGGGATTTGGGGGAGCGACACCTTAGGCAAGGGTCGCTCCCCTGGAGGATTTCAAATTAAAGTAAATCTGAGTTTGGCCTCCCTTGGGGGCAGATTTGGCCGCTTTTTCGGCTGATCTGCCCCCCCGGGGGTGGGAGGGTCGAAACCCACTCTGCACCAGGGAGTTTTTTAAAGTATATTTTTAGGGAGCGACCCCTTGGGCAACGGTTGCTGCCCTGTGAGGCAATTTATTTTCCTGCGTTTTGGCCCCCCTGGGGCTAGATCACCCATTTTTTTGGCAGATCTGTCCCCCGGGGGATCGTAGCCCACTAGGCACCAGGGATTCATTTAAATTATGTTTTTAAGGGAGTGACCCCTTGGGCAAGGGTTGCTGCCCTGGGGCAGCATGTTTTCCTGTGTTTTGGCCCCCCTGGGGCCAGATCAGCCTTTTTTTTGGCCAATCTAACCCCCGGGGGAGGGGTTGAAACCCACTAGAAGCCAGGGATTTTGTGCATTATGTTTAGGGGCAGCGACTCCTTGGGCAAGGGTTGCTCCCCCTTTTGGGGCATTGATAGTTTGGCCATTTCTGCACACTTGTGGGCAGATCAGCTGTATATTTTTAGGTCCATTTGCCCCCAAGAGGGGCAGAAGCCACTGGACCACCAGGGAAAGTTTGTGTGTTAAGTGTAGTTTGGCTGATAAGTGTTTTGGCGTTTGGCTGGCTGGGTGTGGACTGGCACTTGGCTGGTGGTAGGTGTGGTTGGCATTTGGATAGTGATAGGCAGACTTCATAGTGTTTAATAATGTTAACTGTTATGCTTTGTCATCATTGGTGATTGTAATGTTTTTTGTTCTCCTTTTTATTCTAGTGCAAAGCTTTTGTTTTCCTGGTGGTTGCGGTTTCGACACTGGTAGATCTGCAGTTTGTGACGTTGCAGGTGTTTGGTAAGGAAAAGTTTTTTTATACTGTTTACTCGAAATTAGTATCAATGACCTGCATGAATGTGTTTTTAAAAATGCTGTAACAATAGCAGCCTCTTTCTCTTCTATTTCAATGTGTGTGAAATTATCCTTGTATTTGTGCACAATGTGTATTGTGTTTCTTTGTGTGTCATTTTCTTTTGTTTTTCTTTTCTAGTGGATTTTCGTTGGTGCTTGCTGTGTTTGTGCAGAGTAGGTGCTGGTGAGTCTAGCTGTCTGTAGCAAGTGAGTGGTATTGTTTTATAGTATATAGGTCTTTGCGTGCTTTATATTGATTGACTTTACCTTGCAATTGCTATATGCCAGTAGTTTTACTTTTTCTTTTATAAATCCACACTTTGTTTATTACCTATTTTACACAGTGTTGGTATTGTTGACTTATTTGTCAAGTTACTTCTCTTTGTAAGGATTATGGCAAACCGCAGGATGACCGTTCAGCAGGTTGTTGGTATGCTTTTCGAGTCTTCTTCTGACCATGAATATGAGACTGACTCTGCATCTGAGGCAGAGGAGGAAGGCCAGGATTCTGGCAGTGAATTTCTGTTAGACAGGAATCATCTGATGATGAAGCTGCTTTCGGTGCAGATGAAGCTACTCTCAGTCTGGATGAAGTGCCTGTTTTAGAGGAGGACATTAATGTGCCAATAGTGCAGCAAGAGGCATCTGGATTGCGGCCCGGGGCTGCAAGGCTTCCCATTGGAAGTGCTGGACTCTGGGTGGACCCAAACATGGTGCAGCCGTTGTTGACTGTCTTTAGTGGTGTTGCATGGTGTAGGTTGAATTGGGAGAATATTCTGCCTATCAATTTCTTTCAGTTGTTTATGGACAATGTATTTTTGGCTGAGATTGTTGAGCAGACTAACTTGTATGCTGAACAGTATTTGAGGAACAACAGTGCCTGACTTAAGCCCCACTCTAGAGCTACCCGGTGGACTCCCACAAATCTGGATGTGCTGAAGAAGTTCTTGGGTTTAACTTTTTTGATGGGCCTGATAAGGAAGCCGTCACTGTCTTCATATTGGCCTACTAATCCCTTGATGGCAGCAGCTATATTTCCTGCAACCATAAGTCGTAATCGGTATTTGCTTCTTCTTTGGATGTTGCATTTTGTTGATAATGCTTTAGCGTTGCCCAGAGATCACCCTGATTATGACCATCTTTTTAAGGAATTGCCTATCCTTGATCACTTTTTAGATCGATTTTCAGAGATCTATGTGCCAGGGAAAGAAATAGCTGGGGGTGAGTCTTTGGTCCTGTTCAAGGGCCAATTGGTTTTTAGGCAGTACATTCCTAGCAAGAGGGCACGTTTAGGCCTGCCCACACAAGTAAGGTACTATTTTTACTGGGAGACTTGGGGAAATGTTGGGTGGGAGGGAGTTTGTGGCTCCCCGCAAATTCCAGAACTTTCCATCACAGAAAAGTGATGAAAATGTGTTTTTTTACAAAGTTTGAGGTTTGCAAGGGATTATGGGTAACAAAACCTGGTGAGAGCCACACAAATCACCACACCTGGATTCCCCTGGGTGTCTAGTTTTAAAAAATGTACAGGTTTGCTAGGTTTCCCTAGGTGCCGGCTGAGCTAGGGTCCAAAGTTCACAGCTAGGCACATTGCAAAAAAGGGTCTGTTTTCTGTGTAAAAATGTGATGTGTCCACGTTGCATCTTGGGCTGTTTCCTGTCACGGGCACCAGGCCTACCCACACAAGTGAAGTACCATTTTTATTGGGAGACTTGGTGGAATGCTGGGTGGGTGGAAGTTTGTGGCTCCCTGCAGATTCCAGAACTTTCCATCACAGAAATGTGAGGAAATTCTTTTTTTCCACAAAGTTTAAGGTTTGCAAGGGACTCTGGGTAACAGAACCTAGTGAGAGCCATACAAGTCATCCCATCCTGGATTCCCCTGGGTGTCTAGTTTTTAAAGATTTACAGGCTTGCTAGTTTTCCCCAGGTGCCGGCTAAGCTAGGGCCCACAATCCACAGCTGGGCATATTGCAAAAAAAGGTCAGTTTTCTGTCGAAAAATGTGATGTGTCCACGTTGCATTTTAGGCCATTTCCTGTCACGGGCACTAGGCCTACCCACACAAGTGAGGTACCATTTTTTATTGGGAGACTTGGAGGAATGCTGGGTGGGTGGAAGTTTGTGGCTCTCCGCAGATTCCAGAACTTTCCATCACAGAAATGTGAGAAAAATTTGTTTTGTTTTACAAAGTTTGAGGTTTGCAAGGGATTCTGGGTAACAGAACCTAGTGAGAGCCACACAAGTCACCCCCATTATGGATTCCCCTGGGTGTCTAGTTTTTAAAAATGTACAGGTTTGCTAGGTTTCCCTAGGTGCCAGCTGAGATAGGGCGCAAAATCCACAGCTAGGCACATTGTAAAACAAGGATTTGCAATGC
Organism: Calotriton arnoldi; assembly: GCA_963921515.1. NCBI lineage: Eukaryota > Metazoa > Chordata > Amphibia > Caudata > Salamandridae > Calotriton > Calotriton arnoldi. Next base: position 465,706 of record CAWUFW010006693.1, on the reverse strand, counting down.
AATAGGACTCGCATTTACGCGAGACCTATTGTATTGCAAACTGGAGTGCGGGCGGGCGGGGGGCATGAGGGCGAGAAGTCATGAACAACGGGAGTGCGGGCGGGTGGGGGGTAAGAAGGCATGGGAAGAAACACATACCATGCAACACTCAAAGTAAAGGGGCCAGTAGCCATGGAAGGATACAAATGAGGACATGGCCGTCATAAGGAGGGACTAACAGCCTATAAACCAATCGGAAGGCAGCATTTAGAAAGGACAAAGACACAAGCCAATGAAAAAGATGGGCGGGGAGTGGGCGGAGCTTCCACTCCATACTCCATTACTGCATGCCTCGCAGAGCGAGCAGCGCATGCGCGCTGCCGCTAGAGGCTCGACCTAAAAAGGGTCCGCTTCGTGTGGAGAAATGTGATGTGTCCATGTTGGGTTTTGACCTGTTTTCTGTCGCGGGCACTAGGCCTACCCACACAAGTGAGGTACCGTTTTTATCAGGAGACTTAGGGGAACACAGGATAGTAGAAAAAGTGTTACTATCAATTGTCTTTCTTAAATATCTGCCATCCAAATATAAGGCAGTGTGTAAAAAAGAAGACATTTTGAACAATGCCCCCTAATTCACCTTCTAGTATGGCTACCCAGATATTTAGAGATGTGCAAATAACCACTGCTTCTAAGCTCCATATCTTGTTCCATTTTAGAAATACATAGGTTTCCTTGATACCTATTTTTCACTCTTTGTATTTTAGAAAATGATTTGCTGTATACCAGGTACACAATGAAAAACCATTGAAAGGTGTGGCTCAGTTATTGGCTCTGGGTACCTCGAGTTCTTTGTGAACCTACAGACCGATATATCTTCGCAACCAGAAAGGTCCAGTGGACGTAACGGTATATTGCTTTAAAAATCTAGCATAGTTAGAAAAAGTTACAGGTGAAAATGTAGGCACAAATGGCTAGTTTTTTTCAACTCAATTTCAATATTCTTTCATTTTAACTGTTAGTTTCTATAGGAAAGACTTGAAGGATCTCCACAAATTACCCCTTGCTGAATTTAGAGTTTGTCTTCTTTTCAAAAATGTATAGCTGTCCAGGATCCATTATTGGTTTCACACCCTTTTCCACCACTAACTGGAAGGCAGTTGAAAGCATAAAAAAATCTGAAAAATAGGCTGTGTCCCAGGAAAAGGCCAAAACTGAGTAGAACATTTTGGTTTTCTGACAAAAGGCTGCCTATTCTTGAAAGCTCGGAAGATGGTTATTTTAGCACCAGAAACCCTTCGTGAATGCCATTTGCAGGGAAAAAAACAGATGCTGTCTTCTGCAACACTTTTTTCCCATTATTCCCATAAACACAAAAATGTTGCTGTATTTTGCCCAATTTCTCAGTAGCCTCCAGGGGAATCTACAAACCCTGGGTACCTTTAGAATCCTCAGGATGTTGGAAGAAAAGGACACAAAGTTGGCATAGATCCCTTATGTGGACAAAACGTTATGGGGGCCTAAGTGCGAACTACCTCAAATAGCCAAAAAAGGCATTGCATGGGGGGCGTGGAAAAACCTCTGAAAATGGATTTCATATAAACATTGCCTCACTTATCCAATACTTCATCTAAGTGACATTGTTTGGGATGGGTTTGGAAACTTTGCCATATCGGCCACTGTTCTGATGTGGACAGAGCTCCATGGGGTTTGGTTACTATGATCCACATTTCTAAGCTGCTCAAGGTAATTCCAATTGCCTTAAGACACCCTGAAATCCAACTGTTCTGGATAAGTGCTTGTTAACAGGTTTAATATTTTTCTCATTAATTTGTATAATCCTGTGGTGGAATTGGGCTGTCAAATCCGAGTCTTATTTCATGTTATGGAAATTTTAGGAAACAGGGCTAGTCACAGTTTAAATTAATGTTCTGTTGTTATTGGAGGGAATTATAATACAAAGATAGGCCACAATGTAACCCGAGGTAATACCTTAATGGCAACTGATATTACTCCATCTGGCCAGAGGGCAGACCACAGAGGCCAGCTTCTGTTGCACCATCGAATTTTGTTTGACCTCTACAACCTGGCCGAAATAATGGGTGACCTCCATGGTCAAGTACCCACTTTCATAGGCTGGGGGCAAAGAACTACCATAGATTATATCTTTATCTCTAAGGGTATGGCTGAGTATGTAGATGTGGGGGACAACGTGGAAAGCGGGTTTAGTGACCACAACCTCAATGAAATAGCACTCTGTGTGTTGGATAGTCTCCAACCTACCATTTGTAAAGGAGTGACCCACCTAACCTCCAGGGATAATGGACTCAGGCTAAGGTGGCAGGCGGTGACTATCACCACCTTGCTGATGACTACTGTAAGGACTAACCTTGGTCTGTTTCTCTATCGTATGCTAATCACTGATTACCATGAAGCTTGCATGATAGAGGCCTTAGAAAATCAAAATTTGTTTATCAAAAACCTTTTAACTGGCCCAGGAAAAAATGATAAAACTAACCAGCCAGGCTGGTTTGATATGGAGTGCCAGGTAGCCATTCAATCCATGTTGCCTTGTCCTTGGATGAAGCCACAGGGATAGAAGACATGACTATAAAATAACTATAAAAAAAGAAAGCTTCCCCCTACAGAGGAAACATGGGAACATTTGATAAGAACCTACAAAGAAAGGGATAGCAAGGGTTTTTGGGACATCGTGAATGGGAGAAGATCAATGCGTTTTAAAAGTAGTGGGTAGGGACCAACATTAGGGAAACAGCTAGTCCTTTTAAACGTATCTACTCTTCTGAGCATGACGAAAGTGAGGACTTGGCCAAAGATCCTCCCCCATTTCCCCTAGACATCAGATTCACTGTTGAAGAGGTGATTATCTCCATCTCCTCTAGCCCATCTAGGAAGGCACCCAGCCCTGACAGGGTCCCGATTATCCTTTACTAGGAAAATATTGCTCTGTGGGCCCCTGTTATTCCAATGCTTTGAACGCTGTGGTACTTTGCAGGATTCCCACTTCCTGGCAGTTAGCTGTCATAGTCTTTATATTTAAGAAAGGTAACAGGTAGGATCCCTGCTGTTGCCGACCTATGTCTTTATTGGAATCGGTGGTAAAAGTGGTTGACCGGATCATCCTGTATAGGATAGAGTCTTGGGCCCAACAGTTTGGTGTCATCAACAGGGCCCAGTAAGGTTTCAGAGTGGGGCTGTGAAAGCAGGAACAGTGCCTTAACCTTAGCATATTGATTGGAAAATGTACAATTGATAAAAAGGGTTCTCTTTTCCTCTCATTCATAGATTTAAGTGGTGCTTTCAACCATGTGAATCGATCTAACTTATGACTTATCTTAATTGAGATAAGCCTGTCCTAGCCTTTGGTCGATTTCTAACACGCACTACAGTGCAGGTTATCGGTAATGTTAAAGTATGGCTGTTAGAAATGGGATCTCTAGTTGGCAAGGGCTTGCACCTTTGTCCAAGTAGGGACCCTTCTTCCTAGTCAGGGTAAGGGTTGTTACACTCGTGAAGTAACCCCTGCTCACCCTCGTGGTAGCTTGGCACGAGCAGTCAGGCTTAATTCAGAGGCAGTGTGTAAAGCATTTGCACATAACCAACAGTAATACAGTGTAAGCACTACAAACGGACACCATACCAGTTTAGAAAAATAACCAATATTTTATATACTCAAGACAAGACCAATTACGACAAAAATCCACAATACTATACTTTACGAATGAATACTTGATACGTTAACTTCTTCTTTGCAGGAATAGCACAAAAGCAAAGTTCGTACGAGTCGGTAGCTCCGTCCGAGCCTACCGTGATGCTGAAAACCCCAGAGTCTAACAGTTCCAGCCGACCGCGTCGATACGGGCCAGCAGAGTCGTGAACAGACTCGGTCACAGTACCTTTTCTCGTTGTGGCTGGTACGGAGTGTACGAGCCGGTCGGCGTTCGTCGCGGTTGCGGTGCAAGACGGAGCGATGCAAGGTGCGGTGTTCCTCGATGCGGTGCAGGCAGCGGCTCGATGAGCGTCGTGCAGACGGAGTCGGTGAGTCCAAGGCGTGCGATGCAGGGCGAGACGATGCTCGATGCGGTGCTGACAGGTTGCGATGCAGGCGACCCAGCCGGAGTGCGGGAGCTGGCGTCGGACAGCGGTGCGAGTCGGAGCGGTGCGTCGCAGACGTGCGAGCGGTGCCCCAAATGCGGTGCGGTCTCGACTCTTGAGCCAGTTGCAGCGACAGTGTCGGTCTGGTCCGGCTGGCCCAGTGAAGCGATGCGATGCGAACTGCGGTGCCCACAGGTCACGGTGCAAGCAGCGGCTCGATGTTGGCGGCGTTGGACGTCGCCCACGGTGAGACCAGGGTTGCGATGCGAAGCGGGGCGATGCGGTCTGCGGTGCAAACAGGTCACCGGCCAGGGATGGATTCGGTTGACGGAGTCGGTTGCAGTTCCCTTCCTCTGTGGCGACTGAAACAGCGTTCCAGAAGCGGTACCCAGAGGCTTGTGAAGTCTTTGTAGTCCCTGAGACTTCTTAACAGGAGGCCAGCTCGGTTCCTGGCCCTTGGAGATACTCAGCACAAGTTTGTAGAAAGTTCAGTCCAGTCCTTTCACTGCCCAAGACAGAAGCAGCAACTGCAGGCCAACCCAACAAAGCAACAACACAGCAAAGGGGCAGTACTCCTCCTGGCAGCTCTTCCAGCTCTTCGTCTTGGCAGGTTCCTTGATTCCAGCGAGATCTAAATTCATGGGGTCAGGGCCCCAATATTTATATCCCAAATTCCTTTGTTCTCTGAAGGCAGAGAGGCCTTCGCCTAGTCCAAACCAGTTCTGGAGCACTTTGTTGACAAGTCTCCGTCCCTTCTTTCAGTGAGTAGGCCAGGGACATCAGACGCACCACAGGAGGTGGAGCCAGCATTGTGGAGGGAAGGCACTGTCCTATTCAGGGCCCAGGTGCGACCCCTCCCACCCATCTACAGGTCGATCTGGCTATTCAGCCCTGCGCTGACTCACCCTGTCTCCTGGCATCCCCCAGCCCCTGTCACTCACATTCCAGACAAGGAATACACAACCTCGCAGAGGCAGGCTTGGATGGTTAGGCAAGAAAATACCCACTTTCTAAAAGTGGTATTTTCAAACGCAGAATGTTAAAACCAACTTCACTAAAAGATGCATTTTATCATTCTGAGTCCAGGCATACTAAACTCGAATTTCTACCATGTTCCCGGGGTCAGTTAGGATTATACACTGTAATAATCAAAACCGCCCGTTCTGGCCTAGGGGAACAGGTAGCCTTGCAATAGTGAAAAACGTACTAGGCTGTAATTCACTATCAGGACATGCCGATCACACCCGGGCATGTCCTACCTTTCGCATACACCGCACCCTGCCCACAGGGGTACCTTGGGCCTACCTTAGGGGTGACTAACATGTAGCAAAGGGAAGGTTTAGGGACTTGCAAGTGTGTGCACTTGCCAAGTCGACATGGCAGCCCCAGGCTGCGCACAGGCTCTGCGATGGCAGGCCCGAGTTACATTTTACGGGCTGTTTGCGTGGGTGGCACAATCCAGTGCTGCAGCCCACCAACAGCATTTGGTCTATAGGCCCTGGCACTCGCAGTGCACTTTACAAGGGACTGACAGATAAACCAAATAGGCCAATTATGGAAACACCAATCCATAACACATTTTATACAGGAGCACTTGCACTTTCCCACTGGACCGCAGTGAGGAAAGTGCGCAGAATCATCACACCAGCAAAAACAGAGTCAAAACCGGGAGGTCAGAAAGCAAAAAGTCAGGGGAAACACGCCAAAAGATGCCAAGTCTAACACATGTCCCCTCCAGCTGAAAGTAGGGAGAACTACCCAACCCCATTGGAGTTCTCTTCACTAAGGCGGAAGAACCTGGACAGACCATCTGCGTTGGCGTGTTCTGTACCAGGACGGTGTTCCACCGTAAAGTCCATTCCCTGTAGGGAGATGGACCACCTCAGCAGTTTTGGATTCTCGCCCTCATTTGCATCAACCATCTGAGGGGCCTGTGGTCTGTCTGAACCCGGAAGTGAGTCCCAAACAGGTATGGTCTCAACTTCTTCAGCGCCCAGACCACAGCAAAAGCTTCCCTTTCTATGGCACTCCACCTCTGTTCCCTGGGAAGTAGTCTCCTGCTAAGGAAGACTACAGGCTGATCCAGGCCCTCTTCGTTCAGTTGTGAGAGCACCGCTCCCACACCATGCTCTGAAGCGTCAGTCTGCACGACGAATTCCTTGGAGAAGTCAGGTGCCTTGAGCACGGGCGCCGTGCACATGGCTGCCTTCAGGGCATCAAAAGCTTTCTGGCAGGACTCAGTCCAGATCACTTTCCTGGGCTGCCTCTTAGAGGTCAGCTCTGTCAAGGGGGCAACGATGGTGCCATAGCCCTTAACAAATCTCCTATAATAGCCGGTGAGACCTAAGAAGGCTCTCACCTCTGTCTGGGTCTTGGGGGTTCCCAAGCCAGAATGGTGTCAATCTTGGGTTGTAGGGGCGCCACCTGGCCGCTTCCTACCTGGTGTCCCAAGTACACCACAGAACCCTGCCCGATCTGGCACTTACTGGCCTTGATCGTGAGGCCTGCACCTTGCAGAGCCCTCAACACTTTCTCAAGGTGCTGTAAATGTTCTTCCCAGCTGGAACTGAACACAGCAATGTCATCCAGGTAGGCGGCACTGAAATCCTCCAGCCCAGCCAACACCTGATTGACCAACCTCTGAAAGGTGGCAGGGGCATTCTTCAACCCAAAGGGCATCACCCGGAATTGGTAATGACCTACTGGGGTTGAGAATGCTGATCTCTCCTTGGCCCCATCGGTTAAGGCAATCTGCCAGTACCCAGACGTTAAATCAAACGTGCTGAGGAACCGGGCAGCTCCCAACCGATCAATGAGCTCATCAGCTCTGGGGATGGGGTGCGCGTCAGTCCTGGTGACGGCATTGAGCCCACGGTAGTCCACACAAAACCGGAGTTCTGGAGTGGCACCGGGCGCCGCAGCCTTTGGGACCAAGACCACTGGGCTGGCCCAAGGACTGTGGGAGGGCTCAATCACCCCTAACGCCAACATCTTAGAGACCTCCTCCTTGATGCTGGCTCTGACCCGGTCAGTCAACCTGTAAATCTTGTGCTTCACAGGATGGCTGTCACCGGTGTCCACGTCATGGGTACATCAGTGAGTAACACCGGGGGTCAGAGAGAACAGCGGGGCGAACTGTCCCAACAACTGGCGACAGCCCCCTGCTGCTCCTGAGTCAGAGTAGGGGAGAGGATCACACCCTCTACTGACCCATCATGCTCCTTGGTAGACAGGAGGTCAGGGAGAGGCTCGCTCTCCTCTTCCACCCCATCATCTGTCGCCAAGAGCATACTCACTTCGGACCTCTCGAAGTGGGGCTTGAGGCGGTTCACGTGAAGGACCCTCAAAGGGTTCCTTGGAGCCTGCAAATCCACCAGGTAGGTGACGTCACTTTTGCGCTCCTTTACCTCATATGGCCCAGTCCACTTGTCCTGCAAGGCACAAGGTGCCACTGGGGCCATTACCCACACTTTCTGCCCAGGTTGAAATTCGACCAGAGTGGCGTTCTGGTCATACCATCTCTTCATTTCTTCCTGGCTGGCTTCTAGGTTCGCCTGAGCGAGTTTCCTGAAGCGGGCAGTTTGGTTTCTAAAGGCCAGCATGTAGCTAAATACATCCTGGGGAGTTTTCCTGGGAGCTGCCTCCCAGCCTTCCTTTACCAAACTCAGAGGTCCTCTGACAGGGTGGCCATACAGGAGCTCAAAGGGGCTGTACCCAAGAGACTTCTGAGGCACCTCCCTGTATGCAAAGAGTAGGCATGGCAAGAGGACGTCCCACTTACGCCTCATGGGTTCTGTTAGACCCTTGATCATGCCTTTCAAGGTCTGGTTGAATCTCTCCACCAGACCGTTTCCTTGTGGGTGGTAAGGAGTGGTGAACTTGTAGGTTACCCCACACTCCTTCCACAGGGATGTCATATACTTCGATATGAAATTGGTCCCCCTATCAGAAACCACCTCTCTGGGGAATCCCACACGGGAAAAGATCCCCATTAACGCCCGGCCCACCACTGGCGCCGTCGTTGTCCTGAGAGGGATTGCCTCCGGGTACCGGGTGGCATGGTCCACCAAGACCAGGATGTACCTGTTGCCCATGGCTGTCTTGGGATCCAGTGGCCCCACTATATCCATCCCTACCCTTTCAAAGGGTGTTCCAACAACCGGAAAAGGTTGGAGAGGAGCTTTGACCTTCCTCCCACTCTTACCACTTGCCTGGCAAGTTTGGCAAGACCTACAGTGTGCATCTGACTGCCTTCGCATTTGGGGCCAAAAGAAGTGGGTGACAAGCCTGTCAAAGGTCTTGTCCTGCCCCAAATGTCCTGCCAAAGGCCCGTCATGAGCCAGACCCAGTAGGAAGGTCCTGAAGCGCTGGGGTACCACCAGCACACGGGCTGACCCAGGCTCAGCAACCTTAGGCTCACTGTATAGGAGACCGCTCTCCCAGTAGATCAGATGTGACCCGGACTGATTACCAGCTGCCTGGTCTGCAGCCTGCCGCCGCAGACCCTCCAGAGTAGGGCACTCGTTCTGCTCCCTGCAGAACTCCTCCCTGGTGGGACCCCCTTCTTGCTGCCAATGGGTCAGCTCAGAGATGTCTCCCAGTTCGGCTACCTGCTCCCCTGTAGGCACCGGGCGTCCCCTCGAGGTCCGCCTCCTCCCGGTCCGTGGGAACTTCGGGGGCCGGTTTCCCGCGCCCCTGCCCTTTCTCTTGGCAGGGACTTGGGCCACTGTTTCAGGCTCCAAGTCCTTTTGATCACCCTTCCTGGCTGCCATTGACCGAGTAGACACGCATGCCCACTCTGGCAACCCAAGCATCTCCAAGTGAGACCTGAGCTCAACCTCCTTCCATGAGGACTGCTCCAGGTCGTTTCCTAGCAGACAATCTACAGGCATGGTAGGGCTCACAACCACCCTCAAGGGACCTGAGACCCCCCCATTCAAAGGGAACCTGCGCCACCATACACTGGCGCTCCGAGTTGTCTACAGCAACTACTTGGTGGAATGCTCCTGGGACTACTTGCTTCTCAGACACCAGGTGACACCGGACTGAGGTCACACTGGCTCCAGTATCTCTGAGAGCCTCTACCCTGTTCCCGTTAATGGTCACCCAGGTGCTATATTTCTTTGTGTTAGGGGCACCTGGTTTCCTGGGACCATCTCACTGTCCCCTAGTGAGACAAGGGTAATTTCTGCGGGATCCCCACCCTCCTGTGGGCACCCCTCCTCCCCAAGCGCTACACTAGCCAACACTTTGGACTGTCCACCGGTGGGCGGCTGTGTCCCCTTCGGGCACTTGGGGTCCCCCTTAAAGTGACCCACCTGGTCACATGCATAACACTTGCGGGGGCCGGTCTCAACAGGCTTCCCTGTAGAGACCCCTTTCTTCTTATCACCGGGGGCTGGGAACCTTTACCCTGGGTACTAGTTTGGGGCCCTTTAGAGAACTCCTGTGCTTTACCCTTGTCCCCCCACCTTTCTGCTGGGGACCCTGCCCACCTTTGGCTGAGTCTCCCCCAAACGCTTTCTTGTGGACCCTGGTACTCACCCAGCGGTCCGCTTCCATAGCAAGCTTCCTGGGGTCAGTTAGCTTACTATCCACTAGGTGCTGGTGCAGATCTGCAAAACATAGACTAGACAAGTGCTCCCATGCAATCAAGTTGTAGAGCCCCTGAAAATCTGTTACACTACTGCCCTTCACCCAACCATCCAGAGACCTGCAGAACACATCCACACATTCCAACCAAGTGTTGGCATCAGACTTCTTACTGGACCTGAACTGATCCCTGTACTTTTCAGGAGTAAGACCATACTTCGTGAGAAGGGCATCCTTCATGTCAGCATAGGTGAGGTGATACCCCTTACCCAAAGCTATCAGAGCATCCCTTGCTTCTTCCGGGAAAAGTGGCCACAATCCTGCTCCCCAATTCTCCTCAGGGACCCCATTCATGTGTATGGCTGCCTCATAACCCTGAAACCACCTTTGTATGTCATCCTCCTTCTTGAACTCCTTGCCTACGTTCTTGGGAATGTGCACAATCCTGTCTGCCTTTCTGGACGAATTGCTGCCACCATCTGAGCCTGACTTACTCCTAAGTTCTAGCTCCTTTAGTTCTCTCTCATGCTCTAAGAGCATCTTCCTCTCCTCTATGGCTAATCTCTTCTCCTCCCTCTCACTCTCCAGCCTGAGCTTCTGCAGCTCGAACTGCCTTGCCTCCCGCCTGTCCTCCAGCTCCTCTGGGGACAGACTGCTGCTGCCTGACCTGGCGGGTTCCCCCCTACCCAAAAGCACATCTACCCTGGAAGTAGGCTCCTCCACCTCCTCACTGAGATCGCCAGGCTGCCCATTGGCATGTCTGGCTGCTACCCAGGCCCTCAGCGCCTTCTGTAGCTCCTCCTTCCTTGTGAGGCCTTTAATTTGGACTTTCAGGTTTTTACAAATCGCTCGTAACTCCTTTACGGCGTAGGATTCCAACCTGTCCTCCTCAAAAATAACTTCCAGAGATGCAACGGATGATGCAATTGATTCAGGCATGACAAAAGTCGTGAGTTGAAAACTGGCAAGATCAAAAATAGGCCAAAAGAACCAGTATGTGGTACGTAATGGTCTGCGATATGGTAGTAGTGCACACCAATCACTGTAAGTCAAGTGCAAACACAAGTCCTATCCTCACCGCTGACAACCAATGTTAGAAATGGGATCTCTAGTTGGCAAGGGCTTGCACCTTTGTCCAAGTAGGGACCCTTCTTCCTAGTCAGGGTAAGGGTTGTTACACTCGTGAAGTAACCCCTGCTCACCCTCGTGGTAGCTTGGCACGAGCAGTCAGGCTTAATTCAGAGGCAGTGTGTAAAGCATTTGCACATAACCAACAGTAATACAGTGTAAGCACTACAAACGGACACCATACCAGTTTAGAAAAATAACCAATATTTTATATACTCAAGACAAGACCAATTACGACAAAAATCCACAATACTATACTTTACGAATGAATACTTGATACGTTAACTTCTTCTTTGCAGGAATAGCACAAAAGCAAAGTTCGTACGAGTCGGTAGCTCCGTCCGAGCCTACCGTGATGCTGAAAACCCCAGAGTCTAACAGTTCCAGCCGACCGCGTCGATACGGGCCAGCAGAGTCGTGAACAGACTCGGTCACAGTACCTTTTCTCGTTGTGGCAGGTACGGAGTGTACGAGCCGGTCGGCGTTCGTCGCGGTTGCGGTGCAAGACGGAGCGATGCAAGGTGCGGTGTCCCTCGATGCGGTGCAGGCAGCGGCTCGATGAGCGTCGTGCAGACGGAGTCGGTGAGTCCAAGGCGTGCGATGCAGGGCGAGACGATGCTCGATGCGGTGCTGACAGGTTGCGATGCAGGCGACCCAGCCGGAGTGCAGGAGCTGGCGTCGGACAGCGGTGCGAGTCGGAGCGGTGCGTCGCAGACGTGCGAGCGGTGCCCCAAATGCGGTGCGGTCTCGACTCTTGAGCCAGTTGCAGCGACAGTGTCGGTCTGGTCCGGCTGGCCCAGTGAAGCGATGCGATGCGAACTGCGGTGCCCACAGGTCACGGTGCAAGCAGCGGCTCGATGTTGGCGGCGTTGGACGTCGCCCACGGTGAGACCAGGGTTGCGATGCGAAGCGGGGCGATGCGGTCTGCGGTGCAAACAGGTCACCGGCCAGGGATGGATTCGGTTGACGGAGTCGGTTGCAGTTCCCTTCCTCTGTGGCGACTGAAACAGCGTTCCAGAAGCGGTACCCAGAGGCTTGTGAAGTCTTTGTAGTCCCTGAGACTTCTTAACAGGAGGCCAGCTCGGTTCCTGGCCATTGGAGATACTCAGCACAAGTTTGTAGAAAGTTCAGTCCAGTCCTTTCACTGCCCAAGACAGAAGCAGCAACTGCAGGCCAACCCAACAAAGCAACAACACAGCAAAGGGGCAGTACTCCTCCTGGCAGCTCTTCCAGCTCTTCGTCTTGGCAGGTTCCTTGATTCCAGCGAGATCTAAATTCATGGGGTCAGGGCCCCAATATTTATATCCCAAATTCCTTTGTTCTCTGAAGGCAGAGAGGCCTTCGCCTAGTCCAAACCAGTTCTGGAGCACTTTGTTGACAAGTCTCCGTCCCTTCTTTCAGTGAGTAGGCCAGGGACATCAGACGCACCACAGGAGGTGGAGCCAGCATTGTGGAGGGAAGGCACTGTCCTATTCAGGGCCCAGGTGCGACCCCTCCCACCCATCTACAGGTCGATCTGGCTATTCAGCCCTGCGCTGACTCACCCTGTCTCCTGGCATCCCCCAGCCCCTGTCACTCACATTCCAGACAAGGAATACACAACCTCGCAGAGGCAGGCTTGGATGGTTAGGCAAGAAAATACCCACTTTCTAAAAGTGGTATTTTCAAACGCAGAATGTTAAAACCAACTTCACTAAAAGATGCATTTTATCATTCTGAGTCCAGGCATACTAAACTCGAATTTCTACCATGTTCCCGGGGTCAGTTAGGATTATACACTGTAATAATCAAAACCGCCCGTTCTGGCCTAGGGGGAACAGGTAGCCTTGCAATAGTGAAAAACGTACTAGGCTGTAATTCACTATCAGGACATGCCGCTCACACCCGTGCATGTCCTACCTTTCGCATACACCGCACCCTGCCCACAGGGGTACCTTGGGCCTACCTTAGGGGTGACTAACATGTAGCAAAGGGAAGGTTTAGGGACTTGCAAGTGTGTGCACTTGCCAAGTCGACATGGCAGCCCCAGGCTGCGCACAGGCTCTGCGATGGCAGGCCCGAGTTACATTTTACGGGCTGTTTGCGTGGGTGGCACAATCCAGTGCTGCAGCCCACCAACAGCATTTGGTCTATAGGCCCTGGCACTCGCAGTGCACTTTACAAGGGACTGACAGATAAACCAAATAGGCCAATTATGGAAACACCAATCCATAACACATTTTATACAGGAGCACTTGCACTTTCCCACTGGACCGCAGTGAGGAAAGTGCGCAGAATCATCACACCAGCAAAAACAGAGTCAAAACCGGGAGGTCAGAAAGCAAAAAGTCAGGGGAAACACGCCAAAAGATGCCAAGTCTAACAATGGCACACATTGATACTTCTGGGCTGTCCCGAGGAGTACAACAGTTCTGTGTCATGGCACCGATTCTGTTGAATTCCTTCCTTACAGCCAATGGGAAAGACCTACTTAAGGTGAATTTGAACCCAGTCACAACACTGCTGCATGCAGATGTTGCTGTCCTGCTTTCCTGCATGGCCAAGAGACTACGGAGTCTTATTGACAATTTTGTCTTGTTTATGGACAGCCTGAATCTCCAAACTAACATAACTAAAACTCACAATATGGTGTGTGGGCATCAAAGACTAAAGTCAGACATATTTCCACCAAGGGCAAAAACATTTCAAGGGTGACTGAATGTTCCTACCTTGGGGTGACATTTGACTCCTGTAGCAGTTTCCTGCCCTGTATCTCCAATTGCTGCCTTTGTTTTAAACATTCTCTTGGGGCTTTGTATTATGTGTCCCTAAAAGTCGGCATCAAACCTGTAGAAATGTGTAAATTGAAATGTGGACCAGTGCAAAATAGGGTTTCTGTGATTGCACCAGATTACAACAGGAGGAGAACCGCTTCTGTTGGCGTCTGTTTGAACTAGATCCAGACAGTCCCCATTATTTTATGCATGTGGAGCTGGGCTGGAATTACGTGGTTGACCAGGTTGGGCTTGCTCCACTCCCCCTCTAGTTTTCAATATGGAGTAATCAGAAAGCGTTATTTAACCACAAAATTATTGTCGACTGTCTTGCCTGCAACTTCAGGATTAGGATCCTGTGGTTGAGTTATGTAAAGAAAACAACGGAAGCCCTGGGCACACCTGACCTGTTTTCATCACCACAGTCCATCACGAGAGGAGAGAGTGCCAAGGTGAAAGAGCTCTACATGAGTCTTGCAGCAGCCAACAGAGAGCGTAGAGAGCTGATCAAGCCAGCCCTAAGGGATTTAGTCGTAATTCAAACTGGCATGAGCATTGAACCATATTTATCTGTCATGAGCAATGTTTGGAAATGGGTACTTTTGACCAAATTCTGCCTTTGACCCATCAGAAGCTATCTTTGCTTCTTTGACTCAAAGTCCATCTTACTTTGCCCATATGATGAATTCCCTCCCCAAACACTAGTTCATTTTCTCTCCTTTTGTAAATGTTATCAACCAGCTAGATGTATGTACATGGTACCTGTTCTCATAATTTGCAGTTTCCAACAATACAAATCTGCTTTTTATTTCCTTTGCATGCTGCCTGATCCACTTGTGTGTTATGTAGTGGAAATATTTTTGAATAATGCTTTCCGTTGGGGTAAGTCTATTGACTTTTAGTCCCAGTTTAAGCACTAGTGGCCTTTATATTTTAATGAGATTGTCTGTAAACCAACAGTTATGTAGGCTGTTAAATCACCCGCAGGAAAATGATCTTATGGTTTGTGTTTTTTAATCCAAATGAGCACTTTATCAAATTTCTAATCCTTTCTTTGTGAATGTTGTGCATTTTCAAATTTTTTCAGCATCTTACTGTGTTTTGCGCCTAAACTGGGTTGCACCTGTGATAGCTGATACATCTGTAAGAGAGATTTTTATGGCCTGTTTTTTATTTGATGAGTTTTTTATTTAACCATCAAATGTTAATGTATTGTGCATTTTTTTATTCTTTTATGATTATATTTGTATAATCAAATTAAGATAATCAATCAATCATCTGAGCCACTGATTATCACTTGGGCTGCATTCCAACCCATTGTTTTTACCCACTGTGGCACTTTAGACAAAGACATGAAATATGTAAATCAGTCTTGGTCCTGTTCTAATAGCAACAGTCCAGCCGAATGGCCAGGCCAGGTCCCCTCCAGATGGGAATGCAACCCCAGACGGGTTTCTGCTTTCTTAGGTATCGTCAGTAATGTACACCTTGAGTCCTGTGGCACAGTGAGTACAGGACCCAGGGCTGGGCATACCTGTCACTCTTAGGGTGTCTACACCAACAAACAACAAGGTGATGGAAGGAATGCTTGAATCAATCTCAGATACTGCAATTTGCATAGGGCTACATTCCAGACCATTTTTATCAAGCACCGTGTCACTCTAGACACGGCTCACTGTGCTACAAGACTCAAGTTATGACTCATGGATGCCCAAATAGGCTGAAACTGGTCTGGGATTGCTTGTGTCCCTTCTGGAATAGGGCACATCTGGCACTGGTTGAGGGATCATCAGTGGTTGAGATTAACTCAAGCCTTCCATCTAACACCTTTATGTATGCTGAGCTGATCGTAAGGGGCTAAGATGTCAGCTTCGCAATAAGAACACCCAAGCAGATCTTCCATGCATCCTTGTCATCTGCAAGGATTATCAGACTCTCCCTTGTGCTTCTCCGTTTATACCTCCCTCAACAAATCTGCCTGAGCCTCTTTGCCTGGATCTCACCTCACTAACACATGTTGATACTTTGGGAACACAAATGCACTATTTCACTGCAGTTGTCTTCTACCTTCCCATGTACTTTCCTGTTTCTGAATCCCAGCATCATCCCTATCTCACCCTTTGTCTCAGTCCTCAGCAACCACCACAACCTGGTCCCTCACCTGCTCACACAATCATATACTATATGAAATCTCTATGACCCTCAACTCACTGAGGTGCTTATTTAATATATGGGTAAAACAGTGGTGATGTTTCAGGATGGCACTCCAGGGAACAAAGAGAGCAGGAACTGACAGCGAGGGCCAAGAATACACATAAATGGCCAATGGAAAGCTGATGGAGCCTTAGAGAGGTCCTGGCCGTGGAGAGGTGTATGCACTCACCTTCTGCTCCTGCTGCTATCTTTGTGGTGTCACTGTCGTGCCACCTTCTCTGCATCCTCCCAATTTCACTATTATATATTATAGATTGAGGAAGGGAGGAACAAAAAAGACAACAATAGCATTGTTTCTCACAAGTGTGAGCATGTTAATCTCTCTTTGGAAAATTTAGTACATGTGGCACAATTTCCTTTAATTTTCATTACCCTTTTTCAGCACCAATATCGATTCTCCAGGTGGCGAATTTCGGCCACTGTATTTTGACCATAAGTGCGCCTTCATAAACACAAGAAAGTAATCAAATGCAAATAAATATTTTAGTCAATACTGAGGGGTCGATTCCGATCTCGGTCGGTAGGGCTCCAAATTGGATTCGGCTTCACCGGTGTCAGGATCACGAACGCAAGTACACTGCCTGCCCCCCCTTGCACAGACCGTGTGCGACACCCGCATGCAAAAAACTACACCTACCGGCATGCAATGCGAGTCGCGCATCACGTGACTCGGACGCCTCGCCGGAAAAGAATAATTACAGCGGAAGCCTGGAAGCGCCGCCGATTATTCTCTACCCGGGACGTGTATGGGATTTCGTCTACGAAATCGGCAGACCAAGCTAGGCGGTAAGAGTGCTAGAGCACACATTTCCGAGCCGCCAGAGTTCAGTCTACACGGAGTTAAAGCCTCCGTTCATCTCCGCGGACTCCTCTGTTGGATGAGCCACGCTGTTTCTCAGCGGTCTCTTGCAGGGGAGTTTAGGTGCCAATGATGCGCTTGGGATGCCCATTCCCTGTTGGAGAAACTGAGAATCATATTCCGGTTTCATGCAGGGAAAGTAAGCACCCGCGATATCACCGGCATTAGGCATTTCCATTCTTTGCAGTCTTTGTATGGAAAGCCCTGATCAGGCAACATTGTTTGTTACGTTCCGAGACATTGTATGGGGCTAATATCAAGCCGTATATGCTTATGTGATTAACATTTCTTCTTTGAAACTTACACTAGCTGATGAGACGCTAGGATCGTGTGACAGTTAACACTCCTGAGCGCTCCTCGCTAGGGTTAAAGAAGTCAAGCCTTGTTTGTCCAGGGTCCATCATACTCCTTTTGAATTACGTGATTTTGGTTGTTCTTTCTTTATATTTTCTAGTCCCTTCAGAAGAGAGAGATCGAATAGAGGGGTCACATCTTTTGCATCACAGACATCGAGACACAGGATCTAGAAAAGAAAAGGTGTGTTTTCACTCCCATAAGAAAACAATCTAATACAGTGCGGGCGTAGAGGAGAATAGAAACCTTTCTTTATAACGCACTCTCTTTTCTTGCATTTATTTAGAAAAGGTGTTCTGCAACAGGTCATCACCCTCTGCTCTCTTCTGATGTCACCGTTTCACTGTTCTTTATTTCAGGTAGGGGTTGTAGAGTAAAGTTGATAGTAACGGGATGGGGTAAGGGAAAGCAAAAAACTTACGTTGTTGTCTTGTCATCCTCACAGATCTCCCTCCACGCAGTTCCTACCCTTTCCTTCCCCCGCTCAATTACCTCAATAGTCTGAGAGCATCACGCTATTCCAGACTTGGGGTGGTTCAGAGGTGGGCCCCCTTTGAGCATCAGCACGACCCCGAGGAATCGAACAGAGAACCCTGTCAGAATAATCGGCCCATGAATTGGCTTCCTCCTGGTCGTGCTGGGTTCCTAGATGGCCACCTTGGAGGACGTGATGGCGGCGCTGGCGCTTGTTCAAACAGAACTAGCTGCTTCACGTCAAGAAACAGCGGCCCTACATGTCAGAGTAGATAGACTACAACGTAATCCGTTTAATATAGGGGAAACCCCCCATCCAGCGTCGGTAGTTGTGGAGATGCCTGCCCAGATACCGTTGGCTCCTCCGGAGAGGTTTTATGGGGACAATAAGAAAGTACAAGTTTTTCTTACCCAAGTATTACTCCACTATACCTGCAAACCGAAAATGTTCGCCACTAACCAAGCCAGAGTGGCTTTCCTGATTTCTTATCTGGGTGGGGAGGCCGCACAATGGGCAGTTCCCATTGTGCGGAGAGACGATCCCCTACTCTACAACTGGGACGAATTCAAGCAGAGCTTTGAAAAAACTTTTGATCGACGAGCCGAAACCTTCTCTGCGGACAGGGATCTACTGGAGCTACGTCAGGGAAACACCGATTTGATAAGCTATCTGAACAGTTTTCGGAGACTGGTGGCAGAAACCGACTGGCCAGAAGCCAAGCAGTCGGCTATATTCTACCAAGGGCTCACGGACGAGCTAAAAGATGTTCTAGCCCAGATTGATCCCCAACCCCGCACCTGTGCGGCTCTCATAGACCTCACCCTCCGCTTAGATCACAGGATGCGAGAACGCAGAGGAGATCACAAAAGGAAAGAGAAATACGTACCATACGGTGAGCGCGCTTCTGGCATCGATAAAAGCACCCCTAAACCCGAACCCATGGAGATTGGAACAGTGAGAGCGTCTTTAACTCTTAGCGAAAGAGACCATCGTCGCAGACAAGGTCTATGCTTGTACTGTGGAAAAAGGGACATTTCCTGCGTGAATGTCCGGTCAAGCCGAAATATGGTCGTCCTCGAATGGGGCAAGCAGCCGCAATGACAACTGAAAAGAAGGAGGAAAACTGTCACGCTTGACGACTCAGGAAGGGACGTCTTCAAGCGGTTGTGCGATCCCTTCGGTGAACTCATCCGCCGTTATGGAAGCGGATCATTTCTACATAAATCTAACCATAGTAATTAATCAAGAACCCAAACACATTCGAGCTATGGTCGACTCGGGAGCCACCGGATGTTTCATGGACCAAGAAGAGGCGCTACGTCTAGGGGTACACCTGATCCCTAAGCCTATCCCAGAATTGGTGTACGCAGTGGACGGGAAGGTTTTAGAATCCGGACCCATTCGGCATAGTACCCCTGAGTATGAGCTCATTTACGACGAATACCATAAAGAGTGGTTGTCTTTCAATATCATACGGGCTCCACAGTATGGAATTATACTGGGTCTTCCCTGGTTACAGAGACATGAACCTTCTATTCAATGGACCAACAAGACATTACAAATGGATTCCACCTATTGCCAGAGCCACTGCCTCCAGGAAGCGATGCGACCGTCGAAAATCTTAGCAACCAGACACCACATCGCAACAGCTGCCGAAAAGAACGTGATCTTGCCGCAGTGTTATGCGGAATACGATGATGTCTTCAGCGATACAGAGGCAGAGGTACTGCCTCCTCACCGAGACTACGACTGTCGTATAGACCTGGTCCCAGGGTCAGTGATCCCATGTGGGAGGATATATGCTCTTATGGTACCAGAGAACAAGTACCTACGGGAATATTTGGACAAACACCTAGAACGGGGATTCATACGTCCATCCCGATCTCCAGCAGCCTCTCCCCTCTTTTTTATTCCAAAGGCAAACGGAGAATTGAGATGCTGCATCGATTATAGAGCATTGAACGCCATAACCATAAGGAACCAATACCCACTTCCGTTGATCCCTGTGCTCCTGGAACAAGTGCGGACTGCGGTCATCTACACGAAGCTAGACTTGAGAGGGGCATATCACTTGGTCCGAATGCATCAGGGCGATGAATGGAAGACCGCCTTCAAAACGAGGTATGGACTGTTCGAGTATCTGGTTATGCCTTTTGGGCTCTGTAATGCCCCTGCGGCGTTTCAATTTTTTCTAAATGAGGTCCTCAGAAAGTACCTGGACCACTTCGTCGTGGTCTATATAGATGACATTCTCATATATTCCACGACGGAGGAAGAACATGTAATACATGTACGTCTGATATTACAAGCGCTGCGACACCATCGTCTATTCTGCAAAATCACAAAATGTGAGTTTCATGTGACCACGGTGGAGTTCTTAGGGGTTATGCTCACTCCCTCTGGGCAGGTCATGGCAGAGAGAAAGGTGAAGGCCATTGTTGACTGGCCCTGTCCTCACAATGTAAAGGAGATCCAGAGTCTACTGGGGTTCGCAAACTTCTATCGAAGATTCATACGACAATTCTCAGACATGGTTGCGCCCCTCACCAGATTGACACGAAAAAAGACCCCGTTCCGGTGGACTGAAGAAACACAAAGGCGTTCGATCTTCTAAAACAGTCATTTACGTCGGCTCCGATTCTTACTCATGCCAACCCTGATCTACCATTTATCGTGGAGGCCGACGCTTCAGATGTAGCAGTGGGAGCTGTGCTCTCTCAACGGCAGGAAACCACCGGGTGCCTTCATCCCATTGCATTCATGTCCCGGAAGTTGAACGCCGCAGAACAAAACTATACGATCGCAGAAAAAGAACTCCTAGCGATCAGGGACGCCTTCCTGGAGTGGAGGCATTGGTTGATGGGGGCGGTGCATCGGGTAACAGTCTACTCAGACCACCGTAATCTCCAGTTCATGCGGGCCGCTCGCCATCTCACACCCCGCCAGCTCCGGTGGATGTTATTCTTCGCGGAATATCATTTTGTGGTGACCTTCCGCCCTGGCGTGGACAACAAGAAAGCAGACGCCCTCACAAGACAAGACTCCTTTCCGCTTCATACCGTTACACCAGAGGGTTCCATCATTGAACCCGGTAAAGTGGTGTGTGCCGTACAAACCGATGACTTCCTACAAAAGGTACGAACAGGAATACGCACGTTTGCGTGGAAAAGCTGGCTCCAGAGACGACCGGACTGGCAGATGCGACAAGGTCTCCCCATAAAAGGCCAACAAGTACTGGTTCCCACAGGTATGCTACGCAGAACAGTGTTTTCATGGTGTCACGATAACCCATGTGCCGGACACCTGGGAGGCACAAAAACCCTGGAGAAAGTGCTACGCCAGTTTTGGTGGCCAACAGTGCGTCCGAACATTTTGACGTGGGTACGGGAATGCCCAAAGTGTGCTCAAATGAAATCCGACCATCAACGATCACAGGGGCTCCTACAAATCATGCCCACTCCTGAAACACCATGGGAAAGATTCTCAGTGGATTTCATCGTGGGACTTCCCAAGGATCAAGGGAACACTGCCATTATTGTAGTCATTGACTATTTGTCCAAAATGGGCCATTTCATAGCATGCAAACAAGCACCCTCAGCAAGCCAGTTGGCTAAGCTGCTGTTAGTCAACATTGTTCGGCTCCATGGCCTTCCTAAAGTCATCGTTTCAGACAGAGGGGCCCAATTCACTGCGGGTTTCTGGAGAACGTGGTGCTCCGAACTCCAAAAATCGTCTTCACTCTCTACGAGTTTCCACCCACAGACCGATGGACAAACCGAGAGGTTAAACCAAACCCTCAAACAGTTCCTAAGGTGCTACGTTGATACTAATACTGACGCGTGGGTGGACTGGTTGTGGGTAGCGGAAATTGCATACAACAGTGCCAAACACTCCTCCACACAGCTCACCCCATTCTACAGCACATACGGGTTTCACCCTCGGTTCACTCCCCTAATCGTCCCTAGCACTAACACCAGTCACCCAGACTTACGTAAAAGATTACAGCTTATGCGCAAAACATTGCTGACCACGCGTAACAATCTGCTCAAGGCTAAAGATAGATACAAAGCTCAAGCTGATAAACATCAGAGACCTGGTCCTTTGTACAAAAGAGGGGATTGGGTTTGGTTGTCAACTCGAAACATAAGGTTTAAAAGGTACAGCGTTTTTAACCCCAAGTTCATTGGCCCTTACAAAGTGATTAAGCTCATAAATCCAGTAGCAGTGAAAGTGAAGCTGCCAACCCATTTCCGGATTCATCCGGTGTTTCACGTGTCCCTCCTGAAACCCTCACATGGCCCGGTGAAAAAGAGGCCCGATCCTGTTTGGGTTCAAGGAGATCAAGAATATGAGGTTCGGAGTATTCTTGATGCCAAAAGAATACGGGGGAAGCTGTGGTATTTGGTGGCTTGGAAAGGCTATGGTCCTGAGGAAAACTCCTGGGAACCGGTCGGGGCGGTACACGCTCCTAGATTAGTGGCCAGATTTCATCGTGTACACCCTGAGAAACCCTCGGGCAGTTAGTGTCCCCGGGGAGGGGGGATGTGCTGTCAGGATCACGAACGCAAGTACACTGCCTGCCCCCCCTTGCGCAGACCGTGTGCGACACCCGCATGCAAAAAACTACACCTACCGGCATGCAATGCGAGTCGCGCATCACGTGACTTGGACGCCTCGCCGGAAAAGAATAATTACAGCGGAAGCCTGGAAGCGCCGCCGATTATTCTCTACCCGGGACGTGTATGGGATTTCGTCTACGAAATCGGCAGACCAAGCTAGGCGGTAAGAGTGCTAGAGCACACATTTCCGAGCCGCCAGAGTTCAGTCTACACGGAGTTAAAGCCTCCGTTCATCTCCGCGGACTCCTCTGTTGGATGAGCCACGCTGTTTCTCAGCGGTCTCTTGCAGGGGAGTTTAGGTGCCAATGATGCGCTTGGGATGCCCATTCCCTGTTGGAGAAACTGAGAATCATATTCCGGTTTCATGCAGGGAAAGTAAGCACCCGCGATATCACCGGCATTAGGCATTTCCATTCTTTGCAGTCTTTGTATGGAAAGCCCTGATCAGGCAACATTGTTTGTTACGTTCCGAGACATTGTATGGGGCTAATATCAAGCCGTATATGCTTATGTGATTAACATTTCTTCTTTGAAACTTACACTAGCTGATGAGACGCTAGGATCGTGTGACAGTTAACACTCCTGAGCGCTCCTCGCTAGGGTTAAAGAAGTCAAGCCTTGTTTGTCCAGGGTCCATCATACTCCTTTTGAATTACGTGATTTTGGTTGTTCTTTCTTTATATTTTCTAGTCCCTTCAGAAGAGAGAGATCGAATAGAGGGGTCACATCTTTTGCATCACAGACATCGAGACACAGGATCTAGAAAAGAAAAGGTGTGTTTTCACTCCCATAAGAAAACAATCGAATACAGTGCGGGCGTAGAGGAGAATAGAAACCTTTCTTTATAACGCACTCTCTTTTCTTGCATTTATTTAGAAAAGGTGTTCTGCAACAGGTCATCACCCTCTGCTCTCTTCTGATGTCACCGTTTCACTGTTCTTTATTTCAGGTAGGGGTTGTAGAGTAAAGTTGATAGTAACGGGATGGGGTAAGGGAAAGCAAAAAACTTACGTTGTTGTCTTGTCATCCTCACAGATCTCCCTCCACGCAGTTCCTACCCTTTCCTTCCCCCGCTCAATTACCTCAATAGTCTGAGAGCATCACGCTATTCCAGACTTGGGGTGGTTCAGAGGTGGGCCCCCTTTGAGCATCAGCACGACCCCGAGGAATCGAACAGAGAACCCTGTCAACCGGATCCGAGTCGGAGGCTTTGTTGATACGATGCGATTGAACGCGAAATCGCCGACCGACTCGTTTCCGGGTGCGAACCTCTCCATCCGACTCATTCGCACTCGATTCGTACCGTGCAATGGAGACGTTTTACGACCGAGCCACTACGATGCATGATCCGGACAGCCGGATCGAGTCGGAGCCTCCGACACGAAAAAGCTCTCGGAAGCGGACTTCGGGGGTCCGTGCCGGACCCCCCTTCACCCGTAGCCGTACGAGTCAGACACAGGGGGGACCCATGGTTCCCCCCTATACATGCGTGTACGGTGCAGATGGCACCAACGCGTACCCACTACAGGGGGCCCCCTTGTGTGCAACATACCCATTGAGTCAATGGGAGCCCATGTACGCGTCGTACGACCGGCTCCCATTGACTTCAATGGGAGTCCGACCGAACCGAGCCCGGCAGCATACGGCCGCATCGTACTCGCTCGGTCGGACTGCAGGGGTCCGGCTCGGTCGGAAAACAATCCGGATCCGGATCGGTCGGAGAGCTTTCCGACCCAGATCGGAATCGGCCCCTAAGAGTTTGTGAGTAGTTTTAAAAGGTTTTATTCTCTAATTAAAGTTTAAGATTCTCTGATTCTTTATTCATTAGTCAAATATCAATCTGGTTACAGAATTGATAATAAAAATAAAGGTTAGTGCAGAGCATATTATAATGTGCATACAGCGCTTTCAATAAAGGAAAGAATCCCTATTCTAAGAAATGGGGTACAAATGAAGTCAGTCAGAATCCACGAGGTGCTAAGACAGAATATAGAGTTTTAAATATCGACATACACAAATATCGAGTTGGAAATATCGTGATACAGGAATATCGACAGCAAGAATAACGTGGTCAAGAATATCAACTTTAAGGTAAGAAATATCGTTTTTGAAAATATCGAAGTTAGTAATATAGTTTGCAAAAATATAGTTGTTTAAAATATCGATTTTTAAATTCGTGTTATGTATTTTAGTATGTATTTTAAAAGTATGTGATCTATTTTTTTGTATAAGTATTGCTTTTGTTTTTGAATAAATGTGTTACATTTTTAGTAATGATTAATTTTATGTTAATTACATTTTGCGTTTTTTAGTTCTGTAGATGGTTGTGGGTTTATATGGGAATAGGGTGTGAAGTAATTTAATTATAATAAATTATTTTATTTTTTATTTATTAGTAATTATTTAATTTAGATTTTATAGTGTTAATTGTGGGAATTAATTTATTATTAATTAATTGTTAATTATTTTAATTGTGTTATTTTTTTTAGGAGCGGGTTGTGGGTTTATAGGGGAATAGGGTGGGAAGTAATTTAATTATAAGAAATAATTTAATATTTTTATTTATTAGTATTTATTTAATTTAGAATTTATAGTATTAATTGCGGGGATTTGTTTATTATTAAATAATTATTAATTGGTTGTTAATTATTATTAATTAATTGGTAAATATGTTAATTGTGTCATTCTTTTTAGGAGCGGGTTGTGGGTTTATAGGGGAATAGGGTGGGAAGTAATTTAATTATAATAAATTATTTTATATTTTTCATTTATTAGTATTTGTTTAATTTAGATTTTATAGCATTAATTGTGGGAATTAATTTATTATTAATTAATTATTAATTGGTTGTAAATTATTATTAATTAATTGGTAATTATGTTAATTGTGTCATTTTTGTAGGAGCGGGTTGTGGGTTTATAGGGGAATAGGGTGGGAAGTAATTTAATTTTAATAAATTTGATAATTTTATATATTTATTTTGACTTAATTTATAATTTATAGTGATAATTGTGGGAATTAATTTATTAATACTTTTTTATCAATTGTTTGTTAATTAATATTAATTAATTAATTAGTTAATTCATTGGTAATTAATTATGTTAATTGTGTAATTTTTTAGGAATGGGTGGTGGGGTTTATAGGGGAATAGGGTGGAAAGTTGTTTATTTATAAATAATTAATAATTAATTGTTAAATAATGGTAATTAATTAATTAAAAATTAAATATGCCAATTGTGTAATTAATTTGAGATGTGAGCTGTGGGGTTTATAGTGGTAGAGGATGGGAAGTAAAATCTTTTCAATTAATTAATAAGTTGTTGTTAATTGATAATAATGTAATAATGTAAAATTAGTTATGGAAATTGTGTAATGATCTTTAGGTGTGTGTTGTGGTGTTTATTGGGGTAGAGGGTGGAAAGTGTTTTAGGTTTTATTAATTAATAATTAGATGCTCATTATTATTAATTAATTAATTGATAAATATTTATTTAGAAATTTAGATGTGTGTTGTCAATTATGTGGTGTTATAGGGTAGGAAGTAAAAATATTAATTTTATGTAACAATTAATGTTTTCGATTATAATTAATTTCTATTAAATATAGTTATTTGTTTGTAAATAATGTTTTTAATTTTTATAAAATAATGTTTGTAGGTAATTTCTCGATTTTTTAACATTATAATTTGTTTCTATCTTTTGTAATTTTTATTATTTTTATATATGTAATGTTTTTGTTTTTAAATTTTTTTGCATTGTAGTTGATATTTTGTTTGTTTTTAATTTTGAATTGACTTCAGTGGGAATATTAATTTTTACTCCGCTATCCAACACTTTCCCTACTGTTGCACTCACTGGAGTGTGAATAGTAATTTTTACCCCTCCGCTATCCAACACTTTCCCTACTGTTGCACTCACTGGAGTGGGAATAGTAAATTTTTCCCCTCCGCTATCCAACACTTTCCCTACTGTTGCAGTAATTGAAGTGGCAATAGTAATTTTTACTCCTCCGCTATGCAACACTTTCCCTGCTGTTGTACTTACTGCAGTGGGAATAGTAATTGTAACCCCTCCGCTATCCAACACTTTCCCTACTGTTGCACTCACTGGAGTGGGAATAGTAATTTTTACCTCTCTGCTATCCAACACTTTCCCTACTGTTGCACTCACTGGAGTGGGAATAGTAATTTTTCCCCCTCCACTATCCAACACTTTCCCTACTGTTGCATTCACTGGAGTGGGAATAGTAATTTTCCCCCTCCGCTATCCAACACTTTCCCTACTGTTGCAGTAATTGGAGTGGGAATAGTCATTTTTACCCCTACGCTATCCAACACTTTCCCTACTGTTGCACTCATTGGAGTGGGAATATTAATTTTTACCGATCCGCTATTCAACACTTTCCCTACTGTTGCATTCACTGGAGTGGGAATAGTAATTTTTCCCCTCCGCTATCCAACACTTTCCCTACTGTTGCACTCACTGGAGTGGGAATAGTAATTTTTACCCCTACGCTATCCAACACTTTCCCTACTGTTGCACTCAATGGAGTGCAAAATGTAAGTTTAAAAATTATTAAATATTTTAATGTTTTAATTTATAATATAATTTTTCTTAATTAGATTTTATGTTATAGGTGTATGTATATGTATATATATATTTATTTGTACATTTTTATATATTTATAACATTTTAAAATAAATTAAAATTAGTAGTTTATTAATTGTTTTAAAGTAAATATACATTTATATATTACATTGTATATATGCATGGTTAAATTTTTCAAATTAAATTTATTTATTATATTTGTTAAAATGTACATTACATTTAAATAATTTTTAAAAGTTAATTTTATTATTTCAACATTATTTTTATATATAAAAAAACGATATTTTGTACATCGATATATTTTACATCTATATTATTTTTTCGATATTTTTGTACTTTACATTATAAAGATAGGATGTCGATATTTTGACATCGATATTTATGTGTTGATATTTGTGTATGGGGATATTTTGGTAATGGATATTATGTCAGTGATCCAATCCATGAAGAGTTAAAAAATAAAGGCAATAGTGAGATTAGCATGAAGTTAAATCAATAATTAACAATTGTAGAATCTCCCATAAAGAGAAACAAAGCATAGCGCAAATAAGCCTTGGCAAAGCCAGTTAGTCAAAGCATAAAGCTTGGATTTTTTATAAAAGTCAAAGGGACACAGACTGCATGTAATTTAGTCATGAATCTCAGCTGAGCTGTCTCCCCATCTGTCCTCATCTGAATCTGTTCTGCTCTCCCTCAAAGTCTGTCCTCTCCTCTGCATCTCTTCTCTGTGAATCACCTCTGCTCTGCTCTCCTCGGTTCTGCATCTAAGTCTCCGAGTCTTCTCCTCTAAAGGAATCTCTCTCCCCTCTCTCTCTGCGGATTTCCGTATCTAAGGGGTCGATTACGATGGTGGGCGGACAAAGTCCGTCCGCCATCGCAGTTGCAAAAGGGACCGCCCGCCATAGGTGCGGCGGTCCTGCAATACACATTAGGATGCGCCCGCCACACTGGCGGGCGCATCCCGTATATTTTACATTGCGGCGGCGGTGCTGCAAGCAGCACCCGCCGCAATGTAAAATAGACATGTCGTGCCTTTACATACACAACGTGACAGGCACCGCGCGGTGCCTGCCACATTGTACATGCAAATGCAGGGGGGTATCATAGGTACCCCCCATGTGCACCCACCACCCCCCCAACTATATTGGGGGCCCGGAACCGCCAGCCTTTCCATGGCGGCAATGTAGCCATGGAAAGGCTGCTCTCACCCTGCATCGCAATATGGATGGCGGTGTCTTCCAGACACCGCCTCCATATTCAACATGTTTTCCGCCGGTCGACGAGTCGACCAGCGGAAAAGCGGCGGACGGTCTTTCCGTCCGCTGCGGACCCCCCAGCCATCATGATATGGCGGGGGGGGTCTTTGCGGTCTGGATGGCGGGCGGATCGCCCCCACCAAGCCAGCGGTGACCACCGCCGGCCCGGCGGGGCCGATCCGCCCGCCATCGTAATCGGCCCCTTAGTCTCAAAATCCTAAACTAGGAACGCGTTTATAAATCTATAAAATGCTGCTAAAAGTATGTGGCATGTTCTTTGTCTCCTTCAATGAAATCCAGCATTCTCCAAAAGGCATGTCCTCCCCCCTTCCTCTTGCCAACGTCATCCATCTGGCACTGACTATGGCTTTGTTCTCACAGAACATTTTGAATCTTATTTATAATGACTTCATCTGCTAACCTTCTGATAAAGAAATGTGCTATTTTAACTAAACACATTACATTAACTGCAAGAGAAACTTACTATTTAAGCAGGATATACTTTGGTAATTTGAAATATGTGTGTTTTCTGTTTTCTATGGCAAAGAAATGAATGGGGCTCTGTTTAAATGAAACAGCAACTAATGCCATAAGACACTGAGGGGAGCCCTTGTTACCAACAAGCACTGCAGCACTTTATGGTGAGTCCCTGGCACTCCTGGTCCTGAGAAGAGGGGTCACGAGCATCGTCGGGTGCAGGAGCGCTATTTAACAGATGCAGGCATCCCGCGGGCGGGAGCCCTTGTTACCAACAAGCACTGCAGCACTTTATGGTCAGTCCCTGGCACTCCCGGTCCTGAGAGGAGGGGCCACGAGCATTGTCGGGCGCAGGAGCGCTATTTAACGGACGCAGGCGCCCGCAGCGCGGGACGCACGCGGGCGTGCCCGGGCTCGCCCCGGGCCAAGACGGGCCCGTCTGAGTCTGGAAGAGGCTGGGCCCACCCTCTTGACTCTATGGACTGATTGCAATGACAAGTTTGGCGTACCACTGGTAGGTGGACTTGAGGGGCCCGCGTTGTGTGGCAGAACAGTGTGGCAGAACAGTCCGAGCTTAATTTACATTGTGGCCATTGTAACATCTTAAACGCGTGATCCAAGCAGTTCAAAATTGGGTGTTGAATGGGCGCAGCCGGGCTGGACATGTGAGTTCTGGAAATTGACTTTCTCATATACCTCATAGTTGAGCCTGTTCTCCTTGGGACCCGAGAATTATCACAGCTAACCTGTGAACATTATACTGTCTTTCGACACCTCGGTAGCAAGTATTTTTGTATCGACCCGTGAAGTTTATTTTCCTGTTACAGGATGGGGAAAAGAAAGGCGGCAGTCAATCAGCCCCTGCCACTGCCACCGCCTGAGGTCAAGAGTTCGGCACGCTTAACACTACTGAACTACCTCACAGGGGCTGTGGGGGCCATCGAAAAACAGATCATCACGGTAGAAGAGACTTTGAACTTGGGCAATTTGGGGGTGTTAGCTAAGGAAAACGAGACTAAGGTTATGCTGGCCGGTTCACCTGGGATCTCAGGGGGGTTACCACCTCAAAACGGGTGAATTCAAAATATTTCTGAACACATATCAGTTAGTGATCAGGAGTTGGAAACCCAACCTCCATCCAAACCCCCTAGAAACCCCAAGAAAATAGGAAGTCCAGAGACTGTCGCTAGTGAAAACCAGATAACCCCTAAGGAACTCAGGTCCTCACTAGCAAAGCCCTGGAAAAAAATGATAAAACATGCTAAAACCTCAATCTCGCCCAGTATAGAACAAAAGGCAGTGTCTTGCCCTAAAAAGAAACCTTCTGCTCCCTCTAGTGATCTTGGGAACTTAACCACACTAATTGTAGATCTAGAGATATATCTGAGAGAGACATTAGGTAGTCTATCTGAAAGGGTGACTAAGATTGAAGATAGACTGAACAATGTCCAGGTAGTTCTGAGTATCAGCAATCAGGTTAGTAGACCCCATAATCAAGAGATCTTAGGAGATCCAAATAGGGTCACAAGAACAGATAATTGTAATACTCAAGTCTATCCAACATCAGTAAGCAACAGCCTAGGGACTCAGGGTAGTGGGCTTTATACAAGGAAACTCTTAAGGCCTTTAGCAGATTCCTCAAAACCCTCCCAATTTTGAAATGAACCTATTGGTAAATTAGCACATGAGAGGAAAGGTGCTAATGTTTCAGAGGGTAATTTTCCTCAGCCAACCTTTAGTGTTCCACTTATTCCCTCACCTCGATTGAATACCCCATACAATCTAAACTGCCTGGACCTACCACCAGCCTCACCTCGATTGAATACCCCATACAATCTAAACTGCCTGGACCTACCACCAGCTGCTAGCCCATATACAGTAATCCTGGCTAATGTTCCAAGACTGATGACGAAGGATAATGAATCTTGGGTTTCCTTGAGAAATAAGGCTCTACATTGGCTGGGGGCTAAAATAGGGCTAACTGAAGCTCTATTTAAGGAATTCAAAATGGCAAGAAGAATCAGCTGGTGGGGAGATATAGGAAAACTCTACAGGGGGATTGTGTTGTTCTAACGTTCAAAACCCCACAATTAGTGGAAAGAATTCTTTGGAGAGCTGGAAACAAGATTATAATTCACGCTGGTATTAATGTACTACCTTTGGGCTATTTTTACCTGCCACCTCCTAATATGGGGTTAAGAGACAATAGCATGGACGTGTTTGAAACAGGCCATTATATATATAATGTTGAAGTGACCAACCGGTTCGAGTCCTTACCCACACTAGAGGAGATAGATTGACTTAGGGGCCGAATCCGATTCGGGCCGGAAAAAATACCGACCGACTTGGTACGGGATTATAGTCCGACCGACACATACCGGCGTTGCCCGACCTGGGAAGTACGATGAAATGCATGTGAATCACGACCGACTCGTACGGAACTCAAGGCGAACAACCGACCCGGACGGAAACAAGCTATCCGGCCGGGAAACCACGCGAATCGAACCGACCGACACGCACCAGGAAGAAACCCGAACGAAATGTACCCGCGAACTCCGACCCGCGCAGTACGATGCAATGGGTGCAAAAGCAGACCGATTCGCACGGAGCCCAAGCCGTACGACCGACACGCATACAAAACCCAGCCGAACAAACACAATACACCGCGACCGACGTGTACGCCGCATATGAAACTGAGCTGAAACACAGCGGGAACGACTCGGAGAGGCGCACACGAGATAACTGCAACGTCCTACTCAGTCAGAAGAACGACTCCAACATGCACAATAATCACAAATGAAAAAATACAAAAAAAGAGGGCCAAACAAGCAATGACAAAGCCAATAAATACAGGGGGAAAAGAATGGAACAAGAACACACCCCCAACTCCACCTACATAAAGGCCACAAATCCCTACCATGATCCTTTGCAAATTCCACTGACCTGCCAGCACAGAACACCAGCAGACAGCAGACACACACACAGCTTATCCAACACAAAAGCCACACACCATTAGCACCTCAACAAATAGCACCCTCACACACACACAGCAAAACCTACACACACACACCCTCACCTGCACACACACACACATCAATCACCACCACCACCCATCACCATGCCCCTAAAGAAGAATCCAAAGTTCCTAGGTAGTGAATTGGAAGTCATGGTAGACGAGATCCTGAGGGTAGAGCCACAGTTGTTTGGCACATTGGTCCAACAGACCCCCATGGCACAGAAAACCAAGAGGTGGGCGAGGATCGTCGCAGGAGAGTCAGGGACCTACTGAAGAAGGATTACCTCCTGAGCCAGCACACCAGCAGCGGCCCTCCTGCCAAACCAGTATACCTCAGGCCCTGGGAGGAGAAGGTGCGGGCCATCCTACCACCAGTGAGCGTATATGGACTAACAAACATCCCAGAGCCTGGTGAGTACACAACTAATATATACAATATTGTGTGCCAATACACACACATCACTGTCAAGGGGATAGTCAAACCATGCACCCCTAGCAAATCAACAGCAACCAAAAGATAATCATCCCAAGAAGTGTATGTCAGTCAGATAAACACAATACATGCCATGTCATAGTGATATGTAACTGTGTCATGACATGTACAAACCCAATACCAAATAGAGCTAGGCAGTGGCACAAATCTAACTAACAAACACTGTCAGATATTTAGCCACCACTAGAACACCACCTCACAGGGAAGCTCACAGAAAGGAAGGAATCCTGTGTATGCTGGTGAAGTCAGTGTAGCCAAGAGCATGATGGGACTCGTAGTAACAGATAATGGGCAGCCTCACATTTGGACCATCAACACCACTCTGAACCATGCTCACAAAACAGGGAGTGGATAAGGACTGACAATATGGCTGACACTGGGTACTGCTGTGGGGAGCACAAGGCCCTGCTGGGAACTGTGCACCAACAAACAACAGGACCACACTGTCAGCCATCTTGCCATTGCTGTCACACTCACACACAGTGAAGTCCACTCAAAAGGAAGGAAGTATGGGCATGCTGGGAAGGGGGTGTAGGCAATAGCATGATGGGAGTGGTAGTCACAGATATTGCTCACCCACACAATTGACCCATCAACACCACTCTGAACCATGCTCACATCACAGGGAGTGGATAAGGACTGACAAGATGGCTGACACTGCGTACTGCTGTGGGGAGCACAAGGCCCTGCTGGGAACTGTGCACCAACAAACAGCAGAACACCACTGCCTGACATCCTGAAAGCCAACTTGCACTCCCTGCAATGCAAGCACGTTGCATGGTGGGATATCTGGCTGGGTGGGAAGGAGGACTGACAGCACTGACCATAGTTACAAGCAGCTCTCCTCACACACCCCCTCAACACAAACTCCACATAACCGACCTGGGAGAATGCAATGCCTCACACACCAAATGAAGATCCCACAAAGAACCACCACCCTGGGTAATGCTGTGTGAAGCACAGGGACACTCTTGGGACTTGTAGGCAAACAAACGCAAGGACAACACTGTCAGCCTTCCTGTCAGCACAGGCACACTACCCCACAGGGAAGCAGAGTCAAAAGGAAGGAAGTATGGGCATGCTGGGAAGGGGGTGTAGGCAATAGCATGATGGGAGTTGTAGTCACAGATATTGCTCACCCTCACAATTGGCCCATCAACACCACTCTGAACCATGCTCACATCACAGGGAGTGGATAAGGACTGACAAGATGGCTGACACTGGGTACTGCTGTGGGGAGCACAAGGCCCTGCTGGGAACTGTGCACCAACAAACAACAGGACCACACTGTCAGCCATCTTGCCATTGCTGTCACACTCACACACAGTGAAGTCCACTCAAAAGGAAGGAAGTATGGGCATGCTGGGAAGGGGGTGTAGGCAATAGCATGATGGGAGTGGTAGTCACAGATATTGCTCACCCACACAATTGGCCCATCAACACCACTCTGAACCATGCTCACATCACAGGGAGTGGATAAGGACTGACAAGATGGCTGACACTGGGTACTGCTGTGGGGAGCACAAGGCCCTGCTGGGAACTGTGCATCAACAAACAGCAGAACACCACTGCCTGACATCCTGAAAGCCAACTTGCACTCCCTGCAATGCAAGCACGTTGCATGGTGGGATATCTGGCTGGGTGGGAAGGAGGACTGACAGCACTGACCATAGTTACAAGCAGCTCTCCTCACACACCCCCTCAACACAAACTCCAAATAACCCACCTGGGAGAATGCAATGCCTCACCCACCAAATGAAGATCCCACAAAGAACCACCACCCTGGGTAATGCTGTGTGAAGCACAGGGACACTCTTGGGACTTGTAGCCAAACAAACGCAAGGACAACACTGTCAGCCTTCCTGTCAGCACAGGCACACTACCACACAGGGAAGCAGAGTCAAAAGGAAGGAAGTACGGGCATGCTGGGAAGGGGGGTGTAGGCAATAGAATGATGGGAGTGGTAGTCACAGATATTGCTCACCCACACAATTGGCCCATCAACACCACTCTGAACCATGCTCACATCACAGGGAGTGGATAAGGACTGACAAGATGGCTGACACTGGGTACTGCTGTGGGTAGCACAAGGCCCTGCTGGGAACTGTGCACCAACATACAGCAGAACACCACTGAATGACATCCTGAGAGTCAACCTGAACGCACTGCAAGGGTGGCATGCTTCATGGTGGGATAACTGGGCTAGGTGGAGAAGGATGGCCGGATGTCCACCAAATACAACCAATGCTGGCCATGCACACACCTCAACATTCACATTGAAATGCCCCAGGTATGCAGGACAATGTGCTACACCAATATCAACCTCTTACTGTGACAACTTAGGACAATGCAATGTACATGCCCGCATCCAGAGGTACAGTCACAACTGTCAGGTGTGTGAACCATTGATGCCTGTAGAAACATAACATACAATGTGTGTCTCATCCAAATACAGGTGATGATGATGGGGACACAGCAGCAGGCGAGGAGGAGTCCCTGTCCCAGGCTCCGGGGGACACTGAGCTCACTGGTGTGGAACAGCCTCTGCCCTCCTCGGATGGCGAAGACCTACCTGGCACCTCCGGTGTGAGTCATCATGCAGCACCAGCAGGACCAACATCTGCACCCCCTGCGCCCACCCCTCCAACAACTGCCAACACACAGACCACCCCCACCGACACGGACAGACCAAGGACCACCGATGATAACAGCACAGGGTCCCAGGCCCACCGTGGAGCAACAGACAACAACACCACTAACAACCCCCAAGGGGGCCTTGGGTCACCTGTGCGTGCCACCGCAGGTCCTGCACGTGTCGCCAGGGTGGTGGGAGGGGTGGTAGACATAGGTCGCTGCTTGCAGAGGGGTCTGGACTGCATGATGACCCACAACTGGCACGCATCGCTGATGCGTACCAGGATAGCACCGGAGAGGTCAGACAGGTAGTGGGGATCCTCAAGGACATACAACAGCAGCAGGCTGCCCATCATGCCTGCTTGGACTCCCACATGTCCCGTGTGGAGACACACATGTCTCGCATGGAGTCCAAGTGGGACACATTGCAAGAACTCACAGCGGTGCATAGGGACATATTGACATGCCTCCGCCAGATTAGCACCAACATGGCCACACCGCCCTGTGTGCCCACAACATCTGGTGCTGCAACAACTGACACCACCACAGGGAGGGAGGAGGACTCTGGCGGAGACTCCCTGCACCGCCGCAGCCTGCATGTGAGGGTCCCCCCAAAGAAGAGGGGTCGTCCGAGGAAGGAAAACTGAGAGGTTGATGGCCACGTACATCCCCCAGGAAGCCAACACCTGTTCCAGAAAATCTCCTTTGTGTGGAAACTTTTCACCCTGTCGAATGCAACACAACTCTCCCACATGACATGGGGAGTTCAAGTTGGACTAATGTATCATATGACTGTGGACTACACCACTGCTACCAAGACTTCCAACTCATCTGGGAACTTTGGATCACAATCCCAATGTACAGCACCCACCATCCTGTGCACTATACACCCACACATTTCTGTAAATAAAATCACTAGTACACCATACTTGCCTCTGTTGTTATTCAAATGTGGATACTGTTATGGTGATGATGATCTGCTAAATTACACTGTGTATGCTAACTGCTACAGCAAGTACAACACCGTCATGTGAGTCATGTTGACGTGACACATATGAGGGAGACACACCACTAGGGCTACACAACACAGACACCAGGGCCATCGGACTCATCGCCTACAGTGATGTTGCCAGGAAATACTGTGGAATGCACAGACACCACACCTACTCAGAGTCTGTGTCAACTAGCCCACAGGTGCAGTAAGCAAATGTCAGTCAGATGTGTGACCACAGACAACGCACATCCCAAAGTGAAGCACAGGTTTATTACACATTTGCAACATGTTGTTTCCACTACAAATGGAAGGTTTACCCACGTGGCAGTGGCCACACAGTCAACAAGTGCAGAAGATATTAAGTCCAGGGGTGTGTGGCACATCACCTGTAGGGAAACTACTGCTGCCACCCTGAAAGCTGAATCATGGTGTCGGGGATCCAAGTTGACCAAAGTACTCAGTAAACACCCTGTGAAGGACAGACATGACACACAGTTAAAACCACTGAAGAACAGGACAGAACTGCAATACTCATGCCCAATACATGTCACAAGACAACTACACAAAACCAAGTTAGCATATCAAAACTGTTGGGGAGTTCAGACTACCTGGAAGGACACATTGCTGCACGCATCCAGTCAAGTAGCACATGGCCACACTCAAACAGCACCAGAGCACCACCCACACATATCATGCAAACTCACATCATTCACATTACATCTCCCTGGATACTCACATTCAGCTGAAGAAGTTGGTGATGAGCTGTGTGCGGACATCACCATCATCATCACTGGTATCGTGGTCCAGGCCAGGATCCTCCACAGGTGGCGGACGTTGGTCATCGTCATCCAGGATGAGAGGCAACTCCTTCCGCACTGCCAGGTTGTGTAGCATGCAGCAGACGATGACAATCTTGCACACCTTTGCTGGGGCATATGGGAGGGCCCCTCCTGTCTTGTCCAGGCAGCGGAAGCGGCTCTTCAGGAGACCAAAGGTCCGCTCAATCACTCTCCTGGTCCGACCATGTGCCTCATTGTAGCGCATCTGGGCTGGTGTCACAGGGTTCCTGAGGGGTGTCAGCAACCACGGCATGTTGGGGTATCCGGAGTCACCTACGGACAGACAAGTGCACATTAGCTGAGTAGGAAAAGTGGGCGGTATACTACAGAGCAGAACACACACAATGGTACGAAGTCAGTACACACCAACAAGCCAGGCATGCTGGTTCTGCATCTGTGCCATCATCCTCGGGATGCGACTACTCCTCATCACGTAGGAATCGTGTGCTGAACCAGGGAAACGGGCACACACATGTGTGATGGTCATATCTGCAAGACATACCACCAGAGCATTGATCGAATGGT
Source organism: Calotriton arnoldi (assembly GCA_963921515.1). Taxonomy (NCBI): domain Eukaryota; kingdom Metazoa; phylum Chordata; class Amphibia; order Caudata; family Salamandridae; genus Calotriton; species Calotriton arnoldi. The sequence goes on along the minus strand of CAWUFW010006693.1, from coordinate 428,781 downwards.
AATGTTTCCGGTTCCGGTATGCCTGCTCATGTGCCTGTGGTGGTACCAAAGCCACATGTGTCCCATCAATGGAGCCAATGACATGTGGCATCCTCCCCAGGGCATAGAAGTCTCTCTTGACGTCAGTGAGTTGTGGACGTGTAGGGAAATAGATGTACTAGTTCAGGCATCTCAACATTGCCTCCAAAACATCGCGTAGCACACGGCTGAACATAGTCTGTGACATCCCACCGGCAGTCGCCACAGTGTGTTGAAAGGTACCGGTGGCAAAGAAGTGTAGGGCTGCCATTACCTTCACCTTGGGGGTCAGCGCCATAGGGTACGGCCGGCCAGGTTGCAAATGTGGTGCCAAGCGCACTGCCAAATCCTCAATCAGCTGCCTGGTGAAGCGGTACCGTCGGATGCTGTCACGTTCCACCATCGTTGCCAGGTCAGGGAATGGTCTATGGACAGCTGGAGCCCTGCAGTGCATAGGTTAAGGAAAGAAAGATTGTCAGTCACCCCACAAATGTGCCATTCACCATACTCAATTTCACATGATACATCATTACGAGACACAAGTACTTGATGTGTGTGCCGTTCTGTTCGCACACAACTCGCACCTACATGGCCATCATCTGACTACTCAGTACAACATGTGTGGACAACAGGTTCCAGGTTGTGCTATGGGAAACCATTAGGCTGTGTCACAGTACCCATTTACTGCTGTCACGTTCCACACACACACCACAGTGACATGTCTGGACAGATGCGCCACAGGCATCACAGCTCATTGACAGGTAGATTCCCAGTGACCCTGTCTTGCCACATGGACACTGGCATTACATGGCGTATCATGTACACGTCAGAAAAACAAACATGACTCCCACAGGTAGTGGCCCCTGTCGCCTACGCAGGCCAGACATGGACGCCAGTGACGCACAACATCAAAGTCCATGCACAAATAACGTTGATGTGGAGACTGTCTCCCATCGTGCACATGGAATCAGAGACATCGGAAACACAACATGCACACAGACTGTGGAGGGACATCACTATTGTGGCAATGGGTCACCCTGTGATGTACATGCCTTCCCCCATGAGACCCAGGGGGTATGTGACATGTCACACACATACACAACCTGGAAATGTGACCATGCCACATGCTCCGAAATGAACTGTTGCACATCACTGTGGTCATGTACACAACACACAAAGGACCCTGTCCCCATTAACACATGCACAGCCTGGGTGTGGCTGCCCACAAGTGCCACCACAGAAACCACATGTTAACCCCCATACACAGAAAAGGTAATGCAGCCTTACATGCCTTAGGAAACAGTGTGGACTGGGTGTGGTGTTGTAGGTGTGCCCCTGGGTCTCTGGCAGGTATATGTGGCTGGCATACGTTCACCAGTGACAAGCATGGTGACATATGCGACTGACCTGTACAGGTACGCGTTGTACAGCAATGGACCGATCGGTGTGCCCGGCCAGCCCATTGCATCTGTTGTGAGCGGGTACGCGTTGTATCCCGAAATACGCGTTGTACAGCAATGGACCGATCGGTGTGCCCGGCCGGCCCATTGAATCTGTTGTGTTCGGGTACGCGTTGTACAGCAATGGACCGATCGGTGTGCCCGGCCGGCCCATTGCATCTGTTGTGTGCGGGTACGCGTTGTACCCGGAATACGCGTTGTACAGCAATTGACCGATCGGTGTGCCCGGCCGGCCCATTGCATCTGTTGTGAGCGGGTACGCGTTGCACCCGGAATACGCATTGTACAGCAATTGACCGATCGGTGTGCACGCACTGGCCATTGAATTTGTTGTGTGCGGGTACGCGTTGTACAGCAATGGACCGATCGGTGTGCCCGGCCGGCCCATTGCATCTGTTGTGTGCGGGTACGCGTTGTACCCGGAATACGCGTTGTATAGCAATGGACTGATCGGTGTGCACGCACTGGCCATTGAATCTGTTGTGTGCGGGTACGCGTTGTACAGCAATGGACCGATCGGTGTGCCCGGCCGGCCCATTGCATCTGTTGTGAGCGGGTACGCGTTGCACCCGGAATACGCATTGTACAGCAATTGACCGATCGGTGTGCACGCACTGGCCATTGAATTTGTTGTGTGCGGGTACGCGTTGTACAGCAATGGACCGATCGGTGTGCCCGGCCGGCCCATTGCATCTGTTGTGTGCGGGTACGCGTTGTACCCGGAATACGCGTTGTACAGCAATGGACTGATCGGTGTGCACGCACTGGCCATTGAATCTGTTGTGTGTGGGTACGCGTTGTACAGCAATGGACCGATCGGTGTGCCCGGCCGGCCCATTGCATCTGTTGTGAGCGGGTACGCGTTGTACCCGGAATACGCGTTGTACAGCAATGGACCGATCGGTGTGCACGCACTGGCCATTGAATCTGTTGTGTGCGGGTACGCGTTGTACAGCAATGGACCGATCGGTGTGCCCGGCCGGCCCATTGCATCTGTTGTGTGCGGGTACGCGTTGTACCCGGAATACGCGTAGTACAGCAATGGACCGATCGGTGTGCACGCACTGGCCATTGAATCTGTTGTGTGCGGGTACGAGTTTTACAGCAATGGACCGATCGGTGTGCCCGGCCGGCCCATTGCATCTGTTGTGAGCGGGTACGCGTTGTACAGCAATGGACCGATCGGTGTGCCCGGCCGGCCCATTGCATCTGTTGTGAGCGGGTACGCGTTGTACAGCAATGGACCGATCGGTGGGCCCGGCCGGCCCATTGCATCTGTTGTGTGCGGGTACGCGTTGTACAGCAATGGACCGGTCGGTGTGCCCGGCCGGCCCATTGCATCTGTTGTGTGCGGGTACGCGTTGTACCCGGAATACGCGTTGTACAGCAATGGACCGATCGGTGCGCACGCATTGGCTATGGCCTGGCATGGCAATGGACGCGTTTTCGAAAGTTTAACGAGTCTGATGCTATGAATTCAGTTGGCCACCCACAACAATGTTGCAAATGCATGGGTGTCATGAAGTTGAACTTTTGAAGGATGCTGTGGGCGTGTGTAAGTGGTGCAATTCCATGGATTGGCCAGATTCAGAAGATGCAAACGACTTGGACCTATCACTTTGGACACATGGGACGGTATCTGCCTCAGCAGCACACATATAATGCTGGCTGTTCCCCTGAGAGCTCACTTGCCTGCACTACATGCTCCAGGACGACATCTGCCACCACCACTGCTGCTATCTCTGCATCCTCTGGACCCTGCAATGGCACGTACTGTGGAGAGAGCCCCAGCCTTCAGCACTGAGGAGAACCAGGCCCTGCTGGACAGCCTCCTTCCACAGTACAGCAAGCTGTATGGGAAACCAGGGGAGCAGGTGAGTGTGCTGTCCACTGCCTTACAAATGTGCATGTTGTCTGACTAGCCAGACTTACAGTCTGCACGCCACTGGCTAGCAGGCTCACTGAGTAGTTCTCACCCCCCATAGTGTGTAGTTACATGCACTGAACAGGTATAGTGCAATAACAGTGCATTTAAACAAGGTTTGACTTCCCAGGCAATGATACCATGTAGTAACTGCTGGCAAACTGTTCATAGCCATCCTTGCACTGCCCGTGTACAACATGTGCCCCTGTGATTGAGACATGTATATCCAAATGTGTGATGCACGGATTTGTTGCATGTGTAGTAATGGCCTTTACACTTTGTCATCCTCACAGGTTGATGCCCACCAGAAGCAGGAAATATGGCTGGACATCGCCCGGGCAGTAAGGTCTGTGGGGGTCTACAAGCGCCGGATCCGCAACTGCCAGAAGAGGTGGCAGGACCTTCGGGGCTGGACCCAGAGGATCGCAAGGGTCCAGCTGAAGCTGTCGCCTCCTCGCAGGAGGGGCGGACACCGGACACTGACCCCCCACATACTCAGGATCCTGGCGGTGGTCTTCCCTGATCTGGATGGGCAGCTGAAGGGCAGACAGCAGCAAGGAGGGGGTGAGTCCATGACTGCACTGTGAGCTTTGTCTGACATGCTATGTGCCCTCCTCTGGCCTGGTTAAACTTCAACAGTACATCAGTTATGTGGTCCAGGACCCATGTCCCTCAATTGTGCACTGCCCACTCCTCATCTGATACCCAGGTGTGGCCCTTACAGTCAGGAAATTGTGTCACTTGGGTACTGTGTCCTTGCATATTGCTTAGCTCAAGGTGGGGACAGCATTTGTACCCGTAACTCTGTGGTGGGCTTCATGGGTGGGTCAATTGCTTACACAATGCCTGGGTTCTGACATGTAATCTGCGTGTTACTTTGATATGTGGTCCAATTGCTGATCTGATTCACCACATGTGCCTGGGGTATTTGGCACACACCCATGCTGCGGTTGTGAACAATGTTTGGGCCTCAGGAGTATGTATATCAAGTGTGTCACACATGCTTAGCCACCTGCCTACTGTCCAGGGCTCATCCCTCTTTCACGTGGAGCAGGACAGTCATACTACTCCAGGCCATACAATACACTCTGTACTCCCACTCCCGTGTATCAGCTGACACGTTGTGCTCAGTGAAATGTTCCCTCAGGTGTCTGCCTCTGTGTCATTGTGCTGTGGCTTTGTTGTCAGGACTACTGGGGTGTTTATCGGTTAGGGCTCAGCATGCCACCGGAGATGTGACCATAGGAGACGATACTTGTGTGACATATAGGTGTTTGATCACTTGACCGTGCATACTGGGGTATGCGACTGTGCAGTTCAGGCAGCTGTTTCCCATTCACAGCATATTGTGAGGTGCTCATGTTCCGAGGGTTGTGTTTCATGTCTCCCATATGTCCAATTGGTATGACGTGGACAAATGAGAGTTCAGATGATGTGGTTTGTGGGGGATGGACATGTGCACTTGTCAGCTACTGGACTTGCATTCCCCATGACCTAGGATTGTGACACAGTGCAGACTGTTGTTGTCTGGCTGCCCTGCCCATGTGACTGGAGACAGTGATGTATGACTTTGCAGGCATGCCTGTGCCATGGCGTTAAACTTCCTAAGAGTGATCCTGCAGGGGAGTGACATGTGCTACATGCACCCCATTGTGGCATTGACTATCAGGACATGGGTGCATCATGGTGTCTGGTGCTGGTATGCATCACATGCATTTCAAAATAGACTCTGGCCATCCCTTTATCCGGACACCTGTACTGACTCAGTAGCAAGAGTTGTGATGTGTGCATGTTCACATACTTCACCGTGTTCTCTGCACTGTCCAACTACTGTGTAGGTGGTGCATGTGTCCACACTGGTGTATTGCCATCCGACAGACACCAGACCGATGGGTGCAAGGCCAGGAGGGATGTGAGTGCCATGGTTGACCATCAGACTGACAATTGGCTTCTCCTAATCTGTGTGAGCACTTTTGGCAATGTTCAACTAAGGATGCCAGGGCTTGCTCTGTAATGTGCTGTACTTACTGTGGTGTGTGCGGTCAGTGCAGGTGACTGATGTTTGTCTGTTTCCCTAATTGTTTGCAGATACATCCACGGACACAGGAGGGGACAGCTCCACTGACCAGGAGGAGCCGCTGAGCCAGACTGGGTCAGCAGCCGATGAGTGGTCGGAGGGACCCAGTGGCACGGAGGGCGAGGGGAGCCACACCGAGGAGTCCTCAGCACCATCCACCTCAGCTGAGGACCACAGCAGCTCGGAGGATGACTCCCTTGTGGAGGCGGGTGTCAGCAGCCACCACACCCCAGCTACTATTGCTGTCACCGCCCTCCCATTGGTTCCCATTCCAGAGGTCCGTGGAGGCTCCCGTGTTCGGGAGCGTGTCTCCTTCGTGCCAGGCACCACAGCCCCTGCCCCTGTGTCCCCTGCTGCCCTGAGTGAGGAGTCTGTGTACCTCCTTTGCCAGCTCCATGTAGGGAAGACAGCAATGCTGAGTGTCCTCCATGCCCACACTACTCTGTTGACTCAGCTGGTGTCGTTTATGGAGGGCATCTCATCGGGCATGTCTGCCCTACAGAGGAGCAATAGGTCCATGGACTCCTCCCTGACGGCAGCAGTGTCCCTCCTCCAACAGTCCCTCACCCCTCCTACATCTGCCCCATCCACACTTCCTGGCACCCTACCTGTCCCCAAGCACATGCACACCTGCACATTCACCCAAACACACAGACACGAGCAGCACAGACACACCCACTACAAAAACAAGACGTGCACGCAGGCATCCTCAGGGGACTGATACCACACCCACTGGGGATGGGGTACATACACACACACAGGCATCCACAGTCACTCCGCAGTCCTCCGATACCTCTCCCTCCAAGGCCCCTTCCCTTGCCTCACCTGCAACCCCACCTACACAGCAGATCTTCCTCTGTGACCTCGGCCTCTTCCCCTCCAATCCAGCTGATCCAGCATACAGGGGGAAGAGGAAGTCCACCCACACAGAGGGGAGTGCCCCTCACCCCCGGACACCCTCCCCCAGGTGCAGACAGACTGAGGCCCCCATCCGCAAGTCCCCCGGACCCGGAAGAACAAGACCCCGCCGCCACCCTGCAGCTCAACCACCAAGTCTCCTTCCTCCATCCCTCAGGCCCCCACTCCACAGGTTCCCCCACCACACCCTGCCCCAGGTTCCCCCACCCACAGATACACCATCCCCAAAATGATCCAGCCTTCTCCCCTACCACTTGCTCTTCCAGCACCACACCCCCACTGCGCTTGTTTGTGCCACTGGTGTGGAGAGCGTGTCCTCCCCCTCTGTCCTGCCCACCTTACCTGAACCCCATTCTACTCCCCTGGAGATAGGCACTGCAGTGGAGTCCACTACCACCCTGTCTGACTTGGGCACTGCAGTGGGGAACCTGTCCACTCCATCTGCATGGCCCACTGCAGTCGTGCCGGCACCCACACCATCTGACTCAACCCCCCAGTTGTGCCGGCACACACCATGTCAGACACCTCCACTGCAGTTGTCAGTGACTCTCCAGCACCCACCACCCCTTCCCTGCCTCCTTCTGGTGAGCCCTGATCCTGTCCCGGCGGTGCCTGGCCTGCCCCCCGTATGCCTCTCCGAGGGGAATGTCCCTGATGTGTAGCTGTGCAGGCATGCAAAGGGTGACATCTGGCACTGTCACCCTGTTTGGACTCTTGTTATGGACTGGCCATTGTCCTTTGTTATATTTCTGAACTTTCACTTCTTCACACACAAATGCTGAATAAAGCTACTTTCTGTTCTCTGGTGGTTTTGCTTCTGATGTACATGATGTTGATGTTGCTAACCGTGCCCTTGCTGCACTGATGGTGATTTTTGATGTCAGGGAAATGAAGTGTTACTGTGCAGGACCCCATGTGGTCCAGGGGGAATGTGTCCTATCCTGGTGTGTATCCATGTCATCCTTTGCAGCAATATGAGGGTGTCATGTTTTCAATATTTGGCAATGGGATTTCCTACTTTTATTTGCAATATCACATCTGTGGCTTACACCCCTGCACATCTGTTGTGCTTGCCATTGTTCAATTTGTCTATTTCCCTGACCGTGTGACCATCTCCACTGGACATGCAAGTTTGGGCATCAATGGGGAAGGACTCATCTGTGTGATCAGTGCAACTTGCTAAACATGTGTGTTGGATCTGTGCAGATGGTGTCGGTGACACTCCCATGACCAGGCTGATGTGACGAGAGCCTTCATTTTGTGCTAATTGTTGACTGAGTGACCAAGTGTACTGCTGATATGATAGGGCCCTGCAGAGACAACGTATGTGTGGAGTGCCCTCATGGCAGTGTGTAATTCCGTGACATTGCCTGAGCCCAAGGTGTGTGTTGTGTGAGCATGTCTGTGTGTGTTCACTTCCGTTTTGCAACACAGGCTGGGATCCCTAGTGATGTTCCTGTTTGTGATGCTTGCTGAGTTGACCTATGTACCACCCAAATCTTCGCACTGGGTTCTCTGGGTTGTGGGTGCATGGCACATTACTGGTCATCAGGGTGTCATCCATAGGTGTGTTTGCTGTCAGGGCTGAGTTTGTGGGCAAACGCAGATGAGACACAGTCAGGATTCCCCTTGGCACTTGTTGGTTACACAAGTCATGTAATTTACAGTTTGTGTAGCTTTCAGTGATTGTGACACGTTGTGTGTGTGACTGCTGTCACTCCTCTGGGTCACAGCTGCAATGTTGGAAGTTGTCTATGTGTGTTCTTTGTGGGTGACCTTGACTTATTCATTGGTGTGTGACTGTGTCCGGGATCACATTGATTGTGGTGGATTTCACGTCATGCCCATGTACAGCGTACTGTGCAGTGTGTCAGACATTCACAAGTCTTGTTGACTGGCCAGGTGTGATGGGTTTCTGCACCTTAGTTCCCACAACCACCCCTGGGATTGTCATGGGTGCATGTGCAATGTCACCAGTCCATGTGAGCTTCACTGCTGCAGATTGGTGGAGATCAAGGTGTGTGGTGTTGAGTGTGTGCAAATGAGAGTTGTTGCACAGCTAGACCCCTACCTCCTTGTTGGCCTTGGCTGACAGGCCGTGCTGATTGATTTGTGCTTGTGTAGGTGTGATGGTAGTTTGTTGCTCAGGACACATGACTGTGGTTCACAGTGTGAACGACATCTAGCTTTGTCATCACAGTGGGATTATCATACAGGCCACGGTCAACACGATGTGGGGTCCCTGGGGGTAGTGCTGTGGTGGGTCTGTCTCTTGCTGTGTTATTTGCTGTTCCGAGAAGCTTGTGTGACGTGTAATTTGGGCTCCCTCTCATCTAACAATGCCTGTTTGCCCACATAGGGGAATCCGACCCATGAGTTACTTTTGTGTGGCACTGTATACACATCTGTGTAATTGTGATTCAGGCCTCCTCATGTGTTGTGTGGTTGCCTGGGGACACTGGCACACCCCCCATCACCTGTTGTGTTTGATCTGCAGTGTGAGGCTGCCTGTTTGTGTTTGTGCATCTGCACCACTGCATTGGCATATCTTTAGTGTGCCATTGGCTGTATGTTGTTTGTTGGCTTTCCCCTGCTGTCCCTGGGACTCCTAGGTCATCAGTCAGCACAATGATCATGGTTTGTATGTCCCTTTGCTGCCATGGTATGGTATTTGTTCACCTGACATCTACAGTCTCCAAAGGATATCTACATTTGTGTGTCCATTGGTGCAGATATGTGGGGCTGCATTATGATGGTCACTTCTGTCATTGTGTTATTGAGGAATGTTGCCAATGTCAGCCTCCATGGGTGATGTTTGTCTGCACATGGCCAAAGGTATATCTTATTGGCACTGCACTGTTTGCCTCACCCAATGTATGTTGCTATGGGACACAAGCACTACTTTGCCACTGATGTATTTGTTGTTCTGTGACCAGGGATCATCCATGCTGTTTGGCAGTTGCAGCTTTTTCCATGACAACACTTACCTTTTGGTCACTGTGATGATGGGGGTTTAGACCCCATTGCCACACTGTTCAAACTGTGCTTCAGCTATGGACCCCACACTTACCTTTTGGGCACTGTGATGATGGGGGTTTAGACCCCATTGCCACAGTGTTCAAAATGTGCTTCAGCTATGGACCCCACACTTACATTTTGGTCACTGTGATGATAGGGGTTTAGACCCCATTGCCACAATGTTCAAACTGTGCTTCAGCTATGGACCCCACACTTACCTTTTGGTCACTGTGATGATGGGGGTTTAGACCCCATTGCCACAATGTTCAAAATGTGCTTGAGCTATGGACCCCACACTTACTTTTGGTCACTGTGATGATGGGGGTTTAGACCCCATTGCCACAGTGTTCAAAATGTGCTTCAGCTATGGACCCCACACTTACATTTTGGTCACTGTGATGATGGGGGTTTAGACCCCATTGCCACAGTGTTCAAACTGTGCTTCAGCTATGGACCCCACACTTACCTTTTGGTCACTGTGATGATGGGGGTTTAGACCCCATTGCCACAGTGTTCAAAATGTGCTTCAGCTATGGACCCCACACTTACTTTTTGGTCACTGTGACGATGGGGGTTTAGACCCCATTGCCACAGTGTTCAAAATGTGCTTCAGCTATGGACCCCACACTTACATTTTGGTCACTGTGATGATGGGGTTTAGACCCCATTGCCACAGTGTTCAAAATGTGCTTCAGCTATGGACCCCACACTTACCTTTTGGTCACTGTGATGATGGGGGTTTAGACCCCATTGCCACAGTGGTCATGGTCTGCTTGCATTGTGGAGCCCACACACATTTATGTGTGACACATGTGATAGGGGGTCACATTGTAGACTCAATGACATGTTCAGTGTTGTGGGCATTTGACACAGACTACACACGCTTGTCATGGTTTTGGTGGGATGTATTTTCAGACATTCCTTATGTTGGAGTATGCTGGTTGTGTCATGCATTTCCCGTCCTATGTTTAGGGGTGGTGTGGGTGGTAGGCATTCATCCCCATATGAGTGGGGATGGTGGTAGTGGTAGGCATCCAGGCCCCCCTGAGTAGGGGTGGTGGTAGTGGTAGGCATCCATCCCCCTATTAGTGGGGTTGGTAGTAGTGACAGGCATCCAGCCCCCCCTGAGTAGGGGTGGTGGTAGTGGTAGGCATCCAGGCCACCCTGAGTAGGGGTGGTGGTAGTGGCAGGCATCCATCCCCCTAAGGGTAGGGATGGTAGTAGTGACAGGCATCCAGGCCCCCCTGAGTAGGGGTGGTGGTAGTGGTAAGCATCCATCCCCCCATGAGTGGGGATGGTAGTAGTGACAGGCATCCAGGCCCCCCTGAGTAGGGGTGGTGGTAGTGGTAGGCATCCAGGCCCCCCTGAGTAGGGGTGGTGGTGGTGGCAGGCATCCAGCACCCCCTGAGTAGGGGTTGTGGTAGTGGTAGGCATCCATCCCCCTATGAGTGGGGTTGGTAGTAGTGACAGGCATCCAGCCCCCCTTGAGTTGGGGTGGTGGTAGTAGTAGGCATCCAGGCCCCCCTGAGTAGGGGTGGTGGTAGTAGTAGGCATCCAGGCCCCCCTGAGTAGGGGTGGTGGTAGTGGTAGGCATCCATCCCCCCCTGAGTAGGCGTGGTGGTAGTGGTAGGCATCCAGCCCCCTAAGGGTGGGGATGGTAGTAGTGACAGGCATCCAGGCCCCCCTGAGTAGGGGTGGTGGTAGTGGTAGGCATCCAGGCCCCCCTGAGTAGGGGTGAATGGTGGCAGGCATCCAGCCCCCCTGAGTAGGGGTGGTGGTAGTAGTAGGCATCCAGGCCCCCTGAGTATGGGTGGTGATAGTGGTAGGCATCCATCCCCCTATTAGTGGGGATGGTAGTAGTGACAGGCATCCAGGCCCCCTGAGTAGGGGTGGTGGTAGTGGTAGGCATCCAGGCCCCCTGAGTAGGGGTGGTGGTACTGGTAGGCATCCATCCCCCTATGAGTGGGGATGGTAGTAGTGACAGGCATCCAGGCCCCCTGAGTAGGGGTGGTGGTAGTGGTAGGCATCCATCCCCCATGAGTGGGGATGGTAGTAATGACAGGCATCCAGGCCCGCTGAGTAGGGGTGGTGGTAGTGGTAGGCATCCAGGCCCCCTGAGTAGGGGTGGTGGTGGTGGCAGGCATCCAGCCCCCCTGAGTAGGGGTTGTGGTAGTGGTAGGCATCCATCCCCTATGAATGGGGTTGGTAGTAGTGACAGGCATCCAGCCCCCCTTGAGTTGGGGTGGTGGTAGTAGTAGGCATCCAGGCCCCCCTGAGTAGGGGTGGTGGTAGCAGTAGGCATCCAGGCCCCCCTGAGTAGGGGTGGTGGTAGTGGTAGGCATCCAGCCCCCCCTGAGTAGGGGTGGTGGTAGTGGTAGGCATCCAGCCCCTAAGGGTGGGGATGGTAGTAGTGACAGGCATCCAGGCCCCCTGAGTAGGGGTGGTGGTAGTGGTAGGCATCCAGGCCCCCTGAGTAGGGGTGGTGGTGGTGGCAGGCATCCAGCCCCCTGAGTAGGGGTGGTGGTAGTAGTAGGCATCTAGGCCCCCCTGAGTAGGGGTGGTGGTAGTGGTAGGCATCCATCCCCCTATTAGTGGGGATGGTAGTAGTGACAGGCATCCAGGCCCCCCTGAGTAGGGGTGGTGGTAGTGGTAGGCATTCAGACCCCCCTGAGTAGGGGTGGTGGTACTGGTAGGCATCCATCCCCGTATGAGTGGGGATGGTAGTAGTGACAGGCCTCCAGGCCCCCCTGAGTAGGGGTGGTGGTAGTGGTAGGCATCCATCCCCCCATGAGTGGGGATGGTAGTAGTGACAGGCATCCAGGCCCGCTGAGTAGGGGTGGTGGTAGTGGTAGGCATCCAGGCCCCCCTGAGTAGGGGTGGTGGTGGTGGCAGGCATCCAGCCCCCCCTGAGTAGGGGTTGTGGTAGTGGTATGCATCCATCCCCCTATGAGTGGGGTTGGTAGTAGTGACAGGCATCCAGCCCCCCTTGAGTTGGGGTGGTGGTAGTAGTAGGCATCCAGGCCCCCCTAAGTAGGGGTGGTGGTAGTAGTAGGCATCCAGGCCCCCCTGAGTAGGGGTAGTGGTAGGCATCCAGCCCCCCCTGAGTAGGGGTGGTGGTAGGTGTAGGCATCCAGCCCCCTAAGGGTGGGGATGGTAGTAGTGACAGGCATCCAGGCCCCCCTGAGTAGGGGTGGTGGTAGTGGTAGGCATCCAGGCCCCCCTGAGTAGGGGTGGTGGTGGTGGCAGGCATCCAGCCCCCCTGAGTAGGGGTGGTGGTAGTAGTAGGCATCCAGGCCCCCTGAGTAGGGGTGGTGGTAGTGGTAGGCATCCATCCCCCTATTAGTGGGGATGGTAGTAGTGATAGGCATCCAGGCCCCCCTGAGTAGGGGTGGTGGTAGTGGTAGGCATCCAGGCCCCCCTGTGTAGGGGTGGTGGTACTGGTAGGCATCCATCCCCCTATGAGTGGGGTTATTAGTAGTGACAGGCATCCAGCCCCCCTTGAGTTGGGGTGGTGGTAGTAGTAGGCATCCAGGCCCCCCTGAGTAGGGGTGGTGGTAGTAGTAGGCATCCAGGCCCCCCTGAGTAGGGGTGGTGGTAGTGGTAGGCATCCAGCCCCCCCTGAGTAGGGGTGGGGGTAGTGGTAGGCATCCATCCCCCTATTAGTGGGGATGGTAGTAGTGGCAGGCATCCAGACCCCCCTGAGTAGGGGTGGTGGTAGTGGTAGGCATCCAGGCCCCCCTGAGTAGGGGTGGTGGTACTGGTAGGCATCCATCCCCCTAAGGGTGGGGATGGTAGTAGTGACAGGCATCCAGGCCCCCCTGAGTATGGGTGGTGGTGGTGGCAGGCATCCAGCCCCCCCTGAGTAGGGGTGGTGGTAGTAGTAGGCATCCAGGCCCCCCTGAGTAGGGGTGGTGGTAGTAGTAGGCATCCAGGCCCCCCTGAGTAGGGGTGGTGGTAGTGGTAGGCATCCAGCCCCCCCTGAGTAGGGGTGGTGGTAGTGGTAGGCATCCATCCCCCTATTAGTGGGGATGGTAGTAGTGACAGGCACCAGGCCCCCCTGAGTAGGGGTGGTGGTAGTGGTAGGCATCCAGCCCCCTGAGTAGGGGTGGTGGTAGTGGTAGGCATCCATCCCCCTATTAGTGGGGATGGTAGTAGTGGCAGGCATCCAGACCCCTGAGTAGGGGTGGTGGTAGTGGTAGGCATCCAGGCCCCCTGAGTAGGGGTGGTGGTACTGGTAGGCATCCATCCCCCTAAGGGTGGGGATGGTAGTAGTGACAGGCATCCAGGCCCCCCTGAGTATGGGTGGTGGTGGTGGCAGGCATCCAGCCCCCCCTGAGTAGGGGTGGTGGTAGTAGTAGGCATCCAGGCCCCCCTGAGTAGGGGTGGTGGTAGTGGTAGGCATCCATCCCCCTATTAGTGGGGATGGTAGTAGTGATAGGCATCCAGGCCCCCCTGAGTAGGGGTGGTGGTAGTGGTAGGCATCCAGGCCCCCCTGAGTAGGGGTGGTGGTACTGGTAGGCATCCATCCCCCTATGAGTGGGGTTGGTAGTAGTTACAGGCATCCAGCCCCCTTGAGTTGGGGTGGTGGTAGTAGTAGGCATCCAGGCCCCCTGAGTAGGGGTGGTGGTAGTAGTAGGCATCCAGGCCCCCCTGAGTAGGGGTGGTGGTAGTGGTAGGCATCCAGCCCCCCCTGAGTAGGGGTGGTGGTAGTGGTAGGCATCCATCCCCCTATTAGTGGGGATGGTAGTAGTGACAGGCACCAGGCCCCCCTGAGTAGGGGTGGTGGTAGTGGTAGGCATCCAGGCCCCCCTGAGTAGGGGTGGTGGTACTGGTAGGCATCCATCCCCCTAAGGGTGGGGATGGTAGTAGTGACAGGCATCCAGCCCCCCCTGAGTGGGGTGGTGGTAGTGGCAGGCATCCAGCCCCCTATGGGTGTGTATGGCATTGGTGATGGCCATCCCACCCCTATGGTTCTGATGTTGCTAGTGTACGTCATTTGCGCATCCCTATGTGTGTGTGACATATTTCGGGTACGTGTCGTTTGTTTGTGTTGTTGGTGTTTGACTTACCGTCTGCGCCGTACGCGTCCGTGCTGGTCCCGGTAATAGATGTAGAGTATAGGTAGGACCTGCACAATTGGATTCATGCTTGGATCGTCTCGTTCGGGTTTCTCGTGTCTTCGACTCGTACTCGTCGCTGGCTTGTTCGTCTCGTAGCCGTGGATCGTCTTGTGGCGCGAAACGGAGCTTATGTACAGCTCGCCCGGATGCTCAAACGTCCCGGACGTAGCGACGGGTTCGGCGCGTACGGAGTGCGCATCGTACTCGTCCGGCCGGAAGGTGCTGTGTATTTGCTTCCGTACGACTCGATTCGGCGTTTACGGATCCGGCTCGGGCGGGGAACAGGAGCTGAATTGGGTAAGTACGGCTCGCTCGGAAACTGGGTTGTTATACGCATCGTACTTGTTCGTCAGGATGAATGTTCGAGTCGGTCGGGAAACACACATTCGGCTGGTTTTTTTTCTGGACGAATACTGTTAGGTGCGCTTCCGGCCGGGATCGGAATCGACCCCTTAGTATCCAAGATATAAGTGATAGGCCCAGAGGGTCAGATGTCATTTACCCTCCTTTAGATACTCACGGTTATAAGTGGGATGATGCCCCTAATGGGGTCAAGGGTATAACTATTGACGGCGGAGTTATTCCATTAGGAATTAAATTCACATTAACAGGCCCCTGTATTTCATCACCTACCCGGGGAAACAAACACGGCAGTGTGTTGAATACAACACAAGAATCACCACCCATGATCACAGTACACCCAGACAGGCTAGAGTCTTCCACAGAACAGAATGATAATTTTTGAGTGTTTTTTTCTGGAATATAGCAGGCTTACGTACCAAACTGGCAAACCCAGTATGGCTTGAGTTTATCGGAAAATTTAAAATTCTTTGTTTCCAGGAAACTTGGGCGACAGATGGAAGCCATATTAATCGCTTTAAGACATACCACACTGCCGCAGTCCCTTCTACTCACGGGAGAGCAAAGGGGGGCCTATGTACATATGTCTCTAACCAGATTAATGTAATTAAGATAACCATGTTGATATCAGATAGTTGTTATCAAATCATAAACATCCAATTAGACAAACACCACAGTCTGGCTCTGGTAAATTTTTATAACAATGCACCGAGGGACAGGTTAATGGGAGTATTGAGAAAACTAATTAGCGATTTGAACAAACTTCAGTGTGGTAGGGAGAAAGAAGTGATCATTATCTGGGGTGGAGATTTTAACATTGGTCTGTGTCCATTAAGTGCAGAAGGAAATTGTGGACTACTATCTGACGCAAATGATGCTTATCCCCATTTTCCCCACTCAATCCTTGGGGACTTATTAAATGAGATTCTATTTTCATTTGATATGGGCTTTGCCAATAACTTGTGTTCTCCTCCAGTCCCTTTTGATCAGACGTTCAATGGGAGAGGTTTGAATTCAACCATTGATTATATAATTCTACCTAATCGATATGCATCATGACTTATAAATTATATAACTCACAAAAATGCTATGAGTGTCTTTTTCCCACTGAGTTTAACCCTAACTCTCCCCAAAAATATGCGAAATTCTCAAAGTAGCAAAGTACATTTGGCCCAGAATATAGCTCTGGGCAGAACAAATGTCTATTCATTGCAATGGTCTAGGATTGAACCAATAGTGTTTGTTAAGAAAATTGTGGCCAAGTGCTACAATTCATTTTTAATCTGTTTGGACGAGACAAGTCCCCATGCTAATATCCTAGAAGCCTATGCTCACCTTACACGTGAAATACAGAATGCCCTGAGGGTAGAGATCTACAAAGCGCAAACCCATAGCCAGGGATGGTTTGATACTAAATGCACAAAAGCGTACACTAAATTAAAGCATGCCCTCCATAAACCAGAAAGTGACAGAGATGAAATAAAGGAGTGTAGAAGGGAATACAATCAGGCCCTAAAAGCACGTAAAAGGGAATTAAAAGAAAATGCGTGGGCTAAGCTACATAAAGCCTCGTTGAATAGAGACAGTGCAACTATAGAGATCACTATAGGCGAAAGACAATGGGTGGACTATTTTTCAAAAGTTTATTATCAGAATCCGAGCGATAGTAGCATTTAACCCCACTACAGACAATCGGGAACAATCACCCATGGAAAATATCCCATAGATCTCAATTTTACTATTGATGAAGTTATTAGCGCAATTATTGCGAGTAAGGGTGGCAAGGCTCCCGGCCAGAGGGCGTGCCAATAGATCTTTTTAAATCAAATTTGACCTTATGGGGTCCATTACTAACGCAGGTACTATGTGCCTGTTGCTCGACCGGATTCATTCAGACCTGGTCAGAGTCAATAATAGTACCCATATATAAAAGGGCGACCGACAGAATCCAGCATGTTACCGTCCAATATCCTTATTGGATTCCTTGGTAAAGGTAGCAGGGCGGATCGTCCTAAATCGGCTCCAAGATTGGGCAGAAGATAAAAATATCCTATCAGAAGTACAATTTGGTTTTAGACAGGGTTTAGGCACAGTAGAGCAATGCCTTAATTTTAATATTTTGCTAGGGAAAGATAATACGCTGTCCAAACAAGGTAGGCTTTATCTTGCATTCGTTGATCTCACAGCCGCTTTCGACTGTGTAATACACGGTAAACTTTGGGACGCTTTAACAGCCATGGGGTGGAGGCTCCACTAATCCAGTTTCTGAGGCAGCTGTACAGTAATGCGACAGCAAGGGTCCATTATGGAATCAAGGGGGAATGCACTGTACCGTTCGACGTGGAAAGGGGGGTTTGACAGGGCTGCGTCCTGGCACCGTTTTTATTTACACTGTACACAAATGGATTGGAACAGGCGATGGTGGAGAAGTGCCAGGATACCCCACAAATAAATAACCGTCCTATAGCCACCCTCCTCTACGCGGATGATGCAGTGCTGATGGCCCGCACACAACTGGGTCTCCAAAAGGCACTCATTCGTTATACTGAGTACATGGATATGCTGGGCCTGAGACTTAATACATCAAAAACCTTTATAATGAAGTGCGGGAAGGGCAGCTCTAAATGTATGAGTATGTTTATTGGTAACAACAAGGTAGTACCGACCAAGACATTTCCCTATTTAGGCATTTTATTTGACTATAAGGGGACATGGTATCAGGCGGTCAAAAAAAGGAGCTTACTTTTTATGAAAACAACGGCAGCATTGGCCAATTTCGCAAGGAAACTGGGCAGAAGGCCACCAGCAGTGCTCCTGCAAATCTATCAGGCTAAATGCAGCTATTTATGGAGCTGGTGTGTGGGGTTTCCGAGAGACTCAATCTATACAGCAGGTTGAAAATGCCTTCTTAAAATTTCTTTTGGCGGTCCCTGGCAGCACTCCCATTATAACCCACTGCCATGCTGAATTAGGTATTCCGTATATTTCGGATATTATTAAAGCCCAACAGGTTCTCTTGTAGCACAGGATTTGGACTTCCCCTAAAACTAGTTTTAATCGTGATATTTTAAGTGACAGTATGAAGCTGGACCTGGCTACCGAGATCCCTTGGTTAAAATACATTAAAAATGTATGTACGATCTCGGTTACCCCGAGTATTATAACTCTCCACGTTCCATAAAAACAGTTTCCAGGAAATATTTTAAAAGAATTTGTATGACACACCTGGAGGCAAATAGATTCACCCTTGAAGTAACTAAACCGTCGGTACAATCGCACCAACTGACATTGACCACTTACAGTATTCAGCCATATATAAAGTACGCTTTAAGTGGTTACGATAGATTTGTACTTTCTCGATTCAGATTTGGGATTTTCCATCGTTTGATAAGCTTCCCAGATATAAATAATTGGTTGATTAAGTTATTTAGCTGGCCATGCGATAAACACTCCCAGCAATCGACAATTCATGTGGTTTTATTTTGTAAATTTTATAAAATGCAAAGAAGGAGATGGATCCTACCGATTTTAAGATTAGGGGGATTGTTACAATGTAGACCAGCATTTTTATTTCTGCAATTCTTAGAAAATGAATGTTTTACAAACCCAATAGACTCCTTTTTAAAAAGTACTGTGAAATCCAGAAAAACTATTTCCGTATAAAATAATTGGGTTAATGTAACTGAAACTTTGTGGTGAATCTAAACTTTGAGATACTGGATAATCTGTCACTATTGCTATGGATTGTATTTTTTAAAAATATGTGTGTTGATGTGGTTTTAACTTTATTGTCTGCTTTTATGATTTTCATACAAAAATCGAAAAAAGCTTGTTTTGACTTGACTTGACTCTGAGGTTACATGCTGTAAATTATGAAGGTGTCTTTCTTTCACACAAAACGCACATTCTTTTGTTATCTGGAAGGTCAAGTTGAAACTCTTCCAGCAAGGTAAACCACCAGCTGTCACTGTTTTCTTGGCTTTTAAATATTGTGGTAATTTAATACAAACTATAAGTGACTGCGGCACACATGTTTAATTATTGTAAGTTAAAACCACATTCTATATTGAAGACAAAATCTAAACTAGTCACATTAAGGAGAAACCTATAAATTAATTGTGCAAAGGGAAAGCTTCTGGTTAAAGGCCTTTGAATATCAAAGCCTCATGTTTTCATTTTCAGCACCAAATGTCTGCCTGTCATGTATGAAAATGCATTTTTGTGTTTGAAGCCCAAGACAGATTTGTCATCAGTAGTGCTTAATTTTATAGGAAATGTTCACTTTCTCACACAAGCAGGTGGAAGGCCACTGGGTAGCGTAACTGCCAGCGCGTGAGGCGGGGCAGGCTCTGAAGTAGATTGGCCAATTGATAGGCAGCATACTACTTAAACCTCCTGTACACAGGACTGTGATTGACCAGTGCATTGCAGGTGAATACCTAACAGTGCATGCTTGTAAATACAGATGTACTGAGAGCAGTCATCTCACTTGTAGGTTCAAAAATGTATATGCACGGCTGCTCAGCAGTCAGAATGCAAATGGAAGCAGCAGGCGAGGACGTACTATGACATTTATGTCTTGTCCTTGGAGAAAAGGGCAAGACACAATGCAGATGCAGTTACTTTTGTTATCAGGACTGCCATCTGCAGGAGAACACAAGGATTCCAGATGCCCAGAAATAACAATCGGTGGTGCCCACCTGCAAACACTAGCACAAATTAACCTCTGCGTAACCAGGATGTTTTACACTGAGGGTTGCTGAGAGGCATCAAATAAAAATTGACAGTGAAGCTTGAGTTATGAAGCTACTAAGAAGCCCTAGGTGATAAGCACCCCCTTTATTCACTGTTATCCATAAACAATTTTGTGGTACATAACCTTCTACCCACTGTCCTCTTCCCCTGCTCAAAGGGTAGAGGAACTCTGGTTGAGCCACACACAACGTGGTCAACCTTCCTCAGTCACTCAGTTATTTAAAGATTAAAAAATATACCTGATGTCTTCCACCAGCTGCAACTTCCCTCTTGCCATCTTCCCCACCCCCCATATTATAAAAAAGGACCGTGCCCTGTCAGTCAGCAACCACCTTCTACATTAGCCCTTCCTCCTGTATCCAAATGTTTAAATACCTGGTAAATCACCACTCAGCTTCACCACATTCAGCGCTACCCTTCCTTGCCCCACCCAAATAAAACAAAAAAATGACCTGATGGTGTGCCACCGAGCCCTATCTCCCTCAACATTAAATGCCCCCTGCAAACATAAAGTAAAAAAAAATTACTGGTGTCTTGCCCCTCACTCCTACCCTCCCTGCATTTTCTCTGCCTTTGGCCCCTAAAAACACGCTGCCACGCTTAGACTGCCTCTGAAAGTGACAGTCAAGAGTGCAGCCGGTAATTTCCATATATTGTGGGTTTGCGCAAACCTGGGCTGATAAGATGGTTATTGGTGGTGTAAAAACAGTGGAGTTGCCAGTGTGTGATGGGCCCTAGTTCAAGGAAGTAAGTAGGCCCCCTACCTGCTATTTACTTTATAAAATACAACAATAATCAGGGTTGAGTGGGCCCCTCATGACTCTTGTCCCCGATGTCACTGCACCTGGTGCACAAACAGACGAAATGTCATGTGTAAGATTACCAGCAGCATTCGCCTGTCTTCCGATGAATTATTAAAACCTATAGGAAGCAGCAGATTACTGTGCATTAACTCACAGGCCTAAGGCTTGGTGTTCCACTGCACTCATGTCAAACCAGGGGAAAAAACAAAATCTCATTTGTATCACTTCTGTGTCATTAGAGCACTGGAACACTGAGTTTCTAAAACTGCTTTCTTGCCAATGGCGTCCTTTGGAAACCACACATAACAGAACACTTCATAACAGATAAGACTAAGTCAGTGGTAGGATTAGTCATTAAACTTGTACAGCTTTCAGATGTGAGAGATCACCAGAGAAAGAGTGAGAGGGTTAGCACTAAGATTGTGATCTGAAGAGGCATGTTTTCACAACGTAATCATGCAGATTTCAGGCTTCCCTAATGTTTTCTGGGAAAGAATTTCAAAATTTAGCAGTAGAGCAGGAAAGGGTATCAAGTTTCTATAAATGAATCACAGAAATCTTACATGTAGTCAAACCATCTGAAAACATAGAACGCATTATCACGATAGAACAAAAAGATGACAAACAAGATACAGCAGGATCAGCAAAGAAGTCTTGCAACTTCCTGCATGATGGCAGCATAAAAGAAAAGGAAGTAGTGGACATAAAAGGTACAGGAAAAAAGCTAAATGTTCATCAACCAATGTCCATACATAGTCCACCAAGCGGTGCACAAACAAAAAGACAACAAAAACGTGCTCAAAAGGCCAGGCATAATGCCAATAAACAAGCCGCCCTGGAAAAAAGACAAATCTATCCGATATTTATTCAACAGCCAAACCATAAAACTAATAACCACTGTAACAATACTACAACAGCGGACTCGTGCAGTCCAGGGCTAAATCCGCAAAGCCCCATGGAAAGCCCCAACATATCACTTCAAAGCAAATCAATATCATTCGAACAAGAAAAAAGTAAAGCACGGAAACAACAAAACGTGGTAACAAACTTAACAAAACAGGCAAAGGCGAATATTGAAACCACGAAATCGAGGTCAGAAATTGAAGCTGTAACCACAAGACAAGTGGGTGATCATATAAATTCAACGGAATTACAAGTTATAACTCCAATTATAGAAACAAAAAACAAAGAGGACGCAGCCACAAGCCTCCATTTAAGATCACAACATGACCAGGCCTCAATCCAGGATATCAGGGTATCAACAAAAATAGCTAAAACGCTGGGAACCCAAATAAAAATCACTTTCGACCAACAAGGTAGGGTATGTAAGCTACCAATCGAAACAAATACCACGCAAGAGCTCGCAAAGATAGGAACAAGAGAAAAAGTAGTTAACCCAGAAAGAGAACTAAACAGTGAGGGCAAAACGAACACTTTTATACAAGAAAGGGCCGTTCATGACAACACAGGCCAAAATGGCAACCCGGACTGTGAACTCCCAACGAAGCTAAGAAGCATAAATCAAATCGAAAACAGTCAAAGTGTCCCAGCAGAGTTAGCTCAAAAACTGATTTTCACACCAGAATATCCAACAAAGGGCAGTCAGGACATCCTAAACAGGGGAAACCTATTGAAGCTGTTCAAAGAGATCCCAACATTAAGTAACATCTCATCAACGGATCTTCTGGCAGTAGAATTTCTGCCAATGGAAAAAAGAACAGAAACAGAGGTAACCTGTACAACCTGGTCGTCAAATAAAATGGCGGCCCTGATATATTCAACAAGAGCAGTTTTTGAAGCCTGGGGCATAATATTAACGCATCCAAAAAGCCCAAAATACCCATATCCACTACTACAAAAAACTAAAGCTCTACAAATAACAGGAAATGAAACAGGACTAAAATCATTCCTGAGGGGGGCAAGAAATGCCACTCGAAGCTCTACATCCAAATCAGGTAAAAAGTTGGAATAAAACAAACCCAAGCCCCGCACGACCAAAACAACAGATAGAAGAATACCAGGATTGGTCATGGGTTCCCCAATTCCTGAGCCAACAACGATCCTGATGAAAGCAAAGGTCTCAAAAGGAAACACCACACCGAGGCATTCCCAAGTTCACACAAGGAAAATAACATAAGAATCTGTTCATGGAATACCCATGGTTTCAGAGAAATGGCACAAGACCAGGAGACCTTATCCTTCTTCCAAAGATTCGATATCATTTTACTACAAGAAACATGGAATCTGACACCCAAATCCATTATTGGCTATGAAGAACATCACGTTTTGGCAGAAAAAACATCCAAGTATGGGCATTCAAGGGGGCTTGTCAATATATGTTACGGTAAAATTGGATTGGAAATCGGAAGAGCTAGACACGGGAGAAAATTGGTGCAAGTCTTGAAACTGGAAGGCAAAAGCTCCACACACAAAAAACCCTGGCAGCTTTTGATCTTAAATATAAACATTCACCCCGATAAAAATCAGAAGAAAGACAGATTGTCTTGTTTGATAAACCTGCTAAAGGCATTGCAAATCACTCATCAAAACTGTGAGTTGATAATCTCAGGTGATTTCAACATCAACCTAATAAAGAGCAACTCAAACAATAAAAAGTGTCAAAACGAGCCCGTGGCCAACGACCTAAAACAAAAACTGGAAACTCTGGGTTTAACCATCTTGAACGGAAACACTAAGGGGGACCAACCGGCTGGTATCACATTTTTATGCGGAAAAAAACAATCGACCATAGATTATACCATAGTCAGCAAGGAACTTATCCACTTAGTCGACTCTTTTTCCATCCATCCCCGTCCGGAAAGCGACCACCTCCCGCAAGAATTGGCATTATATGCCGACTTGTCTCGGAAAAGAAATACAGCAGCTTTAACCGAAATGCCAGTAATACATAACCTAAGGAAATTAAAGTGGCGCGGAACAAACAGCAACCTAATTATGGACTCCGTGCAAAAATACGTAAGCAACATTGGGCCACAGAGCGCCCAATCGTTCGTACAAAATTGGGTGAATCTAGGAAAGTTTTTACTAATCAAATTTCCAGTAATCCCAGCACGCCAAAGGACACAAAGAACAAACAATGAACCATGGTACAATATCCAGATGCGCGACCAGAAAAGGAAAATTGCAAGGGAGGTAAGAATCAAGGCACTAGCTGCAAGAACGGGAATAACTACAGATAATAGTAAAGTCATAGAAATGAGAAAGAAATACAAAGATAATTGCAGGGAGGCAAAAAAGGTGTATATCGAAACCCTCTGGCTGAAACTATTCTGGGCTAGCAAATTGCCAAACAGCAGTGAATTTTGGGGGATAATAAATAATTTAACAAAGGAAACAGGATTGCAACAAAATACAGGAATAAGTGAGGTAGTATGGACACAGCATATTCATAAATTGTACAACCACACACAAAATGATAAGAACATGATGGTGGAAATTGACTCGGAAGTACAGCAGGAAGAAAAGTACAGTGCAAACAACATATGCCCCCTTATCCAAGGAAACGCGCAACCGGTAGGAGTCCAACAAGAACTGATCTCCCACGGGTCAAATACTCTAACCAACATAAAACAACTAACATTAATTATAAAAAAACTGAAAACTGATGGAGCAGCGGGGCCAAACGGCCTCCCAAATGCCCTTTTTAAACAAGAACCCGATTTCTGGGCCAACTATCTCACGTCGCTCTTTAACCACCTATACAGTCAAAGCAAAATCCCAAACTCTTGGAGAGGGAACATATTCCACCCAATCTATAAAAATGGAAGTCGCACTGAGCCTGATAATTACAGGCTCATTGCCCTGATTGATGTTGAGGCAAAACTTTACGCATCCTGTATACTATCACAACTACAAGTATGGATGGAGGAAAGGAGTGTAATTCCGAAATTTCAAAAAGGTTTTAGGCTTGGAATTGGCACAAGTACGAACCTGGCAGCACTGACAATCCTAACAGAAAAAGCCATAAGAAAAAAATCCGGCCTATTTGCATGTTACATCGACTTAAAATCCGCCTTCGACAGAGTCCCACGAGATCGACTCTGGGGAAAAATGAAAGCATGGGGCCTGCCGCAAAAACTAATCGACCCCATAGTAGCCCTACATAGTGATACCTGGGCTAGGGTGAAGCTTGGAGATGGAAGTAGAGTATCATCTAGGATGAGCACAAATAATGGCTTGAAACAGGGATGCGTTTTGGCTCCGAGCCTATTCAATCTGTATCTAGCTGATTTAAACATCCATCTGCCAAAAGTAAATGGGCACCCACCCAAATTGGCAAATGAGCCAATACAGTACCTGCAATACGCAGACGACATAGTGGTCGTGAGCCAAACTCCAAACGGGCTGCAAAGAGTCATTAACAACCTGATACACTACTTTGATTTGCAAGGGCTGGAGATAAACAAGAAGAAAACAAAGGTAGTGCGTCTAGCGGGCCCCAGGTCCGGTAAACATAAATGGTACGCAAAGGGCGTACAAATAGAGGAAACCAACACATATAAATATCTGGGAATCACGCTGGGCCGAAGTATGTCCTTCACAGACCAGAAAAGGGCAATAAGAGCAAAAGCCCAATCACTAACCTTTGCATACAAACAATTGCAAAAGAAGTTGAGCTGCCCCTCTTATAGTCACCTCCTGAAAGTAATGGCAGCACAACTATTACCTACACTGGCTTACGGCCTAGAAATATGGCATGGTCGGGAAATTGATATTTTAAACGAGCTTCAGACCAAGGTGTACAAAGCAGTCTTTAACCTCCCAAAATCCGCATCACCAGCGCAGATCCGTATGGAATTCGGCCTCCAGAACCAAAACTACCAGAGAAAAATCACTTTTGTTAAACTATGTTGGAAATTCCGCTCTTCAGAACCTGGACCCCTGAACAATTTATGCTGGGCAGAAATAAAGGCCCAGTTCAATCAGAAAATAACCAACACATGGGGCGAATACTTGAGATCAGCTCTGGTGGAATTAGAAATCCAAGAGGCATGGGACTGCAAGATAGAAAGGGTAGCATTTAACAGAGTGTGTAACGCTACTGCGAAGAAATTGTCCATTTTGGAAGACAAAAAAATGTTAGTAAAACGTCATCACGCCTGATCGGTAATAAATTCTTATTCACAACTTAAACCTCAAGCTTACTTAGCAGCACATTTCCGACTTGCGATAAAAAAGAGGTTCATGCAGTATCGATTAGGATAACATGACTCTAAAGACTTGTTACCAGCCTGGAAAGGCAAACATGAAGACGAAAATTGTCGCCTATGCGGCTACCATAAAGAATCCATATGCCACCTGATGTGTGTCTGCCCCATTGTAAATGACGCAAGAAGGACGTTATTAAAACCGATTTTTAATGAACTTAACATTCGCACCTGCAGGCAGGCCGGATGGGGGGTTCATCAAACATTTTAATCTGCAGAGGGGTAAAGTTACTTACATTGATTGGTACCCGCCTTCGAAAAGCGGACACTAAATAAGTGAACAAGGGTAGAAAAGGGACTGTAAATTCGCACTAATATTGTGTTCTTTTTTAACTTTTGTAGGCCGGATGGGGGTTCATCAAACATTTTAATCTGCAGAGGGGTAAAGTTACTTACATTGATTGGTACCCGCCTTCGAAAAGCGGACACTAAATAAGTGAACAAGGGTAGAAAAGGGACTGTAAATTCGCACTAATATTGTGTTCTTTTTTAACTTTTGTAATTGGTAGATTTTAGACATTTTTTATTGTGTGCTTTATGGTTGTGAAAGACCAAATAAAGGATTTTCTTCTTCTTCTATAAATGAATGAACTCTCTGTCTCAAAATTCCTTATATTCCTTATAGAGTGCTAACATCCAAACCCAATCTGTTGAGAGTTTAACTTTAGCATAATTGCATGAAGTTCTGAATGAAAAGGCATTAAGGGGATGTTTAAAGTATTACAGATAATATATTTGAATAATGAAGAAACACAATTCTAATTCCCATTCCGTATTTTACTATTTAACTGAACAAACTGATGACCATTCAGAACAGCCATTTAATTTTGATCAGAGCCCTGAATTAGACTTTGACGGATGAGTACTACATCACTAATGTGATGGATATCTCATCTGTCTTATTACATAATGGCTAAAGTACCCCTGCTGTACATTATAAGGATATTGCAAGTCACCGAAGAGTTCCTTTATAAGGTTATGTAACTCCAAGGTAGCTTGCAATATCCTTATCATGTAGGGCAGGAGGTACTTTCTCCCATATAATACATGGTCACACCATCACCTTTCCCACAAATCACTAAAACACTTGGTGCGTAGCTCTCTCATTTGAAAATAAAAGAATCTCTAGTGCAAAATAAACACATCAAAAACCTATTAGATACTTGTTGCAAAAAGATATTAGAAACAGTTCAATACAAATGATTTTTTTTTTTTAAAAGCTGAAGTATTTAGGAATGTGTAGAAACATGCAGAGAGATTCTAACTTTTCTATTATAATCTAAGGAGTGCAAAAAATAAACATGTTCTTTCTGCTTTCAGCGCAAGCTACAAAAATAGAGCAGAAGAATGAAAAACAATGTTTCATTTGTGTTGCTTTAAACAGCTGCTCCTTGACTGGAGCAGTCTTTCACCTGACTGCTGGCTATGGCAGCAAGTATTGTGACGTCAGAATCTAATACAGTTGACTTCTGACATCTTTTCTTAATAATCGGCGACTGGGTGCGTCACAAGTCGCTGATCATAGAGAAATTGTAGATGGGCTTATATACAGGGATTGTAGAATCCCAGCTTTATAAGTGCATTATGTCCTATGTCACTTATAATGCTGCAGAGGGGATACCTGTCACATTTGTGATGGAAGTACCCGTCCACCAAACTCTAATTCAGGCATTTACTTTTGTCCTAATGAATAATTATGACCCATCTCATCCTTTTAAAATATTGAGTTAATCACAAATAGATGTTTTATATTAATTCAAGTATTCCTTTGGAGGATGAGCTCCGGGAAAGAGCTCCCAGTTTCTGTTCAGCTGCTGGGCCCTTCTGACATGTACAGCACAGATTCTCGTCTTAATTTTAGAAAAATGATCAGAAATTATTGAATTTACTAGAAACTAAATGGATTTCGTTCCATTAAAAATCGCTTTGAAAAGCAATGGCAAATGTATTTATTCTCATCACTTTGGCTTGTTCTGAGATCAAAAAAGAACATTTTATGCAAGTTTTAATGACAGTTGAATGGGGCGTTTGAGATATCACTTACCTTAGGTGTTCCATAGCAAATCTCAAAATGTATTCAGCATTGTCTGGAAAATAATACGAAGGTCAATCAAATTGACCACACTTTGATTCGAAGTGGAAACATTGTGTTTTCGAAATGCTTAGATTTTTTCTGCTAATCTTCAAAATAAGTTTCTACTCTATCTTTCTCATAGACATTTAACACTGATAAGTGTAGTGATCTTGGCCTTAAAAATCCAATAGTACTTAACACTCTACACATTGATCCCTATTTAAACAATTAACTCCCCGCCAACCCCCCCCAAACCCCCAGTGTCAAATAAATGTGGTTTATGCTGAACTCAGCAGTTGCATGGAGCTTCATTGATTACTGCTCAGTCTGGAATTCCTTGTTAGTAGTCATTTAGTTTAATTATGCATGCTTATATGTTTTATGACTACACTTGCAAATCATAATTGTGGTGACATTTTTTTTAACTTTTACTTCAGCTTATCTGTCTCCATAAAAAAATGAACCCAGTTTTGAACCTGTAAAATGTTATTTATGTAGCTGTACGCACACCTTAAATAAATCATAAAATATTACACCAACATTGGTTGCACGGCTCAAAGGAAATCCGCCTGCAGTGCTTTAAAATTCAGGGGGCACCTGGACTGACAGTTCGGGCTGGACTGGTCCCATTGGAGCAGGGTCAAGGCTGATTTGCATATGGCTGGGTCCAAACTGAGGTGGCATGGAGATCGAAAAACGATGGATTAGGATGCGGCCCGAGCATTCACCAGTGGCTGAGATTAATTCAAGCATTCCATCCATCACTTTGTTTTTTGATGCCCAATACATTATTATATGTAGAATGGAAACTTCAAATTTAGGATTAGCAATAACAATGTCAAAGACACTGCATATGCAAGTTATTTTAAGGAATAACCACTTCTGTTTCCATGTTTTTGTTCAATCATTTTTTGGAGAACCTTTTAGGTATAAGTTTAAATCTTTTAGACTTTAGGATTTCGAAAAAACCTCATCTCTCGAGTCATGCCCCATCAATGTACATGGCAAAATAGTCAGTGCATTGTGCATACTGCACCCTTCATAGTGGATTGAAAACAAGGATTCCAGAATCTGATGTTATCGACTGTGGCGTAACAATAACCCCAACAACCCTCGTGGTCCCGAGCTTCAGGGGGGCCCCTCCGGCACTGTGCATGGGCGGCCGCTGAGTGCTCCTGAGTGGGTCCAGAAAATGGCGCAGCCCCATCCAAGTGCCACATATCACAGGTTAGCCTGAAGCATTTGAAGGCATCACTGCATTTAAAAGAATCACACATATTACGCGCCTCTCCATTTGTCAATGAGGCAACTGCGCAGCCAAAGCTCGTCTGTTTACTCATTTTAATTTGCCATAGGCAGTACAAGCCTGGCCCAGAAAAGAGGTGACCATCGTTGCAATGGAAAACGCCTTTGGGCCCGAATTGCTACAATGTTCTTTCTAGCACTCGTTTTGCTACATCTCGTCCGGACCCCGGGGCCCCTGTGCTGCTGTGATTGAATTGCGCCCTCTTTACAGGATGTAACGGGTGGTGCCTTGCGAGCCCAGAAATGTAAACCAGTGGCGGCTCCTCCGCTAAGGCGGAGAAGCGTCGACCCACTGCTTGTCTGAGCAGTGCAAAAGAAAAAGAAAATGATAATAACAAGCAGTTATTATCATTTTATTTTTCTTTAGACTCCAGCCAGGTCGGGAGGGGCAGGGCTAAGCTCCCCACATCAGAGGGAGCAGAGTGGTTTGACCACTCCTAAGTGTGCAATGACGCTTTGACCGGCCCTCCTGGGCCGGCCAAACCGTCACGCGCACTTGGCATGTTCTCCATTGGGCTGTGTTGCACAGCCCCATGGAGAACATGCCGAACCTCGACAGGCACTGCCTGCGTGCCCAAACAGGACGCTCAGACCAGTCACGATGCTGCTCCTGCAGCGTTGTGATTGGCTGGCAGTGTCCGGAAGCCTGGGTGCTTCCGGGGATGCGGAAGAATGAGTACGAGGAGAGGCATGCTGTGGCGTTGGAGAATGTACGTTTTTTTCCTTTTAATCTCCCCCGCCCTACCACCCCCGTTCAGAGGCAGCCGCCACTGGCAACAGCAGGGTCATTTCCACACCCCAGTGACCACGTGTACAAGATTCATGGACGGCCCTCTGAACAGCATGTTGAGAGCCAGTTTTTAAGACAGAAGGTAAGCGCTGCACCTGAGGTCAGTGCCCAGAGCTCTGCTCAGCCCTTTCTCCATGACCAGGTGCGCTTTAAGAGCAAGGCATATAGTGGCAGCCTGGCCTGCGCACCCAAAAGGTGAAAGGAACTAGTCAGCTCAGCCCCCGCGGCCCCCAGAGCATGTACACAGCATCGCTCTGCTGAAAATTTGCAGCAGAACAGACACTATAAAATGTCAAGTAAGCCAATGCCTGAAACTAAGTTGTCTTGTATGCAGACAGAAGTATTGGATGTCAGAATTCGCTGAGATCTCGATCAGGCACATCAGAGCAGGGGTAGTGCATGTTTTTATTACATGAGCAAAGTCTCGCGTAGATGTGGATTATTGGCCTATGTGCCCTTCTAGAGGGTTCTTGTTTTCAATACCATTTAGTGGCGTCATTTTACCCACAAACTGGAAACATTTCTTTGAAAGTGGTAGTTGGAAGTGAAAATGAAGGTGAATTGCATGTGGTTGAATTATACCGATCTAATTTTCCATTAAGCAACTTAATTGTTGCACAAAATGTCTGACTTTAATTTGAAACCCCACATACAAATAAAATTGGTACTAAGAGTAATAACAATAGTTTTCGCAGTAATTAAGAGAAATTTGCAAAAGAAACACTTCTGAGCTTTTCACCCCCATCCAAAACAGCCGCCCCCTACAATATTACACAACTTTTTTAATTGAACATTTTTTATTTTAACATTTGAAACGTTCCTGAAAAGGTAACTGCCAAATATTCATGGGATGGCCCAAAAATTGTGTTCGGTGAAACGTTAAAGGTCCTTTAACATCTGCACACAAAAGAGACGATCACCCTTAAATAACTGGAAAAGGCTGTCGGATGAAGCAGATCAGCCAGCACTCGCAGAACAACCTTCAGTGTTTTTGGGCAAACAGATGCTGCAAAATGTATCTATAAACTCCAAAGGGTGGTTGGGGGAGGGGCGAGTGTGGCGACATGGGGCTGCGCGTGCCCTCTGTAGATATTTTTGATGAAATGCACAGGACACAGGCTCGAATGTCGGCGGGGCTGTCTCTGCCACTCCTCCTTATCAGGAACTGATCAGTAACCATGACGTGTGTTAGATACATAGGACAAAGTACTGCGGCAATGGCAGAGAGGGACACCACAAAATACATTTATTTAATAACCCATGTCACAAACACACAACAAACGATTCTGGACTATCTAGTTTTGAGGGAAACTTCTAGTTGTTTTGCTGAAACGTTCAATGTATTTATTGCATATGCGTGTGAGTCAAAGAGAGCGCCCGTGAAATGGACAGGAATTGAGTGATATCTGGGCGGGGAGGGGGGGGTGGGGTGGTGTTTAAGGTTTTCAAGATTAGGGTGTGAGGGTTCTGCAGAAAGGACTGGGAGTAGATGTCATCAGTGCAGCAGCAGCAGGCGCTCTGTGGCACTGGGGCAAAAGCCTGTGAGGGGAGCACTGTACCCCAATTATTGCTAGACTTTGATTTTGTTAAATGTTTGTGTTCATTGAGGCAACAAGAAATGATAGAAAACGGACCAGGCATAGAAATCACTCACAAGGTAGGATCTGTAGTTCCCCCATGGAGTGATTCTGCTTTTTTTCTGTCCCTTTGGCTCGGTCTCCCCCAATCACCTTTGTAGAGGCAAGAGGTGATAATTTATTTACTTTGTTCATGTGACAAAAGCAGGACTCCCAACCCAAAGCACCGGGTCTCAACAGGCAGGCACACTGGGCTTGAGGATAAAGACTGGCTGAAGGAGATAGCGATGGAGGGGATGAGGAGCCCTGATATGGATGGCGGTGGATGATTTCCAGTATGTGGTGGGAAAGGAGCCTGAATGCGGAAATGCAGTAATAGGGATACCCTTATATATTTGACTGCATTGCCACAAAAAAGTCTTCATTATTAACACAACCAGTTTGATTATAAATGAGAGACTGTAGGAGGTGAATACAAAAAAGAAAGCACTGGCTTAAAGATTAATGTCCTGGTCACATCCCTTACCAGTTACAGTCTCAGCCTTGCAGTGTTTTCTTTACTGCAGCTACGTATGGCTAAACTTAGCACATGGTGACACCAGTGTTTGCTACAGACAGCTCTACCCTGGTAAAATCACAGTGTAGTCAGCCTGCTATTTGGGCTATTTTCTTATATTTTTAAAAGTTAGCCTGGGAGACATACAACATTCACCATGCTATGTCCCTTTTTCAGGAAACGAGCACATGCCTACCTACACTCAATTTCACTCCAGTCTTTCAGGGTTGCTCAGGACATTCTGAAATTAACATTATTACACAGGCACAGCTACTTTGACTTGCGATAAAGTATCTCTCAAATTGTCACACATAAGGCAATGAAATGTCACACATAAGCACACTCGAGCCATTGAAATGTCACACAAAAGCAAACTGGAAACTTGGCAGCCATGCATGGGGAGCCCCCTCTATGTACTTTGTAGGGAGGCCCCCTCAAGGTTCGTTACACCATTGGTTATAGAAGTGAATGCCCTATGCTTGGAAAAAACTGTTAGCCAGGCAAACACATCAACAGTTTTATGTGAAATAACTGAGAGACCATGTTTGCAAAAGGGCTTGGGTGGGCGAAAATAATGTGCACATAGCGCACCGATGAATGGATGGAAGTGGGCACGTCTCTGGGTATATTTGAATTTACTTGCTCAGAGAAAAGGGCCCATGTTTGTGAAGGTGCTTGGGGTAGGAAAATAGTGTGTACAGGCTGCCCAGCAAAATGTGTTGAAGTCTGTATAATATCTGCTGGACCGACGCTAGGCATGGGAGGATAGACTGCTGCCCAGGGGTCCGTGGTCAGCCCATTAACATGGGCCTCACAAGTGTTCCATCCGTCCCAGGCCTCGCACCTAAGGTGAAGCACTGCAAGGCCTAGGAAAGGTACACCTCCCTCCTGGGCCTCGCAGCCATGTATAGCACTGTGAGGAATAGGGGAAGAGGCTCGCCTCCCCTGTGCCTCGCAGCACTGGACCATGGCTGCTAAACCCCAGGGAGGGGCCCTTCTCCGCTGGGCCTTGCAGCCCTACATGTAGCTGTGAGGCCCGTCTGCGTTTGCCAGGTTTGGCCTGCAATTGGGAATGCTATCCACTTCCCACTCAAATGCCCATTATCCCAATTTTTGGTGCCTGGTAGTTTTAACCATTTGAACAGACAAGCAACTCTCACTCTTTCAGACACTAATGAACTGTGAACAAGATGCTTGTCAGTGGCAGGCAGGGAGGCGTTGCAGCACAGGTGGGGTCACGCACCATGCAGTCAGGGGCAGCTTCCGTTATTTAGATGCAAAAAGCCTGGAATGAGTAAATGAAACCTATTTTTTCTGCAGTTTTATATAGCACAAACTTGACCAAAAGTCAGCAGGTGCAGTGGCACCAGGCTCAGGGGTATTGCGAGCCCAATGTTCCCATGTTATAGCTTTACTGTACTGTGCAGCCAGTGGGCGAGGGTGAGGGAATGCTTTTACTTTGCACCATGGCACCATTGCTGTGCTACTTCCCGCTCTTTCATGGGCCTCACAACCATGTTGCAGAGCTGTAAGACCTGCGAGAGGCCCTACCTCCCCTGGGCCTCACAGCCATTGTTGGACACTCAGGGGAGGAGGCACCCACCTATTATCTTAGCAGCACTGGAACATAGATATTGAGGCCCATGGGTTCTCTCTACGGGTGTAGTTAGCAATAGTGCAGCAGGTGCAGTGGCACCAGGGCTCAAGGATGTTAGGGACCCAATGCCCCCCAATTATGGCTGTGTTGTACTGCCTGGTGTCATTTTCTTTCATCAGGGGCCATGGCAACATTACTATGCCACTGGTTCCTTTTCCCATGCACCAAACATCCATGATCCAGAGCTGCAAAGCTCACGCAAGGGCCATCTTCCCCTAGGCCTCACAACTATGGTCCAGTGCTGAGAGGCCCAAGGGAGGGGGTCTGCTGCCCTGGGCTTTGCAGCACAGATTCGCAGATTCCATGTCCAGGGCAAGAGGTGCCCTTTGAAGGGCATAGCTATCAATAGTGTAGGAAGTGAAATAGTACCATGGTCTTGTGAGGTTATGTGTCCAATGCCCACAAATTATGGCTGTAGTTTGCTGTCCAGTCAGTGATCAGAGTATAGTGGGGAGGAAAAATTTACCTTGCTTGCGCCAGGGCCCATGGTAGCATTGCTACACAACTGATCCTGCTCTCCTGCTCCTCACAGCCATGGTCCAGTGCTCTGAAGCCTTCCAAAGTAGGGAGGCACATTGCAGGATTGTTCATTTTAGATGTTTGTCCTGCATCCTGCAGCCAGCTCCTGTCTGTGCCAAATGTCTAACTTATTTTGCTTGCCAAGGTACTGATGTAGGCAGGCAGGCTAATCAATAGGGGATGCAAAACAAATAGTTTAGCTGGCAATCCAGGAGCAGCCCATCCCAGTAGGATGTCACAACACTTCAACACAAGTCTTGGAACAATCACTTTGCAGAGGTGGCCAGCATTTGCTAACATGACAACTGGGAGGCAAGACTTATACCACAGAACTAATATAATATATTTCCATGTGGTATAACTTTAAAATATATATACTTATTTTATTAGTTTTAAGATCTATGTTTTTATTGGTTTACTAATATCTGTACAAATAATATTACTTCATGCAAAGCTGCTCAACAATAGTCAATTAATGGCTTTTCCTGTGCTGTCATTACCTGTGATTTCACGCTCTATGCAAATTAGAGAGGCCCCACACATTCCCTTTCTGCCCGGGTTCCCCAAAAGTCTTAGTACCAGCATTGAATATCTGTGCATACATGTGAGGCCTTAGTGCACGAAGATGCACATATGGCATACCTTTCACCCGTGACACTTTCTAGGTTGGTTCATGAGGATGAGCATATTGAAATCAATGGGGACTGACACATTTTTGGAGGTTGATGCAATCATTCAAGGCATGTGATCCCTGTGGGAAATGTATTCTTTATATGGAATATGGACATGAGTCCACTAATGATGACACCCTCCAAATGAGGTTGCATTGAGAGGTATGCATCTGTCGTAATATATGTTTAAGTAGAGGAAAATAAATTTGCTTGGAAAAAATATCATAAACTATAAATAAGCATCTGTAATTTATGTTGCAGTATATCCCTTGGCTTCTATGATCCAGTGATAGAAATGTATTTTCCTCCTAAGGTTCGGAAATGATGATGACAAAATGATAGCAAAATATTCTGGGCCTCATCTACAAGAAAATAATGCAGCACTGCGCCGAAAGCCATTTAGCTGCACCGTGCTGCGTCGTATTAACAACAATACGACGCATCCTTGTACTTTCCCCTGCGCTGGCACACAATTGGCTGCAATGCACCAACGCAGAAACCCTTGCAATATTTTGCAAGGGTGCCTGCGCTGCGGGGATGATTGTTTTTGTGCTGGAAGGGACACTTTCCTGCACAAATACAACCATTAATGGCATTTTCCTCTTTCTGTGCATGCTGCAGAATTCAGCATGCATAGAAAGAGGAAAAACAAGGAGAAATTAAAGTATTTCTCCTTGTTGCGCCATTCCTACGCCTCACCTGGGGAGACATATGATTTTGCCGCATTCCCAGTTTTTCAAAATGTTGTAAATCTGGAAATGCATCAAGTTCCATGGATGTTG
This sequence comes from Calotriton arnoldi, assembly GCA_963921515.1. NCBI lineage: Eukaryota > Metazoa > Chordata > Amphibia > Caudata > Salamandridae > Calotriton > Calotriton arnoldi. The sequence goes on along the minus strand of CAWUFW010006693.1, from coordinate 393,169 downwards.
CGTGGGAACACCCACAGCAAAACCCATGGAACGCCTCTTTCATGCAGAGCAATGGGCGAAAGGGGCATATATTTACAAAGCCATGAAAAGTCATGCAGGATGACTTTACGTGGCCTTGTAAATATGGGCAAGCCCATTGCGCCGCTGGTGCGTCAAAAAAAGTGACGCACCGGCGGCGCAATGGGCTTGTAAATAAGCCCCTTAGAATTCAAGCTGGAAGTATTGATGGACAGCATCCTACTAAATTAGTCGCAGCTTTTTAGGTTACATCCACGCCGGATACCAATTGTGGCAAATAATTAATTATTAAAAAAAATAGCTGCTCAGGTGAATGCTGTAGTAATATTTAAAAAGGAGGTCTTAAAAAATGCTATGATTTAAAAATAATAGAAGCCAAGGAACACAACAAAGGCAAGTGCATAGGACATACTCTTGATATGGACTTCACTGTCATCCATAAAAATGTGCTAGCCATAAAGGACATGGGCACGATATAAGGAAGGGGAAGATGAAGTTGACACCACTGGCAAAAGAACAGTTATGTGCAGCATATGCAAAGCTTCAGAATCAGTTCATGAGTGTGACGCCAACGCTTGCATATTTTGTTACTTTTTCCATCCTGTCTATTTTTTCTCCTTTTAGATGCAGATGAACCAGAGTCAGTAGGGAAATCTGCGAAGGTGTCACTGATGCCACATCTGCAGTAATCGCCTTGGAGAAAGAGACTACTGTCAAAAAGTCACCTAGGGATGAAACAGCGATGAGGCAGGTGAAGAAAAAAGCGCAACAAAGCAAATCACCTGAAAATTGTTTGATCTGCCCATCTTCAAAGAAGTGACACTGGAGTGCCTAAATGCCCCAACAAATGATCTTGCCCGGAACACAGTTTCAGCAAGAGAAATGTCATATTACTTACTGGTAATCTTCATTACCCCGATTAGGGTCCTCCTTGTCCCAGTCATTACAATATGAGTCATTACAATATGAGGTGGTCCTGCCTCCCGACAGGCACTCTAACACACTCGTATTTTTTTGTATTTCCATAGAAAAAGGCCCCTCCCACCAGCCTCCATGCCTGCTAGTAACAAGACCAGACACAACAAAAGAGGGGGGGAGGGGCGATCATGACTGGGACGAGGAGGACCCTAAGTGGGGTAATGAAGATTACTGGTAAGTAATGGGACGTTACCTCCCCATCATTCCAGTCATTACAATATGAAACAAAAAAGAGGCTTGACACAGCAGGGAACCCCGCTGCAAGAACAAGCTCATGAAAGGGCTGCAGACCCAAAACCCACAGCAAAAGCAGCTATGAAAGCATGGAACACCTCCAGTCTAAAATGCAGAACAAAACAGAGAGATGACACCCAAGAGGCTGCCTGACATATTCCCCTGGAGAGAAAACTCCTACAGCACAGGCCAGGAAGGGGAAACAGAAGACTGACAAAAAGACAACCACACCACTCACCCAGAGAAGAAGGGGCAACAGGGGCCCATGAAACAGGAGAAAAGCGAAAAACGAAGTGCACAGCAAAACAGAAGAGTCCGCTGCACAACCAAAGATGAGAGGACCTGACCAACACCCCCACCAGGAAAAACAGGAAAAACAGGAAAAACAGGAAAAACAGGAAAAACAGGAAGAAGCTTCTGTCGGAAAAGACTGCCAAACAACTGGAAGAACCAAGGCCGGACCCAAAAACAGAACCAACCTACCAGGCAAAAGCTGTAAAGCCGTAAAGAGTAAAAGGAACTCCCCCAAGCCAAAGGAACAGCAAACATCAAGCCAGCGAGCAGACACCCACAGCAAGCCCAACTGAAGGGAAAAAAAGACACCCTGAAGAACAGGAGGCAAGTCCCTGGGCAAAACCACAACTGGAGAAATGAGCGAGGAAGGCAATACCCCAGAACAAATGCCCCACCAATGACTGAATGTTTGATTTGCTCTGCATTCCGTCCATCATCTGTGTGTCTTTTGCTTTTTTGTCCTCAGTGCACCGGGTATGCCCAGACGTTGGCCCCGGGCTCACTGTGCCACTGGATTCAAGCTAGCCTGGCTGATGAGGGGTGATGCCCCAAAACCAGTCCCAGGATGCTTTTTTCCGGTCCAGGGAGGACCTGGCTTGGCAGTTCGGGCTGGACTGTTCCCATGAGGCACAGGGTCAAGACTGATTTGCATATGGCTGGGTCTAAACTGGGGTGGCATGGAGAGCAAAAAAACAATGGATTTAACAAAGATCTCTTGACTAGGGGTGAATGTTTGATTTGCTCTACATTCCGTCCATCATCTGTGTGTCTTTTGCTTTCTCCACCAAAGAGGCAAACTGCCAGAGGAGTGCCAGAGCTCATTTTAGCAGAAAAAAAGCAGCACACAGAGTCAAGAGGGAAAAGCTGATGCAACAAGAACAGCCCCCAAAATTGCAAGAGACACAACCAGAACCCCTGCAACCAGATCTACCCCATGAACCATACACCACTGCACAAAAGGAACCCCCGTGGTAGCAGCAGATGCTAAAGTAGAATCCCAATGGAACCACCGAACACCTGGTGCCAACAGAGAAGAACTCCCAAGACATCAATGCGACATGCCCAAGAGCCAAGCCAGTAAATGCAATGGACTGAGAAGGAGGAAAGACAGAACAGAAACAAAGCGGGGACGAGATCCCGGGAACCCAACAATGGTCCCAACGGACAACAGCAGCATCAGAAGAAGCAAAAACAAAGAGGCCAAAAAGCGGCCAACAAAAACATAGACATCAGAGCTGCCCCAACCAACAGCCGCACCCCTGGACAAGGGGACAGGAGGAAAATCAAGACGGAGGACAAACTACCTCCAAAAAAGAACCCTAGAAACAGGGCAAAAGGGGGAGAGGCAAATAGACCCAGCCACCTAACCCCCAAACAGGAGATAAAAAGACCTGAGGAGGGCCAAGCCAAAGTGTCCAGGATATAGAAGGGAAGACAGGGCTCCAAACAGCTGGCTTGAGAACACAAGCAAACCCGAATAGAAACAGCCCCCAGCAACCCCAAGGAACAAAACAGGGATGGCAGAGGAGGATGAGGGGCGCACCGCGTACCCCCTGTACATGCAATGAGCTTTACCCGAAGGCCTTGTCAGAACAGGGGAATCGCCTTTGCACCAGAGCCTGAAACACCAAGACCGCCTCCCAAAGACCAGGCAACTCCCACCAAGGACAAGAACAACTCTGATTACAGGGACCAAAGGTCCATTGCCACCAAACCCCCACCCCCCCCAAGGGGCCTCCCAACCCCACAGACTGGCCAAAGTGGAGACCAACAATGGAGGAGGGAGGAGGAACAAACCCCTCCACACCAAGGTGGGACAGAACAGCCACCAACCCAAATCAGAGCAGGAAAAGGGCATTGGGGAGTCGAACCCTTAGAGCGGGACCCCAATGGAACAATAGAAAAGGAAGAAAGAGGGCAGATGGAAAAGAGCCCAAGGAACCACCACAGAAGTGGATGTCAACAATCCCTTGAGCCCCAACCAACCCAGAGGAGGAGCCAACAGCGGGGACAAGAGAACCCCCCAAAGACCCTGCAGGGAGGGCAAAAACACCCCCCCTAAAAATTGAACAACCCGCCAAGAAACTGCAAACGGGCCAGGAAAATTGGAGCAAGTAGCAGTCCGAAACCCAACTGCCCAAGCAAAACGGCGCCTCCACCACCAGCAGAGATTGTCAGGGAGAGTGGAAGCGCAAGCCAATAATTTGGCTGGGACAGGCAATCCAGACAACCCCCGAAGTTGCCAAACAGCCACAGCCAAAACCTCGGAGAAAAGGCGAGGAGCAGGTGACAGACTGAAAAGCAACCCCAGAAATCAGAAAACAGGAAAGAGAGAGAGAGGGAGACGCAGAACGACAGGCTGGCTACAGGGAAAAAGACGTGAAAAACAAAAACAACCACCAAACCAAAAGCAGACAAAATTGTACCCAAGACCAGAGGAATGACAGACTGCAAAAGTGATCAACCAAAGATGCACCACATACAGCAAACCGGGAAGATCCCAGAAGCACGAAAGGGCCTGGAGGGAATGCAGAAAGAGAAGAGAACAGAGGAGCACCCCAGAACCCTAATGCCGGAGGCACTTCGGCGATACCCAAGGAGGGGAGCAGCACCGCCACCACTGAGAACAAAGCCACCCGGCAGCGGATGCCCAAGGAAAGTGGATGCCCCAAACATACCCAGAGGCAGAACAATGGGAGTCAACATGACAACCCCATCTGAGGAACGACACCACCATGGAAACCCAGAGTCTGGCCAACACGGGACAGTCACAGCCGGCAGATGCCCAGGTAACCGCAGAAGCGGAAGCCAGAATATAATGGCAGACGCGGGACCCCGACCAGCAGTCTAGCCGTGAAAGGGAAGCGCCCAGGACATGTCCAGAAATCCAGAATCTGAAGAGACAGAAAAAGACTAGGAATCTTGTGTCCACATCCCAAAGCACAAAAAGCACAAGAACCAAGTAGCCCAAAAGGCAACTAATGGGCAAATGAAAACAGCACCCTGACCAGACACCTTGGGGAAACCCACAGGAATTTGAACCACGCCCCAGCAGGCCCGTCCAAGGAGAAAACCCACCAGGCACTGCCCAAGCCAACACCATCAAACAAGTCAGGCACAGGCGGAACAGCCCCCAGGGTGGAAAAACAGGAGACAGCAGCCCAAAGTTCGAAAGGAAGTCCTATGAGGCAGAACATGGACTGGCCCAGTGCAAAAGTAGAGGCAGTAAAAACCCGCCAAAGATCAGCCCCCAACCTGGGGTACGACAGGAACCTACATATAGGTAAAGCACACGTCCACCCAAGGCTATCTTGGCGCTGAAGAACAGAGGTGAATTGTTATCCAACTCAATGATACTCATTTTATTGACCTTTGCCGACAAAGCATCGAGTCCGGATTGTGTTCCAGTTGATCTCTTCTTGGCTAATCCTGATCTCTGAGCCCCAGTCTTAACTAACACCTTGAGCTGTATAGCCCACGTTGGCCCGCCTAAATCTTAGGCCAAGGTAACAATAGTAACAATTTTTAAGAAAGGGGACAGGGTGGATCCGAAGTGCTATCAACCAATCTCGCTGATCATTGCACTTGCAAGATAATGGGTAGGGTCTTATTGGACCGACTTGAAAACTGGGTAATTGAGAGAGTGAAGCTATCTGACATCCAATATGGCTTCAGGAGAGGCCTGGGAACGGTTGAGCAGTGTCTTAACCTACACTTGCTCATAAGTAAATATACGCTAGCAAAGAAAGGATCACTTTACTTGGGATTCATGGACTTAACATCAGCTTATGATTGGGTAGACAGAGGGAAACTGGCAAAAAATGCTAGTCATGGGTTTAGATCCACCACTGGTTTATTTTTTAGCACAAATGCACCAAGGTGTAACCGGCAGAGCGAGATATGGAGTAGATGGGGAACTCGCTGCTCCCAAAAATATGAACTGTGGAGTCCAACAAGGGTGGGTGTTAGCTCCGTTTTTATTCTTCCTATATATTAATGACCTTGAGAATCATCTCGGTCGAGGGCAGGCTGATGTTCCCAGGGTGGGCTCTAGAAATTTGCCAGCATTACTTTATGCCGATGATTGTGTCTTGATGTCCAGGACTGGGGTGGGTTTGCAATTACTTTTAGGCAGATTCAATTATTTTATACCTATTCTCGGATTAAAGACCAATAAGGCCAAGTCTTATGTTATGGTTGTTGGACGGAATCCCCGCCCACTAAAACCCTGTTTTATTAATAGTGATAAATTACTTTATGTGCCAACCTTTTCGTATCTCGGTATACCTTTTGATCAGAAAGGAACATGGAGTCACCTTGTGAATGTTAGGAAAAGTTCCTTTGATCGTAACGTGGAGGCACTGTTAGGTTTGCAAGGAATTTGGCTCACAAGCGGTTAGACTCCTTAATCACCATATATAAAGCCTGCAGCTGTGCTGTCATTTTGTATGGGGCGGGAGTGTGGGGCTTTGGTAACTTAACATGCCTCCAGACAGCAGAAAATCATTTTCTCAGACATCTTTTGGCGGTTCCAAGCAGCCTGCCATCTATCTTATGTTACAGGGAGCTAGGTTTAATCCAGCTAATGCATTGTGCAAAGATAGCCCCGATAATTTTGTTGCACTCGGTGTGTGTTAAAGACGAGCCAGCGCTTAATTGCGCAATAATATTAGATTGTCTTAGCCTAGAAAGTACACAGGAGATTCCCTGGTTTCGGCACATCAAGATAATGCTAGAACGAGTGGGCAGAGGGGAATGTTTTAGCACTCCAGAAACAATGGTAAATATATCCAAACAGCAGCTGAAAAAGGGTTTGTTCTCCATGTTAAATTTAGATAATGAGCACATAGAGCTGGGTAAGAAGAAAGTCCAGGAGTATTTGCCATTGGTCTGTACAGACAACATAGAACCTTATTTATTGTTCCCCCTAAGTCATATGGCAAGATTTCATTTGGTTACATTTAGGTTCAGTATAGCCCACCTTTTGGTTTCCTATCCCCGCAAGGCGTATTGTGATGCTGAGCCCCAATTATGCCCGTGCGATTCAGAGTCAAAACAAAATATGGTGCATTTTTTATTCTTCTGTCAGCTTTATCATATCATCCCACTTTTAAAAACTTTGAATATAAGGAAATGTAGACAGGCTCTGTATTACTTACAGCTCCTGCAAACAGAAGAAATTTGCCAGATGATTCAAAATGTTATTTCCTTAGCGGTACGTTTGCGTGATTTAGTGGGAAAATGATCAGCATGTTGCTTTTCGTACAGTTAATGAATGACATCTTTTTATGTATAATGCATTTCCCTATTTTGGTTGATAAATTGAACAAGACTGATACAAGTTGAAAGTTTCCTATTTTACATGGATTTTAATAAGCTTTTACTAAATTGATTTGTATGCACTTTGGCACTCAAGCACTTTGCCCACTGATTCCTTTTTGTAAAATTATTATGAATTGTCTTTTTTGCTAGTTTTAACCACACATAGTGATGATTAATGCTCTTAACTGTATTTTAATTGAAGTTTGATGTACTCTTTTATGGTTACGGAAATAACCGAATAAAGAATATTTTGACTTAACTTTGACTTGACTTCAGAAGGATAAAAGGCTGAGTGGACCCGCCAGGATTCTAACCTGTGACCATGAGGTCGAACACAGGCCCCTACAGTGGAAGTATTAGTCCACCAAGCCACCACACCCAGTTTTGGGAAAGACCAACAGTGGTAGCGCAAACAAAAAACAGGAAAGGCAATGGGCAGGCAGACAGGATGACCTGGAGAAGCCACGCAAAGGTGAAAAAACATCCAGACAAGGAGGACTTCAGGCGCAGGACAACCAGAACATGTGCCAGAAACGGGCCCACAGGGGAGAAGACGCCAACTGGAACCTTAAAAAAAGAAATTCCAGAAAGCAGATAAAAAAAGGCGACCATCAGATACCCTGCCGCCAGTGGAGGGACACGAACCCTATCAATGGAGGGGCCTGCGACACCAAAGGCACAAGACCCTGCCCCTGAGCGAAAGCTCCCGGCTGTATAGTCCACCAACACCTGCAATGCTGCCATGGAGATGCAGCCCAACCAGGCGTAAATGCAGAACCACCAGCTAGGCCCAAGAGTAACCACCTAGTGCGCCGGGCTGCTAATCCAAAAGGGAGCCAAGCTAAAAGCACAACTGCAAAAGGACCAAGGCCCATGAAATGGGACACTGAAAGCTCAAAAACGGACTGGTGCCTTCCTCGCAACCACGTACACAAAAGATACAGGCCCCGGGGACCAAGTACTGCTGGAACTACTCAGCACTTGACCGACACCCCTCCCCTTCCCCCCTCCACTCCCCCCCCCCCCTCCGCGGACCACAAGAAATGCTCACCCCCCCAGCCAAGCACATGCACGGGGAGCACACAAAACACCCACCTCGGGAATTGCAGAGCGGCAGAGAAAAGAAACAAACCATGATAAAATACATGCAAAACAGGACAGAAAACTAGCGCGTTCTCTTACATGTCTCTGGATTGCAAAACAAGCAGGCATAGGAAGGTGGGAAGGGCCTTTATTCTATGGAAATTTAAAAAAATACTAGCATGTTAGAGTGCCTCTCCGGAGGCGGGACCGCCTCGTATTGTAGTGACTCATATTGTAAGGACTGGGACGAGGAAGACCTATGAGGGGGTAATGTAGATGTTACTAACCACTCAGAGAAAGTTTGAACTTATTGAATCATTAAATCTTTAACCTTTCGAGACATCGTCATGCCTCGTAAAGGGAGAGAACTTTTAAGTTCAGAAGCGAGAGGGATGCAACTAATGTTGCTGGTGCCATGACTCAGACAGTCGAAAAACACTTACAGTCAATGGGGACTCTGCAAACGTCGATAATTGAGGCCTGCAGAAGTAGTGCACATCCCATCAGGGGCATCATTGAGGTAATTGGTTCAGAACGACAAAGTGGCAGAGAAGAGGGTTATCCATTAGGGACATCTCCCTCTAGTGGTCTTTGTTTCAATGAGCATACACCTCTAATTGTGAAGTGGTCATTGCTATCAATAATCACAGAAAAAAGCTGACTGCTGCTTTATCAAAAAGAAAGAAATAAGTTTGCCACTTCAAGTGATCACATTTTTTTCTTTTTCTCCTGCGATACTGATTGAATCACTCTTTATTTTCTGAATAAGCTCAGAGTATAATCGCTAATCAACATTCTTTCAATTAAATGCAGACCAGATGAAGAGACACAAGTCGTTTTTAACAATTTTATTAAAAATGAGTAAACATTTTGAACAATTTCGTTATTGTTATACTCATTCAGTGATGGCACTGGTTTCAAACACAGGCATACATATTTTTAAGAGTGTTATGTCTTTATGAAACATTAATTGAAAGTTTAACCTTTTCAGAGCCGAGGTTTTGTACACCTCGGTCCTGGAGGTTTTGTCAAAAAATCTGAATTAAGTTGTTTAAACATATGTACTTCTTTGTTCTCAAACAATTTATACGTTTTTTTTCAGCACATTCAGAGCTATACACTGGCCCATGCCCTGCAACAAAACTGCAGTTTAAAGATATAATGAAAAACGTTTTCACATTTCATTTTTTATTAACAAATTTGCTCAATATTTTGTTGCATTTATCTAAGGGTCGAGCGTAAATCCTGGAACACTAACCAAGGAAATGTTTTTCTGAATGTCTGGAGTCCAGCAATAGCAAATAAGGGTGGATTTTTCAAGGTAATGTAGTCTGCACAATATGCAATATTAGCACATATCACAAACTGGGAGAAGAATCAATGTTTGTGGTGCGTGGTTCATGCACTAAGGTCTATGTGGAATGAAAAAAAAAGTCTTATTTTCTAATTCTGTATAATTTATGGAATATATTGGTGCAAGCCAGACCTCATTTGCTCCGGCGACCTAATTGATAGAACACACTGAACTTGATATGTGCCAGATTTTTTGCCATTTTGTTTCCAAAACATGGTCATTTTCTCCAGTTGCCTTCATGCATGAACATATTTCTGCTATGGTTTGACCCACCAAGGCTTCCTGAGCCTTGGGGTTCTGGACATGTATGGGTTTTCCATACGTTCAGGGAGCATGCAGGTAATAAACTGCATGCAGTGCGTTTTGGAACTCGGGAAATCAACTGCAATAGCAATACTTTGCCATTTAGCCACAAGTGTCAGCCTGGGCTGCATGGAATCCTACTGCACCTATATATTTTTAACATCTGCACAGTCTAAGGCTTCATTTTCTGGGTGCCAGATCTCCCTCCACCACACTAGCTGGCTAGGACAATGTGCTGAACAAGATGTTTGACACATTTTAAGCATTTTTTTCCAAAACATATTTCCCTCCGGTCTCTCTCACACAGGAACATATACCTGTCAAAGCTTGATCTCCAATTTTGTTACTCTGGTTGTCCTGAGCATGAGAGCACCACACATCATTGGTTTTCTATGCTTGTTCAATGCCAATGGGATATAAACTTAGGTATAGCATATTGTTGAAATTTGGAAAGACTGCAAATGATTGCCGTTTTAGGCTACTTTTCTTTTGGTCTTACGTATCACCCCTGGGGTGTGTGGAAACATACAACTATATATTTTTAATATCTGCACAAATTAAGGTTTCGTTCAGTGAGTACCAGTCTTACCTCTCCCTGATTGGCTGCCCAGGAGATCACACTGAATATTACATTTGTCTAAATGTTTTCATCCCCTTCAGATCACTTGTGCAGGGACATATTCCTGCCAAAGGTTGACCCCAAACTTTGTTCCCCTTAGTCTCTTGTGCATCAGGAATAAAATGTGTATGGAAAGAAAGAAAAATACTTTATTGTTGATTAATAAAAATCATTACAAACAAAAATAAAAATTATTTTGGATTGTGCCGGAAAGATAATTGTACCAGTTTGATCAATCAATTCTATTATCTTCCAATGACAAACACACATAATACGTTACCGGGAGTAAAATAATATCAAAGATACATTATGTTTCATTTCGTTTCACACAAGACACAAAAGACATCACTTCAAAAATGATGATAAAATGGTCTAAATGGGACTACCTGCACAATTCCCTATTTTAAAATTCATACCTAAAATACCATAGTTAAAGTGCCATAGTTAAAGTGCCATTGTGCAGTTTCTTACATCAAGCAGCATTCTGTATAATTAATAAAAAAATATGACATCTTCCTCAAAAATGGACTTACCCTGGGCGGACAATTCATTTGAAATTGGGATTTTACCTAATTGCCACAAACAATTAAAACCTTTTAACACTTCGATCTCAGAGCCATGCGGGCAACTGCAAAATCAATTTATGGAATTACAGTTGACATTCAGCTTCTTTGGGACTAACAGCATTATCCAGTTAAGCCGATTATTAATTATCAATGTGTGCCTCCAATGTTAGGTGACACACTTTGAGGTTAACATTTTTTCTGCAATAAGGATGAACTTTACAAACTGTAAAGTTAAACGGGCCGATTTCTCAGAGAGGCAAGTTGTGATTGCTTGTCGACATGTTCTCACCCCGATTTCTTTAAAAATGGATTTTAATAAGGCTTTCCTCTCTTCTAACAATTGAGGACAGATGGATACGATATGCAAGAGAGATTCATTATAAAAACCACATAACCTATAGCTATTTGTGGGCCAATTTTGTTCCCATATTGGAGTTCCATCCTTAGTGGGGTATCTCCCAAGACGTAGCAGCATCAATTTGTCTCTTGTAAACGATTTTAAATGGGTTATGAGATACGATTGTGGTTCTAATTTGGTGAATGAGTTAATAACTGACCAGGCGTGTCTCGTTTTAGAGAACTCATTCTTATCCAAAAGAATCGATAGGAAATTAGCTGATTGATTTAATGTCTGTCTATATACCGCTTTGTTCCTAACTACATCTTCAAAGGGAGGAGACTTGAAATTATTTAGACTCTCCGTTAAATAAGATCTCCAACCCTTAGCATGCTCGTACCTCACTATCTCCTGCCAGCATTGGTTCACAAAAGTGCCTGGATCAGAACAAAAAAAAGAATATAACAATTTTAAGAATGCAGATTGTCTTGCTAAAGTTTGTCTTTTCAGACCAAATTCCAATCTAACATTGGCATGCCCGATATTCTTTGGAACCCTAAAAACAGATTTAAAGACTTTTATTTGTAGGTTATCAAGAATTTTCGAGTCTTTGCCTTGAAAAATCACTGAACCATAAGCCAAAGAGGGAATCAGCTTTGCTTTCATTACCTTACGTAAATGCTCGTGGTTTGAACATGCCAACATATCTCTCAACTTTCTAAAAGCAAAGGACAGCGCCGTAGCTTTTGCTTTTAGGTTAATAAAATGCTGTTTAAAAGACAATCTGTCATCGAATGTAATACCCAAATATTTATAAAATTTCACGGTTTCAATATTTAACCCATTAATATTCCATACTCTCTTGTCTGATTTTGTACAACCAATCGTCATTATTTTTGTTTTCTTGGTATTCATCAATAAACCATTCACCGATATATAGTTATTGAATGAGTCTATTAATCTTCTCAGGCCTATAGCAGTGAGACTTAACAGTATAGTGTCATCTGCATACTGTAAGTATTTTATATTATGTCCTGCAAAAGTAGGCGAATGAGCATTAACATTTTTAAAATGTAACAGTAAGTCGGCCATAAAAAGATTAAAAAGACATGCTTCCAAAACGTAACCTTCTTTTAGACCACTGTAAGTTTCAAATTGACGAGTTGTACAACTACCGTCTCCGACTTTAACCTGGACCCACGTATTGGTGTATAGTAATATAATCATGTTGAGCAGTTGATTTGGGATGCCCCATGCAGATAACTTTGCCCAAAGTAAATTACGAGGGATGGAATCAAAAGCGGCCTTAAGGTCGACAAAACAAATATATAACTTTTGCTTTTTATACTTTGCTCTTTCGGCCATTAAAGTCAGCAAGGTCAAGTTCGTGGACGTTGACTCGCCCCTTCGAAAACCAGTTTGGAATGTTGGAATAATTTCTTCTTTTGCGGCCTATTCTTCCAAGTCATTCAACAGACAGCTTGAGAAGACTTTTGCCTTCACATCTGTTAAGGCGATCAGCCTATAATTAGCTGGATTGTCTTGTGGGCCACTTTTATAGATCAGTTGTATTATACTTCCCTGCCATGATTCAGGGGCCATTTTGGTTTTTATAACGTCGTTAAACAAAGGTGTTAAAATTTCTGACCAAAGATCTATCTTTGTCTTGAAGATGGAATTTGGGATCCCGTTGGGGCCTGGCGCACCATTTGAATTTGATCCTGCTTATTGCCATTTTGATTTGTTCTATTTGCCATGTCTCCATGACTTGTGGTTCAGCTTCAGTGTGATGTTGATCGATTCTGTTCATTCCGCTGTCATCACTACTTAATGGGCTTAACATGTGGTGGACGATGTTATTGCTAACAGCTGTGTCAGAAGAGGCCCCATATAGGTTAAGAATAAGGGACGCCCAGCATGATTCAGGGATATTGGCACTGTTCGCTCTTCTACTACCGTGTTCAAGATTATTTATTATACCCCAGAATGCTTTCAAATTTTTCGTTTTGCAGGCATAGTGCAACTTAGTCCATATTCCTTCATAATACGTATGTTTGGCTTTCCATACATCATTTTTGTATGATCTTCTCAGACATTTTAGATTGCGCAATTCCAAAGATTTTAGGGCACCATTCGATTTTCTGAAGATGGCCCTTATTGCTTTATTAAGTTCCCTTTTTGTTGGAGTAACCTAATTGTATACCATCCTGATCTTTTGGGCCTCATGATTGACCCTCTTGATTTAGTTGAAGAAGGAAAGCAATCCAAAAGGGAAACACAAAGAGAGGGCCAGATATCTACCATTGACGTCCCTTGTCTTTTCTCAGTTAGCGCTATAGCAATTGCAGATTCTATAAATGCCCATATTTCCATCTGGTTTCTTGAGTCCCACACTAACCTTTTCAGGTTGTAATCCATTGACCCGGTTACCATAGATCTTACATCGCGCAAATGAGGGACCAATAGTACCATAGAAATTGTTTGTGGATTATTGTCACTTTCTATCCTGGGGATCACTTGATAATCGTGGAAAGAAGATACTAGATCCTTTGAAATGATGGTGTAGTCAATAATGGAGAGTTGTCCTGACTTTTTGAATGTTGGTACACTCTTATTGGAATTTTGTGAGGCTTCCTGTAATACCGTAAGATTGTATTTGTTAAGCTGAGAACGACACATCTGTATTAATGCTCTACTTGGTTTGTCGGCGTGATTTTTGGACAACAAGTGCATATTAAAGTCTCCTGAGATGATTAACATGGTGGCTGGATATTCGTGATACAAGATTTGGACTACTTCCCAGAGTGCGGTAAACTGGTATGTTTTAGCTGTGCTTTTTGTGCTTAAATAAACATTTATAAATATTACTGTTTGATTGAAATCTATTTTAATGCACAGGAGCCACGCTAGCTGAAAGTCAATTTCATAGTGCTTGATATCCAGGGTCAGTGACACATAGGTAGATAAGCCACCACTTGCGCGACCAAAAGCGGACGAGCGGGATGCGAAATTCGTATACTCATAATATCCAATAAGAGGTTCTTTATCCATATTCCATGTTTCCTGAAACATTAAAACATCAAAGTCCTTTATAAATGTTACCGTGTCCTGGTCCTCAATTAAGGTTTTTAGGCCGTTAGTATTCCAAGAGCAAATATTAAAAAATTTAGTAACGTTGATTGAACTTTTTAAGCATCATACGTGCACTCTAGTCTTCCATTTAGTGAGAATTTTTGGGAGCCAGGCCCAGTCATCATGAACTGCTCTGTTTTTCTTAAGCTCCTCACAGACTCATGTGCTCGAGTTGCAGCTTGTGACTTTGATCCCAGAAGACAGAGCCGGGTTAAATAGAGGACCTATGGCTCCTTTTAAAATCCTAGTAAGGCCTCCTGAAATTTTGGTTGTGGTGGGGTTTATTGTAGCAGGGCTCTTTGACATTTGCTTTGGCATCAATAGAGTTGGATATTGATTATCATTGCATTTCCGCAATTCAATGCCCCATTTCTCAAATTGTGAGCTATTTTCTAAAATTTTAATAACGGTCTCATCGCAGTGCCAGGTTGTATAAGACACCTCTTTGGTAGGATTATTAGAGTCTTGTTTAAATTCGACCGAATCTAAATCATACGATGTTAAATCGTTAAGCTCTAGGATTGAGTTAAAAAATTTCAGAATATTACCACGGTTCAAAATGCCGTGAGAGCCCCTTGAAGTGTACTGTGGGATGAATATTAATTTCATAGAGGAGACTGAGTACTTGTTACTCACTGGCTTTCCTTTTTTTGTATGACCACCAATCTTAGGTGATAACGGCGAACCTTGGGTATTCCTATCTCCGAGTCCAATCTCTTCAGCATCAGATGGACCTGCATAGTTGCATGATCGTGGAAATGCCGGGAGCTGTATATTGATTGGGATGGTTTCCGGTAAGACAATGTTATTATTAAGTTGCTTCCCTCTGACCGTATTTTGCACTGCACTCTGCCGGTTACCACTTCCTGGAGGGGACCGTTGTGCCAGACCTTGTCCTAGCACATGAGAGTTTGATACTTCGATTAAGTGTGGCATTATAGGCTCATGGGCTACGTCAATGGGAGAAGCTGATGCGGCTGTTGCATTTGCACATGGTATCGACCCATCCGTTGTTTTACCCCGACGAGATTCCAAAGATTTAAACATTGGATAGATATCTTTTGGATTAGGAAGCGGACTGGCATTTGTAGCTTTCTTTAGTTTCTTTGTTTTGTTGTGGGCTTTTCTTAATCTTTTCCTTGCTCTTTTGGTTAGCCCTTCTTGAATTGCATTGGAGGATGAGACCAAATTATTGGTAGCTTGGGGAGCATTGACTTCTGGTGCTGATGGTTGCTCAGTGGGTTTGTTTCCTTCAATAGAATCCAGAGATTTCTGTTGGCTACTTTGTATACTTTCTTCCCTTGTTGATTGATTTTCTCTTTCTATCTCCTTCCTTATGGATGGAAATCTATTCTGTTGCTGGTCTTTACATCTATGATGGCCTTTTATATTTGTTATCAATTTTTTTTCCAATCCCATTTTTTCCTGTATGTTCGTAGTTTCACTAAGGGTTGCCACAAATAAAACTTTAGTATCAAGGCAATGCCCGTGATCATGATCAGTTGTGCCTGCTTGATCTTTAACCATTCTATCCGACACTGTCTTGACCTCTGCTACCACAGACCTCACTATGATTGGTAGCTCTGAAATTTTGTCGATCATATGAGCACAGGTGCATGAGATCAGTTGGTTGTCTTTATCAGATTGTGCCTTTACTACCAAATTTGATAGATGGAGTAGCTTGGTATCTATCCCGGTAACATAGAGTGCCAGCGTGTTTAGTAAAACCACTTGGATGTTCAATTTGACTGAGTGGAAATTAAGAGCATTGGTAACAGTGTCCATAGTGTTAAGCAGACTGCCCCATATTCCATTTTCGGGCTCTTTTTTCTCCTCTGTAGCACAAGCACCATCCCGAAGGTTTTCATCGTATTTAGCTAATAGTGAAAGGCCTGCTGAGTTGAGAGGGTTAATCAAGGAGTCGACTTGCTCTACCTTGCTTTGACCATTCAAAGTAAGCATATTCTCTAAAGAATTTTTCTTCGGGACCAAGGTCTGCTTATGATCATTGATAGTGATACCAGCTTCCAAAGTTAGACTAAAAGGATCCTTTTTGTTTCTAGCCCCACGGTCCTTTGGACTTGAAGACCTTTCAGGTATCATATTTTGGCGACCACGACTGTGTCTGGATTGAACAAGACAAGAGTGGGTGCCCGGATAGAAGAAGACAAGAAAACCTCATCACTTGTTTTTTGATCAGGGCTGGATGATATATTAATCACAGGGTTGATCAAATTTTGACTAATGTCCTGATATATTCGAGGAGATGGATCTACATTGGGGCCTGTCACAGACTTTATCTCCAGCACAGATAATGATGAAGGATCAGGATTAATTGCACATCCGAGTCCACTGGATGTACTTATTTGTCGAGGCCCACCTATTTGGGCATGGGGGCATGAACCTGAGCTTTTACCAGATGTGTGCCATTGATTTTTGCTTTTGGCAGGAACACACTGTCGACGAAATACAGGGACTGTTGTCAACTTGTAAGCGGTTACTTTCCACTTCCTTATTCCCTGAAAGAAATATGGCATTGTCAATCGTACACCCTGGGTTAGGTCTTGAGGCTTGCTTTATTGCAACTTTGGTCATAGCTGCTTGTGCTCCATGTATTCCACAGACTAAAGTGCCTTCTCCGGGATCTTTGTTTACGTTATCAAGTTTTTTAAAATATCCTGTGATAGTTGGTTGGCTAATCCCATTATGACATTTTGAATATTGATCATCTTCAGGAGAAGTTAACTATAGTGCTGCTAAATTATCTGATTATGTTTCTCCTAGTGAAGTGCTTAGGCTGCTATGCAGGATTCCCTCACCATTCTCGCCATTCTTTCTCCGCCGCTTTATTTGAGGTTGGGGAAGTGTCCCACGCAGCTGACTCGACCTCATATCAGTGATTACTCAAGGGGTCAGAGGATTTTATAGAGTGTAAAGAAATTCCAACTAGACCAGTTAAGCTAAAAGCGAGTGCAAGGGGGCTTCGGGGAGCCTCTTCCACTTCCTGCACTTTAGACTCCCCTTTCCCTCCTCCTTTCACCTCCACTCCACCACACCAACTCCTCACCTTTGGTGTGTTGGTCTCAATGTGCTGTGGGTTGTAGTGGGTGGGCTTTTTTGAAGAATTGGAGGTTCTTAGGGTTTTATTTTTTTTTGGTCAGACCAACTCTTCCACCGCTCTGGATGCTTCTAAGTACTTTACTGTAACTGAACCCCAGTGCATGGGAGCCACTAAAAGGCCGCAAACCACACCCAACCTAGTTGGGCCGTCTCCACAGCCTGTTATGGCCTGTGCTCTGCTGCCCACTAATGGCAGCCGCGCTCACCTGGTGGGTTTATTCTGTCATGGCAAGTCTTGACAAATTCCAAAGTGACGCAGAGGAGTAGAGAGAAAATACCACCGTTGCCTCTGCTGCAGCTGTGCACATGTCCCTCCAATAGGACCTCACCGATCTCGCGGAACTCGGAACAATGGAAACTCAGGCGGATATAAATCTGTGGGGAAACGGCCGGCGGAGGGCCGGCGGGGGGCTGGTGAGGGCCGGGTGATCCAGCCGGAAACCAAAGGCCGCCGAGCCACCACCGAGCTCACAAGCACCGCAAGCCGCTGCTGAGCTCACAAGCGCTGCCGCCACCACTGCCGACCTCACAAGCACAGGCACCGCCCCTCATAGCGTAATGTTGCGGAACACAGAGAAACGTCACCGCACCACGTGTATGGATTTTCTATGGATTCTGGGTGGCCACAGTGCAATAAAATATGTGTAGTGCATTGTGGAAATTCAGAATGAAACTGCAAGCAGAATTTCAGTTTAGGCTGCCTATTTTTAGTTGCAGGTGTAACCTCTTAGCTGCATGGAAATCCCACAATCATGTATTTTGATATATACACATCCTAAGACTTCTTTTGCTGGGGTCCAGACCTCTCACACCCCGGTTCGGTGGCCAGTAGATTGCTCTGAACATGGTGTTTGTCAGGTTTTTTGTATTCTTTCCAAAAACACAGTCATTGCCTCCAGTTTCCCATTAGCAAGATCATATCCCTGACCAGGCTTGCCTCCCAACTTTGCTTCTATGAGTCTCTTGAGATTTGGAGCACCAGGCATGTGTGGGTTTTCTAAAGGTGATTTGGTTTTATGGGTCCGTTATGTGGCATAAAATCGTATGTCTGTGCCCCCAAAAGGAGCCAAACTCTGTGGATTTTTTCTTGGGAAAATATAAAAATATCCAGCCAATGTCTGGTTCTTTGGTGGGGCATAAACAAAGAGCTCCTTCATTCCACAACTTTTATTCTGGACAGAAATGTATTGTGGAATGAAGGAGCTGTGTGAAACTAAATGAAGAAGTGGCGATTGTAAGTGGAGGGACTGAAACAATATTTGTCCATCACCTTCGAATTCCCATCTCCTGGTTCATTTGCTCAGATGGTGTGGTGAAAGAGATAGTGGGAGGTAATATGGGAGAAACTGGCATGGTCTTCCTCTCCCTCCCATCTCACTACCTTCCTCAAACAGAAGAAAGGGGGCCATGGCTTAGAGGAGCTTGGGGCAGTGTTTTGTGCCCTTAGCTCCTGCCATAGCTCCACCTACCGGATCGTTCCTTGGATGGACCAGTGAAGTTCTAGGGAATCGTTCTCAGGTCCATTCCATATGAGTGTAATGTCATTAATGATGTCACTTTCATATAAATGACGCAGCCTGGACATGAGCACTGGGACATCTCATTCAGGTGTTTGTTAGTGCCCAGAAGAAACCTGGCACCAGCTAACTTCCACCACTCTAAAAAAAAGAGTAGCTTGTCCCAATTTGGGGGGATTGAGGAAAAAAATTTAAATGCCTATGGCTGCTAGGGCCCTTGGCTGTAATGACGTACATGTGCTGAAGACAACCGTTCATGACTTATTGGTCCTAAGGCTTAGGGCTAGTGTTCTGATTGGTTAGGGTTAGGGTTCCCATTGGCCGAAGGTGTCACCTGATCACCAGGGCTAATAAAGCTTAGGACTCAGGGCGTCTCAGACCGGGTGTCGAGGCTAAGGGCTGAGAGGACAAGGGCAGTTGCCTGTTTGGGCCTGTTCTGGACTAATCAGGCCTAGGGCCAGAAATGCTACCCTTTTTTCCATTCACCAGCACACACCTTAACCCATCCACAAACATCTTAACATACTCACAGCAAATGCACTCTACTCATTTACTACAAACAAGCCCTAACCACATTTCATTGTCTCAACAACCACTACAAAACCCCACAAACCACACCTATACACCCTTCTACTCCAGCTACCACACAATGGCAATATCACTCTCACACAAAACAACACTCTGTCCTGTACCACTAACAAATCCACACATTGCCAACACAACACAGTGTCACCCTATACATAACTTTAATCCATCCAGACACACACTCCCTGTTCATACAAAGCACCAGTTCTACCCTCTACTTACTCCTAACAGACCCCTTTCTGTCACCACCAAACCTATACTCAGCCCTCCATCATTTCATCCACCAACACCCTCCTCCTCTTTTTACCAAAAAAACACAACCAAGCAACCCTTACGCTCCACTCCACCACACATACTCCCTCTTCCAGCTATCAAATCTAACACACTCATAACTCTTGTCCATCCCCTCTCAAACACCATATACACTCTTTTCCAAAACACATCACCATCCCCTTTACCATTCAACTTCCACTCACCAACAATACTTTGCATACAAATCCTTCCCAGAAAACCACTACATCATCATCTCCTCTCACTACTTCACAAAAACAAAACATTACACACACACCAGCACATCAAAATCTCACACAAATACTAATTCATAATACATTCCATCACAAACTAGAAACCTACACCCACTCCCACCCTCCTGATACACTAATATTACACATCAACACAGCAACTCTTATTCAATCGCCTCTCGTCCATTGGACAATTTAGAGTCTTAGTTACAACATGACCCACATGCTGAACCACCACCCCTAACTCATACACCTTCAACCCTAAACAAACGCAAACAAAATAAACATGCCACTCTTCACAGCTTCGTATCTCTATGTTTATTACACAACAAGGCTACTCTACAAAAACAACACAGCTCGCCAACTCGCTCTCAACCACCATTTCCACCACGTACACACACAGACCCATCAAAATGCCTTCTAAGCCTGCTGGACGAGGAATACGATATAGAAAGGCAAAACTATTGCCATCCTCTTATAGCTAATACCACCACTAATTACATACCTGCTACAGGTTCAAAAAATACTGCTCACTCTTCTACAAAACAAAGTCACACCATCACCAAAACAGAATCTCCAAACTGCCAACTAATAAATTATCGATCATACTCTAAAAACATCTAAGATCTACTCGCTGATACACAACCTGACTTACTCTTCATAACTGAATCATGATCGGGAAATGACTTGGCTCCAGAGTTGCATGAATCCATTCCTCTAGGCTATCAAACTATCAAACAAAATGGTATAGGCAAAAGAGGTGGTGGTCTAGCTGTTATATTCAAGCAAACAATAAATCTATCTAAAGCATACAACATCTCCACACAAGGCTGTGAGGCCCTCTTCACCAGATGCAACCCTACACTATCTTCCTCCTGTAGCTTCCTTCTCCTTTACAGGCCTCCACCTAGAAATGCAACATTCCCAGAAAAAATTCTAGACACAGTTTCAAACCTGATAAAACTACACTCCAACCTATGCATTCTTGGTGACCTAAACATTTGGTTTGACAAACCCAATATGTCCCACCCAAAAACCATCATCACTGGCCTAGACACACTGGGCCCGATACACAGAGGTAAATGTAGATGTTTGGTCTAAACTTAGACCCAACGTGTAAGTTTACGACTTTGGGAATTCACAAAGGGCATTTACGAGTTTTATCTTTATGTCCGCACTCGGGGAGAATCTCCACCCCGAGTGCGGACATAAAGATACTACTCATAAATGCCCTTTGTGAATTCTCAAAGTCGTAAACTTACATGTTTGGTCAAGTTTAGACCAAACGTCTAAGTTTACCTTTGTGAATCGAGCTCACTGAACCTACATCAGATTGTCAACAAAACCACACACATCGCTGGACACATCCTAGAAGTCCTTTTTGCAAATCCAGAACTAGTTACCTTTCAAACGATTACTCCAGTCACATGGTCAGCTTTCCAACATAAAACACCACAAAGCAACACATCTAAATCCACCTTATGTGCATCCACTTATCGACTGTGGACCAAACTCAATTTTGAACACTTAGCAAAACAACTAACATCCAACACAAATCTAAGCACAATAAATTCCATGTAAAAACTATATGAGTGGCTTCCTGTAGCCTTTTGATATCCAAATACCACTCAGAATAGAAAACAAGACAAAAGAAAACAGGCACCTTGGAGAAGCAGATTTAAAAGAGATAAAACAGCAAATTAGAAAGTTGCAACGCACCTGGCTAAAAACAAACAGCAATAACACAAACTTCACTTATAGAAACTTAACAGATTATACAAGTCAGCAATCAAAAAAGCTAAAAAAAAAAGGTACTATTCAGACAGAATTTAAAATTCTAAATGTGCAAATAAATAATTTAAAAAAATTGTCACAGAATTTTGTAAACCTAAATGCATAGAAGGAACTCATCCCATTACTCAAGAATTCACTGACAAACTGGCAAATCAGTACACAACTGAAGCATATTCATTGGATTCCTATTTAAAACAAAGCAAAACCACCAGCACCAACCCCATTCCAAAATATCCCTCCAAGAGTAGGCTAACCCACCTCTGCATTCCTTCAAAGAAATATCACAAAGTGAATTTATGGTGCTGGTCAAAGCAAGCAGGCCTGCCGTCAGCCCTTCTGACCCTTGTCCACCAAAAATCTTCAAGAACATTCTTCTAACCACCTCTGCTTCCAAACCAGTAAGAAGAATCATCAATAATTCCT
Source organism: Calotriton arnoldi (assembly GCA_963921515.1). Taxonomy (NCBI): domain Eukaryota; kingdom Metazoa; phylum Chordata; class Amphibia; order Caudata; family Salamandridae; genus Calotriton; species Calotriton arnoldi. Next base: position 370,969 of record CAWUFW010006693.1, on the reverse strand, counting down.
TAACTATGGGAATCTTTCCAGAAGACCTCAAAAAGGCATGCATATGCCCATTATTAAAGAAAACAAACCTGTACCCGCTTGACCCCAACAACTACAGGCTGTTTACAAATGGGCCTTTCCTGGGCAAACTGATCGAAAGAGCAGCATTCTCCCAGATGTCACAATTCATTGAAGATAACTCCATACTTTCTGACTTCCAAACAGGATTCCATTCAGGAAACGGCACAGAATCTGCCCTCATTGCCATCTGCGATGACCTTAAGAACACAGTAGCCTGGAAAGGGGTTGGTGCACTACTTCTCCTGGACCTCTCAGCTGCCTTTGATACAGTTAACTATGATACTCTAATACAAAGACTCCACGAAGCTGGCATAAAAGGAACTGCTCTAGACTCGAACACATCCTAACTTTAAAACAGAACAAATGTCTCCATTCTCCTCCTTTCTCATCCAAATCGTACTTCACAAAAGCAGGTATCCCTCAAGGCTCTAACATCTCACCCATTCTTTTCAACATCTACATGAAGTTATTACCGGCAATGATCAATGAATTTCACCTTACATGCTATAACTATGCAGATGACACACAAATACTCCTTATACTAGAAAGCCCCAAAGTCATTGGAAACTCTCAAATTTTCAGTTGCCTCAGAGCCATTGATCAGTTGATGACTTGGAGCCATCTCAAATTGAATGCTTTCAAAATGGAAATACTCACATTTGGTGATTTTATGACCCATTCACCGCCTAGCCTGACGATCTGGTAACACCTCATAATGTATCTAAGGAAGTAAGAAGCCTTGGAATTACCATGGACTCCAAGCTATCAATGAATGCACAAGTGGGCAAATTAGCAAGATCAAGTTACATTGCTATGAAAATTATACAACGCATCTTCCCCTACCTGGGATTTCCACACAAAGTCAAAGCTACTATCTCTCTTGTACTGCTGAAATTTAATTACGCCAATGGCCTCTGCCATGGATCATCTTTATAAACTATCAAAAGACTACAATGGATTCAGAACTCTGCTGCCAGACTACTCCTACATGTAAAGCCACAAGCCCACATCTCCCCTGCCTTGAGGGCCTACATTGGTTACCGGTTGCCAGAAGATCCACATTCAAGCTGCTTTGTATCACCCACAAAGCAAATACATGGAACAAGGACACTTTTCATCAGGAGTAAAATCACAAAATACATTCAACAAAGGAACCTCCTCTCCAGATTGGCACCTCGCTTCAAAATCCCACCATACAAGAAAAAAACCATAGGTGGCACATCCGTCTCTGTTCAAGCAGCCAAACTATGAAACTCATTACCCCAAACAGAAGATCCACGGATAACTATCTTATCTTCAGAAGATTACTCAAGAGTTGGCTCTTCCCCTACATAACCACCATACTCAAACATAAATGCATAGCATATCCCTGTATAAACAAGCATTTAGTTTGATTGAATATATGTATCGAGATATGTGTATTCCTTTGTAGAAATGTGTATAGTAATTATGTTTATAAATATATAGATATTCTTTAGGTCTGCTTAACAAATGTACATATTACTTAGGGTTATATTATTCTATGTTTAATAGGTAGATGCTTATGGGTCTCAATTTATTTATCTATCACAATATGCACATTTTATCACAACTATTTATCTACAATTGCTTCACTATTTAATTATTGAAAAGAAAAGAAAAATAAACATACAAATAAATTAGCTTAAAATACAACACTTAAAAAGTCTGAGTTTATTAAATACAACTTAAATTTTGATATATTCCCTTCCTTATACATGTATACCTTCCATGTACTTATGTATCTAAATATTTATTACTTTACTCCTACTATAAAAAAAAATTTAAAAACACATTTGAGTCTCTTCAATGCGCTATCCTATATTCCACCCTATACCTCTCACAATTTATTCTCTAGCTCCACTCTCTGACTCTTCCCTCCTCTATCTCTCCTTGCACCACCCCAAACCTCATTTTACTATTACAACCTCCCAAGCAAACCCTTCCCTCATGTATCTCTCCTTCGACTCATCTGAGACCTCATTATACTACTAAAATCTCCCTAATCGATTTCTATTTTTTTCTTTTTTTGTGTTTGTTTTTTCTTTTTCTTTATTTTAATTTTTGCTTTAAATGATTTTTAATAATATAAATATATTTAAAAAAATCATCAAATCAGCTAGCCGAGACACGGAACAACATAAATTACATGTCCAAATAGAAAATGAAAGCAAGGCTTACATTTTTTTGTTTTTTAAGATACATAAACATGCAGAGGGGAACGACGTGGTGAGGAAAACCAAGAAGAGAGAAAGCAAAATAAAGCACTTTTGTCCTGGGTAGGAGTCATACTCACTAGCCACAATCTGAATGGATCCCAGATCTGGCTCAGTCTCCACCTTCCTGGATCATTCTCAATTAATTCCATTTCCAACATGCTAATATTGAGAAATTCTCTCCATCAGATCCATGGACTTGGAGGTTCACTAGAGAGCCATAAACGTGGCAGAAACCAGTCTGGACAGAGAAATAGGGGCAAAATATATACTGGCTAAAGGGGAGGAATGGCCGGTGAATGTCCGAGCATAATCTTCTTCGAGTCAGTTGCAACCCGAAGATTCGACATAGCGTACATCTTTCCAAAAACAAATTCCCAGAATAGACGAATGGCAGGGCAGGAAGCGAAAACATGAACCCCATTAGCCCCCTCCAGGCCACACCGGAAGCAACAATTCTCCTCCTGTAGTTGCATAACAAAGAGACGATGGGGAGTATGATGCAGATTGTTAATACATTTAAAATGATGCACCTTAATACGCGATACGTTCAATGCCGATTGCACCAGAACATTGAGACACTGCAGATCACCGCCCGTTACTTCTGAATTAAGGAGTTGGATCCACTTGTTCGCTCTTAGAAAAAACGGAGCAACGGATTGATCATTAGATGAGGAATAAATTACCCAATAAACCAGCCCAATATTTCTCTTCATTGAAGCCTTCTTTATTAGCTCCAATAAAGAATAATCGAAGAGCCCTATCTTATCTTCTTTTAGGGGGAAACAGCGTTTACAACGCTGTCATTACATCGCAGTGCTATTACAACGCGGTCGTTACAACGACCGCGTTGTTAGTATGCAATACCTTTACATCGCAAGTCATGAGAACGACTTGCTCTAGGGGGCGCTAAGGTATTGGAAATGAATTCCAACACCTTCCCTACTGTTGCACAAACTGGAGTAGGAATAGTAAATAATACTATTCCTAAGTACAGCGCGCCCCCTACAGCAAGTTGTTCTAATGACTTGTGGTGTAAAGGTATTGCGTACTAACAACGCCGTCGTTGTAACGACCACGTTGTAAAAGCACGCGATGTAATAGCATGCGTTGTGATATGCTATATTCCTTTTAGGCTTGAAATAAAATGCCATAACTGAAAATATCTATAAATACAAGTATGGGGAAGAGAAAACTGTTGCTGTAAGTTCTCAAGAGAGAGAAGAACATCCTCCTCAAACAGTTGGCCAAAGATGAGAAGATTAGCTCTCTCCCAAAATTCCTGGAAGCTGTCATGAACACAGGAGGGTAGAATGGGATTATACCCTTGGGGCCAGATGTATCAAGCAAAATTGCGTTCGCAAACGCCGAAATTCGAACGCAATTGTGCTTAGTGGTATGTATTAAGGCAAAACTGCCTAGCAAAATAAGGAATCGCAAAATTTGCGATTCCCTATTTTGCGATTGCATTTAAGGAATCGCAAATTGCGATTCCTTAAATCCAATGTAAGAAGCACCAAAAAAAGTGCAATTTGGCCTTAAGGAATCGCAAATTACCACCAACTTCAAGTTGGTGGTAATATGCGATTTCGTTGAAAAATGCACTTTTTAGCATTTTTCAAAGTGCCATGTGGCGCACATACTTGCCCTTAGGGCATGTTTGTGCGCCACATGTGCACACATACATATTTCGGGGTGCAACAGGGTGTCAAAAGGACACCCAGGCACCCTTGAAATTGCATTCTCAATTTGCGATTCTCTAATTGCGATTCGCAAATTGAGAATGTCTTCCCATTCATTCCTATGGGCCTCTACGCCCATAGGAATGAATGGGAAGGTATTCCTTAATTGCGAATCGCAATTTGCAATTCGCAATTAAGGAATATTAAGGAATCGCAATTATTATTGCGATTCCTACATACATAGCATTTTGCGATTCCTTAATAGCAATTCGCTAAAATTCGCTATTAAGGAAGCGCAAATGCAATCCTTGATACATCTGCCCCTAAGTGTGTAAGCTGGTTAACCAAATAAGTGTCAGAGAAGATACGCCAAAGAGAGCCCCAAATAAGATGGAAACCTTGAGGGTCTTAAAACGAGTTCTCTTGAAATACTGTGTGTCCACAATGCTGACCTAAGGGGTCATTGATTCGCCCTGCAGCAAATATTTTGTAAACTTGCTCCCTTGTTTCCAAGGCCCCACCCCAGAACTAAACAATGTTGTGAAAAAAGGAGGTCAAATAGTAGAACCAAAGAACAAGGAGCAACACCCCGCCTGCCTCCTTGGACTGTTGTAAGAGCTGGATCTTACAATGAGGCTTCGTATAGCCCCACATAAACCACTGCCATGAAGTCTCTATTTTAGAAAAAAAGGCCACCGGAGAAAAAGAGGGAGACAACAAAAAAGTTAAAGATACCCCGGGAGAGTAATCATCTTAATAAGTTTGCAGCGGCCAGTCAAGCCCAGATGTAGTGGTTCCATTTAGCAAATACATTGGCAGTATCCAAATATAGCTACCATAGTTATTCTCTATTACGTCTGCAAAGTGGACAGATAGGATTACCCCCAGATACACCGCATACTGTACCCATTTTCATCCTGACCGGAAGAGGACACATTAGACAAAACTTGCTTCTTGTCTGAATTTAGCTTGTAGCCCGAAACTTCTCCGAATACTTGAGCAGCTACCAGTACTGCACGTAAACATGTGATCGGGTTGGGCATTAAAACTGTTAAATTGTCAGCATAAACCATAACCTTGACTATGTAGCGATATATTCTCAAGGGCAAGATCTTTTCAGACCGTTTAAGGATTTGGATGAAAGAGTCTATGTATAAGGCAAATAACTGGGGGGAGAGAAGTCACCCCTGCCAGGTACCCCGAGAAATGGAAATAGAGTCTGAGAGTAAACCCGAGCAACGGATCCTTCCTTTCAGGCCAGAAAAGAGGTGACAGATTCTATAGTTGAAGAGAGAGCCAAGACTCGCGGTCTCCATGACACCCAAAAGGAACTTGGAGGAGACCCGATTGAAGGCCTTCCCAGTATATAAAAGAATTATGCCTACCCTCATCCCACCAAAGAAAACTGTCTCCACCACCGCTATTGCCGTATTTACATGCGAAATTATAGCACAGGTTGGAATGAAACTATGCTGGTTTGGATTGACCACCTCCGCACTAATTACAGACAACTGATTCACGAGAACTTGTGTATAGATTTTAGAGTCAGCATTGATTAAGGACATTGGGCAATATGACCTGCAAAGCGTAGGCTTTTTCCCTTTTTTGGGAAAAATAACAATATAGGTCTTCCCCCAAGACTCGGGGACCTGATCAGACAAATCAAAGGAGTCAAACAGGTCCCAGAGTACCAGAGCCAGAATCTGCAAGAAGATCGAGTAAAATTCCAGCGGAATCTGATCAGGGCAGGAAGCCTTCCCTCTGGTAAGAGAGCCAATAGCATTGTTCACCTCCATAAGAGTGTCAGGCACTTCTAATTTTAAGTGCTGAGTATGACTCAACTTATGATGGAGATACCGCTCCACATATCTAAGAATATCTTCGGCGGGAGAAGAACAATTATCTCGATAGCGGTCTTGGTAAAACCGCCGAAAGACATCTCTAATGGCCTCTGGGTCAGCCATGAGCTCCCCATTCACACCCCTGTTCTGTTGAATAGTGTTCGAACTGGATCTATCTCTTATTGTAAAGGAAAGGAAACGGCCCATTTCTTTGCTGTTCTCAAAATTAACCATTTGCCTGACACGTCCATTTTGAACATCCCGATCCCAAATCTGTTTTCTGAGAGAGGCCCTGAGGACAGTAGACTGCGCAAGAAGGCTTTTAACTTGGGATCCATCCTTCACGATTAAGCTATATCCCATGTTAAATTCTAGAGAAATGAGCATCTGTTGAGCAGCAATTTCCTCCGCCATTCTCCATTGAGGAGAGGCAAATTGCAAAGTTTGCCCTCAACAAGAAGCTTTTAGGGCATCCAATACCACTGGAAGTGATGCTGAGCTGATATTGAACTCTAGAAACTCCCGTAGATGGGAGTTCATGTAGAGAATATAGCCATCCATAAGTAATAGTTTGCATTCGAATGTCCATCCCGAATCCCTGACATCTGAATTGGATTGCTAAGTTGAATAAACATAGATAAGGAGTTGTGTCAGAAAGAACTCATCGATTGAGTACCAGCTTGGAGGATGAATCCAGCGTCCTACTAACCAAAAACATGTTTAACCGTGACATTACCCTTTGGGGAAGAATAGAACTGAAATCCCGGTACATTGGTTCTCTCAAATCACCAGAGGTTAACCAGAGCATATGAGGAGATCATCTGACGAAGCGCTCCCCTGAAGCAAGGCTTACCCAATGTGCTGAACCCGCCGACAACTGATCAGGAGTTGAAAGCTGAGATGCCAAATCTCAGATAGGGCATAGCGTCACATTAAAAATGCCACAGACAGCATAGGGTAGTGGCCAGAAATGGAGCTTGGCCAAAAGAAAATCCAGAACCCTCAGTCATCCGCATTCGGCCCATAAACCACACATATAGTAAAGCAAACCTTATCCTTCTGGGGCCAAGTGGTGTGTTAGGTATATAAATCATCATCGGATCCCTGACTTGCTGCAGCACAGAACACAAGATATGTTGGTGCATGCCAGATGAAAAAGTTACCATTTGTTAGAAACAGGTAGCGTGGTGCAGAGCGGGCGGGCCAAACTCCGGAGGAAATGTGTAAAGCATCTGCGCAGCACACTCAGGCGACACACCAGGCACCCTACAAAAAGAGACCACACCAGGTGATGTGAAAATAACTTGTGTATTGTGACATAAACACGTCAGAATGTAATCACGGTTGCATATACATTGTGCCAACCGGCACTGGGTAGCAATTTACATGGGGATTATTTACAGGGCAGCGCCAATCGGGCCGCTGCCAAAACCATCGCTCGTACAAAGGGATGAAGGTAAAGTCCATTAATAATAAATGTATATCCGCCAGTAACCTCTGGCAAGATCGTGCCTTTAGCGTCAATGCAATAAACATTAGACATAAACCTAAAGCATCAATACATTAGCACAAGGCATAACTTTAGGCATGACAACCTCATTAGGCCTGAAGGCATAACCATTAGCATTGGGCATAGTATGCAGAACACCAACACTGTACACATTAGGGGCAGAACTCCAACGATGTAAGCCTTGGGGGGAAAAAGAACATCAGGCATCACCTTTAGGTTTGGAAACACATTACGCATAGCATTAGCCTGTAGCCACCTTATGCAGTAAAACAGATGAGGCATAAATGCAATATCATTAGTGTAAAGACACGTTAGGCATACATCCTGGCATTAGGCATCATCAAATACAGTAGGCACCAATTCTGGGGTATAAACACCTTATCCTGTAGGCATCATCAGGGCATACCCTCCTTAACAGGAATGCATTAGGCGTAGAACTAGGGACATAAATTAGCCAACATATTCTGCATAACCTTAGCATAAATCACCTGTGCATAAATCATAAGAGGCGCTAGGCCTCACAAGCATAAGCCCCGGTCGCCCCAATCGGAGGCACAACACTCTTAAACTGGGCCCAGGCCAACTGGCCTCTCTCAGGGGCTCAGAAGCCCTACGTCCCGCAAAGTCAGGGCTGGCTGCAAGGGCAGCGAAAACAAAGGTGCGCAAAGCGCTAAGGAAGGAGGGTCTCTCACTCCTCTCTCTGTTCTCCTGGGTAATCCAATGCCCCCAATGCGTGGCAGCTGCCCCCTGTCCTGCGGGGTAGCTGGGTAAACCCAACAAGCACTGGCGCCAACAATGCAGCGATGGGAGCCCCACTCCGGGCTCTAACAGGAATCTGCCCACAAGAACACTGGCACGGTGGAGCCCCTCTTCTGGGACTCTAGAATTTCCCAAAATGCCTCTGTCGTGCAGCTGAGGGAGGAAACAAGTACTGGGCACGTTGGAGCCCCCCTCCTATGGGACTCTAAACACAACCAATGCCCTCCAAAGAATACGGGCACCGGGGGCGGGCACCGACAATGTGCCCCGACATACCCCCCAACCACAGGATGACTGAGCCCCACTCACCGGCAGTCTGAGGCCCCTCTGGATGTCTCTGCAGTCTCTGGGCACCAGCAATGTGCCCCGACAGGTCCCGCTTCTGGGACCTCTCCTGGCTTCACCCTCAGCGGAGCCTTCTCCTCGTCAGCAGCGCGGAGGGGCAGGCACCGACAATGTGCCTCGGGCCCCCTCCGCCGCAGGACTCCTCCTTGGCAATTTACATATAGCGCTCACGAGGCGCTAGGTGGCAGGAAAGTTCTTGGGCTGTAATTAAGTTGTAGCGCCCACAAAGCGCTAGGTCCCACACCATAAAGTGGTAGCGCTCCCCTTCACTGGCAATGAAATATAGCCCTCCCGAGGCGCTAGGGAGCAGGCAGGAAGGCACAGTCACTGGAAATATAGCGCTCTCGCAGCACAGCGCTGCAGATGTCAGCTCCTCACCTCCTGGGCAATAAGATAAAGCGCTCTTCTTCTCCAGGCGCTAGCCAGCAGGCAGGGATGGTCAGTCACTTCAAATGTAGCGCTCCTCTTCTGCTGGGCACAGTTATAGCGCTCTCGCAGCAAGCAGAGCACAGTCAATGCAAATATGGCACTCCGGCAGCCCAGCGCTGCAGGACCCACGCACCTTCTTCTCCTGGGCAGGGCTGGAGGCAGCGCTCTCCTGGTGCAGGAATAAGGTTGTAGCGCTAAGTCCCACAAAATAATGTTGCAGCGCTCCTCTTCCCCTGTGGCACAGTTATAGCGCTTTAGCAGCACAGCGCTGCAGGCATCAGCTCCTCTCTTCTCCTGGGCAGACCACGTGCTCACAGGGTGCTAGGCAGCAGGCAGCTGGCAGTAAGATATAGTGCTCACCAGGTGCTGGGCTTAGGACGGCAGGAGAGCAGGCAGGCAACACTGGGCAAGATCAGCAGGCAGTGGGTACTCATCAGAACAGGACAGCAGCTCCTAGAAGCAGTCATCTCCCATAAAGTGGCACTCCTCCTGACACAGCAGTCTTCACTCCAGTAAAGGGCTCTCACTGGCCCTGTGGACAGCGGAGGGGTGCAGATGGGCACAGGGGCCAGCACACAGGCCCAATGTGGCAGTACCTCCTGGCAGAGTGTCCCCTCTCATTCAGGTCCACGCTCAGTCGGAGCACATGGAGGCACAGCCCCCCTCACCCCACCTACCAGAAAGGGCTGGAAGCTTCTGGAAGGTTCCCTGGGAAACCGGTCCCAACTGGTTTAGGGGGAGGTGTAGAGCACCCTGGGTGCCATGCTTCCCTCCAAAAGCTGGGGGTGCTGGGATACAAACGACTAGACTGGTAACCCACCTCTGGCAGGCAGGCACAAGCACACAGCCATGGTGTCCATTTTAAAAGTAACATTTTACAAAGGTGCATTTCTACAATGGTGGAAATAAAGGTGCGTACACCATTGCACGGCATTTATTATTTTCAGTTCAGACACACCATGTCAGTAAAAGGGCTAGGGGGAAAAGCGAAAATTTTTAGGACAATAGGGGCCAAGTCCAACACAACCCCCTCCCAGCCAAAAGCCAGGGTAGACTGATCAATGCCTTGATTGGCTTCCCTGCTTAGGGCGAGAACACGTGGACGCGGGCCCGCAACTGCAGGGGCACCCGGAGGTTCTCCGCCACTCTGGAACCTGGTGGTTCCCTCTCTCAAACCTCCCTGGACCAACTAAGCCACCCCACTGGTGCTCCCTAGTTGTCCGCGGCCAGGACCAGGCACTAGATGTCTCTGGCCCTTGCTGTCTCACAGAGTGGGGGGCAGCAGCCCCAGGCCCGTAGTACCCGTCGGCCACCCTCCTTCTCCTCCGTGCAGTTCCAAACTGCCACCGGTCCTCCCACCTGGGGTCCGCACCCTCAGGCTGACCAGCAGTCAGGGGCGAGGCTCTCCTCCCTCTACCTCTCCTTCTGGGGTTCTGCACTCTCCTCCTATGCGGGGCACCCTCAGACCACCACTCTCTCACTCGTCCAGGGCCATGACCCTGCAACTGATCCACCAACCCAGGGTCTAAACCCTTAGGTTGAACTGGTGCCAGAGGCGAGTCCTCCCTCCCTCTGCACCCCCTCCCAGAGTTCCGCACCCTCCCACCTGGAGAAGTACCCCTGGAAGACAACTCTGGGGGGACACTGCTTACAGACGTCCCTCCCGCCAGGTCAGGCAGTACCTGTCCCTGGCCTCCCAACCCAGGATCGAAGCCCTGTGGCTGAGCCGGTGCCAGAGGCGAGTCCTTCCTCCCTCTGCACCCCCTTCCAGAGTTCCGCACCCTCCCACCTGGAGAAGTATCCCTGGAAGTCAAACCGGTAGGGACCCTGATTACAGGTGTCCCACCCTCCAGGTCAGGCAGTCCCTGAACCTGGCATCCCAGCCCAGGATCTAAACCCTGCGACTGAGCAGACCCCAGAACCCCTGGAGCTCTGATTACAGATGCCCCTGGTTCTCCTGACACTAGGGGATCCCCCTCAGTGGACGGCCCATCAGGACAGCTAAGGCTCCCAACCTGGGGCTCCCTTATGGAACTCTCCAGGCCCTGAGACTGCGGTTGGGGCACCTCGGGACACCTCCCCGTCTCACTCCTTCCTGTAGACAGGACGTGAGGCCCTACAACCCTCTCACTACCCTGGGACCTAGCTGGGCTATTCTGCACCTCTCCCACCTCGCTGGGTTGGAAGAGCCCTGCACCATTCCCTTCAGGATCACTCCCCAATGCCTCCTCAGACACTCTGGCGCTCACCCAGAGGTCTGCCTCCCGTGCGAGCTCCCTGGGGTCAGAGAGCCCACACTGCAACAGGTGTTGGCGCAACCTGGGAAAACAACTCCTGAGCACGTGCTCCCTGATAATCAGATGGAACAGCCCTTCCCAATCAATCACCTCGCCACACACCATCCACTCCTCCAGTGCGGTCCAACACACGTCCACATACTCCCCCAAGACTGATGGGACAGTTTCTTGCCGCCCCTAAATTCCAACCTGCCCCCCTCCTCCTGGGGATCAGGCTCCATCTTCCGGGCTCTGGGAGTGGGACTTCCCACACTGGAGTCACTCTCGCTGCCACCACTGGATCCCACCCTCACTGGTGAATCCAGACTACTGAAACCACTCTCAGGGGACAACCTACCCTCCTGAGCTAGTCTCTCTCTAGCGAAGGACCTCTCTGCCTCCGCCATCCTTTCCTGTGCTAGGACCCTTTCGGTCTCTAGCATTTTCCCTTGCACCCTCAGCTGTGCTAACTCCTTGGCGTGCTCTAACCTGAGCCTCTCCAAAGCCAGCTGGTGCTCCCTTTCTTCCCTCCTATCTACCCACTCTTCTGGGGACAGGGAAAGGGATGGGGCAGTGCCCCTGACACTGGACCCAGCACGGGACTCCCTGTCTATGGGGTCCTCCCTACTTACTGGTGTCCCCGCCCTGTCATTTTGTACCTCCTGTTCAGGATCCTTAGGGCCACCCTCTCAGCCTGCGGACAGGGCCCTCTCCTCCTCATAGTGCTCCCGGTCCCATTCATCCTCTTGCCATTGAATCAGGAATCCCTGAAGGCCTGGCTTGGTGTCTGACCCACTTACTATTATATCTCTCTCCTCACAGAACCCCCTCAACTCCAACAAACTGTACTTGAACAGATGGTCAAAATCAAAGGCAGATTCCATTTTGGCAAGACACCAAGACGCAGTGCAAGACAAGGGACCTAGGTGCAAGGGCTGCTACAGGAGTGCGCAATTCAAAATGCCACTTTCAGGGCGCAACAAAATAAGGAACAATAATCCCCAAAACCTGTGATTACTCTACGTGTAGAATTTGTAGTGCCACCAGTTGTCGCTGTGGTACTGCGCAAACACAAGTCCTATCCCACCGCTGAACACCAATGTTAGAAACGGGTAGCGTGGTGCAGAGCGGGCGGGCCAAACTCCGGAGGAAATGTGTAAAGCATCTGCGCAGCACACTCAGGCGACACACCAGGCACACTACAAAAAGAGACCACACCAGGTGATGTGAAAATAACTTGTGTATTGTGACATAAACACGTCAGAATGTAATCACGGTTGCATATACATTGTGCCAACCGGCACTGGGTAGCAATTTACATGGGGATTATTTACAGGGCAGCGCCAATCGGGCCGCTGCCAAAACCATCGCTCGTACAAAGGGATGAAGGTAAAATCCATTAATAATAAATGTATATCCGCCAGTAACCTCTGGCAAGATCGTGCCTTTAGCGTCAATGCATTAAACATTAGACATAAACCTAAAGCATCAATACATTAGCACAAGGCATAACTTTAGGCATGACAACCTCATTAGGCCTGAAGGCATAACCATTAGCATTGGACATAGTATGCAGAACACCAACACTGTACACATTAGGGGCAGAACTCCAACGATGTAAGCCTTAGGGGGGGGAAAGAACATCAGGCATCACCTTTAGGTTTGGAAACACATTACGCATAGCATTAGCCTGTAGCCACCTTATGCAGTAAAACAGATGAGGCATAAATGCAATATCATTAGTGTAAAGACACGTTAGGCATACATCCTGGCATTAGGCATCATCAAATACAGTAGGCACCAATTCTGGGGTATAAACACCTTATCCTGTAGGCATCATCAGGGCATACCCTCCTTAACAGGAATGCATTAGGCGTAGAACTAGGGACATAAATTAGCCAACATATTCTGCATAACCTTAGCATAAATCACCTGTGCATAAATCATAAGAGGCGCTAGGCCTCACAAGCATAAGCCCCGGTCGCCCCAATCGGAGGCACAACACTCTTAAACTGGGCCCAGGCCAACTGGCCTCTCTCAGGGGCTCAGAAGCCCTACGTCCCGCAAAGTCAGGGCTGGCTTCAAGGGCAGCGAAAACAAAGGTGCGCAAAGCGCTAGGGAAGGAGGGTCTCTCACTCCTCTCTCTGTTCTCCTGGGTAATCCAATGCCCCCAATGCGTGGCAGCTGCCCCCTGTCCTGCGGGGTAGCTGGGTAAACCCAACAAGCACTGGCGCCAACAATGCAGCGATGGGAGCCCCACTCCAGGCTCTAACAGGAATCTGCCCACAAGAACACTGGCACGGTGGAGCCCCTCTTCTGGGACTCTAGAATTTCCCAAAATGCCTCTGTCGTGCAGCTGAGGGAGAAAACAAGTACTGGGCACGTTGGAGCCCCCCTCCTTTGGGACTCTAAACACAACCAATGCCCTCCAAAGAATACGGGCACCGGGGGCGGGCACCGACAATGTGCCCTGACATACCCCCCAACCACAGGATGACTGAGCCCCACTCACCGGCAGTCTGAGGCCCCTCTGGATGTCTCTGCAGTCTCCGGGCACCGGCAATGTGCCCCGACAGGTCCCGCTTCTGGGACCTCTCCTGGCTTCACCCTCAGCGGAGCCTTCTCCTCGTCAGCAGCGCGGAGGGGCAGGCACCGACAATGTGCCTCGGGCCCCCTCCGCCGCAGGACTCCTCCTTGGCAATTTACATATAGCGCTCACAAGGCGCTAGGCGGCAGGAAAGTTCTTGGGCTGAAATTAAGTTGTAGCGCCCACAAAGCGCTAGGTCCCACACCATAAAGTGATAGCGCTCCCCTTCACTGGCAATGAAATATAGCCATCCCGAGGCGCTAGGGAGCAGGCAGGAAGGCACAGTCACTGGAAATATAGCGCTCTCGCAGCACAGCACTGCAGATGTCAGCTCCTCACCTCCTGGGCAATAAGATAAAGCGCTCTTCTTCTCCAGGCGCTAGCCAGCAGGCAGGGATGGTCAGTCACTTCAAATGTAGCGCTCCTCTTCTGCTGGGCACAGTTATAGCGCTCTCGCAGAAAGCAGAGCAAAGTCAATGCAAATATGGCACTCCGGCAGCCCAGCGCTGCAGGACCCACGCACCTTCTTCTCCTGGGCAGGGCTGGAGGCAGCGCTCTCCTGGTGCAGGAATAAGGTTGTAGCGCTAAGTCCCACAAAATAAAGTTGCAGCGCTCCTCTTCCCCTGTGGCACAGTTATAGCGCTTTAGCAGCACAGCGCTGCAGGCATCAGCTCCTCTCTTCTCCTGGGCAGACCACGTGCTCACAGGGTGCTAGGCAGCAGGCAGCTGGCAGTAAGATATAGTGCTCACCAGGTGCTGGGCTTAGGACGGCAGGAGAGCAGGCAGGCAATACTGGGCAAGATCAGCAGGCAGTGGGTACTCATCAGAACAAGACAGCAGCTCCTAGAAGCAGTCATCTCCCATAAAGTGGCACTCCTCCTGACACAGCAGTCTTCACTCCAGTAAAGGGCTCTCACTGGCCCTGTGGACAGCGGAGGGGTGCAGATGGGCACAGGGGCCAGCACACAGGCCCAATGTGGCGGTACCTCCTGGCAGAGTGTCCCCTCTCATTCAGGTCCACGCTCAGTCTGAGCACATGGAGGCACAGCCCCCCTCACCCCACCTACCAGAAAGGGCTGGAAGCTTCTGGAAGGTTCCCTGGGAAACCGGTCCCAACTGGTTTAGGGGGAGGTTTAGAGCACCCTGGGTGCCAGGCTTCCCTCCAAAAGCTGGGGGTGATGGGAAACAAACGACTAGACTGGTAACCCACCTCTGGCAGGCAGGCACAAGCACACAGCCATGGCGTCGATTTTAAAAGTAACATTTTACAAAGGTGCATTTCTACAATGGTGGAAATAAAGGTGCGTACACCATTGCACAGCATTTATTATTTTCAGTTCAGACACACCATGTCAGTAAAAAGGCTAGGGGGAAAAGCGAAAAATTTTAGGACAATAGGGGCCAAGTCCAACACCATTCCTTAAATGTAACAAATAGCACAACAATGGAGCATCATTATGAACATGACAAAAGTGCAGTTGTTGTTGCATTGCTCCAGTTTGTTAGCTTCCGTCTATGCAGATTTAAAATGTATTTCTGACCCAGACTATACATAGTAAGGATTTGGTCAGGGGTCATGTTAAATAACTTCGTCTGTGTCCTCTAAATCCTGTCCTTTCTTCATTTTTTCTGAGCTACTCCAGGGGCATATGTGCACAGCCTGGCCTCACAGTTGCTGTGTGGCATGTCCTTTTAGCTTTGTCAGTCTCATAGCTCATACTTTTCCACCCATGAATCGAGCTGCTACTTCACAATGATGTGTTTTATTTTTAAACAGACTTTGCAATTTGAAAATGTTCCATGTCCAAATAAAATTAAAAATTAGAAGAATGACTTCTTTTTCAAAACGTTTGATGATGAATGGCTCTACATTTCTGTGAGAAAGCGAAAATATTAATTTGAGATGGTGTTGTCATGCCAACTTATTAAGACACTCTCATGAAAGGTTACAAGAGAGTTTAGTGAGCAAAAACACTCATCCCCTGGTAGCTATGGCAAAAGCAGCTGGATTCCCTCCATAGAAATGTGTGATAAGTTAAAGCAGTAACAAACAACATTAAAGTCAAGAAATACAATACATTTTGCAAACCAATTTAGAAGCAAATCAAGAAATATTTAATAAACAAAATAGCCCAGAAACTGCTAAAATAAGATTTTGGAATAAGATTTATGATTTTTTAAAGTTTGTAGTGAAAATAAAAAGTCTGTGTTATCCTGGGTACGTTGCCAGAAGTGGCCACTATCACACAAAAATAACACAAGAAAGTTACCACCAACGTGTTCAACCTCAAAGAATTGTGCGTACCTGGGAAAAGTAAGCACCCTCGAAGGTTGGTTCTTTTGAATGCTTTCAGTCTTCCTGGCACTCTTCAGGTGGGCTCCTTTTACAGCCCTAACTGTAAGACTGACTTCCATGCCTTTGCTATGTGCTGCAGCCAAGAGTCTAAATGTGTTGAAGATGCTGGTAAAGTTACCTCTGGTCTCTCCCACAGCTATCAGGCTTCCGGGGAAGCCTCCAATTTTTCAGTCCTCTATTTATCCACAGCTCCACAGGATCCAGTGATGTCAACTCCCATTTAGTAAGCTGGCTCGCTCACAAAGGATGGAACCCTTCCTCAGCCTCCTGGGGGCATGCCCAGAGACCAGTCAGCTGACCCTTAAAGAGCATCTGTTGTCCCTGGATACAAGCGGAGAGAAGGATACACTGCATCCTTCGCAGCAGGTCCAGAGAAAGTCTTCCTCTTAAGTCTGTTCTAATGAGCTGGTCAAGTGATGCCATTTTTATCAAGTGCACTATCCGGTGCTTGGTAACATTCCCTGACCCAATGCATCGAGAATTTCCGCCAATAGTCGACCCAATTCTTGTCTTGCTTGCCTGCAAACTATCCAGGAAGCCTTTGCTCGAAATAGTAGGAGTCAGACTCCCCTGTTCAGAACTCTTGTTCCCTCCCAGGTCATGCCCTATAGAAATGAGGAACAAACCTGGGAATATGTTTCTCCCTTGTTTGGTGCAGAGACGAATGTCTGAGAAAGCTTCCTTGGTGAAAGACTGTTGCCACCTAGGTCTGCCGTTCACATAACTATGTCAGAACCAAGATTCTGCCTGGTCTATTGGTTTAGCCACCTCACTGGTGCACTTCCTGTACCATTTACCGTGGCCTTACTGAAAATGGTAATAAGACAATTTTGTTAACGTCAATTTTACCTTAAGTTTCAGGGGCAGTGAACACAAATGTGAGACGGAATTGAGGTCTCAGGGTGTACAAAGTCAAAATGGCAACAAAACTGGTCATCAAAGAGGCAAGAAAACTGTGGGAGGCCATACAGAAAGAAAATATTGCTACAATTTCATTGTTTCATGATTCAAAAGTTACAAAAATTACAAAAGTATCCTAAATTTTCGACACTGGCTACAGCTACATATATTGCATTTTACCAAATTGCCAAATACTTAGGATTTAACAGAAAATAGTCGAAAAACTCAGTTGTGGCCAAAACTCAGTGATTTATGGGAGGAACCACCTAAGTGCTTGTCTTGGTCTGACTAACTCTTATTTTTCTGCTGTGGATGAAACCAGGTTATACGTTCTGTAACATGCACTTCATTTTTATCTGCAACCATTGCGTGATCTTTTAAAAGCAAGTGATAAGTTCCACAGCTTAGCTGGTGGTGTACAGCTATATTTATACCACTTGGGGAGCTATAAGATGGACTGTGAGATTCTGGCTGGTATTAAGTCGCTGACTCACAGGTTGGTTAAAAGTATTTATTCACTGACAGCTGCACCGGAGGAATACCTCAAACTGTGCCTGGCCACATATCCAAATGCCTGTCCCAACTGTCAACCTTGCTAACCCCCTTCCAGAACCTTTCACCCTTCACATTATACAAGCGTGCGATAAAGCAGCAGGAATGACACATAAGCTGGGTACAGAGGTGACATATGACGCATCTTATCTTCCTCCTTTACAACAAAATAAAAGAATTAAACTTGTAAATACAAAAATCAACACATTTTCCTCTTTTATAACAAAATAAAAGAACACATTTGTAAATACAGAAATTGAGTGCTATAACAACAAACATGCATGAATCATAACATTTGCAATTATGAAAATTATCTATACAATGAACACATACAGGGTGCCCTTAAATAGGTGGAAATACAAACATGTGTGTTTTGCAAGTGAAATACATGCTGGTCATATACAAAACAACGGAATGGAAGTTAAAAAATGTAATCCCGGAACCCTTTGGGCAATATTGTTACCCTGGATTAAAGTAGGCGGGCCACTCCTTCACTCTTCACACCTTCTTTTGCTCTGCATACGTTCAGTGGCAACGAGACACCACAATCTTGTTCTTGTTCCACCTCCTAGCATCCTCCAGTTTATGCCTGCAAATGTGTGGCAGTGGCAACTTATGGTGCTGGCATCTGGGGCAAGGTGAATTCAGAAGGTGCCCAGCGGTGGAAAACGTATTTTTGAAAAACGTATTAGCCGTCCCACCCAGTTGCTCTAACTATGTTTGTCATGATGAATTGGGCGTGCCATATATTATGGATAAGATTAAGCCTGCACCTGTTTACTCTGGCATTTGATTTGGTTACATGATGAAACAATTTTAAATAAAATGATTTTAAAGGACTGCATGAACTTAGACCATGTCCTTGAGATCCCATGGTTAGCATATGTTAAATTCCATTGCAAAGAGATCGGACTCCCGGATCTCTTATGGCCACAGAAACTTGCCGGGATTATGACAAACGTTTTCTGAAACAACTCTGTCTGCAGAAGGCCCAGAAAAACAGATAGGAAAGGTAAAGAGTTAAACTTAGTGTTTCTGCATATATGTTGGTCTCTATGCAGGAGGGGCCTCAATTTTATCTGTCTTTAGTTCAGAATGTACAACGCCGGTTCATTTTCATTTGTTGCCATTATTGGTGGGTTACTCTGTTAATTGTTACACACTGGCAGCTTTTCCTCCCTGCCCATGTGATGGTGTCTCTGCCCAATCAAATTTACATATCCTGTTTTGTTGTGTGTTTTATGATAAACTTAGAAGAAATCTTGTACTGCCCCTTTTTAGAGGCCTTAAACTTTGACAGTGCAAACTGGCCTTATTGTTTCTGCAACAATTGCATAACCCTCAAGTATGTACCACAATGCTCTAATTTTTATGGCAGATTTTAAACATTCGTAATCGTGCTAGGATATTTTGATGTATTAGTCTGATATGTTTTTTTAATTGAATCCTCTTTTTAAGTATTTGTTTAGCTATCAGGGTATAATTTTGTAATGATGTGTCATAGGTTGTGCTGCTATATTTATTTGCGTCCCTTCTTTTTACCTTGTGCTTTTATGTTACTGATAAGTATTGAATAAAGCTTTCTGACTGACTGACTACTTCCGGAACTACTAGTAAAGTGGCACGGAATAACATCCCAATAACTATGGATAGTTCCTCAAATACATGTTTATATTTAATACCAGATCCGCTCTTGGCACTTCATCTTGACCAGCCTTGACTAATACCACCCATGACATCCTTAATTTCTTGACTAACTCATGCTCACTTCTCCATTCCTGTTCCGATATTGCACCTTCCGAATGGCTCACCGCACTACATACAAACTCAGTGTCATCCTCTTTTAATTCTTCTTTGACTTCATCCTTCACACTCACAGGTAATCTGGACAACAGTCTGCAAACATCTTTTTTTTCCTGGCACATATTCAAATCTAGAATTGTACTCCTGGAGCCTTTATTGCCATTTGGCAACTCTGGCCATTGCTCATTCGCCACCCTTGGTGTCAAATAACTGTACCAGAGGTTTGTGGTCTACCCGCACAATGAACCTCAAACCCCAGAGATATGGTTTGAAGTGGACTATGCCCCACCAACAAGCCAGCGCCTCCCGTTCAATAACAGAATATGTCGCTTCAGCTCCCCTCAAGCTTCTGGAGGCAATACCACCACTTCGTCGTTACCCTCCCCCCCCCTACGCTGCATGAGCACTGCACCTAAACCTTTTTGACTGGCATCAGTCATGATTATGGTTTCACCCCTAGTGTCTAACGGTTTGAGAGGTATAGCCTGTGCTATTTCCTTCTTAATTTGACTGAACTCACTGGAACATTCATCACTCCATAGAAACCTAGAACTTTTTTTTAAGATGACTCCTTATATTGAATGTCTTCTCAGCACAATTGGGCACAAATCTTGCATATAACACTATTAAGCCCATTAATGACCTTAACTGGTCCTTGTTATCGGGGAAACAAAAATTTTCAATGGCTTTTACCAGACTAGCTTTCGGTTCCACACCCTTAGAAGATAGCCTGTTACCCAAATACTCTGTAGTGGATGTGTTCATCTTACACTTTTCAGGACTTAGGGTGACACCCTTGCTTCTAAGAATGGCCAATACCTGATTCAGCCTTTCATCATGCTGTTTCTGATTCTCACCGTAGACCAAAACATCGTCTTGGAAGGCCATCACTCCGATCATGCCCCTAAACATGCTTTCCACTAACCTCTGAAATAAGGCGGAAGCCAGCCCAAATGGCATGCGTTTGAACAGAAATAGTCCTTCTAGAGATCAACACAGTGTAGTGCCTAGACTCAGGATGTCAATTAATTTGGTGATATGCCGGTCATATCCAATAGGCTGAATATTTTTCCACCCTTGAGCATAGAAAGCATTTCCGTGATGTTATTTAAAGGGTATTGATCCACCCATATTTGCTCATTCAAATTGCGCAAGTCAACACACATGCGCAGAGAACAATTGGCCTTTCTAGCTAGAACAATGGGTGCAACCGAATCGGAAGTTTCCAAAGGTTCTATCACATCATTTTCACATCATTTATTAAGTTCCATTTTCAGTTCTGCATGTAAAGCCAATGGAACTCTGCAGACTTTATGAACTACTGTGTAAGCTCCTTTGTTAACCCTTATTTTCTGCATGAACCTCTTAAACAAACCTAGTTCTTTTTGAAAACCTCTGGATATGACAACTCCCATGCCGTTTCCTGCACTGCTAGGACTTGCACGTAATATTTCTTTAAAATTATTTGGTCAGGATTATTGGGGTCCAATAGGATCCCTAGATTACCTTGATTGAGCCATCCTAACAGTCACGCTTCATCCTTCGTTACATACACAGCACCCCGAGACTTGCTCTCTCTGAAGCTTAAATTCTGCATCAAATTCTCCTAGAATCTCAATGGGTTTACCCCGTAATCCACTGGACAAATGGTAGAACATCTCAAAGTCACCCCTTGATCATGAAACAGCTCTTTCCATTTTTTCTCACGTGCAAGTGTGATAGGAGATCCAGAATCCACCATTACTTTAATCTCCACCCGCTTATGTTCAA
Source organism: Calotriton arnoldi (assembly GCA_963921515.1). NCBI lineage: Eukaryota > Metazoa > Chordata > Amphibia > Caudata > Salamandridae > Calotriton > Calotriton arnoldi. The sequence goes on along the minus strand of CAWUFW010006693.1, from coordinate 349,865 downwards.
TAAACAAAAGGGTCTTCTTGTACCTTGACCTGTTACACCCTACACATCCTCCCCATGAGACTTTAAATTAGTTCCTGTAATGGCAAAGACTTTGTCTTCTTCGCTAGGTGAAGTGTCCTCCTCATCCAGTTTGTTAGACTCAATTCTATGCACCTGCTAGCAAACGTTCTCCCAGATGACCTGCACACCCTCGCAAAGTGTCCCTAATTCATGTACTTGGCGTATGTTTTGCTGCAGCAGGACACACTTTAGTATTGCCTAGGGGAGATGTGCTGCCACATCTATAACACACTAAACATTTGAATGGAGGCTTCTTGACGACCTTATCCCTTTTGTTGGCCTTCTCAAGTTTGTCCTTTTTATTGGTCTTTTTGTACTTACTTTTAACAGCCAACATGCCTTGCAATTGAGATTGTAATTTTGTGTCAGGCACCGACATTTGCTCCATGTATGCAGTGTTGCTTTCAATCCTGGTAGCAATCTTCAGGGCTTTTTGTAATATTAGGTTAGACGTGGATAATAAAGTTTCCTGCACTTTTCTGCTGTTATTCTTCTCCAATAACTGGTCCCTAATCATCTCTTCTTCAAACGTTATGTATTCACAGGACACTGCAAGCATACGTAACACACCTACATAACTAGACACAGACTCTCCTAACACTTGTACCCTCTTGTCAAGTGTGTGTCTTTCTAAAGTAACATTCTTACACGTTTTAAAACGTACATCCAAGGACTTAATAGCTGAAGAATATTTATCTTTAACTCCATCACATTCACCGTTCACCATAAGTATCACTTCTTGGGAATGTGCTTTAAGATTTTGCGACCCTCCGTGCCGAGGCAATGTTTTAGAATAGCAAACTTTTTCCTGTGTGTGAACAATTCTCCTACGAGGGCATCTAGATACACCTCAAAACCTTCCTTCCATTGCTCCCAATCGTCCCAGGTGCCAATGGATTAGGTACAAAGGCAGGAGGGTGTGCAATTGACGGTTGCATGATGAATGCAGAGATGTCACACCACAAATCAGTCACTAAATCTCTTTATAAAATGTACAGATTAACAGCACAAACTAAATTCACACTATCTGGTGGGTGCATGGCAAAAACTGGTAGAAACCCCACAAAACTGAATGTGCCCAAGTCAAACTTTCACACACAGTGTATGCACCACAGAAAGTAGAAAATGGAAAGTTTGCTGGAAAAGCACCAAATGCCCATGTTGTGCGTATAGCCAAAATATAGTGTGCAAATCACAGAAAATGCGTTGACTCGCAATTTATTAAAGTGACATGCTGCTTGGTGTGAAGATCACGGAAGTGCATTGAAGAGCATGGAAGAACTGAAGTGGTGTGCATGTCACCGAATTCAACACGACAGGCTAGGCTTTTAAAAATACATTAGCCTCAACTTACAAAGCAGTGATGTGCCTATCACTGAGGGAGACCGCACGGCGCACACAGAAGCGACTATAAGTCTTAAATCTTTATTGCTTGATTAATAAAAATCTTTGCAATCAAAACATCTTCACATCACATAATATTTAAAAACTGTACTACATATACTATTTAAAAATTTGCCAATACCTTCATAACAATATCCAAAACAAACAGACCAAATCACCATATGTCAATAATTACTATGACATAATATTGCACATTTTGCAGTTTAAAGTGACAACGTGCAAAGCATACTAATTCCCTGTTTCTAACAACAAGAATAAAATGTATTAAAAAATACTTCAATAGTTTCTGTAGCAGAATATTACACATGTTGCATTTTAAAGTGCTAACGTGCAGTAATTGCATCTTCCACTGTAATAAAACAATAATAAAGTGCTAACGTGCAGTAATTACCACTTCCATTGTAATAAAGCAATAATAAAATGCATCAAAAGTTACTGTAACAGTGAAACTTCTATTATTACATTTCTAATTATCACCATAGCAGCATGATCACTAAGATATACAAGATATAAAAAGTGCTAAAAACTATAAGGTTCCAGAGCCATAAAAATAATGGAACACCAACTTATTACATCAAACATTTTTCAACTGCACTTAAGAATTTTACCAATTGGCATAACAACGGGATTGATTCTCCAGATAATGACATAATTAAAGCCTGACGAGCAGATCTAACCCCGATCCTCAAGAAATGTGGTTTCAAAACGGTACGTTGAATGTTAATCAGCTTAGGACACACGCACACTATGGGCCATATTATCAAGAACGGGCGATAACATTATCGCCGCTTTAGCTGCAGGAAACTGCCGCTAAAGCGGCGATAAGGGGCTTGATAATATGCCCTATAGAATTCCAATAGAAGCCCAGGTTCTGGTGAAGGACATCAAACCTGGGCTTCCATTGGAATTCTATAGGGCATATTATCAAGCCCCTTATCGCCGCTTTCGCAGCAGTTTCCTGACGCTAAAGCGGCGATAATGTTATCTCCGTTCTTGATAATATGGCCCTATATGTACTAATGTTTCTTGTGGCCATCCGCATAATCTACAATTGGAATCGGGCCACTGCTTGATCCATGATTGTGTGCCCTCTTTTGTTGGATTTATTCCCATTCGTAACCTTAAAAAAGTATGTTTAATCCTTGCTGAGAAATAAGCAGTCAAATATGGCTGAGTGCATGGAGATTGGTATGAATTAATCACATACCGTGCATAATTTTTCCCTGCTAATGCATTTTTGTCCAACTTGAGGGATTCAGCTTTTATCAGTTTTTTTTAAATTAACTTACAATTGGGCATTTTCAAATCGTGCAGTGCTATTTGCAGGCCAATATCCCTTAGGGAGGTTAAAATATGGGATCTCCATTTAGCAGCGAAGGCAGACTTATCTATTTCTAGCCAGCAAATGTTCCCTAGGGATGCAGGAGCTGATGAAGACATAGCGACCATACATTTAAAAAATACTCCTTTTGATACCAGGCACTGCCTCTGGAGACCAAACTCTAATCTTATTCCCGCTTGGCCTACTGAACTGGCAATCCCAAACGTTGCTTTGAAGACCTTGACTACCAATAGATCCAGGACCTTCGCATCTTTCCCTCTGGTGATGGGTGAACCATATAAAAGGGTAAGTTGTAACTTAGCTTTGATGACTAAGAATATAGTCATTCGATTGACAATTCAGTGATTTTTTTAAGCATCTAAAAGCATGAATTAAGGTCACAGTTTTAGCCCTTAGATCCTTAAAATGGTATTTGAAGGATACTCGGTTATCGAACATCACCCCTAGATATCTATACATTTTGACAACTTCAATTGGGCCTGCTCTGGCCTTCCATATATTGAACTTCTATTTAACAGGACCAATTTTCATAACTTTGCTTTTTTTTACATTCAGTTCAAGGCCATTTAATTGTATATAATCATCAAAGGCGTTAATAAGTCTTTGTAGACCAATAGGAGTATGGCTCACGAGGATAGTATCATCAGCATATTGAAGGTAGCTGATTTGTACCCCCCAACCTAGGGACATGTGCGTTAATAGAATCCAGGTGCTTAGAAAGATCTGATAAAAATAAATTAAAAAGGCAGGGAGCAAGAACACAGCCTTGCTTTAGGCCATTATATGTTCTGATTTTTCTTGATAAGGAACTACCACTACCCAACCTGACTTGAACCCAGGTATCCCTATACAACAGGATAATAGCCTTCAACAGTTTCCCTGGGATGCCCCGATCTAACAATTTTTTCCATAACAGATTACGAGGCACAGATTCGAAGGCTGCCTTTAGATCAATAAAAGCAATGTATACATTTTGTTTATTTAACACGGCCCGCTCAGCAAGTAACGTTAGAGCCAACAGGTTGGTAGTGGTAGATTGACCTTTCCGAAAACCAGTTTGATTAAATGGAATACAGAAGCGACTATAGAAATGCAGGCGTAACGATTTTAGTGTGCTTATCACCGAGTGGGATACATGTACACAAGAGCTTCTCATTTGCAGCCAGCCCAATTGAAAATGTCCGTTGTCCGCAAATTGCCAGGATCCAAAGTGGCGCAAATTGGTGAACTTATCACCAAGCGATGTGGTATACGCACCATGCCTTTTTTCCTGAAGTTCTTCCAGACTGAAGATAGGCGCCATCTGGACGTCGTACGTGCGTGTGCAGTGTCTCCTGGATTAAACTGTAAGCACACGGCCAACAGCAAGCGAGGCTCACGCTGAAGAAACTCCAATGCACTTGCACCGATTACTGCCCAAAGCACCAGGACACTGTAATTACGGTTGCGGAGGTTTTCCTTCTTCTTCACTCTGTACACTGGTTACCAGCGGAACTCATAGAAACATGACTGTAAGCACTCCCGGGCCACGCGTGGGATGTCCTGCTGTCATGGACAACTCATCATCAGTATTAAGTCGCCGACTCACAGGCAGGTTGAAAGTATTTATTTACTGACAGCAGGACTGCAGGAATGCTTCACACTGCACCAGGCCACTGATCCAAATGCCCGTCCCAACCGTCACCCTTGCTTGCCCCATTCCAGAACCTTTACTCCTTCAAAATCTAAAAGCGCACAATAAAGCAGCAGGAATGACGCATAAGCTGGGTACAGAGGTGACATACGACCCAACAGCTGGCTGTTATGCATCATCGAGGCATAGATAGTCAAATTGATTAGCTCTTGTTTAGAGCAGAGCAAAGCTATTGATTCTGGGTCCAGATACATTCCTTAGTAAGCCAGTGGATGTACATAAAAGCTTTTACTTGTAGGTCATGAGATTCCAACCAAAGTTTATACTAGCTGGGGTATTTAGACCCACAAAGTAGTGCTAAAACAGAACTAATGATAATTAGTGCACACATTTTCTGTTACCTGGCTGTTGGTAAGTACCCACAGACAATGTAAGAAAGTGTTCCAATTATGCAAACAAAGCAGATGTAATGCAGGTGTGCACGTGTTTCTCTTTCTCTGCTTTTTTTCTAACTAGTAAAGCCAAAAAATCACTCGAGAGTGGCTTCATAAACAACTTTTGTACTCAGGCTCTTTTTGCACTTATGATTTACATCGGAGTCTAAATAATCTGTAGAAATGATATTGGATCCTCGAACTTTTGGTGGAGTATTAAATAAACAAAGTGACTAAAAGAAGTAAATATTATCTAAAGAATCTTTTATAGACTTCAATCACTAAAGCACAAGACCCAAAGAGCACCCATAGCTGAAGGTATGAATCGATTATTGTAGCATCAAATGTTCTTCTCTCTATATGTACCTGCGTAAAAGTTAACAGGTTGATTACATATGGCAAATCGCTCTCTACGGCATCGACTAGATTTTTAATTGAACTGCAAAATGATCAGAATCTAAGCGACCTAAAAATAACCCCAAAAATATATTTTTACTTAATATGCAAAGTCCCCGCAATGGTAAATTTAGTATGGAGAAAAGTGTGTTGTGTAGTTCCTAATAATACATAGGATCTGCGCGTTTGTAAGTAACATAAACTAAGGGCTTGATGCCAGGACTGGTTCCGAGCACCCACAAAGGATATGTCAGCCTATAGACCAGCTAGCTTACAATGCCACCATAAGCCCGCTAACCTGACCAAGGAGCAAATAGTTTCTGGCAACCATTGAACATGACATCTCTTGATTCATCAGGGATCGTGGAAACAGTGCAGTACTTTTCGCTCAGTCGCTCGTGCCCACAGTCTCAGAGAGATACACAGAATAAATGTTGGGGACGTTTTCAATAAGCATTTATTGAACCAGCGTTGTTCTAGTATAAAACATGTTTGCTGCGGCAGTCATTAGACAGAAACAAATGTATAAGATTACAAGCACCAATAGAGTAAATAGAAGGTAGAATTCTACCATGGTGCTAAAACAGTGAATATATACAGGCATATAGAAACACAACAGTAATCAAGCGAACGCCTACTATACGGACCCTATCTAAGTGTACCTAGCATGTATGTGGGTGTAAAGTAACGAATCCCCAAAGAAAGAGCCAACCCCATTACCTGATGGGAGATAATGAAGGACCTCATCTTGGTCTTGAGTTGGACACGTCGCAAGGGATGTCAGACCGCTGCGTGCTGGAGCTTCTGCAGGCTGGGACCCCAGTGTCTTCTGTCAGCGTGGAAGCGCCTCCTCTCTTTATCTAGTGAAGGTATGGTTCTTTTATACCATAAAGATGGACTCTGGGTTCCTACCACAATCGATATGTTGTGAGTACGATTATGTAAATGAGTCTAAATCAGTACCTGCAATTATAAAAAGTAGTTCTATCACCCTAGGATGAAGATGACTTTTATACAGAATATGTTAATCCTGTCATGTATGTCATGTGCAGGGGACTTTTCTAAGAACTGTCATGCATAAGAATTGAGGCTAGTTTCAAGGAAACCAATCGACATTTATTCAGCTCATAAAAGGGTTAAAGGTCAGTGCTAGAACCGTTATGCCTAGCTAGGTAGGACAAATGTAGGTGAAAAGTCGTTTTCTACTTAGGCCACGAGGCTCCTTCACTTCCCGGTTCGGCCGCGCTGCCATTGGTCAGCCGGCCGCTAGGCCCCGCCCATAACCAGGCAACGGTGCCTGTCTTCCGGGTCGCATTTGGCAGCGGCCCGGCAACGTTTTTCTTCTTGGCTGCGGCAATGAGGGGTGGGCTCCCTCCTAATTTGAAATATAAAGCGGGGTGGGCACCCGCTCGTAATGGCATCAAAGGGGAATCCCTCACGTCGGGATTCCCTCCAACGAGGCGAACAGCATCGCGCTGCGCAGCCCACGCTCCTCCTCAGCTGGGCAAATAAAAATAGAGCGTTTACCAGGCGCTAGATGCAGCCCAAAGTCCTGGGTCCCAAGAGAGTCTTTTGGCATCAGGGAGCAAGGCAGGGCCCAGGGAAGCAAGCCCTCATGGCAGCCCCCCCTGGGCCCCTGCAGCAGCGTGCCCCCGGCAGATTCACGTCCAAGCACAAGAACTGAACAAGAACATTTTCATGGGGTCACAGCCCCTTCTTTTATACATCCTTTTCCCTTTGTGTAAAGGTGCAGGGCTGGGGAAAAACCAGATGCAACTGGTTTGGGGGAGCTTTGGAGCACTTGTTTTGCTCAGCTCCTCTCTCCTTTCACAGGACAGGCTAGGGACATCAGACGCACCACAGGGGTGGAGCCAGCATTGTGGAGGGAAGGCACAGTCCTATTCAGGTCCCAGGTGCACCTCCTCCCTCCCATCTAGATGCAGATCTCCCTATTCAGCCCTGCGCTGACTCACCCTGCCCCTCCTGGAGCCACACACACCTCCCAGCCCCAGCCCCTGTCACTCACAAGCCAGACATGCAATTCACATCAGGCAGGCAGACACAGAGCACACATAAATGCCAACTTCTACAAGTGGCATTTCTACACCAGTCACAATAAATCTGCGCACACCATTGCGCAGCATTTATTCTCACGAGTTCGCACATACTAAACTCGCCCCTGCACTCCTCTCACACCAGGAATTACCATGGACACACATATCCCCCATGCATTCCTATGGGAGGGCAGGACAATCTCACCACACGCACTCAGCGCGCACGCACTTTACACTGGCCCACAGTGCTAAAGTGCCCAGAGACTTAAAACTACTGACATACAAGGCAAAAAGTTTAGGGGTGAACCGGCCAAAAAGGGCCAAGTCCAACAGTTGGCCTTTAGTGTGGCGGGGTGTTTCTGTCACCCTATCCAGTACAGAGGTTATGATACTAACAGCAAATTGACCTCAATTTCCCTGGAGTGCTTTAATTGCATGTTGAGTTATGATAAAATGCTGTAGTACTTTCATACCGATCGTTGAATTAATACAGAGTGCCTGTGAGAAGTTGGCCTGGTATATGATGTCCACTAATTAAAGTGGGCACCTTGCACCAGTCCAAATAACCCTTATGGTGATTTAAGAGGTCAAAGATAACCTTAGAAAGCTATCCAAGTCGTAGCTGTGGAGAGCAGCCTTCAGGTTTAGTCTTGAAGGAATGTTAAGCAGCTTGTTTTACCAGAATGCAACCTTATAGTATTGGTTAAATAAAAGGAGAACCACACAGTAGTTATACAAATATGTATTTATTATTATAACACACCTTAAATACCCCACAGTATCTGCTACATGCAGATAAACACAAATCACACAATACTATAGCACAGAAACAATCGTAAGCAGCACTAATACACAGTGGGCTCCAGGGGGAGACCAAACCATATACTAAAATAGTGGTATAAGAACCACGACTCGAGTCAAGACAGTGTCTAGAGGATGTAGAATCGCTTGGACCCCAAGGAACCACCCAAGGTGAGTAAGTAGAGACCCTACAGAGGACGAGTGCAGTGTGAGAACACGACCGCGTGCTACGTACAATTCAAAGGGAGAGTCGCGGTTGCAGTTTTAAAGTTTAAGGACCCTTCCCAGTGGATTACGAAGAAACCCTTTGAAACCTAGAAGGTTGGAGAGCCACCCCACCTGTGGATACTGAAATATCAGAGTTACCTATCCCAGGGAAGCCAGGTGCATAGGGTCGAATTGGCATCAGAAACCGCTGTCGTTCTCAATGGGAGTCTTCAAAGAAATGCCACTGATGGAAAGAAGAAAAGTGTCCGCTGGAACCCACAGGTGGATTCTTGATGGAAGGAACCTAAAAGCAGAGGGGACAGAGTCTGGGCCACTGAGAAGTGACCAGGGGCTTGGTAGACGAATGCCCACCGATGTCGGGTGCTTCAGGTGTGAAGATGGAGACCTTGACTCTGCAGCTACAGGGACCAGGAGATGTTGAGGGCAACCAGGAGCCGGATAAGAGCTGTCCCACAAAGGATGTTGAGTACTGCGGGGTTGGTGTCTGGCAGGAGCACCAACAAGCCTTGGCAATGGCAACCCATGAAGAAGGTCAAAGAAGGTTACGGTCTGAGTCAGCAAGGACCAGGGGACTCACCACAGCATGGGGAGTTGGGGGCAGGCCTGGAGCAACCAGGGGATCCCAAGAAAAGCAAGGTTGTCCCTCAAACAGACCCACAGGCCGAAGGCACAGGAGTCGCAAAGGGACCTCTAGCAGTTTCACAAAGTAACAGCTTGCAGGGCACAGACTGCAAGGAGGCCAAAGTCCTTTGTACAAAATGTGCGCAGAGATTGGGGCTATCAATAGTCCAATGCACTTAGTTGGGGAATGCCAACAGGCATATGCACTTGCAGAAGTACATGGTGCACAGGGGTTCAGGTTATGCACTCCCCACGAGGGATACTGGTCTCAAACTTGGTAAGAGGGCAGCTCTACCTTAAGGAAGGTAGGAACCCACCTCCTGTGTTGCTGCAGTCTTTGTAGTCTGCAGGAGCTCAGGATCAGCAGACTGGTCAGTTGCATTATGGTGCCTGCGAATGCAGGGGAGTGACTCCTTCACCCCAAGGGAGATAACTTCAGTTGTTCTTGATGCTCCCCAGATCCTGCACAGAGCCTGTATGGTGCACGGGCACAGACAATGCTTGGGACAGAGAGGGAGACGAAGTCGGGCCAGTCGAAGTCCAGCGAAGTCCAGAGTGTCCAAACGGTCAAAGGTCAGTGGTTTCTTGTTCAGAATCTTGTCCACGTCGAATCTAGGGTCCTACAGCCAGGTAAGCCCTTTTGTACCCAAGGGAGAGGATTGGACGGATTTAGGGGACCCTCCCATGGGAGGGTCAGGACAGTGGCGAGGTTACTCCCATGTCCTTTGTCCAGTTTCGTGCCAGAGCAGGAGCCAACGGCTCCCAGGACTGGTTTGAACTGGACTATGCACAGGGACACCAAATGTGCCCCTCGTGCAGACTTTCAGGCACTTTGGAAGTGCACCCACCCAGCTCCAATACACTAAATCCTGTCTGGGAGGTGGTCACACCTCCCTGTGACAGGATGCCTATTGTGCTGCCTTCCTCTGCTCAAGCTTGGCTCAGCAGCAGGAGGGCAGAAATGTGTCTCTGGTCGGCAGCAACCATTTTGTGCTGTCTGGGTCGAAAAGGCTGGTACCGGGAAGACCAGGGACCCCACGAAGCTCGCTTCTGAAGGGTGGAATCATACCTCCCACACCGGTTACTGGTGTGGAGGTATGATTCCAAGGTGTTTGGTACCAAACACGACATGATTTGTTGCAGCCATTTTCGAGATAGCATTTTACGCGAGCATATAATGCACCTCTACCTATATGTCTGGCTGAGTCACCGACAACCCGGGAGAATGGTCTCTGAAGGCTGCAGGGGTGCTCTGCTCATGCAGGGGCACCCTCTCACATAAAACCCAGCACCCTGCCTTCAGGATTGTAAAGTTAAGGCCTGCTAGAGGGTTGACTTATAGGTTTTAAGTGTAGTGACCTATAGATATAGTAAACCTATATCTAAAGTAAGTGGTGCATGCACCATCTAATACAGGCTGCAATGGCAGGCCTGTAGTTCCATTTTGCATGGTCTCTCATGGGTGGCATAATACATGCTTCAGCCCATGGGAGGCCAATGGGGTACCTATGCCCTGGGTACATGTGTACTATATACTAGGGACTGACAAGGGTACCCTAGTATCCAATCTGGAGTGTACCCAAGTACATGGCATAACATTTTAGGGAGAAAGCAGATACATTGGGGTCTTCATTAGCAGGATCCCAGTCAGACTAGTCAAAAACAGTGTAACATCAAGCAAAAAGTGGGGGTAACCATAAGAAGCAGATCCTACTTTCCTACAGTACCCTTCTCATGTCTAGGCGAATGGGGGTGAAAATGTGAGTAGCCAAGTGCTCCCATAGGAAATAACAGTCATATTAAAGCTATCTGTAGCAGTAATACCTAATTTGACCTTACGGTGTTTTTTAACCTTCCACAGACATATCCTAATGCTGTAAATATCAATGCCACACAGTATGTACTCCTTTGAGTAGCTCCTTGAGGCCCTGATACTCTCATCTTCTAGTACCTGTATTTGGTTATTGCATTTGCAAAAACATTATGGGGCTAATTTATGAGCCCCTGACCACCAAATCATATTTATGAGGCCACGCAAAGCCACTTTCTGTGGCTTTGAATGGCCTCATAGATATGGAGTAAGGCAAGGCAGCGCAAATTGCTGCGTTGCCTTACTCTGCGCTAGGGAGGCGTTCCATGGACGTTGCAGTGGGTGTTTCCACGCAACACCCATAGATTTTGATGCATCCCCAGATTTACATGACCATGTAAACCTGGGGATGTGCCAAAATCCTACACCTTGCCATGCAAGCCACAACGGGGAGAAATAACTTTATTTCTCCTAGTTTCTTACTCTTTCTATGTGTGCTGCATTCTGCAGCATACATAGAAAGAGGAAAAAGCCTTCCAGGAATGTTTTTGTACAGCAAGGTGCCCCTTCTTGCACAAAAACAATCTTGCTGCAACAAGGGGCACCCTTGCACCATGGTGCATGGGTACCTGTGTTGGCACTAGGCTATGAAATGGCGGCAGCGCAGGGGGGAAAGAACAGGAATGCGCCGTATGCCATAGATGAGGCGCATTGTTGCCCTTTCAGGTGACTTGCTGTGCTGGCCTGTACAAAATCCCCAAAAATATGCCCCTATATGTTTCTGTCTTCCCATATTTATTAGCATTCATTAGTGAAAAGAAGTCAGAATGTGTTAAGTAAATGTATAATAATCATTAAATAGGTTCAATAACATGACTTACACCCAGATGTATAAAAGTAATGTTGGTCATATTGAGCTGAATACTGTGAGCCATCAGTTCATGACCCTGCCGCGGAAAGCTCTGATGAAGTCACATTAATCCTAAGAGTTGGCCTCGCTATGAGGACTCATTAACACTGCTACGAGCCCCTCCCCATGATCTTGGAAGTCATAGGCAGACTGAGCCAATAAAAAACTCGCCGACCCTAATACCCTCCCACCGTGAACCAGCTGCTCATCCTCTATACACACAATGCAAGTGCGCATTGACATTGAATTCAGGTTGCCAGGCACTTGGGAATTAATGCAGAGTTGTTCAACAACGGTTTGGCCTAGGTCTTGAGTCCAAGTGAGGTGTCTTGCTTGGACATCTATAATCCATGGTACTACATGTAATGGGAATGCTTGTAGCGCAAGATGCAGGAGAGACGCAAGTAAGCACCGTGTGATGTCCCTCCCTTCTTTCCTGAAATCTTGATTGTTCCTGTATGCTGTAAAGCCAGCCATTTCTTAGAGCCAAAGTGCCAATCTTATTACCAAGGCACTTCTTTTCTTGTTATAGAACTTACCAAATCTTATTTCAAGTCAATGTGGAATGTTTATGAGAAAATTATTTTTTTACTATAGACTAGGCAGTGGTTCTTAACCTTTTGACTTTTATGGACCCCCACATAATCACAACTGGAATCTGGGGACCCCCACTGAATCATTATTGGATACTGAGTCATTACTGGAAGCTGGGGACCTAATCCTAAGCAATTTCAATGATTTGAACTGCAAAACAATACACAAAGATATGAACACAAGCATTCCTCAAACAAATACACAAATATAACAAATTTACATTTTAATTTTAATAGGAAGGTTAGAGCTATTCTAAATTTAATTGACCCTTATATTCTGTTTGATGCACTTGCATTGATTCCACAAATCAATCTGAACATACCAACTGAATTATTAGCCTCCAGCTCCAATTTTTTTTTCATTTATAGAACATTTTAAAATGTTCAATTTTACAATTTGCTTCTTTACACTTACTATAAATGACTTTCAACTCGGTAGAGAAGAGAGTGAGGGAGTGTGTGTGGACCACAAGGAGCGAGGAGTCCGGACACCCCAAAGACTTCCACCAATAATATTACCTCTCTCTCTTGTGATGTCACTGAAGACAGAGGAGGAGATAGCTAAGCAACAAAGAAAGGTGGTTTATGTGTATTTTAAGAGAACGTTCATTGCAATGTCACCAGAGAGTTAGGGTGATATGATGTCACTTCAGCAAGAGATGCTTAATTAGAGAGTGATATAATATCCCTAACTAGTGAGAGGGAGAGGTCATTGTCTAGCGGCAGAGGGAGATTGTTCAATATTACTTCTAAGTGAGGGGAGATTGTGATGTTAACTCTGTCATTTATATCAGACCGAAAGAAGGGGAAGTCGATTTCACCAGTCAATCACATAATCGTGTCTTTCTATTTTAAGTATTATAGGTGAATGATAACGTCTTTGATAAATCATAAAAGTGCAATCAGCCAATCACAACAACAAAGAGTCAATAACAATAATATGTGGCGATCTTGACATTGACACATGACTGATGGGGTGTGTTAACATCTGCCCCCGTCCAGCACTTCAAGGCTGTACAGCACACGATCCAGTGATTGGCTGGTAAAACACTAGGTAGTCATAGCAACACTTTCCTTCTCTGTTGTAATTCAATTGCGTGTGGATGGCAGACCGCACGTACCGTTCTACCTTTGTTTGTGAACAATTCTTTAAAAAGTTGCCCCCGCTGAGAAAATACTATTTAGGGTTAAAGCAAAGTTCAGAATAAGGTTTTTATTAGATTTGTTCCGTTAAGTATTTTGGAGAAGTCACATGAAAAAAGCACACGTATTCATTCCCTCGTGGCCGTTCATCTTAGAGTGTTGTGAGTTACATTTTGCTAATCTGCAAGCCTTTTTGGAACGGATTCTCTGCTTGTGCCAAAGCCGATACCAAGGGACTGAGCCAAGCTACGTTTTCCACCCCTGACTGGCCAGGTGGGATGATCCGGATTCGCAATACGTCATCCGTGACATTTTTTCGAGGCGTGCAGCATTTGACAGAAAATTGATACTAAACTTGCAAATTTGACTAGACTTAAACGCCAAACTCAGGGGCTGTAGCAAGCCTTCTAATGAGGCACAAGGAAAACGTTATTTTTGTGCCAGGGTCTATTTTCTGTACCAGTCCAACCCTGCCTCCACAATTATGCTCTGCCTATCCATCCAATAATATTAGATTAACAAAAGATGAAAGGTGGAAGGCTGACAATCGCTCGGGCCTCATTCAAGTCCATTGTTATGTTTTTGCCCACTGTACCACTCCAGACGCATAGCAATCATAAGCGAACCAGCCTTGATCCTAGTTCTATAGGACCAGTCGAGCCCGAACTTTCAGGCCATCATGTCCTCTCTGAACAAGAATACAAGGAACCCCAGACTGGTTTCAGGCTTGTGATGCTTCGTCTGTGAGGCGCAGCTACTCAGGTCTGGATTGGGGAACCAAAAGCAGCCCTGGCAAAAATACTCAAACCAGCCACTCTCTTTGTCCCCTCACGCAAGCTCTCTCGTTCCATCCTTCCATTCTTTCTCTTCTTCTCTCCTCTCTTTCGTCTCCCTTTCTGATAACTTTCTAGCTATCTTCAATGGACATCATTTAGGGGTCGCCAGGGGTCAGAGCTGCATCCCCTGGCTTGTCCCTTGTGTCCTTGCAACACCTGCCCTTAGGGGTGGCAATATTAGTTCCTAGAATTCCAGCATTCCTTATTTTCCGCCTGGTATTCATTATTCTGATAGTGAATAATATTCTAATGCTCACTATTAGTATAATAAAAATCGAGCACACTTAGGACCTTTGGTGGCAGCTGTGGTAGTCAAAAATGGTTTTAAATGTATGTTGTGCGCATGGTTGGGAGTGAGAGCATGTTTAAGTGAGAGAGCGTGTATATGTGTGAGTGAGTGCATCTGTATGTGTAAGCATTTGTGTGTGAGTGAAAATGAATGAGAGTCAGTGACAGGTAGGGAGCTGAGCAGGGGCGGCTGGTGACATTTGAAATTGGTGAGGCGTAAAAGTTGAGGATACGTGTTACGTCGATAGCGAGCGAGCCGACTATCATAGGAGAGACTCAGGGGGAGGGGGACTTGCAAAGTGTGTGCAAATGGAGCATTTTAAAGCAAATTTGAGAGGACAAGAATGTTTATAAAGCAATTCTGAATGTGTAGACTTTAAATATATAAATATATTACAAAATGCCCCATATCTTACAGCACTAAACATGTCCACCAGTGACTGTAGTGTGCAAATAGTACAGTGCAACAAGTAAGGTTTTTAATTATCTTACTAGGTAAATACTACACCCTTACCACATTCCTGATAAATGAGTGTAGTGCATTTGTGACACTTGTCTTGTGCTACCTTTGGATTTTACACAATCCCTATGATTTCAGTCACAGCAATGATGGCAGCGCCCCACTCTGAAAATTGTTCCAGCACCAATGCAGCCTTCAATCATGGCAGACCAGGTCAATAGACCTTGACCTGATGTACTTTCTTTGTGGGCCTGACGGTGCTGATGGTAAATGCTGCACTTTCCATCAGCATCCTCAGGACCAGCATGGAAGCTGCACATCTGCTGTTCATTTACATGGGAGAATTGGATGTCACTGCAGATTGCTTCTCATTTCTATCTATTGTCGCAGCTACAGTGAAAAGGAACTCCACAGTGCACGTCAAAGAAGAGCACCTTTTCAAAACTTTCTGAGCACTCTGGGAGGTGTGTACTTCTGAGCCCCGAGGACACATTCTGAACGCAGGGCACCATCAAGGCAGAAGACATGATCTGGAACTCACAAGCGGAGTCGACATTTAGGGGCCAGGTTTAGCATTTCTTCTGCAACTTGCAAGCAATTATAGAATGCCTTAAAAAAATGATTGCTTGCAAGTTGCAGGATGAGTGCTACTACTAAACCCGCAATCACTAGGACTGCTGCTGTGGAGGTTTGACCCAAAATGCAGCTTGTTGGCAATGCCCTGCCATCCTATGCAAGCACTGGTTTAAGCACCAACCAGAAGTACCTGTAAGCACTGCAGCCACCTCAGCATTTTATATCTATCTGTAAGACTTGTAAGTTATACAGAGGATGGTCGGGGATTATGTATGCTGCTGATCAAGCTGCACAGCCCATCTACTAAACCCAAGGTCACACAACAAGAGTGCACATCAAAGGCAAGGCTGGGATTTCCTTTCCCAGAATTTCCCAGAAATATTGATTGCCATCAATATTTCCACCACTAGCTACCCGGCCCATCAAGCACAGCCAACCATGTCATGCCAGGCCCCATGCCTATGTCCTAACAAATGGATTTTATTGCTCACATTTCGAGTGTCAGCTTTCAGCAAACCACTGTTGTATTCAGGCTGCTACAGTAATGTTTCTACCAATATTCTTTCTGGTACAACGCCATCAAAATTCTGATTAAATAGTTCCTACAGTGCTCGCCACGCCCGCCTGGTTGACAAGGGGTGCATTGGCATCTAAAACAGGCGGACTGCAATGGAAAGAGGAATCCAACAGCTGCTACGATCGGATCTACTCTAAAATAAAGTAATTACAAGTAAATAATATTTAGTTTTAAATTAATAATAATGATTTACTTGGTGATTAATTCTGTTAATTGTGCAATTATTTTTTGCTTATATTTTAGGTGTCTGTTGTGGGTTTTGTAGGGGTATAGGGTGGAAAGTAAATTCATTTTAATTAATTTATAATTAATTTTTTAATTAATATTAATTCATTTTTAAATGGATAATTATGTTATGTGTGTTATTCATTTTTTGCTAAGTTACATTTTAGGAGTCTGTTGTGTGTTTTGTGGGGGTATATTTTGGGAAGCAAATTAATTATAATTAAGTAATAATTACTTTTTAATTAATGAGAATTAGTTTATTGGTAAATATTTATGTTAATAGTGTAAATAATTTGTTTTTTTAAAGTTAAGTTTTAGGTGCAGGTTGTGAGTTTTGTAGGGGTATAGGGTGGGAAGTAACTAACATAAAATTATTTAATATCTTTTAGTTATAAAATATTTTTTAAATACAATTATTTGTTTAAAAGAAATTTAGTTTTTATTTTACCAACATTAATATTTGTAGTTATGTATGATAGTTATCTAACATTGTAATATGTATTTATTTAATTTAATTTTTAATATAAAATATATTTATATTTTTCTTTGTTTACTATGTTTTTGCAATTATTTTATTGCATTGAAGAGAATTTGTTTGTTTCTAATGTTGCACTGACTGGAGTGGGAATAGTAAATTTTACCCCTCCACAATCCAACACTTTCCCTACTGTTGCACAGAGTGGTGCGGGAATAGTGAATTTTACCCCTCTGTAATCCAACACTTTCCCTACTGTTGCACAGACTGGAGTGGAAATAGTAAATTTTAACCCCGCTGCAAACCAACACTTTCCCTACTGCTGCACTAACAGGAGTGCAAATCGTAAATTTTACCTCTCCACAATCCAACACTTTCCCTACTGTTGCACTCATTGGAGTGGGAATAGTACATTTTAACACTCTGCAATCCAACACTTTCCCTACTGTTGCACTGATAGTAAATTGAAGTTATTGGAGTTGGAACAGTGCATTTGATTTTACCCCTTTGCAATCCAACACTTTCCCTACTGTTGCACAGACTGGAGTGTAAATAGAAAATGTTACCCCTCCACAATCTAACACTTTCCCTACTGTTGAAGTTATTGGAGTTGGAATGGTACATTTCACCCCTCCACAATCCAGTACTTAGCCTACTGTTGCACTGACTGGAGTGTGAATAGTAAATTTTGCCTTCTGTAGTCCAACACTTTTCCTACCGTTGCACTGACTGGAGTGGGAATAGTAAATATGACCCTTCTGCAATCCAACACTTTCCCTACTGTTGCATTATCTGCAGTGGGAATAGTAAATTTGACCCCTCTGCAATCCAACACTTTCCCTACTGTTGCATTAACTGCAGTGGGAATACTAAATTTGACCCCTCCGCAATCCAACACTTTCCCTACTGTTGGACTGACTGGAGTGGGAATAGCAAATATGACCCCTCCGCAATCCAACATTTTCCCTACTGTTGCATTGACTGGAGTGGAAATAGTAAATGTTATCCATCCGCAACCCAACATTTTCCCTAGTGTTGCACTGACTGGAGTGGGAATAGTAAATTTGACCCCTACTCAATCCAACTTTTTCTCTATTGTTTTATTGACTGTAGTCTGAATAGTAAATTTTACCCCTGTGTGATGTAACAGTTTTCCTACTGTCGCGTTGCGTGAAGTGGAGTAGTACATTTTATACATCTATAGTAGAACACTTTGCCTACTTTTCTATTTTTTTTATAACACATTTTATTGATTTTCTTAGAATTATCAGTTTCAGCTTCTTTACAACATATATTATATCCGTACAATATTAGAAAGCCAATTAAGTAATCATAGACACATATATTAATAGCACGTTTCGACAGTAATAATATCCAATGGTTTGCATGGTCTTCCTGTCTTTCACTTTCGTACATTGTCTGTGAGATTTCCAGCGGCTCGGTCTACACAATATAACATAGTGATTATAATAAGCTGATCATTTCCCTCTCACTGTTAACTTTAACAAACCAACTAACTAAGTCCCACCTCCCGCCCCTTTCCCATGCACAGCTCTTTTTGCATTTGTTTGATTCAGTCAGCATTGCAGTACAGTACAATTATAGGCATTAAGCACATATACGTGAGCAAGCTCCTACAATATGTGCCTACTTTTGTATAAATTGGAGTGGGAATAGTATATGTATTAAATGTCAAATTATATAATTTATTTTATATTGATACAATTTATATTATTATGTTTTTGGTGGTTTAAAACTATAACATTTATACTTATTAATGTTTGTAATGTATAAAATATTTTTATAAAATTGTAAGACATTTTTGTTGCTTACTTTTTTGCTTTATTGAAAACGGTTTGTTTTTTAAATATGTTATGTTATTAGGATATGTGTATATATATATATATCTATCTATCTATATCAATATATCAATATATATATTCACTGAAAAAACCATAAGGTTTTAGGGACAGTTATAGTTAGTTGGACATTGCACTCGTACAAAACCCGTGAAATTCCCCGTTATAGTTAGTTCAGGTAACTATAACTCGCGCCCCCGCAATGCACTGCTGATGACGTCACATATTACATCACTCATGACATGGTCAGTGACATCACTGATGACATCACTGATCGTAATTGGCCTCATAGTTATTTGTTATAGTATTGCATTATTTGAAAAGGTCATAAATTATAATATACATTAAAATTATTCGTTTAAACATAGTTTTTAGTTAGATATATGTAAATATATATATATATAAATATATGTTTCTTTAACTTTTACAAAAACGTTTATTTGTTATATTTGTTGGAATATATATTAAATCTATTTTATTTTTAATAAATTAATGTTACTATTTCACATATTTATTATTTAAATTATATATATTTAAAAAATTATATTTAATACATCGATATTAATGACAACACGAATTTTTTTGTACTTACCATTATAAGTATTGGATTGACATATTTTTGACATCGATATTTTGGTCACAATATTTTGGTATAGCGATATTTTCATAGGCGATATTTTGTCAGTGAACCGGGTACTGTCCAGCCCAAAGTGCCACGCCAGGTCCCTCTAAACTGGAACACAAGGACCACAGACTGGCGAATTTAGTCCTCTACTGTAGGGGGCATCTTAGTTCCAGTGGCACAGTGAGCATGGCACCCACATCTGGGCATACTTATTGCACTTTGCTCATCTCACTGAGGAATAAAAAAAAGTGATGGGTGGAATACTTGAATTAATCTCAACCATTGGTTGTTACCTCGGGCCACATCACAGGCCATCATCATTTAACCTGCCATGCCATCTCAGAGAGGAAGCAGCCATATGCAAATCTGCCTAGTTCCTGCTCCAATAGTAACAGTCCAGCTGGAAGTGCAAGGCCAGGTCTTTGTTGAAATGGTGAGGCATCTTCTTTTAGCAACTTGAATTGCTTCTGTTAACACTTGAGGACAGTTAGGAGGAGGTCTTAATGCATATAGAACAGGTATTGTTGACAAAGGGGCCTGTTGATGTTGGAGAAAAATAACTCCATACTTTGCAATGTTGGTAGAATATATATGTATGCATTTATTTTGTGATCACAAAATGAGAAGCCACACTGACAGGAAAAAAATGCCATTGGAAGTATCTCAAATTTCATGGGGAAGAGAATGAATTTCCAGTTCTCCTATTTGGTATAATGGTTGCTCTGAAATTTTTCAACAAAGAAAGTCCTTGCCCCTTGGATGACTGTTCTCCACAATACATGTGTCAAAATGCATGCTTATCTGGCTGATACATTGGTTCTGATCCCTCCCCCACCCCAATTCCCGGGATCAGAATCTGAACACTTACATTTTTGCATTTCAGACTCTTCAGGATCATGGCTCTCTAATCAATCAGTCAAACTTTGATCTGCAGCCATCTCAGTCTAAACTACATAGGTGCTTGAACTGATGTGAGAAAGTCTTTTCCCCCATCCTGAAGGAGCAAGTCACTTCTGGTGGTATGGTGAGTGTTATTTAAGGAAAATATGTATTTTATTGTCATTTATATTTGACAGAGGTTTCTTAAGTCCCTCATTTGTTTTCCTTTCTTTTCTTCTTCAGGCTGTGCCACTGCTTGTAATTTCTTGGGCAACATTTGGGTTGCTTGGTACTTCACATTCTTCCGGATTGCTCACAAACTTCAGAGGGTTACCAAGTACTCATTCCAGTGACATTGGATATGCAGAAACAGCATCAATGGTGGGTAGTCCAATTCATTCTCGAATCAGGCATATCATATTCCTTCTATTATCCAATGATTTCAACAACAAACGCCAGTCACACTGGATCTCGGTTCAGCTCATGCTCAGTGGCCCCATCGGGGAAAAGAGAAGCTTATCCAACTTGAGAAAAGTAACAACAGTTTGGCAAGCTCTCCAAGTATCTGTTCTAAATATTCTGGGTTCAGCGTTGATGTTTCAAACAGCCAACATGGCGACAAAGCCATACCTGAACTGTGGTATTAGAAGTGAATCTCTTTCACTTCATCAATTAAAACGTTCTATCAATCAGATAAGTCTATATTCAGGGGGTGGACAGTTGTTGAATCCTCATTATGTGTGTCACATTTAAATGGTATAGATGACACCTGCTCTCAGTATTACCTGGGACATCACAAGTTGATCTGCCGTAGACCCCTGTGCAATGGGGAACAACTGGTGGAAATTGGTGCTACCTCACAGATGTGGAATGCCTTTGAATTCATCCAAGACAAGGACCCGCAGGTTGGATCCTGGAGGACTTATTCCAGAAATACTTGGTGTGGAAATACTGCGCCATTTGTGATTCTGGATGGGTGATAGCTTCTGTTACCAGACTGATGGTTATCACTCATAAGGAGGGGCTTGGTATTCAAACATTGCTGGGGGAGATGGCAATGTTTGTGAGATCCCTTTTGGTAATTACATCAACCCTGCATGCAGCACTAGGGACTCTAGCGCAGCCAAGAGAACAGCTGATCCGTGGTAAGCACAAGGACCTGGGGAAGATGGTCTTGATATGCATGTTTCAGAGTCAACTTTTCACTGTGTACTGATGCCATGAGAGAGTCTTTGTATTCATAGGAACCTACTCTATTAGGACCGATATGACAAACCTGTAACCTTCTACTTTTTCTGCCAAATTATCCAAATTTCTACATACTGTATTCTGAGGAATACAATTTCTGTTAAGATATGAAAGGCATGAAAAAGAGTTGGGTGACAATTTTTGGAAATCTTTTTGCAGGGGAGTGGTAAACCTTCCATTCAACAATTCTCCACTGATCGAGAATCATCTGGAAGAATTTCCTCCACATACTATCCCTATTGAGGATATAATTTTGCCAATAGACTCTCCACTGGCAGAAAGTCATACAACAATTTATTTTCTCACCTGATTTACAAATTAGATGATTTTCTGTAATGATCCAGCTTTAAAAGAAGTCCTAAGTCTTTCATTTTGCACTCTATTCACATTTACACAATATGCCTTTGGGAGCTTCTGTCATCTTTAGCTCCTCTTTCTCTCTCTCTTCTCTTCTTCTCTGCCCGTCTCTCTCTCACTTTTTCAAATACTTCACACACACTCATTCTCGCAAAAAGAAAGCAAGTAAATGCAATATTTACTTGTAATAATGAAATGTCATATGAAACCCTGATGAAAGGGCCTTACGACAATTTATCTCCTGAACCCTTATCTATTGATAATAAAAATTATCCTCATGAATCATCCCCTACAGATATACATTGTCCCCTATCTCTATAACACTTCTGCAACAGTTCCAGACTTCCACTTACAAATCTTTTACACTTCATATTCATTTGTGTCACATCCCTGCTTCCACTAGTTGGTTGTATGACAGAATATTGCAAACAACAATATCAACTTACATGAATACTGTGTCAAAATTATTGTTTACCAAAATATTGTGTTTCTGTACTTATAATGTAAAATAGTCATAGTGTGCCAAAAATACTGTGCAAAAGAATATCACCAAAAATGGCAAAAATATGGTTTTGTTTAAAGAAAATATTGAATTATAAGTAATTTTTTCAAAATATAAAGTTAGTAAAATATAATGTAATTTAAAATAAATACTGATATAATACACACTGCTTACTACCTCATATATTACATCACTCATGATATGTTCGGTTTACTGACAAAACATCGACAACCAAAACATTCCCATACCACAATATCGAGTCATAAATATAGATGTGAAAAATATCGACATCCTATATTGAAACAGGTAAGTACAAAAATATTGAAAAAAATATCGATGACATAAATATAGATGCAACAAATATCATTTTTTATATATATATATATATATATATATATATATATATATATATATATATATATATATATATATATATATATTTATAATAAAATATTAAATATATTAAATAATAAACTTCATTTATAGATTTAATATACATTTTAACAAAAATAACAAATTAACTTAACCTAAAAAAGTTACACACATATATAATATTTATTATATATATTTACTGTAAAAGAATTAAGGGGCTCATTACGATGGCGGGCGGAAGCACAACCGCCGTGCTGGCGGATGCAAAAACCACCAGTTACCGCCGGCACGCAGCAGTCCACACGCCCGCCCAATTACGATGCGAAAAGTAGGCCAAACACCGCCGGCAAGCCAGCAACACCGTCCGCCATCAAAGTGCGCCCGTACACGTAGCGGCGCAGCCCAACTGACACACACCGTCCGACGAAACACGTCCCGCCCGGCGCATAAATTACGATGCCGCAAACAAACGGCTCCCACGGCCAAGAGATACCGTATGACAAACCGAAGCGGTAACACGGACGCCGAGCACGGACAACGAAGAAGCGGCTCCCCGAGCATGAATCCAGCACTGCAGGCCCTCCCCATGCTCCTGCTGATGCACCACCAAGGACGCAACGTACCGCGGAGACGCAGGTAGGCACACACACAACAAGTGCACGCAAACAGCGCACACAGTGCAAGGGCGGAAAAAGCGGACAACCCCCCACCAGCGCGTGTACACTACACATCCACCATTGCATCCACATATGACACACAGGCCAAATCGTAACATCGCGTAACACATGTGTACACACCACCTGGGACTAGGAACCAACAACCCCGTCACGGCCCCAAAGCGGCGATGACGCCGCCACACATGCGCACAACGCAGAGGCCAACCGCAGCGCCATGCATGCGTCGCACACAGACACAGGGACACAACCAAGCAGCACACACATCAGCCCCACCCCGAACGCACATGACACGTGACAGGCCTGCCACAGACATGTCCCCAACGCCCAATTCACGGACAACACCCAACGCCACACAACCGACGCACACATGTCAGTGAAGACACGCAACAGCAGGACACACCCCAGTGTAACAAACATGGCGTAGCACACAGTGGCGGCAACACCAACTAGGAGAAGCAGGGCCCCTTCGGGAAGAGGAACGCCAGTACCACACTGAAACACCCATACCACCCTGCACATATGAACAAGACATATAAAACGGAACACCAAAGAGCCCGGGGACCGACAACAGGTGGCCCAAGAATAACATTCACACACAAGGCCCAACGCAGAGCGGAAAGGCAGCCTGCCGCCCACACAAGGGAGAGCAGACAGCACTGAATGACCTTCCATTCCAACTCCGAAACCACAGCCCTACGACAGAAGCCGGTGAATACAGCCATTGTCCAAGAATAGACCAACACAGGCTTGCCGAGGAGACCGACCACAGGGCAGATAGCGCATATCACAGAAGCACACAACGGACGGGGAAGAAAGAAGAAAACACTCCCCATGTCGGCCACATGCAAGTTAATTGGAAGGAGTCACACATCACTGACCTTGAACTGTCTGAGAAGCATGTGGGAAGAGGGCCCGTGTCCTCCAAACAAGCCAACAGAACACAAGTCCTGTCTCCCTACGACTACACAGAGCTCACAGCAACCTCGGAGTGTGCACATTGCAGACTGCACACACAGCCGGAGCACGCCACCACAACGCACCGCTGCGAAATGGCAACCGCAACACACCTACCCAACTACGCCGAACAGCTCAAGCTGTACAAAACCAACCTGTTTCATACATTGGGATGCGATCTCCTGTCCCTGCTGAACGTAAGTTACCGACTGACTTACCGCATCACATTGTTCAGCTGCGTCATGCCCGTCTTCTACTGTCGGAGGTGTCCCTACCAGCATCCCGTGGAGATATGCCTCTCCAACCCGGCATGTCTGAAGGCGGACCTGCTACCACTATTCCTCCCTCTGGACGCACACGACAGGGCCTGCTCTGCCTATGGGGGCATGGCGTATGTGGCCAACATCGCACCCGCACTGAAATGGGACCACTGTGCCTCCACACGACGGATCATCGAGAACAGCTACATCGAATGTCACCCAGCATGCCCCATCATGGTCCTCCAAGGGACAACTTACGAACAACACCTTGACAGCCACCATCCGCTACATTGGCTGGCAAACATGTACACCACCAATGACATGGAAGCCCTGCTGGACGGCATCGCATACCTGACAACCTGTAAATTTGTCGGACCACAACGCAGGTTCCCCGATTGACCTATGATGTCCAACCCCGCACCCATGCTTAGCTTCCGCACGGACTGGCCAGTCACCACCACAACAGCCATACCAAACGACCGGCAACTGTAACCACACCATCAACGACATCGCCATGACATCGGATATGACCGGGACATGCACACTGTTCCCCATCACATCCAGGAACACCGCATGCATCGTGGGAGGCAGTGGCATGGGCTCTGTGTATCGCACCCACATGGACGGAACTGCACGAACAACCAGGACACGACATGGATCCAGCGCCCATGGACACACACACCGCTCAGTGGACATGAATAGGTCGCCTGGAGTCTGTGGGTGCTGCACCCCTCCCACCCCCGCCCCAGGAATCCCATACCAGGACCTTTGCATGGACGACAAGTGCATACAACAACAACACGACCCCAGTGACTGTGACATGTCCAGTAACCACCACAGTGCAACAACAAGTGGCACGCCGCTGCATGCACTCAAGCACATGCCCTGATGTCATCTCACATGCATGCGTGCATGAGGAACAACCGCAGCAAACCTGTCACATGGAACTGAGATGGACTGTGCCCATGATGCCAAGCGGTCTGGTAGGCTACATGTATACCGTCTGTGTCAAAGTCCGCAGCTCCGCAGCTATACGTAAATGTACATTAGCACAGCCTTGGCCAAGCAGATGTCACTCCGAAGCCCACATCCCACATGCAACAGCCAATCACATGTAACCCCACACCCTATCCCATTTGCAATCATGCTCAGTATATCCTCAACATGTATTCCGCTGCCAGTAG
The DNA here is from genome assembly GCA_963921515.1 of Calotriton arnoldi. Classification (NCBI taxonomy): domain Eukaryota; kingdom Metazoa; phylum Chordata; class Amphibia; order Caudata; family Salamandridae; genus Calotriton; species Calotriton arnoldi. The sequence continues at coordinate 324,082 of CAWUFW010006693.1, read as the reverse complement.
TGTCCACTATACTGCATCACAGAGGACAGAAGACTCAATATAATGTTTGAAACCAAAACTGTCTCCGCTGACTCATTTCACAAGTACGAATGAGAGAGGATGAGAGGATGTGAAGTACACGGCAGTCGTGACATGACCATGTAGTCCACTTGTATTGGATGTCAACGCAAATGAGTAGCACAACTGTGGAAGACACACATGTGTCGTGTGAAGTCGTATGGACGCAGTGCTCAGGTGGGTGGGTGTGACGGGTAGATGCGCACATGCCAAGTTGGAGCACGCCGTGTTGGGAGGGGTCATGAACAGTACACCACCGCTTCCCTGGGCATTGTGAGAGGACACCTGTCGGGGGGAGTGAACACGTGTGTGCACAGCAGCCGGGCACACGTACAAAGCGGTACCAGGCGCACCTCAGCCCACCCTCTGTGGACAAGCTGGATCCTGTTGTGCGCCCGCCATGCCCCTTGACAAGGCACACACAGCCCCAGTCGACCAGGTGTAACCCCAACATAGTCAATCCGCACAGGCGATACAGGGCACGGGATGGCAGTGGAGCATGGTGTGTGAGAGGTCTCCTCGCGCTCCTCCTGGTCATATCACGCAGGCAATAGAACCTCAACGTCTAGCATGGCACAAGTCAAATGGAAGTGTAGGGGGACGCACCACAGCACGAGCAGCACTGACGTCACGGGAGGTGGCTCGCACCATCCCATCCATTGCCCATCATACCAACCACGCCACATGCCATTGCGACTAAGTGCAAGCGCGTGCGCCACCACCCCCGAGCCCTCCCCAGAGAGGCCAAAGAGTGAATGTGTGGGCCATCAGCCACAGACGGACGCGGCCTGGCCGCAAGGGCAGCCACAGCCACTGGGTGTCGCAGGTGGCGGATCCGGAAGGCGAAGACTGTGATGCATAGTCCATGCAGGCCGGGTCTCCATTTGGGGCACCACGCAGGTGGACGGCGTCCCGCCACACATCATACCCTGAGACAGCCCACTCGTGCAACTGGACCCACACATACACTCCTTGCCCTCTCTGGTGCGAGCTTGGGGCTGCCTGTGCAAGCGCTAGCCTCGCAGGTGAGCATGCATATTGGGGGAGCGAGGGGAGGACATGAGGGCTGGGGCGAAGATGACTGTATCACTGTCAGTTAGTACAAGGGATGACCCAGATGTGGAAAGGAAGAGACGTGTCCCGTGTGTACTGCAACTAGTCGCCAATCCAACTACCCCCCATGTCCGGAATGTAAGCCCGCACCTAGGCCCGCCCATCCGCCACATCGAACATACCACCAGCACGACAACCTTCCCATTCGAAACACTGACTGGGGGTGGCGACCAGTGAACAATCATGTGTAGCCTACCCACGCGTACATGTGGGCCCTCCATGATCCATGTCACCTGCGGCAAAGTCATGACATGCGCAATGAGGGAAGTGAGGAGAGCTGTCCGCCCCACGCGCAGAAGGTGCATCAGCTCCACAGACCCAGCAGCGAGTCCAGCAGGGGTCACATGTGCAGGGGCAGCTGTGCCTGGTGTGAAGGCGCATGCATATAGACAGCACATCGACCAATGTGTAGTCTGCCCACATCTACAGTCCATCATCATGCGGCCATAGGAATTGAACACAGGGCAACACATCTTCAGTTGGTGCACCCACCGTGACCAACAATGCGCAATCATCGACGTACCCGCCCTGTGCATGGCCCCCCACCCAACGGAGGCACATCCAGTGCCACCATCCCACACACACAAGCCTTCCACGGAACATGCTGTGTCCAATGGTCAGTACAGAGTCAGCGCCCATCTGGTGGATCCTGAACAGGAGACACATGCACACACATGCCAGCTCCCACTATGTACGTCTGCCACCTGGCACGTGCAATGTAACCTCTCACCTGTGACGTGTGACTGCAAGCACACAGCCGTCTTGGCATGGGGCTGTCAATGTGGACACCTGTCAATGTTTCGGGAGGTGTGATCCGTACAGTGCTGTACATAGGGTGCAGTGCTGACACCTACTACTGTCTCATATCCCCTCGTGCCACAGGTCCCACTTGTTTTGGCCGCTCAGCCTGTGCCCACATTGTCGTCGTCGTGTGCCATACTCATCCAGCCGCGGAAGCAGTTCCATGCTCAGCAGACATTCATGTTGCCGTGGCGTTGCCGCTTGACGGATATGCAGTCAGTCCCCATCAGCACGCCCGCAAGTCATTGGGGCCTAGATCCCCATGTGCATGCACATGGCAGTGGTTTGTATCACTAGCCATTGCCATTGTTGGGAGACCTGTGTAAGTGTATTGTGGCCGTGCCGTCCCAGCTTGACAGCTGGGCTGTGGCTCATGTGCTTGCTCAGTCATGTCAGTGATGTGTATGCGAAATTGCTATGTGTCGTGTTGCTTTGACATGTGTCCTCTGCCATTGTTCCTAGGCGGAGACCGAACATTGACCGCCCATACCAATTGCTGGCGGACATGGACGATACAGAGGTTATTAGGAAGTTTCGGCTGGACAGGCCAACCCTGCATCGACTGTGTGCCATGTTAGAACCCCATCTCCGTCCCCGCAGGGTGTATCCGACTGCTGTCACCCCCACGGCTAAGGTGATGGCCGCCATGCATTTCTTCGCCTCTGGGTCATTCCAGCACACAGTGGGCATTGGAGGAGGGATGTCCCAGCCCATGTTCAGCAAGGTGCTGAGGGATGTACTGGCAGCCATGATGCTGTACCGAAACAGGTACATCCGCTTCCCCAGGGCTCGTGAATTGGCGGCAGTGAAGGGTGCATTCTATGCCCTTGGCAGAATCCCACACGTCGTTGGAGCCATTGACTGCACACATGTCGGCCTTGTTCCACCACAGGCCACTGAGCACCTGTACCGCAACAGGAAGCACACGCACTCCCTGAATGTGCAAGTGGTGTGCCTTGCGGACATGGTGATCACCCACGTGTGTGCAAAGTTCCCAGGCTCGGCCCATGACGCACACATAATGCGCAACAGCATCTTGCCACGACTGATGTACAATATGCAACAGGATCGTGGCTGTATTGTCGGTGAGTATGTGGAGTGGTGTAGCGTGCTGGTTGTGCGATGCTGTCCCCTGTCCAGTTGGAATAGCAACGGTTCTCTGTGTCCCTCACACCCAGGTGACTCTGCGTACCCGAATGGGGCATGGCTGCTCAGTCCATTGAGGAATCCTCGCACCCCAGCAGACGATCGCTACAATGAGGCACATGGGAGGACCAGACGTGTGGTCGAGCGTACCTTTGGCCTCCTCAAGTCCAGGTTCAGGTGCCTGGACCGCACCGGGGGTGCGCTGGCGTACTCCCCACAGAAGGTGTGCCGGATAGTGGTGGCGTGCTGCATGCTGCACAATCTGGCCATTCGGAAGCAGATCCCCCTCATCGTGGATGACGGAGATCAACCAGGGCCCCAGCCCGCAGACCAGGACAGCTCGAGTGAGGAGGACAGCGGAGAGGAGGAAGCTGGTAATGTGCGGCAGCAGCTCATCGCCCGCTACTTCACTTGACGGTGAGTGTCCATGTACGACGGCTGATGTGGCTGTATCTGTGCAGGTGTGTGTGTGCTGTGTCAGGGTGGCCGTTTGTTCACTGCGTGCTGTGTGTCAACGCTCCATGGCCAGGGTAGTATGCCACTGTTGGTGGCTGTGGCATTGTGCCCTATTGCTCTGTGCGATGTGTGTACATTGCTTGTAGTTGTTGACATGTACTGTGTGATGGGTGTGTGACACACTCATTGAATGTGCTCCTGTTCTGTCTCCCACCCCTAGGTCCCTACAGGCCCTCCGGATTCCATTGCCATGCCACGCATCAGGTGCCTTTCCGCCCAAGGTGGCCGTTGTATTCCGTACAAATAAAACACAGGGCACAAACAGCAGTTAGTGTAAAAGGTGCATTTATTTCAAACTGTGACATGTGATTGTGTGTAAGGTGATGACAAAAGTGGTGCGTGCAGTGACAATGAGCTGTCGGTCATGGCTGCGTGATGCTCAGGGTGTACCCACTGGTTCTATGTCCATAGTCCAACACACACATGCCATCCAGATGGCTGTGTGGAGTGGGATCGTAGTCCAAGTCAATGCAGTGGCTGGTCAAGGAAGGCTGGCGGAAGGCTGGCTGGCTGCCTCACTTGCGTTTGGAGCGTGCGAAGTCCTCCCGGGAGATCTGTTTCCACTTCGGACGGCCCCTTCCACGTTTGCGAGGGGGTGCCTGCTTGCGACATGCTGGTGGTTGAGGTGTGCTCACTGGCTGTGGACGCAGGGGAACTGGACACTGCTGCTCGACCCTGCGCCCCGGCAGGTGGTGGCGGAGGGGGAGCTGCTGTCCCTGGCTGTGACCTCACCGCCACCACCAGCTGGCCCATGAGGTCCACGAGTTGGCCCATACGGGCGTCCATGGACCTCAGCACCCCCAGCACCTCACGCGTGTCTGAAGCAGACCGGACCCATTGTCCTTGGGCCTCTTCATAGGCCCCAAGGACTCTGGCCATTTGAGGCAGGGCATGGCTCCCAGGGGAGGCTGGCGTTTCCCTGACCCTGCTCCTCCTACCAGTCCTGCTGCCACCGGCCTGCCCACTAGCCACATTGCTCACCACGGTCCTCGCTGTGGCTCCCAGGGTGGATCCAGTCGGCCGGGCCACCACCTGCGCTGGGGCTGGTGCCAGCGAAGACGTGGTGGTGGTGGCGGCGGTGGTGGTCGGTGCGGCGATGGTGGCGGTTGCGGCAGTGGTAGTGGCCACAATGACCGTGGGTGTGGCCGCAACGACAGTGGCAGCAGGGGGCTGGGAATGTTCAGCAGCCCTGGATGATGGGTTGGTGGGTAGGAGGGGTCCTGGGGAGCGGCTGGGCCCTGCCACACCAGATGGGCCTGCTTGGTGGTCCGTGTCCGAAGAGGAGGACAGATCCTCCAGAACCGTGTGTCCTCGTTGGGGGCTTGTAGGCTGGCTGTGCTGGCTGCTGGCTCCATCCCCAGCATCCAGCAGTTCGTCACCTGTGGAGAGAATGAGATTTGTTATTGTGTTGCACCTGGCGAAGTATGTATTTGTCGTCTGACATTAACAGTTCGTGCAATCTCGTACATGGGTTTCCCGGAGGCGTGTGTGTGGCTGTAGCATCTGTAGTTGTGTGTGCTTGGCAATGGGACTGTGTGCTGTGCACATGTGGCATGGGACGGATTGGCCATGCCGATGGGTGTGTTGCTGTGCCCCTACTTATTGTGACTCTGGTGTATGCGGGCTCCTGGCCCATCCTGGGTCTGGTTTGTACTTTGCTTTTGGTGTTCAGATGGGACGCTTAGGAACGCATATGGCAACTTGGGGGCCATGCCCCAGATTCGCATTTGGGAGGGAATATGCTTTTGGGGTTCAAATGGAACGCTTAGGAACGCCTATGGCAACATGGGGGCCATGCCCCAGATTCGCATTTGGGAGGGAATTTGCTTTTGGGGTTCAAATGGAACGCTTAGGAACGCATATGGCAACATGGGGGCCATGCCCCAGATTCGCATTTGGGAGGGAATATGCTTTTGGGGTTCAAATGGAACGCTTAGGAACGCATATGGCAACATGGGGGCCATGCCCCAGATTCGCATTTGGGAGGGAATATGCTTTTGGGGTTCAAATGGAACGCTTAGGAACGCATATGGCAACATGGGGGCCATGCCCCAGATTCGCATTTGGGAGGGAATATGCTTTTGGGGTACATGCTGTGAGCCATGGGTGCCGAACGTGACATGTGTTGTGGCAGCATGACAGTGCATGGTTTGAGGTGTGTGCATGCTTGACATGGCCTGCATATTTGCTGTCTGTTGTGATTACTGGACATGGCATTGGACGCATCGTTATGAGTGAGTGATGGTTGTGTGCCAGCCAACGTATTGCAGTTGTCCCATCTCCTTGGTGTGCGTGCTGCCCTGTGCCATGTGCATCACTGCAGTGCTCGGGGGGTGTGGCCCATGTTGTGTGTTGTTGCTCACAGTGTGTCGTGCGCTTTATTGACTTCTGGCACATGGTTGGTCATGGGCATGTATCTTAGCGTGACTGCTGTATGTGTGGCAGCTGTGCGGATGACATGCCTTTCATGAGACTGGGGCTGACGGATGGGATGGATGGTATGTTGTATGTGCATGGTGTGTCTGTGTGTTTGATGGGTTCAGTGGTGTTCGTGTGCATTTATGTTGTTCCGCTCTGTTGCGTCTAGTGTTGTTTGTCTTACATAGGCGTAGTTGTGGGGTGTGTGGTTGACAGGCAGTAGGGGCTACATGGACAGGACTTCAATGGTGTTTCGGTTGTGTGTGATGAGTTGCACAGTGGCTGCCGTGTGGTACTATATTCAGTGTGGCTTGTGCATGCAGACGTGGCTCCTTGGGTGTTGCTATGTCTGTGATGGGTCATGTGGGGTGTGAGTCTGTTGTTCATGTCCGTGTGCACATTGTTCACTTGTTCGTGACGGTGGGCGGTGCTGCGTGTTCGTCTGCTACGTGACATGTCCCATGTGTTGGTCGTGTTCCGGTCCTCATGCCTCCAGTAATCCAGCCCTGTCCAGTTTCCCACCTGCAAGTTGTTCGTGCGTGCACTGTACTGGATGCCACATGGCTCTAAGCGGGGGTGCTCCATGTTGCAGGTCTGTGGGGGTGGGGGGTGTTGTGGGTCGTGGGGTGGCTGGACACCCACTGACACCGATTGCTGTGGACCGTGATGTCTGCCTTTCGGCTGTCGTTGTGCACTGCGGTGGCTGACACGTGGCTGTGGGGTGTGGGGGATGCTCCTCCTTGCTGTGCTGTGGGACTAGGGGCCTGGTGTGTGTTGTACTTGGGCTGTCCACCGTCCCACCCACTGCACTTTGTGTTCCTGCCACTTACCTGTTACTTGTCGGTTAGTGCAGCTGTGGCGGACACATGGGTGTGGTGGGTGCTCGTTGTGGCGCTTCTGGCATATTTGGGGACCTGTTGGTGGTTACGTGGCTGGCTGAGTGTACACATGTCCCCACGTATCTTACAGTTGTTCGGTTTGGGCTGTGTGTGGTGGTGTCTGTTGCATGTGTGTGTGATGTGTTGTGTATTATGTGCTGGACATGGGGGTGTTTGTCCCTGGGAGCTGTGGCATGGTGGTAGTGCATGTGAGTACATAGCGGTGTGCTGGTATACATTAGTTTGTACTTACCAGCCTCCACTCCCCTGCTAATCCGGCGAGGATCTCCGGATGTATTATGACTCGCACCTTCTCTTCCCACGCTTTGAAGGTCTTGAAGAGCGCGGGATTCCCTCCGCCAGTGACGGCAGCCAGCTCTCTGTTTTTGCCCTCCTTCTTCTTGACCAGGCTCTTGACGTCATTCCAACGTTTGTTTATTTCTCCTCTGTTCCTGGACAGGGTCCCGACTGCATTGACCTGGTCTACGATCCGGTTCCACATTCTGTTTCTGGTGGCTAGTGGTGTGTGCTGGACCATGTTCCCATAGATTTGTGGGTACACCTTGATGATCTCGTCGACCATGACCGTCAGCTCAATGGGCGTGAACTTGGGCATTCTTTGTGGTGCCATGGTGTTTGTGGTGCTGGTGCGGTGTGTGTTGTGTAATGTGCAGGGGGTTTGTGGTGCAGGTGTTTGGTGGTGGTGGTGGTGGTGGTGGTGGTTGTGATGTGTGCGTTTCTGTGGTGTGCTGCTGTCCTTGCTGTGTCACTGTGTCCTCTCCTCTCCTCTCTGGTTTGCAATGTTGCAAGGGGATGTGGTCTGTGGGAGTGCTGCTTTTGTACTTACCTATGTGGGTGTGTCCTCATGGTCTGTTGTTTTCAGGTGTGTTGTGTCTGGGGTTCTGGCCTTTGTAGTTTTTGTTTGTCCGGGGGGTGTTTTCGGGATGTGTACTGTGCTTGTGTATTTGTGCGTGCCTTGCTGTGTGGACTTGTTGGCCATGTTGTGTGCTATTGGTTTTGTGAGCGGATGGTTTCTGTGCAGGTACGTGGGCGCCATGGCTTCTGCCGTGTCGATTCTCATCGGCGTTGTTTGCGCTGGCGGGCAGTATATTTGTAGTTTTCCCGCGCTCATGGCGGTGCGATCGTAATTTCACGTGCGGTGTGTCGGCCGTGAGGGCGGGCGGTTTTGTGTTGTCGTGCGTGTTTCCGTCCGTGGCGGGCGGTTTGACTCCGACTCGGACGTTGGCGGGCGGTATTTTGTGTGATTTTTCCGCCGATGGCGGTTTTCGGTTTGTGTAATCGTAATGGCGTGGTCGGTGTTCAGACGGTGTGTGCGGGCGGATTTTTGCCGCTTCCATGCCTGGCGGATTTTTTTACGCCGGGTATCGTAATGGGCCCCTAAATTATTAATTTAAATTTATTTTATAATTTTAAAAATATATAAAAATGTAACAAATAAATGTATATATACATATACCAATAGCATAACATTTATGTTAAAAAACATTCTATTATTAATTAAAACATTAAACTATTTATAAATATTTAAACTTAAATTTCCCACTCCAGTCAATGAAACAGTAGGGAAAGTGTTGGATAGCGGAGGGGTAAAAACTACTATTCCCACTCCAGTGAGTGCAACAGTAGGGAAAGTGTTGGATAGCGGTGGGATAAAATTTACTATTCCCACTCCAATTAGTGCAACAGCAGTGAAAGTGATGGATAGCGGAGGGGTAAAAATTACTATTTCCACTCCAGGGAGTGCAACAGTAGGGAAAGTGTTGGATAGCGGAGGGATAAAATTTACTATTCCCACTCCAGTCAGCGCAACAATAGGGAAAGTGTTGGATAGCGGAGGGATAAAAATTACTACTCCCACTGCAGTCAGTGCAACAGTAGGGAAAGTGTTGGATAGTGGAGAGGTAAAAATTACTATTCTCACTCCAATGAGTGCAACAGTAGGGAAAGTGTTGGATTGCGGAGGGATACAAATTACTATTCCCACTACAGTTCATTCAAAATTAAAAACAAACAAAATATCAATAACAAAAAATATTTGAAAAACAAAAGAAATTTAAAATGATAAATTAAAAAAATAAAAACATATTATAATGTTAAATACATATCACAAATACCTACAACTATTATATTAAATAAACTATAAAAATATTTTTCAAACAAACAATTATTTTTTGTCACAAATTATTTATAAAAAACATTATTATATACATTTATTTTATTTACATCCTACCCTATAACACCACACAATTTACAACCCACATCTAAATTAAAAATAAAATGTACTTCCATAATTAACATAATTAATTATCAATTAAATAAATATTATTAATTAAAAAACAAATTAAAACACACAGAAATTAATTAACTTCCCACCCTTTAACCCTATAAATCCCACAAACCACACCTAAAATTTATTACACAATTCCCATATTAAATTTTCAATTAATGAAATATTATTAATTAACAACTAATTAACTAATTAATTAAATAAAATTACTTCCCACCCTTTACCCCTATAAACCCCATAACCCGCAGCTAAAAATAATTACACAATTTCCATATTTAATTTTCAATTAATTAATTAATAATAATTGACAACTAATTATTAATTAATTAAAAATCAATTACTTCCCACCCTTTACCCCTATAAATCCCACAACCCGCACCTAAAATTAATTACACAATTTAAATATTTAATTTTCAATTAATTAATTAATATTAATTAACAACTAATTATTAATTAATTAAAAATAAATTACAACCCACCCTTTATCCCTATAAACCCCACAACATGCACCTAAAATTAATTACACAATTCCGATATTTAATTTTCAATTAATTAATTAATTAATATTAATTAACAACAAATTAATAATTAATTAAAAATGAATTACTTTCCACAATTAACACTATAAAATCTCAATTAAATAAATATTAATAAATAAAAAAATATAATTAATTTATTATAATTAAATTGCTTCCCACCCTAGTCCCCTATAAACCCACAACCAGCCACGAAACTAACAAACGCAAAATTTAATTCAAATAAAATTGATAACTACTAAAAATTTAACAAATATATTAAAAAACATAAACATTACTTATACAAAAAAATACATCACATACACTTAAAATATATACTAAAATACATAACACTAATTAAAAAAAAATCAATATTTTAAAGAACTATGGGGCCTATTACGATGGCGGTCGGGAAACGTCCCGACCACCATGGTAGCGGGAAAAGACCGCCCGCATGTACCGCGACATCACCGCCGGTCGAATTACGATGACCCGCGGTCGAAATCCGACCGCGGCGGTCTGATCACGGGCATTAACATTGCGGCAGTTGCTGCTGCCCGCAGCACCGCCGGGATGCCGAAACGAGCATGTCCTGCATTTCCCTGCACTGCGTGGCAGGCACTGCACTGTGCCTGCCACCTGGTACAGGGAAATGTAGGGGGGGACCATGGGTCCCCCCAGTGCACCCACACCCCCCCCAACACATTGGGGGCCCGCAACGGGCCTCCGGAAGACAATCACCGCATGCCTTTCAATGGCGGTCTGACCGCTGAGGAAAGGCTGGCTACCGCCGGCATCATAATCCTGCCGGCGGAGCCTGCTCTGCACCGCCACCATTATCCCGGTCCTGCTCCGTCCGTCAGGCAGGAGTGCGGATGGCAACCGGCGGTAAAGCGGCAGTCGGAATTTCCCACTGCCGCAGTCACCACCGCCATCCTAATATGACCGGCGGTTTTCCTGGTTGCGATGGTGGGCGGATGTCCACCGCCGGTACGGCGGGCACCACCACCGGCCCGGCGGTGGACATCCGACTGCCATCGTAATAGACCCCTATATTTTTGCAAATGATATTATTGACTTCTATATTTTTTAAAGCGATATTTCTTACCTTCAAATTGATATTCTTGACCGCAATATTCTTGCTGTCGATATTTTTCACTGACGATATTTAGGACTCGATATTTCTGTAGTTCGAAATTTTCAACTCTATATTTTGTCTGCACACCACATGTTCTATTACATCATTGACATCACTGCAACATCTAAAATTAAATAAATGATGACAACACTGGATGGCGGGCGTGAGTTATAATTACTTTAGAGCAAGAGTTAAACTTACTTAAAATAACTATAACTGGTGAATTTTGGCATTTTATTTAGTTTAAAAAGTTACAGTGTCATGGAAATGTTCACCTAACTATAATGTTGCTTTCATCTTTGCTTTTTTCAGTTATATATATATATATATATATATATATATATATATATATATATATATATATATATATATATATATATACTCGCAAAGATTTCTTCGAAGAAGGAACCAGAGGGACACAGCGGGGAGGTCAGGAAGATTCGTTTATTGTTGCCAGGTCGGCATGACGCGTTGCGGCGAATGGCCTTAATCATATGCCATTACAAATCAGTGAAGTGCACCAACCACTTTTGAGGTGTCCCATCTTGCTCCCGATTGGCGGGAGTCCAGCTGAGTCGATAGATCCTGAGCGCGCCACTGAGGTCTTCCTCCACCGACTACAGTACCCAGAAGGCACCATCTTGGCCAAACAGGTAAGCTGCTCTTGTCGACTTTTAAAACCCATAGTGAGTGCTGGAGAAATCTAACAAAGTGCAAATGGGTGCAGTTTAAAATGGCCTGATGTCCCTGCCGCAAAAAACTCTTCTCCTTAGTCCCCAGACGCCTAAACCGCATAGTTCTAAGTTCTGCCGTACCGGAGACTCCAGTACATGATCCAGGTCTCTCCGTGTAATCACGGACTGTAAATACACAGCGGTGCCTTGCTGCTCTTGGATGCGGTGGACTGGCGCAGATCCAATCCCTTGGAAAAAAACAATGACGAAACCTCTTGCCCTTGAAGCACCAGCCACTTGCTAGACGGGTCCCCCAAGGCGCGCCAGGGGCTAGCACGCCAAATATGCTCGCAAAGATTTCTTCGAAGAAGGAACCGGAGGGACACAGCGGGGAGGTCGGGAAGATTCGTTTATTGTTGCCAGATCGGCATGACACGTTTCGGCGAAGTGCCTTAATCATATGCCATTACAAATCAGTGAAGTGCACCAACCACTTTTCAGGTGTCCCATCTTGCTCCCGATTGGCGGGAGTCCAGCTGAGTCGATTGATCCTGAGCGTGTCACTGTAGTCTTCCTCCACCGACTACAGTACCCAGAAGGCACCATCTTGGCCAAACAGGTAAGCTGCTCTTGTCGACTTTTAAAACCCATAGTGAGTGCTGGAGAAATCTAACAAAGTGCAAATGGGTGCAGTTTAAAATGTCCTGATGTCCCTGCCGCAAAAAACTCTTCTCCTTAGTCCCCAGACGCCTAAACCGCATAGTTCCAAGTTCTGCCATACCGGAGACTCCAGTACATGATCCAGGTCTCTCCGTGTTATCACGGACTGTAAATACACAGCGGTGCCTTGCTGCTCTTGGATGCGGTGGGTTGGTGCAGATCCAATACCTTGGAAAAAACAATGAGGAAACCTCTTGCCCTTGAAGCACCAGCCACTTGCTAGACGGGTCCTCCAAGGTGCGCCAGGGGCTAGCACGCCTAATATGCTCGCAAAGATTTCTTCTTTGCAAATGATATTATTGACTTCTATATTTTTTAAAACGATATTTCTTAGCTTCAAATTGATATTCTTGACCGCAATATTCTTGCTGTCGATATTTTTCACTGACAATATTTAGGACTCGATATTTCTGTAGTTCGAAATTTCCAACTCTATATTTTGTCTGCACATCACATGTTCTATTACATCATTGATAACATCACTACAACATCTAAAATTAAATAAATGATGACAACACTGGATGGCGGGCGTGAGTTATAATTACTTTAGAGCAAGAGTTAAACTTACTTAAAATAACTATAACTGGTGAATTTTGGCATTTTATTTAGTTTAAAAAGTTACAGTGTCATGGAAATGTTCACCTAACTATAATGTTACTTTCATCTTTGCTTTTTTCAGTGATATATATATATATATTCACTGAAAAAACCATAGGTTTTAGGGACAGTTATAGTTAGTTGGACATTTCACTCGTACAAAACCATAGAAATTCCCCCGTTATAGTTAGTTCAGCTAACTATAACTCGCGCCCCCGCAATGCACTGCTGATGACGTCACATATTACATCACTCATGACATGGTCAGTGACATCACTGATGACATCACTGATGACATCTCAAATGACAATTTTTAAATGTATTAATTGTTATATTTATTTTTTTGATACTGATTTACTACATTTTTTAAAACTATTTATTTTTAGATATTTTATTTATTAAATTACATTGTAATTACATTATACATTACATTATAAAATATACTTTCTCAGAATGAATTACTTTAGTTTAAATAGTTTGCAAATAGGCAATAGAGTTTTAAGTACAGTAGTTACAGTTGTTGCAATGGGCAACACAATTTCAAACACAATGCAACATTGACCTCAATGTGAATTTCTAGTTAAATGCAATTAGTTACTTTATGGATTACTTTTTCTAACCACAGGACTGGATCCTAGATTCAGTCCTGGGACATCTCCTGTAAACAGTTGAGTAAAAGCGTTTTGGTTACAGTAGTGATTTTTAAGGAATATTATTGTATTTTAAAAGTTGACACTTAGAAACTTTTTCACATAGAATCACCAATGTTATCCTATGGGAGGAAATTCACTTAGCAGGTAAGTAGTGTTATCGTTACTTTTTCTTACTCAGTGTTGGATCCTGGATCCAGCACTGGTGCATCTCCTGTAAACAGTTGAAAGAATGCGTTTAAGTCATACAGGCGATTTTTAAGGAATATTTGTAGTTTGTGAAAATCGACACTTTGAAACTTTTCTGCTGAAAACCAGACAATGGATTCCTATGGAAGGAAATATAAGTTACTGGTAAGTACGGTTAGAATTACTTTTCAGAGCCAGTGCTGGGCTAAAAGATGCAGCACTGGGTTCTCTCCTGATAACAGGTGAGTAAATCGGAATTCGTAGATCGGTTGGTTTTAGAGGAATATTATAAAGTTCCAAAACTCCACACTTAGAAGAATTTCCAAGTGAAACCAGTCAATGTTAGACTATGGAAGATAATTCAAGTTGCTGGTAAGTACGGTTAAAATTACTTTTCAGGATCAGTATTGGGCTGAAAGATGCAGCACTGAGGTCTCTCCTGATAACAGGTGAGTAAATCGGAATCCGTATTTCGGCTGATTTTAGAGGAATATTATAAAGTTCCAAATCTGCACACTTAGAAGAATTTCCAAGTGAAACCAGTCAATGTTAGCCTATGGAAGGAAATTCAAGTTACTGGTAAGTACGGTTAGAATTACTTTTCAGGACCAGTACTGGGCTGAAAGATGCAGCACTGAGGTCTCTCCTGATAACAGGTGAGTAAATTGGATTTCGTATTTCGGCTGATTTTAGAGGAATATTTGCACAATGGTGAAGGGAGGGGGGCCTGAGGTGACATCTGTGCAAACGCGCCCGTGGCGCGTTTTAAGTTGGGGGATTAAGTCCCCTTGAATCATGAGGGTCCCTGGGGCCAACTAGCCCACCAGGAACCTCCAGTATGCGCCAGGGGCTGCGTTGCAGAGACGTGTACAGAGGCCACACCCTTTTACACCTCTCTGCAACGCAGCTCTGTGGCGCTTTCTGGACGTACCTGTTGGGCTAGTTGGCACCCAGGGACCCTCAGGATTGAAGGGATTTAATTCCCCATCTTAAAACACACCACGGGGCCTGTTTGCACACATGTCACCTGGAGCCCCGCCCCCTCCCTTCACCACTGTGCAAACGCGCCCCGTGGTGCGTTTTAAGTTGGGGGATTAAGTCCCCTTGAATCCTGAGGGTCCCTGGAGTCCAACTAGCCCACCATGTACTTCCAAAAGCGCCACAGAGCTGCGTTGCAGAGAGGTGTAAAAGGGGCGTGGCGTCTGTACACCTCTCTGCAACGCAGCCCCTGGCGCATACTGGAGGTTCCTGGTGGGCTAGTTTGCCCCCAGGGACCCCCAGTATTCAAGGGGAATTACTTCCCCTTCTCAAAACGTGCCAGGGGCGCGTTTGCAGACTGCTGTAGGGAGGGGGCGGGCCTCCGGCACGATGCCGGTCTTTTTTTTTTTTTTTTTGATTGGGAGGGGGGCTGAGTGGCCCCCCTTCCCTCAGCCACTTTTTGCCCCGGGGACCCCATCCCCCGGGGCCTGAGGAATTTAAAAAAAAAAAAAAATTATAAAAAGACGGGAAGGGGGCCGCGTGGCCCCCCTTCCCTGGGCCTGTATTGGCCCCGGAAACCCCAGCCCCCGGGGCATGCCCTCTTTTTAATTTTTTTTTATTATTTGGAGGGGGGCTGCGTGGCCCCCCTCCTCAGGCCATTTAAGGCCCCGGGGACCCCATCCCCCGGAGCCGGCCTTTCCGTTTTTTTTTTTTCGAATTTTTTTTGTTTTTGTTTTTGGGGAGGGGGGCCACATGGCCCCCCTCCTGGGCCACTACTTGCCCCGGGGACCCCATCCCCCGGGGCTGGCCCTCTCCGTTGGGGACTGTGGGGGGGTCCCCAATCCCCCCACAGTCCCTTGGGAGCCGGCATTGCTTTTCCACATGGGGAGCTGCTAACATGCAGCTCCCCATGTGGAAAAGCAATGTGCTTTGGATATTGGAAGAGAGAGCAGGTTTCCTGCTCTCTCTTCCAATATCCAAAGCAGTTTGCAATGACAGGACGGGAGCCGCGAGGCTCCCATCCTGTCATTGCAAACTACAGTGTCCCGGGGTAGGCACCCCGGGACACTGCAGGAGCCGGCCCTGGGGGTGGCGGTCCCCAGGGCCATCAAGGGCTCCAGGAGGGGGCCGCGCGGCCCCCTCCCTTGAATTGCACAGCCCCGGGAGGTGGTGGTCCCGGGGCTGCGGGAAGGCAGGAGAGCCCTCCCGCACCATTTTTTTATTAAGCCCCGGGGGTGGCGGTCCCTGGGGCTTGGGGGCCTTAGAGGCCCCCATATAAACAATAAACCCACCCCCGCATGCCCCCGGGACTTGGGCCACCCGGGGGCAAATTTGATCGAGCGCGGAGACCGCGCTCGATTTTTTTTTCGGCAGGATCCGCGCACCCTGAGCGCAACCTGCCGATTTAAAAAAAAAATGCTTTTTCTGACCAGGGGTCCTTGTGGGACCCCTGAGCAGACCTAGGGGTCAGGGTGTTTCTACCCTGCCCCCTTTGTGCGTTTTGCGCACTTGTTTCTGTCCTCGGTTCTACCGAGGGACAAAATGGCTGCCAACACTTCCTGATTTGGAGTGTTGACAGCCACTTGAAAGCCAATTAACATGCAGCTTGTGATCAGGACGGTGCGCGCAGGGTGCGCTCAGGGTGCGCGAATCCGACGCGGCCATAGATATATATGTGATTTTCATTTTGATTTTCACAGGAACTACTGAACGGATTTACACCATTTAACAAAAGGGTTCTTTCTGAACCAAGAACTACCTCTTTGCCAAATTTGGTGTAATTCCGTTCAGCAGTTCGGGCTGTAGCCGTGTCTAAAGTTTCCTATGGGAAAATGAATGGGAAAACACGTTTTGGGACCCCCTTTTTCTGGCTCCCGCTTGACGAATCACCCTGAGACTTTCAGGGTAGGAGCGGACCGGAGCGGGCCATAAAGTCTGAAAATTTCGTGAAGATTCGTCAACCGATGCAAGAGTTATTTCAAATAGAATGTCGCGGATTTCCTATGGAAAATAGGTCCTAACTATAACTATCTACTGGCGACCGCCAGTAGATAATATATATGTATATATATATATATATATATATATTATCTACTGGCGGTCGCCAGTAGATAGTTATAGTTAGGACCTATTATCCATAGGAAATCCGCGACATTCTATTTGAAATAACGTTGGCGCCGGTTGACGAATCTTCGCGACAGTTTCCAACTTGTTGGGGCGCTCCGCTCCGCTCCTACCCTGAAAGTCTCGGGTTGATTCGTCAAGCGGGGGCCGAGAAAAAAGGGGGGTCCCAAAACGCTTTTTCCCCATTCATTTTTCCATAGGAACATTTAGTCGCAGCTACAGCCCGAACTGCTGAACGGAATTACACCAAATTTGGCAAAGAGGTAGCCCTTGGTTCAGACTGGTGCCTTTGGCTTAAATGGTGTAAATCCGTTCAGTAGTTCCTGAGAAATTCACAAGTAAAGTCACATATATATCTATGGCCGAGTAGGGTCCGCGTACCCTCAGCGCAACCTGCGCGCACCGTCCCGATCACGAGCTGCATGCTAATTGGCTGTCAGCTGGCTGTCAACATTCCGATTCAGGAAGTGTTGGCAGTTATTTTGTCCCTCGGTAAAACCGAGGGACAGAAACAAGTGCGCAAAGCGCACAAAGGGGGCAGGGTAGAAACACCCTAACCCCCTAGGCCTGCTCAGGGGTCCCACAAGGACACCCTGGGCAAAAAAGCATTTTTTTTTAAATCGGCAGGATGCGCTCAGGGTGCGCGGATCCTGCCGAAAAAAAAAAAATCGAGCGCAGTCTCCCGCTCATTGATGTTAATTTGCCCCGGGTGGGCCAAGTCCCGGGGGCATGGTGGGGGGTTAAATCTATGTATGGGGGCCTCTAAGGGCCCCTAAGCCCCCGGGGACTGCCACCCCCGGGCTTTAACAAAATGGTGCGGGACGGCTATTTGCTCCTCCCGCTGCCCCGGGGACCGCAATCTCCCCGGGGCTTCTGTTTTAATTTTTAACCTGTGTGGGGGCTCCAGCCCCCCACACGCCCGGGACCGCCACCTCCCGGGGCACTAAAAATTAAAAATGGGGGTCCGTTTGGACCCCGAAGCCCCGGGGACCACCACCTCCCCGGGGCTTTGAAAATGTGGGGAGGAGGGCCGCGCGGCCCCCCTCCTGGAGCCAGTGATGGCCCTGGGGACTGCCACCCCCAGGGCCAGCTCCTGCAGTGTCCCGGGGTGCCTACCCCCGGGACACTGCTGTTTGCAATGACAGGACGGGAGCCTCGCGGCTCCCGTCCTGTCATTGCAAACTTGCTTTGGATATTGGAAGAGAGAGCAGGAAACCTGCTCTCGCCTCCAATATCCAAAGCTGATTGCTTTTCCACATGGGGAGCAGCATGTTAGCTGCTCCCCATGTGGAAAAGCAATGCCGGCTCCCATAGGACACGGGGAGCCGGCGGGACTGTGGGGGGTTTGGGTAACCCCCCACAGTCCCCAACGAGAGGCCAGGCCCCGGGGCCATAAGTGGCCAGGGAGGGGGGCCACGCAGCCCCCCTCCCCAAAAAAAAAAAAAAAAAAAAAGTGCAAGGCCGGCCCCGGGGGATGGGGTCTCCAGGGCCTTAAATGGCCTGAGGAGGGGGCCACGCAGCCCCCTCCAAATCAAAAATCAAAAATCGAGGCCATGCCCCGGGGATGGGGTCCCCGGGGCCAATACAGGCCCAGGGAAGGGGGGCCACGCGGCCCCATTCCCGTTTTTTTTAATTTTTATTTAAAAAAATAAATAAAATGCTCAGGCCCCGGGGGATGGGGTCCCTGGGGCCAAAAGTGGGCAAGGGAAGGGGGGCCACGCAGCCCCCCTCCCATTAAAAAAAATAGAAAAAAAAAACGACCGGCATCGTGCCGGAGGCCCCGCCCCCCTCCCTGCAGTAATCTGCAAACGCGCCCCCTGGCGCATTTGCAGAGGGGGAATGAATTCCCCTGGAATACTGGGGGTCCCTGGGGCCAACTAGCCCACCAGGAACCTCCAGTATGCGCCAGGGGCTGCGTTGCAGAGACGTGTACAGAGGCCACGCCCCTTTACACCTCTCTGCAACGCAGCTCTGTGGCGCTTTTGGAGGTATATGGTGGGCTAGTTGGACTCCAGGGACCCTCAGGATTCAAGGGGACTTAATCCCCCAACTTAAAACGCGCCACGGGGCGCGTTTGCACAGTGGTGAAGGGAGGGGGCGGGGCTTCAGGTGACATGTGTGCAAACAGGCCCCGTGGCGTGTTTTAAGATGGGGAATAAATTCCTTTTCAATCCTGAGGGTCCCTAGGTGCCAACTAGCCCACCAGGTACCTCCAGTAAGCGCCACGGAGCTGCGTTGCAGAGTGTTGTAAAAAGGGGCGTGGCCTCTGAACACCTCTCTGCAACGCAGCCCCCTGGCACATACTGGAGGTACCTGGTGGGCTAGTTGGCCCCTAGGGACCCTCGGGATTGAGGAGGAATTAATTGTCCAACTTAAAACGCGCCACAGGGCGTGTTTGCAGACATGTCACCTTAGGCCCCACCCCCTTCCTTCACCATTGTGCAAATATTCCTCTAAAATCAGCCGAACTACGAATTCCGATTTACTCACCTGTTATCAGGAGAGACCTCAGTGCTGCATCTTTGAGCCCAGTACTGATCCTGGAAAGTAATTCTAACCGTACTTACCAGTAACTTGAATTTCCTTCCATAGGATATCATTGCCTGCTTTTTGCTGAAAAAGTTTCGAAGTGTCGATTTTTGAAACATACAAATATTCCTCTAAAATCAGCCGAAATACGAATTTCGATTTACTCACCTGTTATCAGGAGAGACCTCATTGCTGCATCTTTCAGCCCAGTACTGGTCCTGAAAAGTAATTTTAACCGTACTTACCAGTAACTTGAATTTCCTTCCATAGGCTAACATTGACTGATTTCACTTGGAAATTCTTCTAAGTGTGGAGTTTTGGAACTTTATAATATTCCTCTAAAATCAGCCGAAATACGAATTCCGATTTACTCACCTGTTATCAGGAGAGACCTCAGTGCTGCATCTTTCAGCCCAGTACTGATCCTGAAAAGTAATTTTAACCGTACTTACCAGTAACTTGAATTTCCTTCCATAGGATATCATTGCCTGCTTTTTGCTGAAAAAGTTTCTAAGTGTCGATTTTTGAAACATACAAATATTCCTCTAAAATCAGACAAAATACGAATTCCGATTTACTCACCTGTTATGAGGAGAGAACCCAGTGCTGCATCTTTTAGCCCAGCACTGACCCTGAAAAGTAATTCTAACCGTACTTACCAGTAACTTGAATTTCCTTCCATAGGAATCCATTGTCTGGTTTTCAGCAGAAAAGTTTCAAAGTGTCGATTTTCACAAACTACAAATATTCCTTAAAAATCGCATGTGTGACTTAAACGCATTCTTTCAACTGTTTACAGGAGATGCACCAGTGCTGGTTCCAGGATCCACCACTGAGTAAGAAAAAGTAACGATAACACCACTTACCTACTAAGTGAATTTCCTCCCATAGGTTAACATTGGTGATTCTATATGAAAAAGTTTGTGTCAACTTTTAAAATACAATAATATTCCTTAAAAATCACTACTGTAACCAAAACGCTTTTACTCAACTGTTTACAGGAGATGTCCCAGGACTGAATCTAGGATCCAGTCCTGTGGTTAGAAAAGTAATCCATAAAGTAACTAATTGCATTTAACTAGAAATTCACATTGAGCTCAATGTTGCATTGTTTTTGAAATTGTGTTGCCCATTGCAACAACTGTAACTACTGTACTTAAAAGTCTATTGCCTATTTGCAAAGTATTTAAACTAAAGTAATTCATTCTGAGAAAGTATATTTTGTAATGTAATGTATAATGTAATTACAATGTAATTTAAAAAATAAAATATCTAAAATTAAATAGTTAAAAATGTTGTAAATCAGTTTCAAAAAATAAATATAACAATTAATACATTTAAAAATTGTCATTTACAAAACCTTTGAAATTCACTGAAAAACCATAGGTTTCAGACACGTTATAGTTAGGAATTAGCATTTAAAAAACCTTTGAAATTCACTGAAAAAACCATAGGTTTCAGACACGTTATAGTTAGGAATTAGCATTTAAAAACCTTTGAAATTCACTGAAAAAACCATAGGTTTCAGGCACGTTATAGTTAGAAATTAGCATTTAAAAAACCTTAGAAATTCACTGAAAAAACCATAAGGTTTTAGGGACAGTTATAGTTAGTTGGACATTGCACTCGTACAAAACCCGTGAAATTCCCCCGTTATAGTTAGTTCAGGTAACTATAACTCGCGCCCCGCAATGCACTGCTGATGACGTCACATATTACATCATTCATGACATGGTCAGTGACATCACTGATGACATCACTGATGACATCTCAAATGACATCACTGATGACATCACTGATGACATCATCCATGTGAGAATTTAATGCATCTTCTCACACCCTAATATAAGTTTTGATACACCCACTCTAAATTACAGACTGCCATTCTCAAAACCATACACACTTCAATACCAATAAGTACATACCCACTCACTGATTCTTAGGTCTACACACACACATCTACTCACTCACCCGTACAGTCACTCATACTTACAGTCACTCAGTACAGGACTATCATATGCACTCATACACCTATATAAACACTCACACAACGCAACTCATCCATAGAGGTACTCACACACCTAGTCAGTCATGCAAATAATTAATCACACTCCAATTTACTCACCTATACATTTATACACACCAGCTCACTTACTCATAAAAATACTAGCACATTCTTACGCTCCTATGCAATCACTGATGCAAGCACACACTCATCCATATAGCCACTCTCACAATCACAAACTCTCACTTATAGCCATTTATATACTCCAACACACATATATACTGCCTTTCACATATGTAGTTACTCACACATGTACCACTGAGATATACATTCAATCACTAACACACCCATACACACACTCACCCACCCATACAGTCCATCACAGACGCACTCTTGAAACCATGCACCCAGTGAATCACCCACTCACACATCTATGCACAGAGTCACACACACCCCACCCACACAAACACTGAGGCACCCATACAGATACTCAGAGAACCAATCCATAACCCATATAGACACTCATTTAGCTAGTCAGAAACCCATGCAGCTGCTTACACAACAACAGACAGACGGATACAGACATTCACACAGTTTAGTCACTCACCCATGCATCCAGTAAGATACGTTTAATCACTCACTTATAGACTCAGTCACGCACCTACTAAATCATCCATTCAGGCGCTTCTACACCCACTCATTCTTCAATACGCCTTTCCCTATATATATTAAACATATTTAAACTTTACAGAAACACACAGTCACTGGATGATGTCATCAGTGATGTCATCAGTGATGTCATTTGAGATGTCATCAGTGATGTCATCAGTGATGTCACTGACCATGTCATGAGTGATGTAATATGTGACGTTATCAGCAGTGCATTGCGGGGGCGCGAGTTATAGTTACCTGAACTAACTATAACGGGGGAATTTCACGAGTTTTGTACGAGTGCAATGTCCAACTAACTATAACTGTCCCTAAAACCTTATGGTTTTTTCAGTGAATATATATATCTATATATATATATATATATATACATATATATATTCACTGAAAAAACCATAGGTTTCAGGGACGTTATAGTTACAAATTAGCATTTAAAAACCTTTGAAATTCACTGAAAAAACCATAGGTTTTAGGGACAGTTATAGTTAGTTGGACATTGCACTCGTACAAAACCCGTGAAATTCCCCGTTATAGTTAGTCCAGCTAACTATAACTCGCGCCCCGCAATGCACTGCTGATGACATCACATATTACATCACTTATGACATGGTCAGTGACATCACTGATGACATCACTGATGACATCTCAAATGACATCACTGATGACATCACTGATGACATCATCCAGTGACTGTGTGTTTCTGTAAAGTTTAAATATTTTTAATATATATAGGAAAAGACGTATTGAAGAATGAGTGGGTGTGTAAGTGTCTGTATGGATGATTTAGTAGGTGCGTGACTGACTCTATAAGTGAGTGATTTAACGTATCTTACTGAATGCATGGGTTAGTGACTAAACTGGGTGAATGTCTGTATCCGTCTGTCTGTTGCTGTGTAAGTGGCTGCATGTGTTTGTGAATAGCTACATGAGTGTCTATATGAGTTATTGAATGCTTGTCTGAGTATCTGTATGGGTGCCTGAGTGTTTGTGTGGGAGGGGTGTGTGCAACTCTGTGCATAGATGTGTGAGTGGGTGATTCACTGGGTGGATGGTTTCAAGAGTGCAACTGTGATAGACTGTATGGGTGGGTAAGTGTGTGTAAGAGTGTGTTAGTGAGTGAATGTATGTCCCAGTGGTACATGTGTGAGTAACTACATATGTGAAAGGCAGTATATATGTGTGTTGGAGTATATAAATAGCTATAAGCGAGAGTGAGTGATTGTGATAGTGGCTGTATGGATGAGTGTGTGCTTGTATCAGTGATTGTATAAGAGCGTAAGAATGTGCTACTATTTGTATGAGTAAGTGAGCTGGTGTGTGTATAACTGTATAGGTGAGTAAATGGTAGTGTGTTTAATTATTTGCATGACTGACTAGGTGTGTGAGTACCTCTATGGATGAGTGGCGGTGTTTGAGTGTCTATATAGGAGTATGAGTGCATATGATAGTCCTGTACTGAGTGACCGTAAGTATGAGTGACTGTACGGGTGAGTGAGTGGATGTGTGCGTAGACCTAAGAATCAGTGAGTGGGTATGTAGTTATTGGTGTTGGAGTGTCTATGGTTTTGCGAATGGCAGTCTGTAATTTAAAGTGGGTGTATCAAAGGTTATATTAGAGTGTGAGGAGGTGCATCAGATTATCACGTGGATGATGTCATCAGTGATGTCATTTGAGATGTCATCAGTGATGTCATCAGTGATGTCACTGACCATGTCATGAGTGATGTAATATGTGACGTCATCAGCAGTGCATTGCGAGGCGCGAGTTATAGTTAGCTGGACTAACTATAACGGGGAATTTCACGGGTTTTGTACGAGTGCAATGTCCAACTAACTATAACTGTCCCTAAAACCTATGGTTTTTTCAGTGAATTTCAAAGGTTTTTTAAATGCTAATTTGTAACTATAACGTCCCTGAAACCTATGGTTTTTTCAGTGAATTTCAAAGGTTTTTTAAATGCTAATTTGTAACTATAACATGTCTGAAACCTACAGTTTTTTCAGTGAATTTCAAAGGTTTTGTAAATGACAATTTTTAAATGTATTAATTGTTATATAAATTTTTTTCATACTGATTTCCAAATTTTTTAGAAACTATTTTTTTTACATATTTTATTTTTTAAATTACATTGTAATTACATTATACATTACATTACAAAAATACTTTCTCAGAATGAATTACTTTAGTTTAATTACTTTGCACATAGGCAATAGACTTTTAAGTACAGTAGTTACAGTTGTTGCAATGGGCAACACATTTTCAAACACAATGCAACATTCAGCTCAATGTGAATTTCTAGTTAAATGCAATTAGTTACTTTATGGATTACTTTTCTAACCACATTACTGGATCCTAGATTCAGTCCTGGGACATCTCCTGTAAACAGTTGAGTAAAAGCGTTTTGGTTACAGTCGTGATTTTTAAGGAATATTATTGTACTTTAAAAGTTCACACTTAGAAACTTTTTCTCATAGAATCACCAATGTTATCCTATGGAAGGAAATTCACTTAGAAGTTAAAAACTGTTATCGTTACTTTTTCTTACTCAGTGTTGGATCCTGGATCCAGCACTGGTGCATCTCCTGTAAACAGTTGAAAGAATGCGTTTAAGTCATACAGGCGATTTTTTAGGAATATTTGTAGTTTGTGAAAATTGACACTTTGAAACTTTTCTGCTGAAAACCAGACAATGGATTCCTATGGAAGGAAATTCAAGTTACTGGTAAGTACGGTTAAAATTACTTTTGAGGATCAGTACTGGGCTGAAAGATGCAGCACTGAGGTCTCTCCTGATAACAGGTGAGTAAATCGGAATTCGTATTTCGGCTGATTTTAGAGGACTATTTTAAAGTTCCAAAACTCCACACTTAGAAGAATTTCCAAGTGTAACCAGTCAATGTTAGCCTATGGAAGGAAATTCAAGTTACTGGTAAGTATGGTTAAAATTACTTTTCAGGACCAGTACTGGGCTGAAAGATGCAGCACTGAGGTCTCTCCTGATAACAGGTGAGTAAATCAGAATTCGGATTTCGGCTGATTTTAGAGGAATATTTGTATGTTTCAAAAATCAACACTTAGAAACTTTTTCAGCAAAAAGCAGGCAATGATATCCTATGGAAGGAAATTCAAGTTACTGGTAAGTACGGTTAAAATTACTTTTGAGGATCAATACTGGGCTAAAAGATGCAGCACTGGGTTCTCTCCTGATAACAGGTGAGTAAATCGGAATTCGTATTTCGGCTGATTTTAGAGGAATATTTTAAAGTTCCAAAACTGCACACTTAGAAGAATTTCCAAGTGAAACCAGTCAATGTTAGCCTATGAAGGAAATTCAAGTTACCGGTAAGTACGGTTAAAATTACTTTTGAGGATCAGTACTGGGCTGAAAGATGCAGCACTGAGGTCTCTCCTGATAACAGGTGAGTAAATCGGAATTCGTATTTCGGCTGATTTTAGAGGAATATTTTAAAGTTCCAAAACTCCACACTTAGAAGAATTTCCAAGTGAAACCAGTCAATGTTAGCCTATGAAGGAAATTCAAGTTACCGGTAAGTACGGTTAAAATTACTTTTCAGGACCAGTACTGGGCTGAAAGATGCAGCACTGAAGTCTCTCCTGATAACAGGTGAGTAAATCAGAATTCGGATTTCGGCTGATTTTAGAGGAATATTTGTATGTTTCAAAAATCAACACTTAGAAACTTTTTCAGCAAAAAGCAGGCAATGATATCCTATGGAAGGAAATTCAAGTTACTGGTAAGTACGGTTAAAATTACTTTTGAGGATCAGTACTGGGCTGAAAGATGCAGCACTGAGGTCTCTCCTGATAACAGGTGAGTAAATCGGAATTCGTAGTTCGGCTGATTTTAGAGGAATATTTTAAAGTTCCAAAACTCCACACTTAGAAGAATTTCCAAGTGAAACCAGTCAATGTTAGCCTATGAAGGAAATTCAAATTACCGGTAAGTACGGTTAAAATTACTTTTGAGGATCAGTACTGGGCTGAAAGATGCAGCACTGAGGTCTCTCCTGATAACAGGTGAGTAAACCGGAATTCGTATTTCGGCTGATTTTAGAGGAATATTTTAAAGTTCCAAAACTCCACACTTAGAAGAATTTCCAAGTGAAACCAGTCAATGTTAGCCTATGAAGGAAATTCAAGTTACCGGTAAGTACGGTTAAAATTACTTTTCAGGACCAGTACTGGGCTGAAAGATGCAGCACTGAGGTCTCTCCTGATAACAGGTGAGTAAATCGGAATTCGTATTTCGGCTGATTTTAGAGGAATATTTTAAAGTTCCAAAACTCCACACTTAGAAGAATTTCCAAGTGAAACCAGTCAATGTTAGCCTATGAAGGAAATTCAAGTTACCGGTAAGTACGGTTAAAATTACTTTTCAGGACCAGTACTGGGCTGAAAGATGCAGCACTGAGGTCTCTCCTGATAACAGGTGAGTAAATCGGAATTCGTATTTCGGCTGATTTTAGAGGAATATTTTAAAGTTCCAAAACTCCACACACAGAAGAATTTCCAAGTGAAACTAGTCAATGTTAGCCTATGAAGGAAATTCAAGTTACCGGTAAGTACGGTTAAAATTACTTTTGAGGATCAGTACTGGGCTGAAAGATGCAGCACTGAGGTCTCTCCTGATAACAGGTGAGTAAATCGGAATTCGTATTTCGGCTGATTTTAGAGGAATATTTTAAAGTTCCAAAACTCCACACTTAGAAGAATTTCCAAGTGAAACCAGTCAATGTTAGCCTATGAAGGAAATTCAAGTTACCGGTAAGTACGGTTAAAATTACTTTTCAGGACCAGTACTGGGCTGAAAGATGCAGCACTGAGGTCTCTCCTGATAACAGGTGAGTAAATCAGAATTCGGATTTCGGCTGATTTTAGAGGAATATTTGTATGTTTCAAAAATCAACACTTAGAAACTTTTTCAGCAAAAAGCAGGCAATGATATCCTATGGAAGGAAATTCAAGTTACTGGTAAGTACGGTTAAAATTACTTTTGAGGATCAGTACTGGGCTGAAAGATGCAGCACTGAGGTCTCTCCTGATAACAGGTGAGTAAATCGGAATTCGTAGTTCGGCTGATTTTAGAGGAATATTTTAAAGTTCCAAAACTCCACACTTAGAAGAATTTCCAAGTGAAACCAGTCAATGTTAGCCTATGAAGGAAATTCAAGTTACCGGTAAGTACGGTTAAAATTACTTTTCAGGACCAGTATTGGGCTGAAAGATGCAGCACTGAGGTCTCTCCTGATAACAGGTGAGTAAATCGGAATTCGTATTTCGGCTGATTTTAGAGGAATATTTTAAAGTTCCAAAACTCCACACTTAGAAGAATTTCCAAGTGAAACCAGTCAATGTTAGCCTATGAAGGAAATTCAAGTTACTGGTAAGTACGGTTAAAATTACTTTTCAGGACCAGTACTGGGCTGAAAGATGCAGCACTGAGGTCTCTCCTGATAACAGGTGAGTAAATCAGAATTCGGATTTCGGCTGATTTTAGAGGAATATTTGTATGTTTCAAAAATCGACACTTAGAAACTTTTTCAGCAAAAAGCAGGCAATGATATCCTATGGAAGGAAATTCAAGTTACTGGTAAGTACGGTTAAAATTACTTTTGAGGATCAGTACTGGGCTGAAAGATGCAGCACTGAGGTCTCTCCTGATAACAGGTGAGTAAATCGGAATTCGTAGTTCGGCTGATTTTAGAGGAATATTTTAAAGTTCCAAAACTCCACACTTAGAAGAATTTCCAAGTGAAACCAGTCAATGTTAGCCTATGAAGGAAATTCAAATTACCGGTAAGTACGGTTAAAATTACTTTTGAGGATCAGTACTGGGCTGAAAGATGCAGCACTGAGGTCTCTCCTGATAACAGGTGAGTAAACCGGAATTCGTATTTCGGCTGATTTTAGAGGAATATTTTAAAGTTCCAAAACTCCACACTTAGAAGAATTTCCAAGTGAAACCAGTCAATGTTAGCCTATGAAGGAAATTCAAGTTACCGGTAAGTACGGTTAAAATTACTTTTCAGGACCAGTACTGGGCTGAAAGATGCAGCACTGAGGTCTCTCCTGATAACAGGTGAGTAAATTGGAATTCGTATTTCGGCTGATTTTAGAGGAATATTTTAAAGTTCCAAAACTCCACACTTAGAAGAATTTCCAAGTGAAACCAGTCAATGTTAGCCTATGAAGGAAATTCAAGTTACCGGTAAGTACGGTTAAAATTACTTTTCAGGACCAGTACTGGGCTGAAAGATGCAGCACTGAGGTCTCTCCTGATAACAGGTGAGTAAATCGGAATTCGTATTTCGGCTGATTTTAGAGGAATATTTTAAAGTTCCAAAACTCCACACTTAGAAGAATTTCCAAGTGAAACTAGTCAATGTTAGCCTATGAAGGAAATTCAAGTTACCGGTAAGTACGGTTAAAATTACTTTTGAGGATCAGTACTGGGCTGAAAGATGCAGCACTGAGGTCTCTCCTGATAACAGGTGAGTAAATCGGAATTCGGATTTCGGCTGATTTTAGAGGAATATTTTAAAGATCCAAAACTCCACACTTAGAAGAATTTCCAAGTGAAACCAGTCAATGTTAGCCTATGAAGGAAATTCAAGTTACCGGTAAGTACGGTTAAAATTACTTTTGAGGATCAGTACTGAGCTGAAAGATGCAGCACTGAGGTCTCTCCTGATAACAGGTGAGTAAATCGGAATTCGTATTTCGGCTGATTTTAGAGGAATATTTGCACAATGGTGAAGGGAGGGGGCGGGGCCTGAGGTGGCATCTGTGCAAACGCGCCCCGTGGCGCGTTTTAAGTTGGGGGATTAAGTCCCCTTGAATCATGAGGGTCCCTACGGGCCAACTAGCCCACCAGGAACCTCCAGTATGCGCCAGGGGCTGCGTTGCAGAGACATGTACAGAGGCCACACCCTTTTACACCTCTCTGCAACGCAGCTCTGTGGCGCTTTCTGGACGTACCTGTTGGGCTAGTTGGCCCCCAGGGACCCTCAGGATTGAAGAGGATTTAATTCCCCATCTTAAAACGCGCCACGGGGCCTGTTTGCACACATGTCACCTGAAGCCCCGCCCCCTCCCTTCACCACTGTGCAAACGCGCCCCGTGGCGCGTTTTAAGTCGGGGGATTAACTCCCCTTGAATCCTGAGGGTCCCTGGAGTCCAACTAGCCCACCATGTTCCTCCAAAAGCGCCACAGAGCTGCGTTGCAGAGAGGTGTAAAAGGGGCGTGGCCTCTGTACACCTCTCTGCAAGGCAGCCCTCTGGCGCATACTGGAGGTTCCTGGTGGGCTAGTTGGCCCCCAGGGACCCCCAGTATTCAAGGGGAATCGTTCCTCTCTGCAAACGCGCCAGGGGCGCGTTTGCAGAGTGGTGAAGGAAGAAGGCGGGGCCTGCGGGCCCGATCGTTTTTTTTTTTTTGTTGTTTTTTTTCCCCTGAAGGGGGGCTGTGTGGCCCCCCTTCCTTTTTCCTATTTTTAGGCCCCGGGGACCCCATCCCCCGGGGCCTGGCCTCTCGTTGGGGACTGTGGGGGTCCCCAAACCCCCACAGTCCCGCCGGCTCCCCGTGTCCTACGGGAGCCGGCATTGCTTTACACATGGGGAGCAGCTAACATGCTGCTCCCCATGTGGAAAGCAATCGGCTTTGGATATTGGAAGAGAGAGCAGGTTTCCTGCTCTCTTCCAATATCCAAAGCAGTTTGCAATGACAACACGGGAGCCGCGAGGCTCCAGTCCTGTCATTGCAAACAGCAGTGTCCCGGGGTAGGCACCCCGGGACACTGCAGGAGCCGGCCCTGGGGGTGGCGGTCCCCAGGGCCATCACAGGGCTCCAGGAGGGGGCCGCGCGGCCCCCTCCCTACATCGAGAAAGCCCCGGGAGGTGGTGGTCCCCGGGGCTTGGGGGTCCAAAACGGACCCCCATTTTCATTTTTCTTAGTGCCCCGGGGAGGTGGTGGTCCCCGGGCGTGTGGGGGCTGGAGCCCCCCACACAGGTTTTTAAATATAAAAAGAAGCCCCGGGGAGGTGGTGGTCCCCGGGGCTGCGGGAGGGCTCAGAGCCCTCCCGCACCATTATCCATAAAGCCCCGGGGGTGGTGGTCCCCGGGGCGTGGGGGGCCCTTAGAGGCCCCCACACATAAAATTAACCCCCCCAGCATGCCCCCGGGACTTGGCCCACCCGGGGGCCAATTAACATCGAATTGCGGGAGACCGCGCTTCGATTTTTTTTTTTTTTGGCAGGGTGCGCGCTCCCTGAGCGCATCCTGCCGATTTAAAAAAAATAAATAAATAATTTTTTGCCCAGGGGGTCCTTGTGGGACCCCCTGAGCAGACCTAGGGGTCAGGGTGTTTCTACCCTGCTCCCTTTGTGCGCTTTGCGCACTTGTTTCTGTCCCTCGGTTCTACCGAGGGACAAAATGGCTGCCAACACTTCCTGATTTGGAGTGTTGACAGCCAATTAACATAAAGCTCGTGCTCGGGAGGATCCGCGGCCCTAGATATACCTATCTTTTTTCTTTTGATTTTCTCAGCAACTACTGAACGGATTTACACCATTTAACAAAAGGGTTCTTTCTGAACCAAGAACTACCTCTTTGCCAAATTTGGTGTAATTCCGTTCAGCAGTTCGGGCTGTAGCCGTGTCTAAAGTTTCCTATGGAAAATTGCATGGGGAAAACGTGTTTTGGGACCCCCTTTTTCTCGGCCCCGCTTGACGAATCCCCCCGAGACTTTCAGGGTAGGAGCGGACCGGAGCGGGCCACAAAGTTTGAAAATTTTGCGAAGATACGTCAACCGGCAAGAGAGTTATTTCAAATAGAATGTCGCGGATTTCCTATGGATAATAGGTTGTAACTATAACTATCTACTGGCGACCGCCAGTAGATAATATATATATATATTATCTACTGGCGGTCGCCAGTAGATAGTTATAGTTAGGACCTATTTTCCATAGGAAATCCGCAACATTCTATTTGAAATAACTTTGGCGCCGGTTGATGAATCTTCGCGAAATTTTCAAAACTTATGGCCCGCTCCCGTCCGCTCCTACCCTGAAAGTTTCGAGGTGATTCGTCAAGTGGGGGCTGAGAAAAAAGGGGGGGTCCCAAAACGTGTTTTCCCCATGCAATTTTCCATAGGAACCTTTAGTCGCAGCTACAGCCCGAACTGCTGAACGGAATTACACCAAATTTGCCAAAAGGGTAGCCCTTGGTTCAGAGTCAGGCCTTTTGCTTAAATGGTGTAAATCCGTTCAGTAGTGCCTGAGAAATTTGAAAAAGAAAACACATATATATCTGGGCGGATCCTAACCACACATGTCATCGTGAGATCTGATTGGCTGTCAGCACTTCATCCTAGAATTGCAGGCAGCCATCTTGGGACCAATATAAATGATAGCACCCCATTGAAATGCATTGTAGTGAATCGAAGATTTTGAGGGTTACCAAAAGGAGAACTATAAAGGGTGATAACAGACTTTAGTTACATTAGAATTCATTTGTTGATGGTACCATACTAATTTCAGGAATTGTGGTGTGTTCTAAGATGATTTTACCCTGTGAAAAACCTTCTGCTGGGATATCATGAATCATGTTTGAGAGAAAACTATTTTCACATGCTTGTCCCATACAGTTTTGGAAGGTGCTCCAGAAGCTAAAATGAGAGCATATTTTCTGTAAATTCACATTATCTTTCTCAGCCATGTGAGAATGCAGTCTGAAATTCTCAGTAAAACATGTACATCCAACAAGGGCAGAGACTGTCAGTTGATTCCTTTGTGTTCTACTGCAGCTTCCCAGAGTGTTCTAAAGAACAACTAGAGCGCTAACAGTCTTACTTATGACAAAATTATGGCACACCTGAAGCCATCTTGATTGGAATAAACTGGTAACTCTTAAAACATTTAATTTAAAAAGGAACAAAATGAGGGGGTTCATTTTGTCATAGAAATTATGGTTAGTGCTGTAGAAAGAAAATATAGGACATGTTTTAAGTGAGATCTCAAATATCTTCCTGTTATATTTCAACAGGAGCAGCCTGTCAGTTGATGCCTTTGTGTTCTACTGCAGCTTTCCCAGAGTGTTCTAAAGAACAACTAGAGAGCTAACAGTCTTACTTTATGACAAAAGTATGGCACACCTGAAGCCATCTTGATTGGAATAAACTGGTAACACTTAAAACATTTAATTTAAAAAGGAACAAAATGAGGGGTTCATTTTGCCATAGAAATTATGGTTAGTGCTGTAGAAAGAAAAATTAGGACATGTTTCAAGTGTGACTGCAGTAAATGACGGAAATTAGGAAACTTCATAACAAATAAGTCTCCCAAGATGGCCACCAGAGAAAAAAGAGCCAAATGTAGCACAAGTATCACCCAGATGTAGCCCACATATAGCCCAATGACAGAAGTGTGCAAAACACTTTTTATTTTTAGTTTTTCTGCAGTTTTATATAGTGCAAACTGGTCAGGTATTGGAGCGTTACATCTTACTTGGACCCCTTATTGCGTATTTTGCACGAAGTACATGAGATTGATCTTGCGAAACATTGAACTTTACGATTCTGTTAACCTGAAGTTGCTCTGAACCGGGCTTTGTAACACCCGTTTTTACCTACTGGTTTTAATTAATTCTCACTGCATTGTATTAGGAAAGAGGATTTACTGTTTTTATGTACACTTTTATGATCTATGTTTCTAAATCAGATCAAATAAATTTTAATGAATTCTATGGCAGGACGGAGGCGAGGATTATGCATATCTTTCCTCACTTTATTTGCATAGAAGTTCAAAGAAAACGTAACACAACAATCATTAAACAAAAGACTACACAACCCATGAACCATTAGGGGTAGTCTACAAGGCAACTATAGTCCAATCATATCACAGTCCATCGTATATAATATCGTGACGTCCCTTCCGCTTCCTCTTCTTCACTGCTCGTCAGTTAAGTGCATTCCTTACATTCTTGGCTTAATCTGACGTTGTTGCTGTTTGTATAGCGGTTTCTTGTGCACGTTATTAGCATTATTGCCTTGGTATTGTTTCATATTCCCTGCGCAGCAGGCTCTTGCCCGAGCGCGTTCTCCCCCTCGCAGTTTCTCCCGCTGTGTGCTCTGTGCGCGGTGAGATCCTGTCAGGCGCGTTCGGTCCGAGCGAGGCAGCTCCGTCGAGCGCTCCCGCTGTTCTTTACGCGCGTTTGGGAATCCGGTCACTCCTTTAGTGTCCGCTTGATTCCCGACCAACTTTTGCCGAATTTTGACACCGCTACGCAGTGATTTCCCCACACAGCCACGTTAGTGACCAGCGCCACCTGGTGGTGGTAATTGGTATTGCGCCTCAGTCTATTCTTATAACTGCTTCGGGGAAAGCCCAGCTGTTGGAGCACCGGCGAGGGGCTGTCTTAAGGATTTTAAGGGCATTTGTTCTGTGCTCACACCCTCTGCTATCATGTCTTCTCCAGAAGACCATTTTTACTCCTCCT
This sequence comes from Calotriton arnoldi, assembly GCA_963921515.1. Taxonomy (NCBI): domain Eukaryota; kingdom Metazoa; phylum Chordata; class Amphibia; order Caudata; family Salamandridae; genus Calotriton; species Calotriton arnoldi. The sequence goes on along the minus strand of CAWUFW010006693.1, from coordinate 290,545 downwards.
ACCAGGAAGTGGAGGAGGAATGGCCCCCCAACTTCTCCCTCCAGCAGTGGACCAAGCCCTCTCTCTGGCTATTTCTAGGGCGCTGGCTCCTCTTAGGGATCAGGTTGATAAGCTGGCGAAAAGCATACCTGGGGTGTTCAGTGACCCAGATCTGGTGGTGGCGGGTCCAAGATGGGGAATAAAAGGGACGTTAAGCATAACGCGGGGCACTTGGAAGGATTTGATAAACTTACGGAGACCTTCCTCAAGAGTGCGCGAACGCTAAAACATGCACCCTGCTGGGAGGAGGAGGGGCCCAGAGAAAATTGCGACACTGTCGCCACTATTGTAGACCCCGATGGCGGGTTTCCCTTAGAGGGAGAGGGTGTATCGGAGGACGATTTCTCCTCCGATGAGGATAAGGACTCGGGGCGTCCCTGGCGTCCAGAGTCCCACTCCTCTCAGTCCCCGGTTGGGGACGGGGTCCACTCGGACATGTTCGAGCCTACCCAAATTTACCATCCTAGGTCGGCAGAGTGGACACCTGACGCCAAAGTGGCAGAGTATGTGGTGGGGAAAATCCATCAACCCCTTGAAAGGGAGGTCAGGAATAGGATGAGGGGAGAATGCCCCAGGCCCTCACTGAAGGGGAAGGTGGCACACACGCCTGAAATTGATGAGAAACTATGTACCTTTTTCTCCAAGTATATGAGGGATCCCAAGAAAGGAATTGATAGGTCTTGGACGTGGTAGGGCCCTTGACCCAAATTATTCAATTGACGGAGCGTTCCAAAGAGTCAGGATCCCCTTTGTCCACGGATATTGTGGCTGGTTGGGTGCACTACCCTAAACCCTAAAACACTACCCCCTCTACTACCCAAACACCACTGCACTACCCTAAACCCTAAAACACTACCCCCAGCACGACACCCTACACTACCCAAACATAACTGCACTACCCTAAACCCTAAAACACTACCCCCAGCACGACTCCCTACACTACCCAAACACCACTGCACTACACTAAACCCTAAATATACCCCCAGCATGACCTCCCACACTACACAAACACCACTGCACAACCCTAAACCCTAAAACACTACCCCCAGCACGACCCCCTACACTACCCAAACACCACTGCACTACCCTAAACCCTAAAACACTAACCCCAGCATGACCCTCTACACTACCCAAACACCACTGCACTACCCTATACCCTAAAACACGACTCCCTACACTACACAAACACGACTGCACTACCCTAAACCCTAAAACACTACCCACAGCATGACCCCCTTCCCTACACAAACACCACTGCACTGCCCTAAACCCTAAAACACTACCCCAGCACTACCCCTACACTACCCAAACACCACTGCACTAACATAAACCCTAAAACACTACCCCCAGCACAACCCCCTACACTACACAAACACCACTGCACTACCCTAAAACCTAAAACACTACCCCCAGCATGACTCCCTACACTACCCAAACACCACTACACTACCCTAAACCCTAAATCTACCCCCAGCACGACCCCCTACACTACCCAAACACCACTGCACTACCCTAAACCATAAAACACTACCCCCAGCATGACCCCCTACACTACACAAACACCACTGCATTACCCTAAACCCTAAAACACTACCACCAGCATGACCCCCTACACTACTCAAACACCACTGCACTACCCAAAACCCTAAAACACTACCCCAGCATGACCCCCTACACTACCCATATACCACTGCACTACCCTAAACCCTAAAACACTACCCCCAGCATGACCCCCTACACTACTGCACTACCCTAAACCCTAAAACACTACCCCCAGCACGACCCCCTACACTACCCAAACACCACTGCACTACCCTAAACCCTAAAACACTACCCCCAGCACGACCCCATACACCACCCAAACACCACTGCACTACCCTAAACCCTAGAAAAGAAACCCCCACCCCATGCCCAATCCCCCTTACCTCTCACTCCTCATGGTTCCTCTCTCCTTGTGGTTCCTGCTTCACGTCATCTCTGAGGGGCGGTGCACGTTGTTGTGAGGAAACGGAACAGCCTCTGTTTCCTTACAACGACATGGATCGTCTACATGTTTTTTAGAACGCATGGTCATTTACCATACATACCTTTACAACAAAATTCGTTGTAAAGGCATGCGTGGTAAATGACCATGCGTTAAAAAATGCGTAGTAATGACTTTCGTGATGTACAACGCATGCGTGGTAATGCATGCGTTGTAATGGTATCGCAAAGTAAAAAGTTGTTGTAACGGCTGTTTACCGATCGAAGCTGGCCCCTTTTCTTCAGTGAGACGTTTATTTGATTAATTAGGAGGAAGGAATGTGGTTTTTTTACCGAAAAGTGCATTCCCGGCTGTTGTATTGTGAAAGTGTCCGCGTGGCCTGGTTTCACTTCCGGTGAGAGAGTGGAAGAGTCTGTTTGGATCTAAAGGAGTTCTAATGTTGGACAGTGCCGGCGCGACATGTCATCAGAAAACATAGCTAATGGAAAGCGTCCTCCCTGAAGTGTGGAGCAGTGCCATGAGAGGTCAACGAATGTGCGTCCCACCGCAGTATGACCGTACCGCGTGACCCATGTGCCGCCTCCAGGGTACGGGAGGCAGAAGCGGCATCGCAGGTCCTCTTGAAGACCGTTGAAGCACTAATTCTACATTTTGGTACTAGGGCATTTTAACTTCGTTGTTCCTGCCAGATACAAAGAGAAGATCCTGTGTTATTCAGTACCCTTGTTACCTTTTTTGTGGGTTGCGGTGCTTGTCACTTCGCTGCCCCGCCGGTGCACACGACTGGGCACCCCACCTCGTGTGCCTCTGCCCTTGGATCACTGGTTTCGGTTTCTGGAGTGGCAACATAAACAGTTGCTCCCAAAGGACTAGCCTGAACACTTAGGTGAATATCCCCTGCACCAGCATTCCACGGAAATTCTTTCCTAGCGCTCCCACGTCAACGAGCACGGCTCCGCTCACGACACCGTATGACGTCATCGGAGCCATAGGAGGACCTCGTCGGCGTGCTGACGTCAGTTCCACCCATTTTTTCCGTGCCACCGAGGCAAACAGGGGACCGAGACATTTTCACATGTATACATAGTATAATAAATATATATATATTCACTGAAAAAACCATAGGTTTCAGGCACGTTATAGTTAGAAATTAGCATTTAAAAAACCTTAGAAATTCACTCAAAAAACCATAGGTTTCAGGCACGTTATAGTTAGAAATTAGCATTTAAAAAACCTTAGAAATTCACTGAAAAAACCAAAGGTTTCAGGGGCGTTATAGTTAGTTGGACATTTCACTCGTACAAAACCATAGAAATTCCCCGTTATAGTAGATCTTGAATTACTGAATAGGTGTGTTGTAACTGGGATTGGTATGTCCATTGTTTTGAAAATGTTAGTTTGTATTTTTGAGTGTGTGTATCAAAGGTTATATTAGGGTGAGAGGAGGTCTGCCACTCTATCACAAGGATGATGTCATCAGTGATGTCATTTGAGATGTCATCAGTGATGTCATGAGTGATGTCACTGACCATGTCATGAGTGATGTAATATGTGACTTCATCAGCAGTGCATTATGGTGTGCTGCAGTTATAGTTAGCTGAACTAACTATAACAGGGAATTTCTATGGTTTTGTACGAGTGAAATGTCCAACTAACTATAACGCCACTGAAACCTATGGTTTTTTCAGTGAATTTCTAAGGTTTTTAAATGCTAATTTCTAACTATAACGTGCCTGAAACCTATGGTTTTTTCAGTGAATATATATATATATATAAAACCTTAGAAATTCACTGAAAAAACCATAGGTTTTAGGGAAAGTTATAGTTAGTTGGACATTTCACTCGTACAAAACCAGAGAAATTCCCCCGTTATAGTTAGTTCAGCTAACTATAACTCGCGCCCCGCAATGCACTGCTGATGACGTCACATATGACATCACTCATGACATGGTCAGTGACATCACTGATGACATCACTGATGACATCTCAAATGACATCACTGATGACATCACTGATGAGATCATCTAGTGACTGTGTGTTTCTGTAAAGTTTAAATATGTTTAATATATATAGGGAAAGGCGTATTGAAGAATGAGTGGGTGTATAAGTGTCTGAATGGATGATTTAGTAGGTGTGTGACTGACTCTATAAGTGAGTGATTAAATGTATCTTACTGAATGCACGGGTTAGTGACTAAACTGTGTGAATGTCTGTATCCGTCTGTCTGTTGGTGTGTAAGCGGCTGCATGGGTTTGTGAATAGATACATGAGTGTCTATATGGGTTATTGATTGGTTGTCTGAGTATCTGTATGGATGCCTGAGTGTTTGTATGGGTGGGGTGTGTGTGACTCTGTGCATAGATGTGTGAGTGGGTGATTCACTGGGTGCATGGTTTCAAGAGTGAATCTGTGATGGACTGTATGGGTGTGAGAGTGTGTGTATGGGTGTGTTAGTGAGTGAATGTATATCTCAGTGGTACATGTGTGCGTAACTACATATGTGAAAGGCAGTATATATGTCGGTTGGAATATATAAATAGCTATAAGTGAGAGTGTGTGATTATGAGAGTGACTGTATGGATGAGTGTGTGCTTGTATCATTGATTGTATAAGAGCGTAAGAATGTCCTAGTATTTGTATGTAAGTGAGCTGGTGTGTGTATAACTGTATAGGTGAGTAAATAGGAGTATCATTAATTATTTGCATGACTGACTAGGTGTGTGAGTACCTCTATGGATGAGTGGTGGTGTGTGTGTGTCTATATAGGCGTATGAGTGCATATGATAGTCCTGTACTGAGTGATTGTAAGTATGAGTGACTGTACGGGTGAGTGAGTGGATATGTGTTTAGACCTAAGAATCAGTGAGTGGGTATGTAGTTATTGCTGCTGGAGTGTCTATGGTTTTGAGAATGGCAGTCTGTTATTTAGAGTTGGTGTATCAAAGGTTACATTAGGGTGTGAGAAGATGCATCAAATTATCACATGGATGATGTCATCAGTGATGTCATCAGTGATGTCATCAGTGATGTCATTTGAGATGTCATCAGTGATGTCATCGGTGATGTCGCTGACCATGTCATGAGTGATGTCATATGTGACGTCATCAGCAGTGCATTGCGGGGGCGCGAGTTATAGTTAGCTGAACTAACTATAACGGGGGAATTTCTCTGGTTTTGTACGAGTGAAATGTCCAACTAACTATAACTTTCCCTAAAACCTATGGTTTTTTCAGTGAATTTCTAAGGTTTTCTAAATGCTAATTTCTAACTATAACGTGCCTGAAACCTATGGTTTTTTCAGTGAATTTCAAAGGGTTTTTAAATGCTAATTTCTAACTATAACATTCCTGAAACCTATGGTTTTTTAAGTGAATTTCAAAGGTTTTTTAAATGCTAGTTTCTAACTATGCCTACAGAGGTAGGACATGTGAAGAAAGAAGAAGAAAAGCATAGAAAGAAGGAAGGCAAATGCAGAAAGAGGCACCAGAAGTCCAGAAAGACGAAGAAAAGTGCAAGAAGAAGGAAGAGATGTGCAGAAAGAACCAACAGAGGAGTAGAAAGTACTCCTGTGCCCCAAACTTTTGCTGATGGGTACTGGTGGTAACTGACTCTGTCTCTGGTGGTAAAAGACACTTAGAATACAGTGAAAACACCTACATACACTAGGGAACACTATGCATTGGGGTACCCCTGTGATTAGCATGACCTCCTCTGTATTTGCCATGTGTTAGTGCCTGGGTCATTGGATGAGTACATGGGTACTGACTGGATGATTAGAGTACTGCAAGGAGAGTGGATGGTGAATTTATAAGTGCTTGTGTTTTGGCGGAGCGATTGGATAAGTACATGGTGCTCGCTAGTTGATTGGAGGAGTGCATGGGTAGTGCTCAGGGTAAGTTGGAGGATTAATTCCCCTTGAATCCTGAGGGTCCCTTTTTGATAAAAGCCCTGGCGATGGCGATCCCCGGGCTTGGGGGCCTTGGAGGCCCCCCAAACATTGAAAGAACAAGCCCCGGGTGGTGGCGGTCCCCGGGCTGCGGGGCCCCTGCGGGCCCTGCATATATTTGTTGGCAATGCCCCCGGGACCTGGCCCACCCGGGGATCTCAATTAAATGAAGCGCGGTATCCCGCGCTTCATTTTTTTTAACATTTCGGCGGGATTCGCGACCCCAGCGCAACTTCGCCAATTTTTAAAAAAAAAATGCTTTTTTGTCCCTGGGGGTCCTTGTGGGACCCCTGAGCAGGCCTAGGGGGTCAGTGTGTTTCTACCCTGCCCCCTTTTCTTCTTTTTCACCTTTGTTTCCCTGTTTCTTGTGACTCGGTTCAACCGAGTCACAAGATGGCTGCCAACACTTCCTGGTTTGGAGTGTTGGCAGCCAATTAAAATGAAGCTCGTGGTCGGGAGGGTTCGCGGATCCACCGCGCCTCTAGATATCGATATTTGTTTTTTTACAATTTCTCAGCAACTACCGAACGGATTTACACCATTTTTAAAAAGGTCGCTTTCTGAGCCAAGCAGTTCTCAAATAGTGACAAAGCACTTTTGAATTATTTGTTATCTCTATGTTTTTTTATCCAGTTGACCACTTAATTAAATGTTACGCTTAGGGGAGAAAATGTGGTGTTACCAAGTTGGAGTTTCTGCTTCAGCTCGTCATTCTGTGATTCTGGTCAAATCACTTAATCTCCTCATGCCTACAACCAAAATGAGTTTGTCCTTGTATGATGTAACCAATGCTCATGTAAAGCACTCCAATATCTGACCAGCCTGCACCATATAAAACTGCAAAAAAACAAAGGATAAAAAGTGTTTTCCACACTTCTGTCATTGGGCTATACGTGGGCTACATCTGGGTGATATTTGTGCTACATTTGGGCTCATTTTTCTCTGGTGGCCATCTTGGGAGACTTCAATTACATTCATTAAACTTTATTCGATCAGATTTAGAAACATAGATCATAAAAGTGTACATAAAAACAGTAAATCCTCTTTCTTAATACAATACAGTGAGAATTAATTAAAACCAGTAGGTAAAAACGGGTGTTACAAAGCTCCGGTTCAGAGCAACTTCAGGTTAACAGAATAGTAAAGTTCAATGTTTCGCAAGATCAATCTCATGTACTTCGTGCAAAATACGTAATAAGGGGTCCAAGTAAGATGCAACGCTCCAATACCTGACCAGTCTGCACTATATAAAACTGCAAAAAAACTAAAAATAAAAAGTGTTTTCCACACTTCAGTCATTGGGCTATATGTGGGCTACATGTGGGTGATATTTGTGCTACATTTGGGCTCTTTTTCTCTGGTGGCCATCTTGGGATACTTATTTGTTATGAAGTTTCCTAATTTCCTCATTTACTGCAGTCTCCTCAGTAGGAAATGCTTTCAGTTTTTTACTTTGATTCCATCAAGAAGGCATTCAGATGTGTCACACATTTGCCATAAATTCAGAATGTTAGCACTCTAGTTGCTCATTAGATCACTGTAGTAAAGCTACTGCTCACCAGGGAGTTAACTGGAAGTCTACTGCTGGTATTGAAAGTGATTGTTTCAGTCTGCATGTCAGAATTTTCTAATGAAATAGAAGAGGATTTGAGATCTCACTTAAAACATGCCCTAATTTTTCTTTCTGCAGAACTAACCATAATTTCTGTGGCAAAATGAACCCCTCATTTTTTTCCTTTTTAAATTAAATGTTTTAAGTGTTACCGGTTTATTCCAATCAAGATGGCTTCAGGTGTGCCATAATTTTGTCATAAGTAAGACTGTTAGCGCTCTAGTTGTTCTTTAGAACACTCTGGGAAGCTGCAGTAGAACACAAAGGAATCAACTGGCAGGCTGCTCCTATTGAAATATAACAGGAAGATATTTGTAATCTCACTTAAAACATGTCCTAATTTTTCTTTATACAGCACTAACCATAATTTCTATGACAAATGAACCCCTCATTTTGTTCCTTTTAAATTAAATATTTTAAGTGTTACCGGTTTATTCTAATCAAGATGGCTTCAGGTGTGCCATAATTCTTTCATAAGTAAGACTGTTAGCGCTCTAGTTGTTCTTTAGAACACTCTGGGAAGCTGCAGTAGAACACAAAGGAATCAACTGGCAGGCTGCTCCTGTTGAAATATAACAGGAAGATATTTGAGATCTCACTTAAAACATGTGCTAATTTTCTTTCTACAGCATCTAACCATAATTTCTATGACAAAATGAACCCCATCATTTTGTTCCTTTTAAATTAAATGTTTTAAGTGTTACCAGTTTATTCCAATCAAGATGGCTTCAGGTGTGCCATACTTTTGTCATAGGTAAGGCTGTTAGCGCTCTAGTTGTTCTTTAGAACACTCTGGGAAGCTGCAGTAGAACACAAAGGAATCAACTGGCAGGCTGCTCCTGTTGAAATATAACAGGAAGATATTTGAGATCTCACTTAAAACATGTCCTAATTTTTCTTTCTACAGCACTAACCATAATTTCTAAGACAAAATGAACCCCATCATTTTGTTCCTTTTTAAATTAAATGTTTTAAGTGTTACCAGTTTATTCCAATCAAGATGGCTTCAGGTGTGCCATACTTTTGTCATAGGTAAGGTTGTTAGCGCTCTAGTTGTTCTTAAGAACACTCTGGGAAGCTGCAGTAGAACACAAAGGAATCAACTGACAGTCTCTGCCCTTGTTGGATTTACATGTTTTACTGAGAATGTCAGACTTCATTCTCACATGACTGAGAAAGATAATGTGAATTTACAGAAAATATGCTCTCATTTTAGCTTCTGGAGCACCTTCCAAACCTCTGTGGGACAAGCATGAGAAAATTGTTTTCTCTCAAACATGATTCATGAAATCCCAGCAGAAGGTTTTTCACAGGGTAAAATCACCCTAGAACACACCACAATTCCTAAAATTAGTATGGTACCATCAACAAATGAATTCTAATGTAACTAAAGTCTGTTATCACCCTTTATAGTTCTCCTTTTGGTGACCCTCAAAATCTTCTAATCACTACAATGCATTTCATTAGGGGTGCTATCATGTATATTGGTCCCAAGATGGCTGCCAACACTTCTTGGATGAAGTGCTGACAGCCAATCAGATCTCATGATGACATGTGTGGTTAGGCTCCACCCAGATATATATAGTTCTTTTTCCTTTAATATTTAAAAAACTACTGAATGGATTTACACCATTTTTGAAAAGGTCACTTTCTGAGCCAAGCAGTACCTTTATACCAAATTCGGGTAAATCCGTTCAGTAGTTTCCGCTGTAGCCTTGCACAAAGTTCCCTATGGGAAATTAATTTTTTGACTCTTATTTTTTGAATTTCTCAGCAACTACTGAACGGATTTACACCATTTAACCAAAAGGCATGACACTGAACCAAGGGCTACCTTTTTGCCAAATTTGGTGTAATTCCGTTCAGCAGTTCGGGCTGTAGTTGCGACTAAAGGTTCCTATGGAAAATTGCATGGGGAAAACACGTTTTGGGACCCCCTTTTTTCTCGGCCCCCACTTGACGAATCACCCGAAACTTTCAGGATAGGAGCGGACCGGAGCGGGCCATAAGTTTTGAGAATTTCGCGAAGATTCGTCAACCGGCGCCAAAGGTATTGGAAATAGAATGTTGCAAATTTCCTATGGAAAATAGGTCCTTACTATAACTATCTACTGGCGACCGCCAGTAGATAATATATATATATATATATATACATAAAAAACATTTTCCCAGATTTCTTTAAAAAAAGGGAAACCAGAACTCGAGGTCTGAGAAATGAAACCTGTTTAATGAGTCAGGTCATCATGGCCACTTAAAAACAAGAGAGACGCGTTTCGGCAGTAATACTGCCTTTCTCAATCAGAAATCGAAGATTGAGAAAGGCCATATTACTGCTGAAACGCGTCTCTCTCTTGTTTTTAAGTGACCATGATGACCTGACCATTAAACAGGTTTAATTTCTCAGACCTCGTGTGCTGGTTTCCCTTTTGTTAAAGAAATCTGGGAAAATGTTTTGATTATTCTGCGCTAGCGGTAGCGCTGTTTTCCATGCACCACCAGCGCTTAGGCAGCACGCCAGCATTGCCGCAATTTTTTTTGGGATATATATGTATATAGATATGTGTATATATATATATATATTACCTACTGGCGGTCGCCAGTAGGTAGTTATAGTTAGGACCTATTTTCCATAGGAAATTCACAACATTCTATTTCCAATAACTCTGGCGCCGGTTGATGAATCTTCGCGAAATTTTCAAAACTCGTGGGGCGCTCCGGTCTGCTCCTATCCTGAAAGTTTCAGGGTGATTCGGCAAGCGGGGGCTGAAAAACGTGTTTTCCCCATGCAATTTTCCATAGGAAACTTTAGACACGGCTACAGCCCGAACTGCTGAACGGAATTACACCAAATTTGGCAAAGAGGTAGTTCTTGGTTCAGAGAGAACCCTTTTTGTTAAATGGTGTAAATCCGTTCAGATGTTCCTGAGAAATTTGAAAAAGAAAACATATCGATATCTGGGCGGAGCCTAACCACACATGTCATCGTGAGATCTGATTGGCTGTCAGCACTTCATCCTGGAATTGCTGGCAGCCATCTTGGGACCAATATAAATGATAGTACCCCATTGAAATGCATTGTAGTGAATCGAAGATTTTGAGGGTTACCAAAAGGAGAACTATAAAGTGTGATAACAGACTTTAGTTACATTAGAATTCATTTGTTGATGGTACCATACTAATTTCAGGAATTGTGGTGTGTTCTAAGGTGATTTTACCCTGTGAAAAACCTTCTGCTGGGATATCATGTTTGAGAGAAAACTATTTTCACATGCTTGTCCCATACAGTTTTGGAAGGTGCTCCAGAAGCTAAAATGAGAGCATATTTTCTGTAAATTCACATTATCTTTCTCAGTCATGTGAGAATGAAGTCTGACATTCTCAGTAAAACATGTACATCCAACAAGGGCAGAGACTGTCTGTTGATTCCTTTGTGTTCTACTGCAGCTTCCCAGAGTGTTCTAAAGAACAACTAGAGTGCTAACAGCCTTACTTATGACATAAGTATGGCACACCTGAAGCCATCTTGATTGGAATAAACTGGTAACACTTAAAACATTTAATTTAAAAAGGAACAAAATGATGGGGTTCATTTTGTCATAGAAATTATGGTTAGTGCTTTAGAAAGAAAAATTAGGACATGTTTCAAGTGTGATCTCAAATATCTTCCTGTTATATTTCAACAGGAGCAGCCTGTTAGTTGATGCCTTTGTGTTCTACTGCAGCTTCCCAGAGTGTTCTAAAGAACAACTAGAGCGCTAACAGTCTTACTTATGACAAAATTATGACACACCTGAAGCCATCTTGATTGGAATAAACTGGTAACTCTTAAAACATTTAATTTAAAAAGGAACAAAATGAGGGGGTTCATTTTGTCATAGAAATTATGGTTAGTGCTGTAGAAAGAAAAATTAGGACATGTTTTAAGTGAGATATCAAATATCTTCCTGTTATATTTCAGCAGGAGCAGCCTGTCAGTTGATGCCTTTGTGTTCTACTGCAGCTTCCCAGAGTGTTCTAAAGAACAACTAGAGCGCTAACAGTCTTACTTATGACAAAAGTATGGCACACCTGAAGCCATCTTGATTGGAATAAACTGGTAACACTTAAAACATTTAATTTAAAAAGGAACAAAATGAGGGGGTTCATTTTGTCATAGAAATTATGGTTATTGCTGTAGAAAGAAAAATTAGGACATGTTTCAAGTGTGATCTCAAATATCTTCCTGTTATATTTCAACAGGAGCAGCCTGTCAGTTGATGCCTTTGTGTTCTACTGCAGCTTCCCAGAGTGTTCTAAAGAACAACTAGAGCGCTAACAGTCTTACTTATGACAAAATTATGGCACACCTGAAGCCATCTTGATTGGAATAAACTGGTAACTCTTAAAACAATTAATTTAAAAAGGAACAAAATGAGGGGGTTCATTTTGTCATAGAAATTATGGTTAGTGCTGTAGAAAGAAAAATTAGGACATGTTTTAAGTGAGATATCAAATATCTTCCTGTTATATTTCAACAGGAGCAGCCTGTCAGTTGATGCCTTTGTGTTCTACTGCAGCTTCCCAGAGTGTTCTAAAGAACAACTAGAGCGCTAACAGTCTTACTTATGACAAAAGTATGGCACACCTCAAGCTATCTTCATTGGAATAAACTGGTGTTAGACCTGGCACCATTGGCGTGGGTCTCCCTTCCATTTTTTGCTGTTGCCTCTTATGTTTTTGCTGGTTTTAGAGGCTTTTGGGCAGTGTGCCACTGCTGTTCAGTGCCACAGTACAAGTGCTCCCTATGGTAAATTGATGTATGGATTAGTGACTCCATGATTGGCTTGTTTGGCTTACTGTCAGACCCTAGTACAGTGCACTGCGTGTGCCCAGTGCTTGTAAATCAAATGCTGCTGGTGGGCTTGCAGCACTGGTTGTGCCACCCACCGGAGCAGCTTGTAAAGTGTGTCTCAGGCCTGCCATTGCAGAGCCTGTGGGCAGTCTGGTACTGCCATGTTGACTGGGCAAGTGTACCCACTTGCCAGTCCCTAAACCTTCCCTTTTATACATATTAGTCACCCCTAAGGTAGGCCCAAGGGCAGGGTGCATTGTAGGTAAAAGGTAGGACATGCCCTGGTGTGTGTGGCATGTCCTAATAGTGAATTACAGCCATTTTCGTTTTTCACTATTGCAAGGCTACCTGCTCCCCATAGGCCAGAATGGGCATTTAGATTATTACATCTTATAATCCTAACTGACTCAGGGAACCAAGTAGAAATTCGAGTTTAGTACGCCTGAACTCAGAATGATAAAATACATCTTTTAGTGAAGTTGGTTTTAACATTCTGTGTTTGAAACTACCACTTTTAGAAAGTAGGTATTTTCTTGCCTAACTATCCAAGCCTGCCTCTGCTAGGTTGTGTATTCCTTGTCTGGAGATTGAGTGACAGGGGCTGGGGGTGGCTACAGGAGACAGGGTGAGTCAGCGCAGGGCTGAATAGAAAGATCTGCATGCAGATAGGAGGGAGGAGTTGCACCTGGGACCTGAATAGGGCTGTGCCTTTCCTCCACAATGCTGGCTCCACCTCCTGTCGGTGTGTCTGATGTACCCTGGCCTACATTCTGAAAGGAAAGAAGGAGTCTTGTCAACAAAGTGCTCCAGGACTGACCAGAACTGGTTTTGGACTAGGCAAAGGCCTCTCTGCCTTCAGAGAACAAAGAGAAAAGTAGTATAAATATTGGGACCCAGACCCAAGAACTTTAGATCACTTCTGGGAATCAAGACGAACCTTTGCTGAGGAGAAGAACCAGGAAGCTGAAGGAGGAGACTACCCCTGTGCTGTGTGTTTGGGGGTTGGCCTGCAGTGGTTGCTTCATTGCCAAAGAAAGGAGAAAAGGACTGAGTGTGCTTTCTATCAACTTGAAGAAGAATCTCCAAGGGCTTGAACTAGAGCTTGCCTCCTGCCTGAAGTCTCAGGGATACAAGACTTCACCAACCAGCTCCCCCTGAATTCCCTTGCTGGGAATTGAAGTGCCTGCTGCTGTGCTGGGCCTTCTGAGAGACTGCGTGTCGCTGGGAGCTGGAAGCGCGACGCAACAACGAGAAGCGTGTCGCCGCTGCAGCCGCTGTCATCGCATCGCCGAGGAAGCGAGACGCCGCTGCCGCTGTCATCATCGCATCGCCGAAGCGCGGCGCATCGCCGGAGAAGCGGGACGCTGCCACAGAGGACATCGTCGCATCACCGGAGAAGCGCGTCGCAGGGCCTGTCGCGGCTCCCAAGATCATCGAGTCGCCGCACGGCCGTCGGGCGTGCACGCATCGCACCAACGTTGTCGCATCGCAGCCAAGACGCCATTTTTATCGCATCGCACCGGAGAAGAGTATCGCATCGAGGTGCCATCTGTCGCATCGCACCGGAGAGCAGTAAGAAACCGACGCATCAACTCCCCACACAGTAAGGAAGCGAGCATCAACTCCCCTGCGCAGCAGTAAGGAACCGACGCATCCACTCCCTGAGTGTACGGAACCGACGCATCACCTTCCCTGCGACCCTTTTGTTTTCTTTGCGTTACGCATTCAAGGTACATTGAGAGTAAAGTGTCGCATCTACAACTTGAGAGAACTGAACTATTTTATAACCTTTTAAAGTCTATTTTTGAGTACAGTATTGTGGATTTTTGTCGTTTGGTCTTGTGTTAAGTCTATATAAAAATACTATTTTTATAATACAACCTGTGTGGTGTCCATCTGTAGTGTTGTCACTGTATTACTGTATGTGTTCACAAATGCTTTACACACTGCCTCTGAGATAAGCCTGCCTGCTCGTGCCAAGCTACCAAGGGGGTGAGCAGGGGTTATTTTAGGAGTGTAGCCCCTCACCCTGACTAGACGCAAGGGTCCCTATTTGTCACAGGTACCTACCTATGCCAACTAGAGACCCCCAAATCTAACATTGGTGGTCAGCGGTGAGGATTTGGACTTGCATTTGTGATTCATATACAGTGATTGGTGTACACTACTAGTGAGTGCAGACCATAACGCAACCACATACTTTTTGAGAATTTTTTCCTTGGAACTTCTTTTCTATTTTTGATTCCTGAGAACTGCCAGTCTTTTTGCTACCATGAGCAAGACAGCATCCATAGTATCTGTAGACATTGTTTTGGAAGAAGAGAGAATTGATACTTACACTGTGCCTTATCTCAAAGCTTTGTGCAAGAAATTTAAAATCTCTGTGAAAGGCCTCACCAGGAAAGAGGAATACCAAAAGGCGCTGAGGGCCTGGGTAGAATCTAGGAATGCCAGTGAGCATCCTGAGGAGCCAGTAATGGAGGCAGAGGATTTAAATGAGCACCTTGAGGGGCCAGTGGGCCCAACTGGAGGGAAAGCACCTTCAGGGGCGGGCAGCAGTGTTTCTTCCAAAGGGTTGTCCCCAGGAGAGCTGGAGGACAGAGCAAGGGAGAGGATGCATAAATTGGAGCTAGCTAGGCTCAAAATGGATGGTCAGAAAGACATAGAGAGCAAGAAAATAGAGCTTGGGATGGAGTTAGAAATGAAGATGTTAGCCTTAGAGGAAAAGAGGATGCATTTTGAGCATGAGAGAGGATTGAGGGAATTGGAACTCAAGGCCAAGAAGTTAGAGGTTCCTCCCTCTGGTGGCAGCACACCGCCAGTGCATGCAGAAGCAAGAACCTACATTCCCAAAGATGTAGTTAAAGATTTCCACAAGAATGAGGATATTGGTCAGTGGTTTAGGGCTTATGAAGCTGCAATGTTGGCCCACCGGGTCCCTGAGAAGGATTGGGGAGCGGGGTTGTGGGGCCGCTTTGTTAGTGATGGGAGGGACACTTTGTTGGATTTGCCTACAGAGGAGCAGATGTCCTATACCCACATGAAGGGAGCCCTAATGTCCAGATTTGGTTTGACCCCAGAGCTATATAGACAAAGGTTTAGAAATTGCAGAAAACTGGAGTCTACCACTTGGGTGGAATATGTGTCTTTCTTTTGCAGAGCATTGGATGGTTGGGTGAAGGGTAGCAAAGTGGATAATTTTGAGGCACTCTATGATTTGCTTGCATGGAGCACTTGTCAAATAACTGTTTTCCAGAGCTACGCCAGCATCTTATTGATAGCAAGCTGACTAACCCTAGGAAGCTTGCTGAGGAGGCGGATCCGCTGGGTGAGCACCCGGGTCCAGAAGGGTCATGTGGGAGACTTCGCCAAAGGTGGGCAGGGTCCCCAGCAGAAGAGTGGGGGGGACAAGGGTAAACAGAGGGAGTTCCAGAAAGGGCCCCAAAGTAATCCCCAAGGGAAGCAAGGGAAAGGTTCCCAGCCTCCCCTGAGAAGAAGGCAGTGGCCCCGACAGATAAGCCTGTTCACAAGGGGCCCAAGACCTGTTTTAAGTGTGGTCTCGTAGGCCACTGTTCTTATGATGCTAGATGTCCCTTGTATGGGAAGACAGCACCCACTGGTGCACCACCCCGGCAGTTGGCTAGTGTAGCCCTGGGGGAGGAGATGGGTGCCCAAGGTGGGTGGGGTCCCGCAGAGATGTCCCTTGTCTCTTTAGGAGACTGTGAGGTGGTCCCCAGGACCCAACTGCCTGATAACACTAAAAAATACAGGCAGTGGGTGACCATCAATGGCAAGAGGGTGGAAGCTCTTAGAGACACCGGGGCCAGTGTGACAGCTGTCAGTTGTCGGTTGGTGTCTGAAGAGCAGGTAGTCCCAAATGCATTTTACCCAGTTGTTGCCGCTGACAACACAGAGAGCCACTGCAAGGTGGCACAGGTTCCCTTTGAGTGGGGGGGGGTCTCAGGGACTCTTCAAGTAGCTGTGAGGCCAGCCATGCCTGTTGAATGTCTGTTAGGTAACGATTTGGAGAGCTCTCTTGGGCTAAGGTGGAGCGGAGAGCTCATTTAGGGATGTTGGGTTTGCCTGAGTGGGCCTGCGTGACCACTCGGTCTATGGCAGCCAGTAAGGGTGTTCAAGAGGGCCTGGAGCCTGAGAAAATGGCCCAGGTGCCTGCCTTAAAGAGAAGAGGTAGGGGGCACGGGAAACCGGCCCCTGAGGTTCCCACGGCCCAGGAGGAGGCGGACCCTGAGGGGGATGCCCTGGAGCCTACTGGGGAAGAGATTGCTGAACTGGGAGACCTGCCTGAGCTGACCCATTGGCAGCAGGAAGGAGGTCCCTCCAGGGAAGAGTTCTGTGAGGAGCAGAACAAGTGCCCTTCTCTTGTGGGTTTGCGGCAGCAGGCTGCAAACCAGGCAGCAGGTGATCAGTCTGGATCACATTGGATCTACTGGGAGAATGGTCTCCTGTATAGTGAGCCTAAGGTTGCTGAGCCTGGCTCAGCCCGTGTGCTGGTGGTACCCCAGCGTTTCAGAGCCTTCCTACTGGGGCTGGTTCATGATGTGCCTTTAGCAGGACATTTGGGGCAGGACAAGACCTTTGAAAGGCTTGTCACCCACTTTACAGAGTGAGATGGGTCAGTGGATGGAGTGAACCTCTCTTCCACCCTGACCCCTGAACAGCAGAATGACTGTCACCAGTTGCTGGGACAGTTTTCTGACCTGTTCTCCCTGATTCCCAGTGTCCCTGATTGGTGCGTCCATGATGTAGACACTGGGGACAGTCCTCCTGTCAAGCACAAAACTTACAGGGTGACTGACAGGGTGAGAGCTTGCATCAAGGAGGAGGTCTCCAAGATGCTTGCGTTGGGGGTGATTGAGTCCTCTAACAGTCCTTGGGCTAGCCCAGTGGTCTTGGTCTCAAAGGCTGCCGCACCGGGTGTCTCACCAGAACTGCGGTTCTGTGTGGACTACCGAGGGCTCAATTCAGTCACCAGGACTGACGCGCACCCCATCCCCAGAGCTGATGAGCTCATTGATCGGTTAGGGGCTGCCCGGTACCTCAGCACGTTTGATTTAATGTCTGGATACTGGCAGATCGCCTTGACTGATGGGGCAAGAGAGAGGTCAGCATTCTCCACACCAGATGAGCACTACCAATTCCGGGTTATTCCTTTTGGGATGAAGAATGCCCCTGCCACCTTTCAGAGGTTGGTCAACCAGGTGTTGGCTGGACTGGAAGAGTTCAGTGCCGCCTACCTGGATGACATTGCAGTGTTCAGCGCCAGTTGGGAAGAAAATCTGCGCCACCTCCAGGAAGTGTTGATGGCACTGCGGAGAGCAGGCCTCACGATCAAGGCGAGTAAGTGCCAGATCGGGCAGGGTTCCGTGGTGTACTTGGGACACCAGGTTGGGAGCGGCCAGGTGGCGCCCCTACAGCCCAAGATTGAGACCATCCTGGCTTGGGAACCCCCAAGACCCAGACAGAGGTGAGAGCCTTTTTAGGACTCACCGGGTATTACAGGAGGTTTGTCAAGGGGTATGGCAGCATTGTTGCACCCTTGACAGAGCTGACTTCCAGGAAGCAGCCCAAGAGAGTGGTTTGGACTGACACCTGTCAGAGAGCTTTTGATGCCCTGAAGACTGCCATGTGCACGGCGCCCGTGCTCCTGGCACCCAACTTCTCAAAAGAGTTTATTGTGCAAACAGACGCTTCAGAGCATGGTGTGGGGGCTGTTCTATCACAGATTAATGAGGAGGGCCTAGACCAACCTGTAGCCTTCATCAGTAGGAGGTTACTTCCACGGGAACAGAGGTGGAGTGCAATTGAGCGTGAGGCATTTGCTGTGGTCTGTGCACTGAAGAAGTTGAGACCATGCTTGTTTGGGACTCACTTCCGGGTTCAAACAGACCACATTCCCCTCAGATGGCTGGTGCAGATGAGGGGTGAGAATCCAAAGCTGTTGAGGTGGTCCATATCCCTACAGGGGATGGACATTACGGTGGAACACCGCCCTGGTACAGAACACGCCAATGCTGATGGTCTGTCCAGATTTTTCCGCCTTAGTGATGAGAACTCCCCGGAGGTAGGGTAGTTCTCCCCACATTTCAGCTGGAGGGACACGTGTTAGACCTGGCACCATTGGCGTGGGTCTCCCTTCCATTTTTTGCTGTTGCCTCTTATGTTTTTGCTGGTTTTAGAGGCTTTTGGGCACTGTGCCACTGCTGTTCAGTGCCACAGTGCAAGTGCTCCCTATGGTAAATTGATGTATGGATTAGTGACTCCATGATTGGCTTGTTTGGCTTACTGTCAGACCCTAGTACAGTGCACTGCGTGTGCCCAGGGCTTGTAAATCAAATGCTGCTGGTGGGCTTGCAGCACTGGTTGTGCCACCCACCGGAGCAGCTTGTAAAGTGTGTCTCAGGCCTGCCATTGCAGAGCCTGTGGGCAGTCTGGTACTGCCATGTTGACTGGGCAAGTGTACCCACTTGCCAGTCCCTAAACCTTCCCTTTTATACATATTAGTCACCCCTAAGGTAGGCCCAAGGGCAGGGTGCATTGTAGGTAAAAGGTAGGACATGCCCTGGTGTGTGTGGCATGTCCTAATAGTGAATTACAGCCATTTTCGTTTTTCACTATTGCAAGGCTACCTGCTCCCCATAGGCCAGAATGGGCAGTTAGATTATTACATCTTATAATCCTAACTGACTCAGGGAACCAGGTAGAAATTCGAGTTTAGTACGCCTGAACTCAGAATGATAAAATACATCTTTTAGTGAAGTTGGTTTTAACATTCTGGGGCCGATTCTGATGCAGGTTGGAAAAGCTTCCCTACCGAATCGGTTGGGAAATGGTGTCCGACCCAATCGGATCGGGAAAGTCCGACCGGCGGAGTAGGATGCATCCGGATGCTTCCAGATACGATTTGGTTGAACTCCCATTGACTTCAATGGGAACATTTGTTCCTAACCGCATCAGAATTGGGCCCTCGGTCGGGAAGACACGTTCCCGATCCGATTTGGAAGGAGCAAATGCCGTTAGGAGGCCTTCCTAACCGCATCAGAATCAGGCCCTCGGTCGGGAAGCTTTTCCAACCCACATCAGAATCGGGCCCTTTGTGTTTGAAAATACCACTTTTAGAAAGTAGGTATTTTCTTGCCTAACTATCCAAGCCTGCCTCTGCTAGGTTGTGTATTCCTTGTCTGGAGATTGAGTGACAGGGGCTGGGGGTGGCTACAGGAGTCAGGGTGAGTCAGCGCAGGGCTGAATAGAAAGATCTGCATGCAGATAGGAGGGAGGAGTTGCACCTGGGACCTGAATAGGGCTGTGCCTTTCCTCCACAATGCTGGCTCCACCTCCTGTGGTGTGTCTGATGTCCCTGGCCTACACTGTGAAAGGAAAGAAGGAGTCTTGTCAACAAAGTGCTCCAGGACTGACCAGAACTGGTTTTGGACTAGGCAAAGGCCTCTCTGCCTTCAGAGAACAAAGAGAAAAGTAGTATAAATATTGGGACCCAGACCCAAGAACTTTAGATCACTTCTGGGAATCATGACGAACCTTTGCTGAGGAGAAGAACCAGGAAGCTGAAGGAGGAGACTACCCCTGTGCTGTGTGTTTGGGGGTTGGCCTGCAGTGGTTGCTTCATTGCCAAAGAAAGGAGTAAAGGACTGAGTGTGCTTTCTATCAACTTGAAGAAGAATCTCCAAGGGCTTGAACTAGAGCTTGCCTCCTGCCTGAAGTCTCAGGGATACAAGACTTCACCAACCAGCTCCCCCCTGAATTCCCTTGCTGGGAATTGAAGTGCCTGCTGCTGTGCTGGGCCTTCTGAGAGACTGCGTGTCGCTGGGAGCTGGAAGCGCGATGCAACAACGAGAAGCGTGTCGCCGCCGCAGCCGCTGTCATCGCATCGCTGAGGAAGCGAGACGCCGCTGCCGCTGTCATCATCACATCGCCGAAGCGCGGCGCATCGCCGGAGAAGCGGGACGCTGCCACAGAGGACATCGTCGCATCACCGGAGAAGCGCGCCACAGGGCCTGTCGTGGCTCCCAAGATCATCGAGTCGCTGCACGGCCGTCGGGCGTGCACGCATCGCACCAACGTTGTCGCATCGCAGCCAAGACGCCATTTTTTAGCGCTTCGCACCGGAGAAGAGTATCGCATTGAGGTGCCATCTGTCGTATCGCACCGGAGAGCAGTAAGAAACCGACGCATCAGCTCCCCACACAGTAAGGAAGCGAGCATCAACTCCCCTGCGCAGCAGTAAGGAACCGACGCATCCACTCCCCTGAGTGTACGGAACTGACGCATCACCTTCCCTGCGACCCTTTTGTTTTCTTTGCGTTACGCATTCAAGGTACATTGAGAGTAAAGTGTCGCATCTACAACTTGAGAGAACTGAACTATTTTATAACCTTTTAAAGTCTATTTTTGAGTACAGTATTGTGGATTTTTGTCGTTTGGTCTTGTGTTAAGTCTATATAAAAATACTATTTTTATAATACAACCTGTGTGGTGTCCATCTGTAGTGTTGTCACTGTATTACTGTATGTGTTCACAAATGCTTTACACACTGCCTCTGAGATAAGCCTGCCTGCTCGTGCCAAGCTACAAAGGGGGTGAGCAGGGGTTATTTTAGGAGTGTAGCCCCTCACCCTGACTAGACGCAAGGGTCCCTATTTGTCACAGGTACCTACCTATGCCAACTAGAGACCCCCAAATCTAACAACTGGTAACACTTAAAACATTTAATTTAAAAAGGAACAAAATGAGGGGGTTCATTTTGCCATAGAAATTATGGTTAGTGCTGCAGAAAGAAAATTTAGGGCATGTTTTAAGTGAGATCTCAAATCCTCTTCTATTTCATTAGAAAATTCTGACGGAATTTGCGGAGTTGCGTTCTGCAAAATTCTGCGAAACGGCAAGAAATCTCCGCGAGCACGCGGAATTTCGCGTGCTCGCGGAGATTTCGCTGCGCCCGTTGTAATCTATGCAGGGTCACTCTCAGGGGCAGACGAGCATCGTCCCAGAATGAATCCTGCCCTGCATATTTGTCCACGAAGATGCCACCGTTTTGTGCAATACCTCTACTCAACTGGAGTACTTTCTACTGGCTAATCAGTAAGTGCTACCTCGTTGGGTAAATGTATAGTGCCTTTCCTACACTACAGCAGCGTAAAGGACCAGAAGAATTGTCCCCAGTGACCTGTGTGTCTGTAACTTTGCCACCGCGCCGAAAGCACCGGGGTCCTTTGATTAAGCTGTCCATCATTCTGGGGAAAGGGCGGTAAGACGCTGAATACCGCTAGTGTATGTGGGGCGGGCCTAGCCAAACGGGCGGGGCTTCTAGGCCAGTTCATATGCCTCTTGTTTATAAAGGGTCAGAGCAGTATCTCAGCGGCAGACGAGGAGAAGGAACCTCCTGGTCACAGGAACTACACGAGGATTGCGCTCGAGAAAATCAAGGATGCAAAGACCTCCATCAAGGATTACAGCTAACTTTTCACGTTGGAAATGGAGAGAAGGCACATCTGTTTAACCACGCTCATGAATTCTACACGAGGATTGCGCTCGAGAAAATCAAGGATGCAAAGACCTCCATCAAGGATTACAGCTAACTTTTCACGTTGGAAATGGAGAGAAGGCACATCTGCTTAACCACGCTCACGAATTCTACACGAGGATTGCGCCGAGAAAATCAAGGATGCAAAGACCTCCATCAAGGATTACAGCTAACTTTTCACGTTGGAAATGGAGAGAAGGCACATCTGCTTAACCACGCTCACGAATTCTACACGAGGATTGCGCTCGAGAAAATCAAGGATGCAAAGACCTCCATCGGGAATTACAGCTAACATTTCACGTTGGAAATGGAGAGAAGGCACATCTGCTTAACCACGCTCACGAATTCTACACGAGGATTGCGCTCGAGAAAATCAAGGATGCAAAGACCTCCATCAAGGATTACAGCTAACTTTTCACGTTGGAAATGGAGAGAAGGCACATCTGCTTAACCACGCTCACGAATTCTACACGAGGATTGCGCTCGAGAAAATCAAGGTTGCAAAGACCTCCATCGGGGATTACAGCTAACTTTTCACGTTGGAAATGGAGAGAAGGCACATCTGCTTAACCACGCTCACGAATTCTACACGAGGATTGCGCTCGAGAAAATCAAGGATGCAAAGACCTCCATCGGGGATTACAGCTAACTTTTCACGTTGGAAATGGAAAGAAGGCACATCTGCTTAACCACGCTCACGAATTCTACACGAGGATTGCGCTCGAGAAAATCAAGGATGCAAAGACCTCCATCAAGGATTACAGCTAACTTTTCACGTTGGAAATGGAGAGAAGGAACATCTGCTTAACCACGCTCACGAATTCTACATGAGGATTGCGCTCGAGAAAATCAAGGATGCAAAGACCTCCATCGGGGATTACAGCTAACTTTTCACGTTGGAAATGGAGAGAAGGCACATCTGCTTAACCACGCTCACGAATTCTGCACACCTGCCCTGCATATTTATCCACGAAGATGCCACCGTTTTGTGCAATACCTCTACTCAACTGGAGTACTTTCTACTGGCTAATCAGTAAGTGCTACCTTGTTGGGTAAATGTATAGTGCCTTTCCTACACTACAGCAGCGTAAAGGACCAGAAGAATTGACCCCAGTGACCTGTGTGTCTGTAACTTTGCCACCGCGACGGAAAGGCGCCGGGGTCCTTTGAGTAAGCTGTCCATCATAGTGGGGAAAGGGTGGGAAGACGTTGCATACCGCTAGTGTATGTGGGGCGGGGCAAAACGGGCAGGGCATCCATGCGAGTTCACATGCATCTTGTTTATAAAGGGTCAGAGCACGATCTGAGCAGCAGATGAGGAGAAAGAACCTCCTGGCCACTGGACCTATACGGGGATTGCGCTCAAGAAAATCAAGGATGCAAAGACCTCCATCAGAGATTACAGCTAATGTTTGGCGGTAGATCTGGGCAGAAATCACTCCTGCTTAGCCTCGACCTTGCTCACGAATTTTTGTGCTGATTAATGCATTACAGAATTTGAGCTTCAACTCGGGCACCTGCTTTATTTAAATCTGTAAGTGCTTCATGCACCCGAATTCCGTTCCGCCGCAGATCGCAAAGTTTCGACATTTCCGCGTTCCGCACGGAACGCGGAAATGTCGAGATTCGCAAGTTCCGCGAGCGGAACGGAATTTGCCGCCCACCCTTAATGCAGACTGAAACAATCACTTTCAATACCAGCAGTAGACTTCCAGTTAACTCCGTGGTGAGCAGTAGCTTTACTACAGTGATCTAATGAACAACTAGAGTGCTAACATTCTGAATTTATGGCAATTGTGTGACACATCTGAATGCCTTCTTGATGGAATCAAAGTAAAAAACTGAAAGCATTTCCTACTGAGGAGACTGCAGTAAATGACTAAATTAGGAAACTTCATAACAAATAAGTCTCCCAAGAAGGCCACCAGAGAAAAAAGAGCCCAAATGTAGCACAAATATCACCCAGATGTAGCCCATATATAGCCCAATGACAGAAGTGTGCAAAACACTTTTTATTTTTAGTTTTTTTGCAGTTTTATATAGTGCAAACTGCTCAGGTATTGGAGCGTTACATCTTACTTGGACCCCTTATTGCGTATTTTGCACGAAGTACATGAGATTGATCTTGCGAAACATTGAACTTTACGATTCTGTTAACCTGAAGTTGCTCTGAACCGGGCTTTGTAACACCCGTTTTTACCTACTGGTTTTAATTAATTCTCACTGTATTGGATTAGGAAAGAGGATTTACTGTTTTTATGTACACTTTTATGATCTATGTTTCTAAATCAGATCAAATAAAGTTTAATTAATTCTATGGCAGGATGGAGGCGAGGATTATGCATATCTTTCCTCACTTTATTTGCAAAGCAGTTCAAAGAAAACGTAACACAACAATCATTAAACAAAAGACTACACAACCCATGAACCATTAGGGGGTAGTCTCCAAGGCAACTATAGTCCAATCATATCACAGTCCATCGTATATAATATCGTGATGTCCCTTCCGCTTCCTCTTTCTTCACTGCTCGTCAGTTAAGTGCATTCCTTACATTCTTGGCTTAATCTGACGTTGTTGCTGTTTGTATAGCGGTTTCTTGTGCACGTTATTAGCATTATTGCCTTGGTATTGTTTCATATTCCCTGCGCAGCAGGCTCTTGCCCGAGCGCGTTCTCCCCCTCGCAGTTTCTCCCGCTGTGTGCTCTGCGCGCGGTGAGATCCTGTCAGGCGCGTGTGGTCCGAGCGAGGCAACTCCGTCGAGCGCTCCCGCTGGTCTTTACGCGCGTTTGGGAATCCGGTCACTCCTTTAGTGTCCGCTTGATTCCCGACCAACCCTCGCCTAATTTTGACACAGCTACGCGGTGATTTCCCCACACGGCCACGTTAGTGACCAGCGCCACCTGGTGGGGGTAATTGGTATTGCGCCTCAGTCTATTCTTATAACAGCTTCGGGGAAAGCCCAGCTGTTGGAGCACCGGCGAGGGGGGTGCCTTAAGGATTTTAAGGGCATTTGTTCTGTGCTCACACCCTCTGCTATCATGTCTTCTCCAGAAGACCATTTTTACTCCTCCTACCAGGAAGTGGAGGAGGAATGGCACCCCAACTTCTCCCTCCAGCAGTGGACCAAGCCCTCTCTCTGGCTATTTCTAGGGCGCTGACTCCTCATAGGGATCAGGTTGATAAGCTGGCGAAAAGCATCCCTGGGGTGTTCAGTGACCCAGATCTGGTGGTGGTGGGTCCCAGTAGCTCCCAGATGGGGAATAAAAGGGCCGTTAAGCATAACGCGGGGCACTTGGAAGCATTTGATAAACTTACGGAGACCTTCCTCAAGAGTGCGCGAACGCTAAAACATGCACCCTGCCGGGAGGAGGAGGGGCCCGGAGAAAATTGCGACACTGTCACCACTATTGTAGACCCCGACAGCGGGTTACCCTTAGAGGGAGAGGTTGTATCGGAGGACGATTTGTCCTCCGATGAGGATAAGGACTCAGGGCGTCCTGGCGTCCAGAGTCCCACTCCTCTCAGTCCCCGGTTGGGGACGGGGTCCACTCAGAAATGTTCGAGCCTACCCAAATTTACCATCCTAGGTCGGCGGAGTGGACACCTGACGCCAAAGTGGCAGAGTATGCGGTGGGGAAAATACATCAACCCCTTGAAAGGGAGGTCAGGAATAGGATGAGGGGAGAATGCCCCAGGCCCTCACTGAAGGGGAAGGTGGCACACATGCCTGAAATTGATGAGAAACTATGTACCTTTTTCTCCAAGTATATGAGGGATCCCAAGAAAGGAATTGATAGGTCTTGGACGTGGTAGGGCCCTTGACCCAAATTATTCAATTGACGGAGCGTTCCAAAGAGTCAGGATCCCCTTTATCCACGGATATTGTGGCTGGTTGGGTGCACTACCCTAAACCCTAAAACACTACCCCCTCCACTACCCAAACACCACTGCACTACCCTAAACCCTAAAACACTACCCCCAGCACAACACCCTACACTACCCAAACATAACTGCACTACCCTAAACCCTAAAACACTACCACCAGCACGACTCCCTACACTACCCAAACACCACTGCACTACCCTAAACCCTAAATCTACCCACAGCACAACCCCCTACACTACACAAACACCACTGCACTACCCTAAACCCTAAAACACTACCCCCAGCACGACCCCTTCACTACACAAACACCACTGCACTGCCTTAAACCCTAAAACACTACCCCCAGCACGACCCCCTACACTACACAAACACCACTGCACTACCCTAAACCCTAAATCTACCCCCAGGATGACCCCCTACACTACACAAACACCACTGCACTACCCTAAACCCTAAAACACTACCCCCAGCACAACCCCCTTCACTACCTAAACACAACTGCACTACACTAAACCCTAAAACACTACCCCCAGCACGACCCCCTACACTACCCAAACACCACTGCACTACCCTATACCCTAAAACACGACCCCCTACACTACACAAACACAACTGCACTACCCTAAACCCTAAAACACTACCCACAGCATGACCCCCTACTCTACCCAAACACCACTGCACGACCCTAAACCCTAAAACACGACCCCCTACACTACACAAACACCACTGCACTACCCTAAACCCTAAAACACTAGAACCCAGCATGACCCCCTACAGTACACAAACACCACTGCACTACCCTAAACCCTAAAACACGACCCCCTATACTACACAAACACCACTGCACTACCCTAAACCCTAAAACACGACCCCCAGCACGACCCCCTACACTACACAAACACCACTGCACTACCCTAAACCCTAAAACACTACCCCCAGCACGACCCCCTACACTACCCAAATACCACTGCACTACCCTAAACCCTAAACCACTACCCCCAGCATGAATCCCTATACTACACAAACACCACTGGACTACCCTAAACCCTAAAACACTACCCCCAGCACGACTCCCTACACTACCCAAACACCACTGCACTACACTAAACCCTAAATCTATCCCCAGCATGACCTTCCACACTACACAAACACCACTGCACTACCCTAAACCCTAAAACACTACCCCCAGCACGACCCCCTACACTACCCAAACACCACTGCACTACCCTAAACCCTAAAACACTAACCCCAGCATGATGCCCTACACTACCCAAACACCACTGCACTACCCTATACCCTAAAACACGAACTCCTACACTACACAAACACGACTGCACTACCCTAAACCCTAAAACACTACCCACAGCATGACCCCTACACTACACAAACACCACTGCACTACCCTAAACCCTAAAACACTTCCCCCAGCATGACCCCCTATACTACACAAACACCACTGCACTACCCTAAACCCCCTACACTATACAAACACCACTGCATTACTCTAAACCCTAAAACACTACCCCCAGCACGACCCCTCACAACACAAACACCACTGCACTACCCTAAACCATAAATCTACCCCCAGCACGACCCCCTACACTACCCAAACACCACTGCCATACCCTAAACCCTAAAACACTACCCCCAGCATGAACCCCTACACTACCCAAACACCACTGCACCACCCTAAACCCTAAAACACTACCCCCAGCACTACCCCTACACTATACAAACACCACTGCACTACCCTAAACCCTAAAACACTACTCCAGCACTACCCCCTACACTACCCAAACACCACTGCACTAACATAAACCCTAAAACACTACCCCCAGCACAACCCCCTACACTACACAAACACAACTGCACTACCCTAAACCCTAAAACACTACCCCCAGCACGACTCCCTACACTACCCAAACACCACTGCACTACCCTAAACCCTAAATCTACCCCCAGCACGACCCCCTACACTACCCAAACACCACTGCACTACCCTAAACCATAAACACTACCCCCAGCATGACCCCTATACTACACAAACACCACTGCACTACCCTAAACCCTAAAACACTACCACCAGCATGACCCCCTACACTACTCAAACACCACTGCACTATCCTAAACCCTAAAACACTACCCCAGCACGACCCCCTGCTCGACCCCCTACACTACCCAAACACCACTGCACTACCCTAAACCCTAAAACACTAACCCCAGCATGACGCCCTACACTACCCAAACACCACTGCACTACCCTATACCCTAAAACACGACCCCCTACACTACACAAACACGACTGCACTACCCTAAACCCTAAAACACTACCCACAGCATGACCCCCTACACTACACAAACACCACTGCACTACCCTAAACCCTAAAACACTTCCCCCAGCATGACCCCCTACACTACACAAACACCACTGCACTACCCTAAACCCCCTACACTATACAAACACCACTGCATTACTCTAAACCCTAAAACACTACCCCCAGCACGATCCCCTCACAACACAAACACCACTGCACTACCCTAAACCATAAATCTACCCCCAGCACGACCCCCTACACTACCCAAACACCACTGCCATACCCTAAACCCTAAAACACTACCCCCAGCATGAACCCCTATACTACCCAAACACCACTGCACTACCCTAAACCCTAAAACACTACCCCCAGCACTACCCCCTACACTATACAAACACCACTGCACTACCCTAAACCCTAAAACACTACTCCAGCACTACCCCTACACTACCCAAACACCACTGCACTAACATAAACCCTAAAACACTACCCCAGCACAACCCCCTACACTACACAAACACCACTGCACTACCCTAAACCCTAAAACACTACCCCCAGCATGACTCCCTACACTACCCAAACACCACTGCACTACCCTAAACCCTAAATATACCCCCAGCACGACCCCCTACACTACCCAAACACCACTGCACTACCCTAAACCATAAACACTACCCCCAGCATGACCCCTACACTACACAAACACCACTGCACTACCCTAAACCCTAAAACACTACAACCAGCATGACCCCCTACACTACTCAAACACCACTGCACTATCCTAAACCCTAAAACACTACCCCAGCACGACCCCCTGCTCGACCCCTACACTACTGCACTACCCTAAACCCTAAAACACTACCCCCAGCATGACCCCCTATACTACCCAAACACCACTGCACTACCCTAAACCCTAAAACACTACCCCCTACACCACCAAAACACCACTGCACTACCCTAAACCCTAGAAAAGAAACCCCCACCCATGCCCAATCCCCCTTACCTCTCACTCCTCGTGGTTCCTCTCTCCTCGTGGTTCCTGGTTCATGTCGTCTCTGAGGGGCGGTGCACGTCGTTGTGTGGAAAGGGAACAGCCTCTGTTTCCTTACAACGACATGGATCGTCTACATGTTTTTTTAGAACGCATGGTCATTTACCATACATACCTTTACAACAAAATTCGTTGTAAAGGCATGCGTGGTAAATGACCATGCATTCTAAAAAAATGCGTATTAATGACTTTGTGATGTACAACGCATGCATGGTAATGCATGCGTTGTAATGGTATCGCAAAGTAAAAAAGTCGTTGTAACGGCTGTTTACCGATCGAAGCTGGCCCATGTTCTTCAGTGAGACGTTTATTTGATTAATTAGGAGGAAGGAATGTGGTTTTTTACCGAAAAGTGCATTCCCGGCTGTTGTATTGTGAAAGTGTCCGCGTGGCCTGGTTTCACTTCCGGTGAGAGAGTGGAAGAGTCTGTTTGGATCTAAAGGAGTTCTGTTGTTGGACGGGGCCGGCGCGACATGTCATCAGAAAACATAGCTAATGGAAAGCGTCCTCCCTGAAGTGTGGAGCAGTGCCATGAGAGGTCAACGAGTGTGCGTCCCACCGCAGTATGACCGTACCGCGTGACTCCATGTGCCGCCTCCAGGGTACGGGAGGCAGAAGCGGCATCGCAGGTCCTCTTGAAGACCGTTGTAGCACTAATTCTACATTTTGGTACTAGGGCATTTTAACTTCGTTGTTCCTGCCAGATACAAAGAGAAGATCCTGTGTTATTCAGGGCCCTCGTTACCTTTTTTGTGGGTTGTGGTGCTTGTCACTTCACTGCCCCGCCGGTGCACATGACTGGGCACCCCACCTCGTGTGCCATCTGCAGGGCCTCTGCCCTCGGATCACTGGTTTCGGTTTCTGGAGTGGCAACATAAACAGTTGCTCCCAAAGGACTAGCCTGAACACTTAGGTGAATATCCCCTGCACCAGTATTCCACGGAAATTCTTTCCTAGCTCTCCCACGTCAACGAGGACGTCATAATAGCACGGCTCCGCTCGCGACACCGTATGACGTCATCGGAGCCATAAGAGGACCTCGTCGGCGTGCTGACGTCAGTTCCACCCATTTTTTCCGAGCCACCGAGGCAAACAGGGGACCGAGACATTTTCACATGTATACATAGTATAATAAATATATATATATTCACTGAAAAAACCATAGGTTTCAGGCACGTTATAGTTAGAAATTAGCATTTAAAAAACCTTAGAAATTCACTCAAAAAACCATAGGTTTCAGGCACGTTATAGTTAGAAATTAGCATTTAAAAACCTTAGAAATTCACTCAAAAAACCATAGGTTTCAGGGGCGTTATAGTTAGTTGGACATTTCACTCGTACAAAACCATAGAAATTCCCCCGTTATAGTTAGTTCAGCTAACTATAACTCACGCGTCCGCAATGTACTGCTGATGACGTCACATATTACATCACTCATGACATGGTCAGTGACATCACTCATGACATCACTGATGACATCTCAAATGACATCACTGATGACATCATCCATTGAATGTGTGTTTTTCTGAAAATTAAATATGTTTTATATATGTATATCTCAAGGACGATGGAAGAATAAATGGGTATATAAGTGTCTAAATGGATGATTTCTTTTTGTAAAATTGATTGTATAACTGACTAAGTGTATCTTAGTGAATACATGGGTTAGTGAGTAATGTTTAACTATGAATATATCTGTATCAGTCTCTCACTTTGTGTATAAGTGGCTGCATGGGTTGGTGAGTAGCTACATGAGTGTCTATATGGGTTATTAGTTGGTTTTTTGAGTATCAGTATGAGTGTCTGAGTGTCTGTATGGTTCGGTGGAGGGTATTACTTAGTGCATAGATGCATGAATGAGTGACTCACTGTTTGTATGTGTTGAAGACAGCATGTGTGCAGGACTGTATAGGTGGATGAGTATGTGTATGGGTGTGTTAGTGAGTGAATGACTGTCTCAATAGTGTCTTTATGAGTAACTACATATGTTTTAAACTAGTATATGTGAGTATTGGTGTATATAAGTGAGTATATGTGAGAGTGAGAGATTGGAAGAGTTCCTGTACAAATAAGTAGGTGTTTCTATAAGTGATTGTTTAAGAGAGTAAGTATGTGTAAGTTTCTGTAGAAGTAAGTGTGGTAGTGTGTGTATAACTGTATATGCAAGTAAATGGATGTTTGATACTTTGTTTGCATGTGTGACTATGTGTGTGAGTAACTCTATGGATGAGTGGCGGTGTGTAACAGGATGTATAGGTGTATGAGTACATATGATGAGTGAGTACATGTATGAGTGACTGTATAGGGACTGTTGGTGAATGAGTGGATGTGTGTGTAGATCTTGGAATTACTGAATAGGTGTGTTGTAACTGGTATTGGTATGTCCATTGTTTTGAAAATATTAGTTTGTATTTTTGAGTGTGTGTATCAAAGGTTATATTAGGGTGAGAGGAGGTCTGCCACTCTATCACAAGGATGATGTCATCAGTGATGTCATTTGAGATGTCATCAGTGATGTCATGAGTGATGTCACTGACCATGTCATGAGTGATGTAATATGTGACGTCATCAGCAGTGCATTGCGGGCGACGAGTTATAGTTAGCTGAACTAACTATAACGGGGGAATTTCTATGGTTTTGTACGAGTAAAATGTCCAACTAACTATAACGCCCCTGAAACCTATGGTTTTTTCAGTGAATTTCTAAGATTTTTTAAATGCTAATTTCTAAGTATAACGTGCCTGAAACCTATGGTTTTTTCAGTGAATATATATATATATATATATATATATATATATATATTCACTGAAAAAACCATAGGTTTTAGGGACAGTTATAGTTACTTGGACATTGCACTCGTACAAAACCCGTGAAATTCCCCCGATTAGTTAGTTCAGCTAACTATAACTCGCGCCCCCGCAATGCACTGCTGATGACGTCACATATTACATCACTCATGACATGGTCAGTGACATCACTGATGACATCACTGATGACATCTCAAATGACATCACTGATGACATCATCCAGTGACTGTGTGTTTCTGTAAAGTTTAAATATTTTTAATATATATAGGGAAAGGCGTATTAAAGAATGAGTGGGTGTATAAGTGTGTGTATGGATGATTTAGTAGGTGCGTGACTAATTCTATAAGTGAGTGATTAAACGTATCTTACTGAATGCATGGGTTAGTGACTAAACTGGGTGAATGTCTGTATCTGTCTGTTGCTGTGTAAGTGGCCTCATGGGTTTGTGAACAGCTACATGAGTGTCTATAAGAGTTATTGATTTGTTGTCTGAGTATCTGTATGGGTGCCTGAGTGTTTGTGTGGATGGGGTGTGTGCAACTGTGCATAGATGTGTGAGTGGGTGATTCACTGGGTGGATGGTTTCAAGAGTGCATCTGTGATAGACTGTATGGGTGGGTAAGTGTGTGTAACAGTGTGTTAGTGAGTGAATGTATGTCCCAGTGGTACATGTGTGAGTAACTACATATGTGAAAGGCAGTATATATGTGTGTTAGAGTATTTAAATGGCTATAAGTGAGAGTGTGTTATTGTGAGAGTGGCTGTATGGATGAGTGTGTGCTTGTATCAGTGATTGTATAAGAGCGTAACAATGTGCTAGTATTTGTATGATTAAGTGAGCTGGTGTGTGTATAACTGTATAGGTGAGTAAATGGCAGTGTGTTTAATTATTTGCATGACTGACTAGGTGTGTGAGTACCTCTAAGGATGAGTGGCGGTGTTTGAGTGTCTATATAGGAGTAAGAGTGCATATGATAGTCCTGTACTGAGTGACCATAAGTATGAGTGACTGTACGGGTGAGTGAGTGGATGTGTGTGTGTAGACCTAAGAATCAGTGAGTGGGTATGTAGTTATTGGTGTTGGAGTGTCTATGGTTTTGCGAATGGCAGTCTGTAATTTAGAGTGGGTGTATCAAAGGTTATATTAGGGTGTGAGGAGGTGCATCAGATTATCACGTGGATGATGTCATCGGTGATGTCATTTGAGATGTCATCAGTGATGTCATCAGTGATGTCACTGACCATGTCATGAGTGATGTAATATGTGACATCATCAGCAGTGCATTATGGGCGCGAGTTATAGTTAGCTGAACTAACTATAACGGGGGAATTTCACGGGTTTTGTTCGAGTGCAATGTCCAAGTAACTATAACTGTCCCTAAAACCTATGGTTTTTTCAGTGAATTTCAAAGGTTTTTTAAATGCTAATTTGTAACTATAACGTGTCTGAAACCTATGGTTTTTTCAGTGAATTTCAAAGGTTTTTTAAATGCTAATTTCTAACTATAACGTGCCTGAAACCTATGGTTTTTTCAGTGAATTTCAAAGGTTTTGTAAATGACAATTTTTAAATGTATTAATTGTTATATTAATTTTTTCATACTGATTTACTACATTTTTAGAAACAATTTTTTTTTACATATTTTATTTTTTAAATTACATTGTAATTACATTATACATTACATTACAAAAAATACTTTCTCAGAATGAATTACTTTAGTTTAAATACTTTGCACA
The DNA here is from genome assembly GCA_963921515.1 of Calotriton arnoldi. Lineage (NCBI taxonomy): Eukaryota > Metazoa > Chordata > Amphibia > Caudata > Salamandridae > Calotriton > Calotriton arnoldi. The sequence goes on along the minus strand of CAWUFW010006693.1, from coordinate 256,781 downwards.
TAGGCAATAGACTTTTAAGTACAGTAGTTACAGTTGTTGCAATGGGCAACACATTTTCAAACACAATGCAACATTCAGCTCAATGTGAATTTCTAGTTAAATGCAATTAGTTACTTTATGGATTACTTTTCTAACCACAGGACTGGATCCTAGATTCAGTCCTGGGACATCTCCTGTAAACAGTTGAGTAAAAGCGTTTTGGTTACAGTACTGATTTTTAAGGAATATTATTGTATTTTAAAAGTTGACACTTAGAAACTTTTTCTCATATAGTCACCAATGTTATCCTACGGAAGGAAATTCACTTAGCAGGTAAAAACTGTTATCATTACTTTTTCTTACTCAGTGTTGGATCCTGGATCCAGCACTGGTGCATCTCCTGTAAACAGTTGAAAGAATGCGTTTAAGTCATACAGGTGATTTTTAAGGAATATTTGTAGTTTGTAAAAATCAACACTTTGAAACTTTTTTGCTGAAAACCAGACAATGGATTCCTATGGAAGAAAATATAAGTTACTGGTAAGTACGGTTAAAATTACTTTTCAGGGTCAGTGCTGGGCTAAAAGATGCAGCACTGGGTTCTCTCCTGATAACAGGTGAGTAAATCGGAATTCGTATTTCGGCTGATTTTAGAGGAATATTTGTATGTTTCAAAAATCAACACTTAGAAACTTTTTCAGCAAAAAGCAGGCAATGATATCCTATGGAAGGAAATTCAAGTTACTGGTAAGTACGGTTAAAATTACTTTTCAGTATTAGTACTGGGCTGAAAGATGCAGCACTGAGGTCTCTCCTGATAACAGGTGAGTAAATCGGAATTCGTATTTCGGCTGATTTTAGAGGAATATTTTAAAGTTCCAAAACTCCACACTTAGAAGAATTTCCAAGTGAAACCAGTCAATGTTAGCCTATGGAAGGAAATTCAAGTTACTGGTAAGTACGGTTAGAATTACTTTTCAGGGTCAGTGCTGGGCTAAAGGTGCAGCACTGGGTTTTCTCCTGATAACAGGTGAGTAAGTCGGAATTCGGATTTCGGCTGATTTTAGAGGAATATTTGTATGTTTCAAAAATCAACACTTAGAAACTTTTTCAGCAAAAAGCAGGCAATGATATCCTATGGAAGGAAATTCAAGTTACTGGTAAGTACGGTTAAAATTACTTTTCAGGATTAGTACTGGGCTGAAAGATGCAGCACTGAGGTCTCTCCTGATAACAGGTGAGTAAATCGGAATTCGTATTTCGGTTGATTTTAGATGAATATTTTAAAGTTCCAAAACTCCACACTTAGAAGAATTTCCAAGTGAAACCAGTCAATGTTAGCCTATGGAAGGAAATTCAAGTTACTGGTAAGTACGGTTAAAATTACTTTTCAGGACCAGTACTGGGCTGAAAGATACAGCACTGAGGTCTCTCCTTATAACAGGTGAGTAAATCGGAATTCGTATTTCGGCTGATTTTAGATGAATATTTTAAAGTTCCAAAACTCCACACTTAGAAGAATTTCCAAGTGAAACCAGTCAATGTTAGGCTATGGAAGGAAATTCAAGTTACTGGTAAGTACGGTTAAAATTACTTTTTAGGACCAGTACTGGGCTGAAAGATACAGCACTGAGGTCTCTCCTTATAACAGGTGAGTAAATCGGAATTCGTATTTCGGCTGATTTTAGAGGAATATTTGTATGTTTCAAAAATCAACACTTAGAAACTTTTTCAGCAAAAAGCAGGCAATGATATCCTATGGAAGGAAATTCAAGTTACTGGTAAGTACGGTTAAAATTACTTTTCAGGACCAGTACTGGGCTGAAAGATGCAGCACTGAGGTCTCTCCTTATAACAGGTGAGTAAATCGGAATTCGTATTTCGGCTGATTTTAGATGAATATTTTAAAGTTCCAAAACTCCACACTTAGAAGAATTTCCAAGAGAAACCAGTCAATGTTAGCCTATGGAAGGAAATTCAAGTTACTGGTAAGTACGGTTAAAATTACTTTTTAGGACCAGTACTGGGCTGAAAGATACAGCACTGAGGTCTCTCCTGATAACAGGTGAGTAAATCGGAATTCGTATTTCGGCTGATTTTAGAGGAATATTTGTATGTTTCAAAAATCAACACTTAGAAACTTTTTCAGCAAAAAGCAGGCAATGATATCCTATGGAAGGAAATTCAAGTTACTGGTAAGTACGGTTAAAATTACTTTTCAGGACCAGTACTGGGCTGAAAGATACAGCACTGAGGTCTCTCCTTATAACAGGTGAGTAAATCGGAATTCGTATTTCGGCTGATTTTAGAGGAATATTTGTATGTTTCAAAAATCAACACTTAGAAACTTTTTCAGCAAAAAGCAGGCAATGATATCCTATGGAAGGAAATTCAAGTTACTGGTAAGTACGGTTAAAATTACTTTTCAGGACCAGTACTGGGCTGAAAGATGCAGCACTGAGGTCTCTCCTTATAACAGGTGAGTAAATCGGAATTCGTATTTCGGATGATTTTAGAAGAATATTTGCACAATGGTGAAGGGAGGGGGCGAGGCCTGAGGTGACATCTGTGCAAACGCGCCCGTGGCGCGTTTTAAGTTGGGGGATTAAGTCCCCTTGAATCCTGAGGGTCCCTAGGGGCCAACTAGCCCACCAGGAACCTCCAATATGCGCCCAGGGGGCTGCGTTGCAGAGACGTGTAGAGAGGCCACACCCCTTTTACACCTCTCTGCAACGCAGCTCTGTGGCGCTTTCTGGATGTACCTGTTGGGCTAGTTGGCCCCAGGGACCCTCAGAATTGAAGGGGATTTAATTCCCATCTTAAAACGCGCCACGGGGCCTGTTTGCACACATGTCACCTGAAGCCCCGCCCCTCCCTTCACCACTGTGCAAACGCGCCCGTGGCGCGTTCTTAAGTTGGGGGATTAAGTCCCCTTGAATCCTGAGGGTCCCCGGAGTCCAACTAGCCCACCATATACCTCCAAAAAGCGCCACAGAGCTGCGTTGCAGAGAGGTGTAAAAAGGGGCGTGGCCTCTGTACACCTCTCTGCAAGGCAGCCCCTGGCGCATACTGGAGGTTCCTGGTGGGCTAGTTGGCCCCCAGGGACCCCCAGTATTCAAGGGGATTCGTCTCCCTCTGCAAACGCGCCAGGGGGCGCGTTTGCAGAGTGGTGAAGGAAGGGGCGGGGCCTGCGGGCCCGATCGGTTTTTTTGTTGTTGTTTTTTTGTCCTCTGAAGGGGGCTGTGTGGCCCCTTCCTTTTTCATGTTTTTGGGCCTTGGGGACCCCATCCCCCAGGGCCTTACCCCTTTTTGTAATTAAAATAAAAATAAAAAAACGGGAAGGGGGCCGCATGGCCCCCCTTCCCTGGGCCTGTATTGGCCCCGGGGACCCCATCCCCCGGGGCATGGCCTCGATTTTTTTGTTCTTTGGAGGGGGCTGCGTGGCCCCCTCCTCAGGCCATTTAAGGCCCCGGGGACCCCATCCCCCGGGGCCGGCCTTTCCGTTTTTTTTAAATTTAATTATTTTTATTTTTTGGGGAGGGGGCCGCGCGGCCCCCTCCCCGGGCCACTACTTGCCCCGGGGACCCCATCCCCGGGGCTGGCTCCTCTCCGTTGGGGACTGTGGGGGTCCCCAATCCCCCACAGTCCCGCCAGCTCCCAGCGTCCCTTGGGAGCTGGCATTGCTTCCACATGGGGAGCTGCTAAGATGCAGCTCCCCATGTGGAAAGCAATGTGCTTTGGATATTGGAAGAGAGAGCAGGTTTCCCTGCTCTCTCTTCCAATATCCAAAGCAGTTTGCTATGGCAGGACGGGAGCTGCGAGGCTCCCGTCCTGCCATAGCAAACTACAGTGTCCCGGGGGTAGGCACCCCGGGACACTGCAAGGAGCCGGCCCTGGGGGTGGTGGTCCCCAGGGCCATCAAGGGCTCCAGGAGGGGCCGCGCGGCCCCCTCCCATTCAGGTCACAGCCCCGGGGAGGTGGTGGTCCCCGGGGCTCTGGGGTCCGTAACGGACCCCCATATTTAAATGTTTAGTGCCCCAGGGAGGTGGCGGTCCCCGGGGCGTGTGGGGGGGCTGGAGCCCCCTCACACAGGTTTTTCAATTTAAAAAAAAAAGCCCCGGGGAGGTGGTGGTCCTCGGGGCTGCGGGAGGGCTCAGAGCCCTCCCGCACCATTTTAAAAAAGCCCCGGGGGTGGCGGTCCCCGGGGCTTGGGGGCCCTTTGAGGCACCCCACACATAAAATTAACCCCCCACCATGCCCCCGGGACTTGGGCCACCCGGGGGCAAAATACAATCGAAGCGCGGGAGACCGCGCTTCGATTTTTTTTTTTTCCGGCAGGATTCGCGCACCCTGAGCGCATCCTGCCGATTTAAAAAAAAAATTTTTTTTTTTTTGCCCAGGGGTCCTTGTGGGACCCCTGAGCAAACCTAGGGGGTCAGGGTGTTTCTACCCTGCTCCCTTTGTGCGCTTTGCGCACTTGTTTCTGTCCCTCGGTTCTACCGAGGGACAAAATGGCTGCCAACATTTCCTGAATCGGAATGTTGACAGCCAGCTGACAGCCAATTAACATGCAGCTCGTGATCGGGACGGTGCGCGCAGGGTGCGCTGAGGGTACGCGGACCCTACTCGGCCATAGATATCACTATCTTTTTACTTTTGATTTTCTCAGCAACTACTGAACGGATTTACACCATTTAACAAAAAGGGTTCTTTCCTGAACCAAGAACTACCTCTTTGCCAAATTTGGTGTAATTCCGTTCAGCAGTTCGGGCTGTAGCCGTGTCTAAAGTTTCCTATGGAAAATTGCATGGGGAAAACGCGTTTGGGACCCCCCTTTTTCTCGGCCCCCGCTTGACGAATCCCCCGAGACTTTCAGGGTAGAAGCGGACCGGAGCGCCCCACAAAGTTTGAAAATTTTGCGAAGATACGTCAACCGGCAAGAGAGTTATTTCAAATAGAATGTCGCGGATTTCCTATGGATAATAGGTTGTAACTATAACTATCTACTGGCGACCGCCAGTAGAATATATATATATATATATATATATATATATATATATATATATATATATATATATATATATATATATATATATATATTGTCGACCAAAAATACTCTGCGCTCAAGTATATCCAAGTAAGTATTCTTTTATTCAGAACACTTACGCTCCACCAATGTATTTCGACCTGGCAGGGTCTGGCTCACAGTAGATGAGTGTTTTTAAAAAAGGTTTATATACTGCTCCAAATTAGCTCTAGAAGCATTATGGGAGTTGGAGTCTCACCATACGTTTTTTTCAAATACAAAGAACTTTTCACATTTTGTCATCAAACTTTTTGTGTTTAAATAGCTCTGGAATCATATTTCAATTCTTATTTTAACATTTAGTATACCAACAATTTCATTGATTTCTTGCATAGGTTGATACAAGTATTTACCATTGTAATCAATATATTTGCTATTGGTAAAAGTATATCTGATTTTCCCACTGATTGATGTAATGTAATCAGTAGTTACTAGAAGTACATTTTTAAAAAAATCAAGCAGGACTAAACTAGTAACTACTGATTATGACGCATACACTAACTTACTTACCTAAACACCTGCTTACACAGCCTTAGTTATACAGATACTACCATACATATTCAATATTACATACAGGCACTGACTAAACCACTTACTCTACTCTACACACACTCACACCTCTATACGCACTCACACCGCCAATTAATGATTGATGGAAATACTCACGCACCCACTTTCTCATCTATAAAGATAATCATGGGCCCATTTACACACAGATACAGACTTTGACACACCCAGTCACACTGCTGTATACAATACCACTCCAAGACGCACACTGATGCAGACACTAACACACTCAGACACACACTAATGCATAGACTGATACAGCCAGGGACACAATCATTCATTCACTAATACATCCACGTACACACTGATACATACAGTAACATACCAAGGCATTCACTGACACACCAAGACACACTCTTGTGTATACACTGATACACCCAGGAAAACACTGTTCTTTACACTATTACACCCATTCACATAATAATACGGCCACTGAGACACCCAGACATACACTGATACAAATACTGACATAGCCACTAAGTCACTCATAGAGCTACTTACACACACATTTACTCACCCATATAGCTACTCACAAAGTTACTTATTCACCCACACAACTGCTGACACTGCCAGTTACTGACTCATACACTCTCTTACACCCCCATGCAATCAGATATACTGCCATTTACATACCCAGTGACTAACGTATATACACACGTATGTACCCACTCACTCACCACTACAGCCACTAACACACCCAGTCACTCACTTCTACCCGCACTCACCCACCCAATCACTAACTCATATAGGCACTAACACACCCAGTCTCTCACCTATGCAACCAATCACACAACCACTCACTCAATCATACATGCACTCACACAGACATTCACTCACCTATACAACCACCCATGCACCATGCACCCAGTCATTCACTCATACAGGCACTAATACACCCAGTCTCTCACCTATGCAGCCACTCACACAACCACCCACTTAATCATACAGGCACTCACACACCCATTCACTCACCCTTACAGCCACTCACATAGCCAGTCACTCAGTCATACAGCACTCACATACCAACTATCGTATTCATACAGCAGCTCTTTCCCCCACTTGTTGACTCATAAAGCCACTGGCACAGCCAGTCACTCATTCATAGACCCACTCACACACTGATATAACCACTCACACACCCAGTCCCTCACTCATATAGCCAGTCACTCACCCATATAGACACTCACATACCCAGTCACTCACTCATACATGCAGTCACCCATACAGACACTCATTAACACATATAGAAACTAACATACCCAGTTACTCATTTACACAGCCAATCATACAACCACTCACTCAATTACACAAGCACTAACACACCCACTCACTCACCCATATAGAAACTCACACACTCTGTCACTCACTCATGCAGGCACTCATACATCCAGTCACATACCCATACAGCCACTCACACAGCTAATGAGTCACTAATCCAGCCACTCACATACCCACTGTTTCACTAATAGATCTGGTCACACCCCCACTCAGTGATTCAAACACTAACTTACTCATGCAGCTACTCACACATGCAGCCACTCACTTAAAGTCACTTACCACTACAGCCAATAACACACCTATTCACTCACTTATACAGACATTCACCCACCTAATCACACACTCTCACAGCCTCTCACACACCCACTCACTTTCCCATACAGAGATTCAGACACCCCCTCACTTACTCATACAGATATTAAGACATGCACTCATTTATCTATAGAGTCACTGACACAACCATGCATTCACCCATGCAACCACTCATTGAATCATGCAGTGACCCATACAGCCACTCACACATCCAGCAACTCACCCATAAAGTTATTCATGCACCCTTTCACTCACTCACTCACTCATACAGCCACTAGGATACCCACTCACTCCCCTCTACATCCACTATACAACCCTATTCACTCACCTATGCAACCACTCATACAACCACTCACTCAATCATACAGGCACTCACACAGACTTTCACTCACCCACACAGCCACTCATGCACCCAGCCACTCACTCCTACAGGCACTAACACACCCAGTCTCTCACCTATGCAGCCACTCACACAAACACTCACTTAATCATACAGGTACTCACACAACCCATTCACTCATCCAAACAGCCAGTCAGACAGCCAGTTATTCACTGATACAGCCACTCATATACCCACTATCTCATTCATACAGCAGCTCATGCCCCTATTCGTTCACTAGTAAAGCTACTCACACAGCCAGTTGCTCACTTATGGACCCACTCACACACTGATATAGCCACTCATACACCCAGTCACTCACTCATACAGCCACTCACCCATATAGACACTCACACACTCAGTCACTCACTCATATGGTCATTCATATACCCAGCCAATCACCCAATATGACACTCACTCACAGACACACTCACACAAATAGACACTAACACACCCAGTCACTCTACACAGCCAATCATACAACTGCTGACTCAATTACAAAAGCCCTAACACACCCACCCACTCAACCATAAAGACAATCACACACCCAGTCACTCATTCATGCAGGCAGACACATACCCATTCACTTACCAATGCAGCCACTCACACAGCTAGTAAGTTATTCATACAGCCGCTCACATACCCACTATTTTACTCATACAGCAGGTCACGCTCCACTCGTTGACTCAAACAGCCACTCACATAGAGTCACTCACTCATGCAGCCACTCACTCATGCAGCCACTCACTCAAAGAGCCACCCACCCCTACAACCAGTAACATACCCAGTCATTCACATAAAAAGCCACTCACCCACCTAATCACACACTCATACAACCACTCACATACCCATATAGATATTCATATACCCACTCACTTACTTATACAGATACTAAGACATGCACACATTCACCTATGCAGTCATTGACACAACCACACATTCACCCATGTAACCAATCATCCACTCACACAGTCACCCATACAGCCATTCATACATCCAATCACTCACCCATAGAATTATTCAAGCAGCCTTTCACTCACTCATACAACCACTCAGACACCCATTCACTCCACTATCATGCCACTACACAGCCACTCACTCAACCATGCAGCTACTCAAACACCCACTCGCTCACCTATAGAGCCACTCATACATTCACTAACTCATTCATATAACCTCCCATGCACCCTTTCACTCATTCGCAAAAGCACTCACACACTCACTCACTCATAGTCACTCACATACCCATTATCTCACTCACACAGCAGCTTGTGTACCCACTTGTTCACTCATAAACCCACTCACACAGTCACTCACTCATGCAGACTCTCACACACTGATATAGGCACTCACACACCCATTCACTCACTCCCACAGTCATTCACACACCCAGTCACTCACTTATACAGATACTCACCCACCCAGTCAGTCACTCATAGAGGCACTAACACACACACTCACTCACCTATACAGCCACTATCACAAACATTCATTCAATTATACAGGCACTTACACAGCCATTCAGAGGCAGTCACTCACTTATGCAGCCACTAACACACCCAATCACTCACCTATGCAGCCACTAATGCACTCAGTCACTCACTTATACAACCACTTTTGTTTATATATACACAGACGTACAGTTTATCTTTTTTTAACCATGAAAGGTGGCTCTTACAAGAACCTTTCATTTTCTTCTTTTGTTTCTAAAACTGTTTTTTTCTGTTTTCTAACATTTTGCATTTTTTAATATGTTTTATTAAATATAATGGCAACTTGAAAAGTAAAACATTATCTTGACAAACTCAAAAACAGTGGAAAAAGTGGTGTAATTTTTTTTTTACATGTGTGTTTTTGGGCTGTTTGTAAAATTGCAGCGACACAGTGCTTGCCAACAGTAACGACTGTGTTACAGTCTTGGCAAAACATGCCTATTCTCTTCAACTCAGGAGATAATTCTGGTAGCGGCTTCTCCACGTCATGGGGAAGTTTTCTACTGGAGCAGCTGGTGTAGCAGTTGAAGTTGACGTCTGCTCTCCACTTCTCTCCCTCTGTCCCTCTTCAGGTGGGTGTTATGATACATTTCTAATTGGGACAACATGCTTGTTGTCCCACATGAATATTTCTTAGAAGTGCCCCTTGAAAGGGTTTTTTCGCACAAAGTGCACTTAACATATTTGTTGATCATTTTTGTTTTTGTCGGAGGGGATTGTAAAAAAACTTATGCAATAGACTGCAGTTTTGGGGGGTGGTTCATTGTCTGAAGACTCCCCATGACATGGGTGTGGCTCCTGCTACTTACTTGCTTGATGTACCTCCTGCTCCTCTCTTCCTCCAGTTGCCATTTTATCATAGGTAAAAAGACAAAAAATAAACAAAAGACAGTTCTGCACTGAAAGTACTGGGCACCTGCTCGGAATATTCCAGTAGTTCTACCGGAAGCTTCAAAAAGAAAGAAATGGGTGGGAACTTCCTTTGAAGATTAATGAAAAGTGTCTTCTCCAATTAAATCTCATTGTTACATTGTCGCATGATATTTGTGTAAGGTGAAGTCATCGCGAATGCCGCCATCATCGTGAAGACGGCATATTCAATAAAAAAGTGCTTTACAATAAAATGAATTACAGAAATACAAGTTTAAACACTGTATTAGTAAACTACTGTTCTCAAGCATGAATTACAATAAGCGTATATATATATATTTGTTTTACATTTTTTTTAAAACACCCTAACTTCGCAAATATTCACGATACCAGAAAATGTAGCTCGATATTTCACGGTGAATTTCGCGAATAATATAAAAAATGTAGAAATAAAAAATATAGAGTGAGTAAGCCACTAAAAAAAGAGCTTGAAGAGGCACAGTCAAACACCTAAATGGGTGTCATTGATAGATGAAACAAGAGCAATGAGGAACACCAACAGCGAACATCTAAAGGGTGCATGCAGATAGGGAGAGGGAACACAGGCACGGACCTCCTCCCCGTTTTTGTAAGTAGTATATAAAGGTTTTCTTCCATTTCCCATGTTGATGGACAGCTTAACAAAAGGCCCGCAAGCGCATTTTCAGCAAATTTTGGAGACCCATTATAAATGCAGATTAATAATAGCACATCTCCACCAAATAAAGAAGCACTTACTTTATTTTGTAAAGGGGAAGTATCCCTGTTTGATAGAGAGTTAACTCTTTGTAGTCTAGTCGTCTTCTCTTGACTAGTATTCACAATATCAAAGATTTGTGGATGAAGACGCTTGAGGAACAATCACATTGCCGAAATTACATGCACACCTTGTGCTCCTTTATGCAGCTGTAGTGTAGAATATGCAGGAGACATTTACCCAAAGAGGTAGCACTTACTAATTAACCCAATGATAGTACTCCAGTGGGTAGAGGTTTTCAGCAAAACTGGGGATTCTTCTTGGAAAAAATGAGGTTAATTTCTGGTTCAATTCAGTTCTATAAACATAGTACGTGCCCCAGTTGAAGGTTTACTTTAGTAAAACACAAACAATCCTAACTTCTTGGGCTTGGCGAAGGCAAAGCAAATGTTTTTCCTCTCGTAATCCATGTTGAAAAACAATATGAAGTCCTTAATGGCAATGAATTCATAATTGATCTATTGGAGCACAATCTGATGTGCAGTGACTGTGATGAGTAGTTTCTTTCTTGTCATCTCCTGGTGAGAGCAGAGTCTATGGTTCTCCCTTTTAAATACCCTAAGTATGCAAATGCCCAGTGTGCATAGCACCACTCACACACCCACTCATAGACATACACAAGCACTCATACACTCACTCACTCAGAGACCCACAAAGGCACTCCCAGATGTACTCGCAGACCCATACAGGCACTCATATACCTACTCAATCACTCACACAGGTACTCACAGACCCCCACTGGTACCCACAGACCCACTTACAGACACACAGTCACTCACCCAGATACTCACACACCCACTCACAGACCCACACAGACACTCACACACCCACTCACACACTCACACAGGCACTCGCACACCAACTCATAGACCCACACAGACACTCACAAACACACTCTCAAAGGTGACAGGTTACAGGTATGAATAAAAAGTAACACAAATTTAAAAATTCACTGGAAAAAAACATTTAAATTGTACAAAACCATAGAGATTCAGCTAACTATAATGTATGCCCCCGCAATGCACTGCTTATGACCTCACATATTACATCACTCATAACATGGTCAGTGACATCACTGATGACATCATCAACAGAACCACTCACACACCCACTCGCTCTCCCATACCGCCTCTCATACACCAACTCACACACCCACAATTCACATACCCATTCACAAGCCCATACAAATACTCATGTACCTACTGACGTATGCATAGAGACACACACACCCACTCACTCACTCATACAGCCATTCACACAACCACTCACTCACTCATACAGACACTCCTACAGATAATAACACATGTACTCACTCATCTAAACACTCGCTGAGAGAACCATATAGTCTCCCATATAGGCTCTCTCACATTCACTTACTTGCAGACACAGACACACCCACTCACTCAGGTATAAACCCACTTACATACCTATTCATGCACCCATACAGCCACTAAGGTACCCTCTTACTCACCTATACAAACACTCATGCACTTGCCCACTCACCCATACAGCCACTCGAACACGCTTTCATTCACCATTTACAGCCACTCACACACCCACTTACTCACCCATAGAGCCACTCATGCACCCTGTCATTAACCATTTACAATCAAAAAACGGGGGGAGGTAGAGGTTAAGGTTAGGTTCACCCTCCTTACTGAATGCAGTTCCACAACATCCGGAATACCGAAATTAGAAACCTAACCATAGGAAGAACAGGGATTCCACTGAACATGTGTGAAAAACCCTCTTTCCAGAAAGAAAAATTATTTTCTAGAGTCCCCTCACCCACCAGGGTTACCCCTAGGTGGCATGCTTCATCATTGGGGTCCTCTCAATCCGCTGCGGATTGAGGCATGCTGCAACTTGCGAACTACATAGGAGCATTTCGTTTTTGGAAAATATGGGTGGTGTAGTGATGTGGAGTGGAAAAATAGATTAAAAATACCTAGCTAGTGAGCTAATATTTTATTCCTGCTCCTAGTCGGTATGTTTTAAAAACAGGGGTTAATACTAGGGAAAGACCTAACTGTAATGAGTATGGAGTCCCTAGTACTGGGTCGACATGTTTCGAGCTTTCCCCTAAAGCTCTTCTTCAGGACCACACGAGGGCCAGGCCCTTGCGTACCACTCCTAAAGAACCCTGGGAGTAGGAAACAATGGGGTGCACACCAAATGTGTGTTCACCTGATACTTAATACAAACGGTTGTACACTGACATGCTGTATTTGTAGGAAATAAAGCAAAAGAAAAATTAAAAAGGCCTGCCTACCAGCCAAGCTGGCAGGCCCTATATATATGCGGCGGCGTATCTCGATCAATGTACTCATCTATAGTGGGTGTACTTAACAGCTATTTTGTGCGATCATCTGTGGTGGAAGAAATTAATCACACACAATGTCTTTGTGAAGAAAAGTGGTTATGTACAAATTGCAGTTTAAAAGCACTCGTGAAAAAAGACACCACGTGACATACAACATATAACACAAAAATATAGTATTACATATCAATGACACATACTTTTGTTTAGGCAGAAATATGCCTCATGATCTGCAGGGGTAGAGGGGCTTGTAGTCACACCCTAAAATGGTAATGGGGACATAGAGATGGTCATTAGAGTTTCCTGAAGGTAAATGAGATAGGGACCGGGGAGAAAATTCCCGGTGCCTTAGCTTATCCTAGAAGGAAAATAGAAACCTTATTAATTCTTTGGAAAATTGAGAAATGAGGTCAAAACGGGTCTGGCTGGACTTACTTCGTCAAAGCACTCCTCTCGGAAAATGACCTGATGGGACCCCTGGAGACCGCATCTTACCGCGTCTGTCTCCCGGTGGCCATCAAATAGACCTGGAACAGCTTAGTCATGCTTACTTAAAAACTAGACCGTGTCTTTCACAAAATGGCCGCTGTGACTGGCAATGGATCGGGGCCATCTTAGGCGAATGACCAAATTGTCGGGTATTGTGGACAAAAATGGAATAAAAGTAACAAGGGGGATACATTTATAAAAGGCACTCAAGTACGATGTAAAGTAGTGATTATGTTGCGAGCGCAGCAATACATCTGATAGAAGCGCAAGACCCTTAGACATAACAGTTCATCTGCTTTCAGAATAGCTTGTATGTACATCATGAAATGACTAAACCTCACGTCGTGTTAGGGGAAGTCATAAAAAATGCCAGATTCCGGGATGATGAGGTACATCAGACTGATTCGCAAGACCCTCAGGCTTAACAGCTGGACTGCCCTCTTCTCAGAATAGCTTGTATGTACATCATGTAATGACTAAACCTTGTGTCTTGTTAGGTAGAAGTCATAAATAATGCCAGATTACTGGCTAATGTAAGATATCATGTATGGAATAGTAGACTCGTAGTTGTCAGTTGGAGACTGAATGCCACCGTTAGGCAGTCTGCTGTTCACAAAAGAGCCGCTGCTAGTGGAATGGTGGTGGGGCCTTCCTGGGTAATTGGGCATTCTAGATGAAGTGGTACCCATGTGTTATTAGCGTTATGATTTACGTTAGTGTGAGTATCACATGCGGTATGACCTTTACTTCTGTTACATTGTGAGTAGAGTGGTATACTCAAACAATCTACTAAGTCTGGCAGAAGATGTATTCCTGATTCATTTAGCGAACTGCCCCCACGGGATATCATCATTCAATCCTTCAGTGTCCGTGTGCAATTTATACACCCACCGCTGCTCTTTCTCTGGCAATCTTTTTTCTAGATTGTCCATGTGTTTGAGATGTTCTAACACTACCCAGTGTAGATCGTTAGGGGTGTGTTTCAATTCATTGAAATGTGACCCCATTTTTGTGGTGACCCGGTGGCACCTAATGTTGCTGTGGTGTTCTCCTATCCTGGTGCTGACCTTTCTGGTGGTCATACCCACATAATGTAGGTTACATGTGCATGTGATCAAGTACACAACCCCTGTGGTATTGCAGTTAGTGAATTTGCATAACTCCCAACTCATCTTGTTGTTAAAAGTTACTTTCTTTGTAGTGGAGGTCAAGGGACACACACTGCAGTTCCCGCAAGGGTAGTGTCACATCGGGAGGGTACTCAGTGAGAACATGGGAATCTGAACATCCCCACACCCATGTTCTCACACGGAAAAGGAAAAAACCTAAGAGACATCTAGGTACACACCCGCCCCAAACCAGAAACGATAAGACCCAACAAGTACTGAGTGCCCTACCGATGGGCCACCACCCTTGCGGGAACTGCAGTGTGTCACTTGACCTCCACTACAAAGAAAGTAACTTTTAACAACAAGATGAGTTGGGAGTTATGCAAATTCACTAACTGCAATACCACAGGGGTTGTGTACTTGATCACATGCACATGTCACCGACATTATGTGGGTATGACCACCAGAAAGGTCAGCACCAGGATAGGAGAACACAGCAGCAACATCAGGTGCCACCGGGTCACCACAAAAATGGCCTCACATTTCAATGAAGTGAAACACACCCCTAACGATCTACACTGGCTAGTGTTAGAACATCTCAAACACATTGACAATCTAGAAAAAAGATTGCTAGAGAAAGAGCAGCGGTGGGTGTATAAGTTGCACACGGACACTGAAGGATTGAATGATGATATCCCGTGGGGGCAGTTCGCTAAATGAATCAGGTATACATCTTCTGCCAGACTTAGTAGATTGTTTGAGTATACCACTCTACTCACAATGTAACAGAAGTAAAGGTCATACCGCACGTGATACTCACACTAACGTAAATCATAACGCTAATAACACATGGGTACCACTTCATCTAGAATGCCCAATTACCCAGGAAGGCCCCATCACCAGTCCACAAGCAGCAGCTCTTTTGTGAACAGCAGACTGCCTAACAGTGGCATTCAGTCTCCAACTGACAACTACGAGTCTACTATTCCATACATGATATCTTACATTAACCAGTAATCGGGCATTATATATGACTTCCACCTAACAAGACACGAGGTTTAGTCATTACATGATGTACATACAAGCTATTCTGAGAAGAGCGCAGTCCAGCTGTTAAGCCTGAGGGTCTTGCGCATCAGTCTGATGTACCTCATCATCCCGGAATCTGGCATTTTTTATGACTTCCCCTAACACGACGTGAGGTTTAGTCATTTCATGATGTACATACAAGCTATTCTGAAAGCAGATGAACTGTTATGTCTAAGGGTCTTGCGCTTGTATCAGATGTATCGTTGCGCTAGCAACATAATCACTACTTTACATCGTACTTGAGTGCCCTTTATAAATGTATCCCCCTTGTTAGTTTTATTCCTTTTTTGTCCACAATACCCGACAATTTGGTCATTCGCCTAAGATGGCCCCGCTCCACTGCCAGTCACAGCGGCCATTTTGTGAAAGACACGGTCTAGTGTTTGAATTAGGCATGACTAGGCTGATCCGGGTCTATTTCATTCACCCAATATGGCCACGCTCCATTGCCAGTCACAGCGGCCATTTTGTGAGAGACACGGTCTAGTTTTTTGAAGTAAGCATGACTAAGCTGTTCCGGGTCTATTTAATGGCCACCGGGAGACAGACACGGTAAGATGCGGTCTCCAGGGGTGCCATCAGGTCATTTTCCAAGAGGAGGTGCTTTGACGAAGTAAGTCCAGCCAGACCCGTTTTGACCTCATTTCTCAATTTTCCAAAGAAGTAATAAGGTTTCTATTTTCCTTCCAGGATAAGCTAAGGCACCGGGAATTTTCTCCCCGGTCCCTATCTCATTTACCTTCAGGAAACTCTAATGACCATCTCTATGTCCCCATTAGCATTTTAGGGTGTGATTACAAGCCCCTCTACCCCTGCAGATCATGAGACCTATTTCTGCCTAAACAAAAGTATGTGTCATTGATATTTAATACTATATTTTTGTGTTATATGTTGTATGTCACGTGGTGTCTTTTTTCACGAGTGCTTTTAAACTGCAATTTGTACATAACCACTTTTCTTCACAAAGACATTGTGTGTGATTGATTTCTTCCACCACAGATGATCGCACAAAATAGCTGTTAAGTACACCCACTATAGAGGAGTTTATTGATCGAGATACGACACCGCATATATATAGGGCCTGCCAGCTTGGCTGGTAGGCAGGCCTTTTTAATTTTTCTTTTGCTTTATTTCCTACAGATACAGCGTGTCAGTGTACAACCATATGTTTTAAGTATCAGGTGAACACACATTAGGTGTGTACCCCATTGTTTCCTACTCACAGCATTCTTTAGCCGGGTCTGGTGGCTCAGTGGACTAAAGCAGCCACTGCAGGGGCCTGTGTTCGACCTCATGGTCACAGGTTCAAATCCCGGCGGGTCCACTCAGCCATTCATCCATCTGAGGTCGATAAAATGAGTCCCATTGAGTTGGGTAACAATAAACATCTGTTATTCAGCGCCAGGACACCTACGGGTAATTGTGCGCTTTACAAATACACCTGTTATGTTATGTTGTTTAGGAGTGGTACGCACGGGGCTGTCCCTCGTGTGGTCCTGAAGAAGAGCTTTAGGGGAAAGCTCGAAACATGTCGACCCAGTACTAGGGACTCCATATTCATTACAGTTAGGTCTTTCCCTAGTATTAACCCCTGTTTTTAAAACATACCGACTAGGAGCAGGAATAAAATATTAGCTCACTGGCTAGGTATTTTTGAATCTATTTTTCCCTCTCCACATCACTGCACCACACATATTTTCCAAAAACGAAATGCTCCTACGTAGTTCGCAAGTTGCAGCACGCCTCAATCCGCAGAGGATTGAGAGGACCCCAATGATGAAACATGCCACCTAGGGCTAACCCTGGTGGGTGAGGGGACTCTAGAAAATAATTTTTCTTTCTGGAAAGAGGGTTTTTCACACATGTTCAGTGGAATCCCTGTTCTTCCTATGGTTAGGTTTCTAATTCCAGCATTAACCATTTACAGCCACTTACACACCCCCTCACTCACCGATACAGCCACTCACACAGCCACTCACTTACTCATACAGTCACTGACACAGCCACTTGCTCACCAATACAAAAACTCACACACCCACTCACTCACCCATACTGCCATTCATGCAACCTGTCATTCACCATTTACAGCCACTTACACACCCACTCAGTCTCCCATACAGCCAGTCACACAGCCACACACTTGCTCATACAGCCACTGACACAGCCGCTTGCTCACCCTTACATAACTCACACATCCACTTATTCACTGATACAGCCACATATACACCCACTCACACACGGATATACACCGTTACACAGACACTCACATAATCTGTGCTTTAAAATAAAATTACTCATTAGTAGTACTCAAACTAACTAATGTAATTTTTGTGGTACCTTAGTATATTGTTTAATACTCAGAAACTCCTAGAAAACACTCACAATCACTGGACGATGTCATCAGTGATGTCATTTGAGATGTCATCATTGATATCATCAGTGATTTCACTGACCAGGTCATGAGTGATGTAATATGTGAGGTCATAAGCAGTGCATTGGGGGTATAAGATATAGTTAGCTCTGGTAACTGTAACTGCTGAATTTCTATGGTTTTGTACAAATGAAATCTGAGCCTAACTATAACATACCTGTAACCTTTGTGTTTTTCAGTGAATTTCTATGCTTTGTTTTATTATTATCTCCTAACTGTAAGGCAAACACAAAGAGATGATGGACGGAGTGCTGAAACTTTTGAGACACTCATTCCCAGTCACAGATCTGGGTTGAATCTATCATCATTCTTTAGCTCACTTCGCCACCCAAGTTCAGACTCAGCCATAATTCAATTCAGTCTTGGGCCTGTTCCTCATGGGAGTAGTCCAGTATGTGAATGAGTGCGTGAGTGTCTCACTGGGTCTGTGAGTGGGTCCATAAGTCTCTGAGTGGGTATGCAAGTCTCTGAGTGGGTCTGTGAGTAGGTGCATTAGTCTCTGAGTAGGTCTGTGAGTGGGTAAGAAAGAGTATGCATGATTCTGTAAGTGGCTGCATGAATGTTTGACTGTGTCTGTGAGTGGGTGTACGTGTCTGAGATCGTCTGTGAGTGGGTTCATGAGTGTCTGAATTGGTCTGTGACTGGCTGTGAGAGTGTTTGAGTTTTTCTGTGAGTGGGTGCATGAGTACCTGATTAGGTTCTGCTAGTTTTCTGCCTTTTTTCTGCTCACTTCTGACCTTTATTTGGCCTCTTTCTGCTTGTTTCCGATCTCTATTTTGCCTCCTTCTGCTCGTTGCTGGTTTTATTTTGCCTCTTTCTGCTTGTTTCTGAGCTCTATTTTATGTCCTTTCTGGGGCATAATATAGTCAGCTCAGGTAACTATAACTACTGATTTTCAATGGTATAGTATAATATCTCTGTTACTTTAGTTTTTTCCAGTGAATTTGTAGGTTTTTTTAATTCTATTTCCTTACGACAACGTACCTGTAATCTTTAAATTTTTGTGTGAATTTCAGAGGTTTTATTTTTTTTACCTTAACTGTGACCTTTAAGCTTTGACAGTGGGTGTGTTTTGTGAGTGACTGTATGGTTACCTGAGTGGGTGTCTCAGTGCTTAAGTGGGTGTATGAGTGCTTGTGAGTAGTGGTATGGGTCTGTGGGTGCATGAGTGGTTGCATGGCTGAATGAATGATTGTGTGAGTGGTTGGGTGGGTGTGTGTGTTTATGAGTGAATATGAGAGTAGCTGAATACCTGTGGTAGTAGGTGTCTCAGTGTTGATGTAGCTGTTGATTTAAAATATGGGTGAAAGTGAAAAAAAGAATTTAGAAAGAGGGGAAAGCAAAGCATATACAATGAACTATTACATGACAGGCAAATGAAAAAGCTTTATGAACTAGTGAATTAAAGGAGAATTCGCAGGGGAAATGGGATTATAGCAATAAGACTGCACTTAAAAAATGAGTGAAATAGTAACATTAATTAGTGTAAAAGAGAGTAAATGAAGAAGTAGTTAGTGGAAATTGGCTAAAAAAGAAAGTGCAGACAGTGTCTTTGGAAATGCATTAGTTTCATTATTTTATTTTTCGAAACTTTTGGGGTTCTGCGGTTCCCCCGCAGTACTACAACAAAGACGTCCCATACTCTAAGGTTTTTGTTCCGATCACGTGATCAGAATGGATCCGCAGTTTCAATTCACGGATTTGGCAAATTTTCCCAAAAATGTTTAAAGTATATAGGAGACTCTGTTTGCATATGTACCATAAGGTTGCACATGCAAAGTACCTACAATATATTTAATTTATAAAAAATAAGTGTGTTTTCTATTTCGGCGTACTTGCAAATCTGCGGTGGAGAACTGTGGGGCTACTTGATGTGAAAGGGTGATTCTCCCATTCTATTGGTTCATGTTAAACCACACCTATTTTTCATTGGGAACACTCCCTAAAACAGTTATTTTTCTTCAATCTGTTGGGTGAGAAGCATTGCTTGCAGTTTCATCCAGTTGCATTGTTTTTTCCAATGGCTGAAGGGTGTGCTCCACCTCTATCTGGAGAACCTCAACTTATTGATGCTAAAGAAGAAGAAGTGCTATCTACTTCTAGGGAAAAGAGTGTTGTGTGGAAGTATTTCACTATACCGTCTGGAGAGAAGAAGGAATCTGCCAGGTTCCTGAAATGCAAACTCTGTGGGAAGGAGTTATCACGTGGCACTGCAAAGAAGTACATCCATGGAACATTGAGTATGTGGAAACACATCAAGACCATACTTGAATGGTCTTATCTGTAGATGGTGAGGGAGAGAAAGTTAACATCTGGAGATGCCTCAGGTAGTTCAACCTCTTCTGGAAATAGGAGTCCTGCAGTAATTAGTGTGCCAGCTACCTCTACAAAGTTAAGAGGCATAGTAACACCTGTCACAAGGTTGTGGCAGTAAAAGTGCAGAATGTTTCAATTTTTTTTTGTTTAAGTAAACAAGCACCAGTGTTAGTTTTTTTTAATATTACTTTCAAACTACTATTCCACAAGACCATTTTAATTTAAAAATGCAAAGTTGCTGCAACCAGTTCATATGTTTGTTTGTTGGTTAATTTATGAAGAAAAAACAAAAACCTTTAAAAGTTTTTTTAAAAACAGTTCTTTTTAGAGCCACCATTGAATTAATTGAAGATTGGAGTCTGAGTCTTTATTATTCTTGTGTATTTTTGTCTGTATGTTGATAAATGTATGAATCCGTGATTGCGTGGAAGTGTCAGCGTATATATGAGTGTGTCCCAGGGTGGCTGAGTGTATGTATGAGTGAGTGTCTGAGTGTGTCAATGAATGTATCAGAGCATTTGCTTGCCTATGTCAGAATATGTATGAGTATGTCCTGGGGTGTCTGAGTGTGTATATATGAGTGTGTCAGTAAAAGCATCAGTGTGTGCTTTGGTGCGTCAGTGTATGTATCAGTGTGTCCCAGGGTATCTGAGTGTATGTATGACTGATAGTCTGAGTGTGTTAGTGAATGGATGAGTGTGTACTCGGGAGGGTCAGTATATGTATGAGTGTGTGTCAGGGTGTGTGAGTGTATGTGTGAGAGAGTGTGTGAATGTGTCAGTGAATGCATCAGTGTATTTCTATGCTGTTTCAGTACACATAGAGTGTGTCCTGGGTGTCTTAGTGTATGTATGATGAATGTCCGAGTGAGTCAGAGAATGCATCAGTGTGTGCTTTGGTGTGTCATTGTACGTATGAGTATATCCTGGGTTGTTAACAGTATGAATAGGTGTGTACATGGCTGTCTCAGTGTATGAATCAGTGTGTTAGTGGGCTTGTCAAAGTATGCATATGTGTGTTCGTGGGTATCTCACTGTATGCATCATTGTGTGCCTGGCTATATTATTATCTGTATAAGTATGTGATTTAGTTTTGCAGTGTATCCGGCAGTGTCTGCCAGTATGTCTTATTGGATGTATTATATAACTTAAAGAAGTCATTAGTCCCCTACATAACTGTAAAAAATGGTTCCATTGATCTCTGTAAAAAAGGGAGAAAAATAGAATTTCTTGTTACATACTATAAACTTGCACAGTAAAGTTTAAGTTTCTGCAATTCAAATGTTTATATTATTAATAAAGAATTACACCGCTGTAACACTGTAAACAACTTATACATTTAATTTAAACATATTATTTTTCCCTTTTTACTGTTCTCAGGTTTCATACTTGTACACCATAAACAATGTACTGTATTGCCAGACCGATTCCTGCCCAAATTGCCCAAATATAGTGGAAACAGAGTCCCATTTTATGTTATTCTGTCCCCTTTACAGGAAGGACCGTAAAAAATGGCTGTTGGCCGCATGCAATCACATGGGTGTGAGACATTACTGGGAAGCGGAGAGTCTCTTTAAGAGCGACACTAGAGAACTTTTAGCTTTTGCTGTCTCCAAGTATTTGCACATTGCCTGGGTATTAAGGAAGAAGGCCATTCTCAACCCCGAAGCATGACAGAGAATTATAATACATATAATTACAAGCCCTGTCACGATACTTTGTGCTTTCGTCGGTCTTGTTCCCTATTCACTACCTATTAATCCATCTTCTTATCCATCTAATATATGATTATGAAATGACGCATATATATATTTTTAAATTTTTTTCTGCATTGCCCCAGATGATTGCCATTTTGCACATCTCCCCAGTTGTAAAAATATATGAACTTTTCTTGACTGGTGGTAATAGTAGCCATCGAATTGTATAATTGGCTGCCTTGCCAGACCCACAACCGATTTATTTAGATGACGTCCCTTTCTCTCTTTTTAATGTCGATACATTGATTTTTAACTCGCTTTTTATAGTATGGCAACTGTACCATGATGGTTTTTATGTTTTTATATTGTACAATCTCTTAATGTATTTAAAAGTACTCTTGCTGTATTAATTTGATGTGTTTTATGGGCTGTGCCCCAAAAACATGATTTACTACTACTACTGTATACATATTGATCCTTGAACGGAGGCAATAAACAATCATGCAGATTGTACAAAAAGCCCCCAGAACTGCACAGTATGGCATAATAAATAAGTGACACTATGCATTGCACTCACTACAAGCAATTAATGCATTATTTTAGCTATAGCTACTGAACAAATTTAAAGAAACACATCAGAAAAAAATAAACTGTTATGACATTATAAGTAGTCCATTACTCGAAACAGAATTATAGCACATTGGAATTTTGGAGTCCGTTTTGAAGACATCATCCCTGGTAGGCTGAATGATGTCTTAAACACTGATGATCCATGAAGAACAATCACTGTATACCAATTTTTAAACAGTAATGCTCCTTAGGACTCTGGTTGAAGAAAGAAGAGGCATGAATTTGGAAGTTTGAAAGGCAGTTTTTGTTTCAATGTAACCTTGCTGTCATTGCATTCCGTCCATCCACTTTCATTTCTTAAGTAACCCTGGGCCACGAACTCCGCTCCGCTGGCGGAGTTTGCGGATTTTTGCATACTCCACGTTCCGTGTAGAACGCGAAGTAGGGAAGTCTGCAGGACCACGGTGAGGAGGAGGGCAGCCCGGGACGCCGCGATAAAGGTAAGTGCGCTTTTATTTACTTTAATTGTAATTTTTATTTGAAAAATATTTACTGCGGGGGTGGGAGGCACGGAGGGGAGCGGAGCTCCACAGAGTTTTTGCCCAATTCCGTAGAGCTCCGCGTAGAGCAACTCCGCCTGGGGTTATTCTTAAGTACACAGTATAGTGACCTGAAGTTATACTAAGTCCTTCATGAACGATGATAGCCACTGTAGTGTACGTTCTTCTAGAAATTGAAATTTGACCTGCTTTGAAGTTTGTTATTTCAGTAAACATTTTAGATCCATCTGCTCTGCATCGTTGTAGCATTAATATTATGTATTTCCCACTTCTCTTTAACCGCAATGTAGACACACAATCCAATCCCACAATTTGAGCAGGTCATATTTTGGCCAGCCTTTTCAATCAGTCTGTCAAAAGGCACAGTTTTGGATTCCGGTAATGTTAAGTAGAGAAATCGTTAATAATTGATTTGAGAGGTAGATGTAAAGAGAAAACGTCACTGCCAAGGTTCCATCTGTAACTCAGTCCAAATAAGTCATCAATATTTACTTCTTCTTGTTCCAAAACTTCAAGGATGACCATAATAAAAATTGTTGAGTGTTGAGAGTAAATACAGCATATCCTCTGTATATGTCTACTAAATCTCGAATGCTTGAAGCATGATGTACTACAGTCCTATCACTACATAGACGTTCCAGCAAATGACAGTTGAGAGTAGTTTTTTCTTTTTAACACCTTCTTCCTTGTCTTTCTTTTGCTTCTTTTGAGGAACATCCATTGATTCTTTTGTAAGCTTCTGCTTAGGACAGAATTTCTGTTTCTCATAAATAGGATACTGCCCTAAGTGAGGAGCATATACACTTCTTAACCGATTGTACTCTCTGACACAACTTACATCGGCACTAACTTTCTTTTCATCAAAATCAACCAAAAACAAACCTGACAATGTTCTAACCCGGGACAATGGTACATATGGCATAACTACTTTGAATACAGTACTTCCAATATTAATAAAATATGCATTTACACTTAAACCGTGTGAGTTATGAATAGCTACAGCATACCCTAGGGAAAGTGGGAACTTCTGTCACCGGGCATTTAAGTCTCTTTTAAAAGCGAAAAACATACAACACATCGGCCAATCTGTTTTACACCATTAATTTGATCAAATTTTATGGCTAAGTATTAAACCTCATTCCTATTTGGAAAATTCATGAATTCAATCACTTTACCCAACGCACCATTTACTAATCCTTCCTCGACATTTAAATTACACCGCAAAATTACTTGACAACTTTTGCACATGCGTAAACACTTTTCTAGTCCTGCAGTCCTTGATACAGATTTCTCCAAAGAATCCAATTTAGCTTGTAGTTGTTTTCTGTTAGTACTATTGTTACTCCTTGGTGTTCCATTTTATCAATAGCTGTGAGTTTCATAATTTATTCTTTCTCCTGTTTTAGTAATTGCTCATTAAAATTGGGGCACCCTTGAAGGGTAGGCATTAAACAGACTATAGATTTTCCTTCTTCAATGAAATCGAACGTTAGCTGTGCTGCTGTGTTCTTAGAGGAGAAACGTTTGTTGATAAGTTGACTTTCTAAGGTACGTTTCTCCTCCTTTGTCAGAACTCCTACTCTAATGTCCTTCAAAATGTTCCCTTATTCCACGTTGGATGCTTGACTCATATTCCTCCGTAGTTCCTTGTATTCAAAGTTTAGCCAAATGTTTACATTTCCAATACTCCCTAAAAAAATATGAGTTTCATTACGCAGATGTGTCATGAAAACAGGCTGACCTTTCACAGGGTTAGTTGTAGTAGGTCACCAAAGACAATTAAGTGCTTTCCTTCAAACAGCACGCCGTACTCTGTTCTTCAAATCTGTTGAATTCTCAAGTGAACAAAGACAAGCATTAAGTTTGGGACCATGCTTATCTCATCGATGATTAAAAGCTTCAGTTTCTTTCTTACTCTAGACAAGCTTCACTGGATAACTTCTGGTATGCCAGTTTATTTTCATGTTCAACAGGTAATGTTAGTAGTCGATGTAGAGTAACTCCTTTAATATTGTATGCAGCTAATACAGTTGGTGTTGTTACTACATAAAATAATATTTATTCTGTTGACCTCTTTAGGTAAGCAGTACGAACTTTAATTAAAAAGCGTTTCATGGTGCCAGTCTGATCGCTGAGGTGTAGCAGTATTGGCTTAAATAAAGAGCATTCATATTCTTTATTGTCTTGCAAAAATCCATGCTCTATTTTATCTTTTATATCAATATAAATGTCTTTCTGTTCATCGATTAGTTGTGCTACTAAATGTTCAAAATCATCACTTGGCTCTCTTGCTTGTTGCATTTCAGTCTCCCCCTCATTCATAGCTATTACTGCATCATTTTGAATAACTGGTTGTCCAAGGGGATCTTGAGTCAGTGGTCCAGAACGTTAGCTGTTTGTAAACTCTCCTTAGGTATCTCAGCAGCAATGGTTTCTTCCTGTTTAATCGTATCTTTCAGCATTTAAAATAGTTTGAGAAGACTGAACACTGAATGCTGTCTTTTACAACCTTGAAAGAATCTTTGTAGCAGTCATAGTCTCCAAGTAGTTCTTATTCAGCACGCCAAGGATTGAAGAGTTATAGAGGTGCCAAATAGAAAAACTCTCTTCTGTCTGGAGTTTAACAACTCAGTTTTCTGTAGTTAATTATGTTTCCTTTTGTGAGTTTCACCAAACAACAATCACATCCAACTATTGCAGATTTTCATTCTTCTATGTTTTCTGTTACATTGCTTTTGTATCTGTAGTGTTGAAGTACTCCTTAAAGGCACATGTTTTCTGGATGTGAACTTCATCCTGGATAGTACGTAAAGAACATATTTGATTTCACAATATCTGTACTTTGCGGGTCTACTCTGCTAGGTATTGAATTTCCGTGAAAGACTTGCTTGAAAAGCTTGAACTTACACAAACAATTTCCCTTGACTTTGAGAACAAACTGGCTGAGCTCAACTGGTCACAGCGCTCATAGGAACCCATCTCCCTATGGGAAAGCATTTTCCAGCTGAAGCTGTAAAATTTCATGGTCTTTTCTGCAGAAATCTCCTCCCACATTTCCTTCATCACTATCTTCTCTGATTTTGTAATATATGAAGTAACGTACCGAGTAACAGCGATGGAGTTGTGTACAACAAATTGTAGATCCATATTTGCATTCTACATCTTCAGAATCACAGGGTTATAGTCATCAATATTCTTGGAAGCCTCTGTTCTTCTCAGATTGTATGTGTTTTTCTGTGATTTCCGTATTAGTGTATGTCTGACTGCAGACAAACAGCTGTACACTCTTCCTTGATAAATGACAGGTTGTGGGAATCCAAATCGACATCTTGTGCAAAACTTTCCTTTGCATCTGTATTTTCGATGACAGTACTTCCCACATCTATGAATTTGACACCGTAGAACTTGATGTCTCAAGCCCTTTCCACCATTGTTTTTTGGGATGGCACATGTCACATACAGTTCAATGGAAAACAAGACAGACTCGTCACTGTCTGTTCCAAATTTAGGTGCATCTTTTATCTGTAACAGCATGTGAATAAGAGGAGCATCCCTGCTTGGTACTCTTTTCGCCAAAAGAAATCAGTTACTTCACCACGAGGGAATTTCTTTTGTTGCAGATAAAACCCAGTATTGCTTGAAACCTGTGTTTAATATATCTACAAACATTAGCAGGATCCAGGGAGCAAATTTCTCCTGCTGTCTTCACATTGATGTCCTTAGTGTTTGAGTTTGCTTCTCTCAAAATTCAAGCAGGTCATCCCCAGAGTACTCAGCACAACTGAATGTCAAAAACCAAGTGGATCCACCTAGGTTTCTTAACATACATTTGAGTTCTCCATGTCACCAATACCAATATTCGTTGGTACCATGTTCGTACGTCATCAAGTTAATCAAGTTGTACTCGAAGTTTTCATTTTTTTCATGGACTTTCTCCACAAAATCCTTTGCAGAAAGATTTTGAAGATTAACTCTGGTCTTTAGTATGTGGTTTACAGAATATGAAAGTTCAGGCAAGTCACTCTCAAACAGAAGATAGAAAATGTATGGAATGCATTGATGAAATCTTGGATCCTCTGAATATAATCGTTTTGACCAGTATTCAGCTGCTGGTATCTGTACAGGGCGGTCATCATAGTGGCCTTCTCCTCTAGTAGAAAACAGTTGTGGAAAACAGCGAGCCAATAAGGTTTTTTCCCATACACTCATGGGAGCTCCTTTTGCTGGTTTAATTTGAAAAAGATCAATAGCATCAAGAAATGATTTCTTTAGAATCCAGAGGATGGATGCTATAATGTTCATAAATTTCCTCTGATCTCAATCAATCCACCTTTTCTATCTGACCACTTAATGGTAATGTTTCTTCCGCCATATGTATTATATCTTGAGCAGCTTGCTAACTCCTAAACCAAATGCAGCAGGTGTGATTGACTGTATGCAATTAGAAACATATTCTAAACATCATTACTGCTTTGTAATATATGCATAGCCTATCACACATGTACTTGCTTTAACTTAATATCATAGCCTAGTTTTAATCACTAGCATATTTACACCATCAAATCCAAATTGATCTTTTACATTTTCCTTGCTAAGGTCTTTTTGCTGCCTTCATTTTGAAAACTACCTCTTTCAGCTACAGCCTTCTCCTGTGTGCTACTGCTCCTGGGCTTCAAAATGGTTAGAGTGTGGATTGTGGGTCATGTCTTTGTGTTTTGGGCTAGAAAGTGTGCATTGACATGGACCTGGGGTTGCCTAATATGGTTATTACTTAGATTGGCCAGAGAGGGTTAAAGTGGCATCAACTGCTTCCATTGGCTGAAAACATTATGGATTGCCAACATCCAGATCTCATGATTGTGCACTGTGGAGACAATGACCTGGGCACACTGACTGGGGTAGGACTGGAAATCCTAATGAATGATACCTTTGGTCAATTAATGAAACTTTTCCCTCACACTACCTTGGTGTTCTCCAACATATGCCAGAGGCAGAAATAGAAGTGGTCAACTGAATATTGTCCACAGATAGACAAAGCCAGGATACATGTTAATAAAAGTTTTTCGGCATTCCTTTAGAGATCATTACATGGGTTCTATCTACAATAACAACCTATGCTTTGACGTGTATGGGATTTACAGACCTGATGGAGTGCATTCACAGAGAAAGGCAACAGGGTGTTCCTGAACAACTTGAAAGCCTGCATCCTGCTTTATGTGTAGTGATGGCACACGCACAATAAACACAAAGCCTCTTATCAGAGCCACCCTAATTCCCAAACACTTGTTCATTTTCTTTGTAAAACCTCTTTAATAACTTTCTCACAACTCCGTTGTTGATCAGCATACTAAAAGCACACATTCAATGCAAAACAGCACATTTAGGATTCTGGGTGTAACAGTGTCTGTATGATTATGTGAGTGTGTGGGTAAGTCTTTGTATGGGTATGTGGGTGGATGTGAGAGTATCTGTATGTGTATGTAAGTGGGTGTGAAAGTGCCTGTATGGGTTTGTGAGTAGGTGTGAGTGTCTGTATGAATATGTCAATGGGTGTGAGAGTATCTGTATGGGTGTAAGTGTGGGTATAGGAGTGTCTATGCATATGTGAATGGGTGTGGGAGTGTTTGCATAGGTGTAAGTGTGGCTGTGAGAGTGCCTGTATAGGTATGTGAGTGGCTGTGACAGTGTCTGTATAGATGTAAGTGTGACTGTAACAGTGCCTGTATGTATATGTGAGTGTGTGGGTGAGTATCTGGATGGGTATGTGACTGGGTGTGGAAATGTTTGTATGTGTGTGTCTATAACAGTGTCTATGGGTAACGTAGTGTGTGGGTGAGTGTCTGTAAGGGTTTGTAAGTCGGTGTGAGATTGACTGTATGGGTATGTGAGTGGGTGTGACAGTGTCTGTATGGGTTTGTGAGCAATGTTCCCTCTAATTTATTTCCTCTATGTGCGGCAGTGTAAGGTCTCTGTGCGCTGCAACCAAAGCTATGTGCACCAGGAACCAGACCGCACGTGTGCGCTGCAATTAATATGAATGCTCCAGCCCTGCCAAGTAGCACGCATAAGGCGTGGTCCGCAACACCGCACTAAAATGCATTAATCACACCTTTTTATCACCTTGACAATGCCTGTGTAATAGGAGTCAGTGATCGTGAGTGTTGGGGCTGAATTTACAGCAGTGCGGCAAGTGTTGGGCATATAGTGCTATAGGTGGGACACTGGAGAATGGAACGAGGGGCTTCCTGCTTGCGTCATTGTTTCAAGTAAGCATTTCACGTGCTGTCCAATTACTCAGCTCTGATGCTGTGAGGCCGAGCGCGGGAAGCGCTGTACTGCACATGTCTGCCTTGGAGAGGGTTCCTGGTGAACGCTGCATGCACTCACAGGTAAAAGCATGTGACTTGCGCACAAGCCCTCAGTAGCCTTGTCTTGCGTCAGGCACTGACAGGTGTGCATTGGCTCATGCGCCCTACGGATCCCAGGTCCAACGTGAGAAGAGGGGAGGGCGTGGCTCGCGCCCACAGGCCATGCACCGGCAGCAGCTCAGGTGTGAACAGATAACCTCGGAAAGCATGCTTCCACCTGTTAGGGGCCAATGTAAGGGCTTCTGCATGCACAGGAATAATGAGGGGAATGCAGGTTTGTAAAGAAAGGTTCAACTTTAAATACAACAATATGTGCATCCACAGGAATGCTGAGGGGGATATGCAGATTTGTAAAGCGTTGTACTTTAAATACAACAATATGTGCATGCAGAGGGACGTCTGAATGTCGGGGTTCGTCTATGCACAGTATAATGCCATAGCAGACCGGGGAAGGGGATACACAGCAGAACTGAAGCATTGCAGGTGCGCAGCTTGTTTGTTGCTGTGTGTCTTCTTTATGCTGAAGGCCCAGAGCTGCCCTGCTCAGCGATGCTGCATGTGACTCCTCACTATGGCCGAGGCCGTTAGCAACACCGGAGTGTGGCAGTGCGACAACAGGAATTTATAGGATTAAAGCAGAGGATCTGAGGGTGAGGCCTGATGTCTCATGCTCCCACACACAGATCCCAGAGAAGGCGCTTTCAGCCTGCCACTCCACTGCACTTGTGTGGTGTGTGTGTCTGTCAGTCTCAGTGCTGTGCGTCCTCCCCACCCACTTTTGGCCGGGCATTCTTCGGTGCCTTGTCTCAACAGTGTGCATAGTCACAGGTGACGCCGAGATCTGCACGAGGAGGTGTGCCGGGGCCCCAATGTAAAGAGTAAAATAACACCCACAGCTGGCGCTGAGCCCGTCCCAGCCCTGTGTGCTGGTGTCACTGCACCTGCTGCACCTCTGGTAGCTCCGCCCCCGACATAAATACAGTAAATGTTCCCATTTCCGGGACATCTATGCACCGCCTGCACTTCGAGGAGCTAACCTTCTCTGGCAGATAAGACCAGCCTCTCTCTGATACCTCCCTGTCCAGAGCTGACAGGGACTCCGAGTTATCACAGAGTTGTTCTTCTCTGGTGAAGGAGGGGGCTGCACAGGACAAGCAGGGCACACACTGCACAAAAGATCCTCACAGGACCCGGGCGGGATCTGTGTGCCAATTCCACTTGCTGGTGAACGGGAGCCCTCCCGAACCCCACAGACACTTGCTGCTCCCGGGATGTGCTGTGTGCGCGCAAAATATTGGACTCTGCGCGCGCGGGTTGACTTCCGTGCGCAGGCGCGCGCGCACGTTAAAGGGAACAGTGGTTGCAATACAGCAAAAGGTTTTATAATTGTCTTCAGGGGTGCAGTGCAAAAGCCTGCTTGAAGAGATATCTTCAGATTTCTTGAAATTCAGAAATTTGTATTTTCTACAGCGGGATAATGAATCATGTCCCAAATGACCATGGGATGATCCACAACCAAACACATGTAACAGCTGTTTGCTAAAAAAGACACACCCTTTTCCACCTTTTTAAACTTATTTGTCTGTTTCTATTATAGTAGCCTTCTTACTGGTTGCGTGGGCTTACCCTCACAGTTCATAAAAAAAGCAGAGCATTCACTGTCAGTTCAATGATCTTCTTTAGTGCAGAAATAATACTTAAAAGAACATGCTTGTCTAACATTCCAAGAAGTTTAACCTGGAAGATGCTATGTTCCAAAGAGCTAGGTTTTATTCACTGCGTGATATCCAAGATGTCAAAGCGTACAGTTTCATTTGTCTGTAGGTTCCAAGTACTAAAAAAAAACTGTTTCTGTTTAAAAAAAAAGAGAGAGAGAAAAAAAATCGTTCATGGTTAAGTCGAGCACAGTTTTTATTTATCAATAGTTTTTGTAATTGTAGGCTGTCCGAATATTCTCCTGTGAGCGTTACTATTGTCTTCAAAATATCAGGTGCTCTTGTCTTCCTAGTGTAATCGTCTTACTTCTGATCCCTCTTTTAAATTAGATTATTTTAAAGAATTAATCACATTTTTTTTAATAGGGCTGTATTTTACCTAAATGAGCAGAGACCGACCAGAACCTATTACTGAGAAGCGCTGCTTAGCGTGGTGAATGCACCTATTTTTTCTCTCCATGGCGATCTTTTGCTGAACAAGGATAGTTTGGTCCAACTTTCATAAATAAAATGCTCTCCGTCATCGTGGCAACCTAGCCTTGTGAAAGTTAAACCATGCGCAGGACTTGCAACCATTTTTAACCGGGGTTGGAATAATTATTCCCCGCAGCTGTGCACTATTAATAAAAGAAATGCAGAGTCTCCAACACGACGTGTGCTTTCAGAGTCTGAAAGCTCACGTCCTGCTTTAGATTTGCTGCATTCCTTTTCTTAATAGTGCGTAGCTGCGGGGCTGAATGAGGGCCTTTGAGATAGTATTCATGTTAATTGCAGCGCTTGACGGCGCTGCGATTAACACGAATACTTTCACAAAGGCCCTCAATCAGCCCCGCAGCTACGCACTATTAAGGAAAGAAATTGAGCAAGTGCCAATTCCACTTGCTGGTGAACGGGAGCCCTCCCAAACCCCACAGACACTTGCCGCTCCCGGGATGTGCTGTGTCCGCGCACAATATTGGACACTGCGCGCTCGGGATGACTTCAGTGCACGGGCGCGCATGCGTGCACGTTAAAGGGAACAGTGTTTGTTAGTAGGTGTGACAGTGTCTGTATGGGTATGAGTGGGTGTGAAAGTGTCTGTATGGATATGTGTGTGGGTGTGAACGTGTCTGTATTGGTATGTGATTGGGTGTGAGAGTATCTGTATAGGTATGTAAGTGGGTGTTAGAGTGTCTGTATGGGTATGTGAGTGGATATGAGAGGACCTGTATGGGATTGTGAGTAGGTGTGATAATGTCTGTATGAGTATGTCAATGGGTACACCAGTATCTGTATGTATGTAAGTGTGGGTATAAGAGTGAATCTATGAGTATGTGAATTGGTCTGGAAATGGCTGTATAGGTGTAAGTGTGGGTGTGAGAGTGCCTGTATAAGTATGTGACTGGCTGTGACAGTATTTGTATAGGTGTGAGTGTGGCTGTAACAGTGCCTGTATGGATGTGAGAGTGTGTGGGTGAGTGTCTGGATGGGTATGTGACTGGGTGTGACAATGTTTGTATGGGTGTGTCTGTAACAGTGTCTCTATGGGTAACTTAGTGTGTGGGTTTGTAAGTGGGTGTGAGATTGTCTATATTGGTATTTATGAGTGGGTGTGACAATATCTGTATGGGTTTGTGATTAGATGTGTTATAGTATCTCTATGGTAATGAGTGGGTGTGATAATGTCTGTATGGGTATGTGTGTGGGTGTGAAAGTGTCTGTATGGGTATGTGATTGGGTGTGAGAGTATCTGTATAGGTAATTAAGTGGGTATTAGAGTGTCTGTACGGGTATGTGAGTGGATGTGCGAGGACCTGTATGAGATTGTGTGTAGGTGTGATAATGTCTGAATAAGTATGTCAATGGGTACGAAAGTGTCTGTATGGGTGTAAGTGTGGGTATAAGAGTGAATCTATGCGTATGTGAATTGGTGTGGAAATGTCTGTATAGGTGTAAGTGTGGGTGTGAGAGTGCCTGCATAAGTATGTGATTGGCTGTGGCAGTATTTGTATAGGTGTGAGTGTGGCTGTACCATTGCCTGTATGGATGTGAGAGTGTGTGGGTATGTAAGTGGATATGAGAGTGTCTGTATATTTATTGAGTCACTTGAGATCCGCTGATCCATCGTGGATTTACACAGCAGGGCTGTGCTGAGCCCCGCGATGGGAGCGCAGATCTCACAAGTGGCAAAAAAAATGTGGGGGTATTTTCAACCCCAGTACGCATGCTTGCCCCTCATTTTCAACATAAACAAGGGGTCAGGACAGCTCTCACATGACCACTTCACTTAATATTCAACCATCTTCTCAGCCCCGGAGACCGTTTCCCTACATATAAAATGATGGCTGCTACTTTTCTCTCAGGCTGCAGCTAGCCAATCAGGGCCCTGCTGTGGCGCATGGAGCTGCGGATCCACCACAGGTGGATCCGTGGAGGATCAGTGCCCCTAGATATATAAATTAGAATTTCGGTTAATATCTCTAAAACTATTGAATGGATATACACCACATCACAAAAAACACGATTTCTGGACCAAGAGCTAGCTTTCTGTCAAATTTGGTGTAATTCCGTTCAGTGGTTCTCTATGGCAAATAAATGGGGAAAATGTGTTATTGGGACCCTCCCTTTTTCTTGGCCCCCACTTACGGATCACCCCAAAACTTTCCAGATAGCAGCTGAAGTGAGCGTCAATTTCTTTTGGGAAAAATTTTGCAAAGATTCATCAACCGGCGCCAAAGATATAGGGAGGTCAAAAAACGCTTTTCCAATGGAAACATGGTCCTACATTTAACTACCTACTGGCGACTGCCAGTAGGTAATATATATATATTGAAAACCATATCGAAAAAAAGCTCCAAAATGGGAGCCATCCCTCTATTTGGGAGTTGTAATGGCACCCGAGAGAGCAACACTTGCAAGAATACGCAATCATCCAAGCAACAAGATACAAAAGATGCAGCCGTTTCCACAAAGCGGAGATAAAGTGCACCAAATCCAATATGTGAAATGCTTATACAACACCCATGGTGTGTTTCGGCCTTGCAGCCTTGATAGCAGGCCGCAAGGCCAAAACGCGTCATGGGGGTTGTATGAGCAATAAATGTATTGTATTTGGTGCTCTTTACTTTCGCTTTGTGAAAGCGGCTGCATTTTTGTATATTGTTGTTCAGACAATTGACATATATATATCACAGAGTGGCAGTAGCCACTCTGTAGTTATAGTTAGGGTGATCAAAGATAGGAATTTTTTTAGATTTTTGTCCCTTTATAACTTTGCACCTGTTTGATGAATGTGTGTCAAACTTTGCAGACCTGCTGCCCCATTTCATTTTGGGAGAACTGAAAGTTTCACAGTGTTTGGTCAAGGGGGTGCAAAGAGAAAAGGGGAGTCCCTAAATGGGCTTCAAATCCAATGCAATTTTCATACACTTTTGTATTTCACACAGCGCACAACTGTCAGCTGGATTTTTATGAAATTCAGCAGTATTACATATTGGGGGGCGCAGATGATTCTGTGGCATACTGCAGGTAAGTAGAGTTAGTAAATATTAAGTTATAAGGTTTTTTAACTTAGTGATATCTTGTAGCACAATACTACTTAAAGTAGCAAAGAAGCCCAAAAAATAAACCAGACTGCACATGTAAAGTTTCAGATTTACTACATGACCAACTGTGATTATAGTCAATATAATGAATAGAATACATCTTTATCTACATAAGGTTTCTTTTCATGCTCTCTGGTTTACAAAATAAAAGTGGCCCAACAAGTCAAACAAACACTATCATTCTTATGCACCCCTCTGCAACAAAATGAATAATTTACCTAGACGTGAGCCACACAGGCTACTATTTAATTACATGATAATAGGACACTAGGTAAAAAATAATTTTCTTTCACTTTGGCCTTTATATATAGCAGAATCCTGTTAAAAGTAGCAATTAAGCCTAAAGAATAAACTAGACTGAATTTGAAAGTTTCAGATTTACTACATGAACAACTGAAAGACCCATTTATGGTCACATTTTAATGGAAACCTCTAAACAAATACATAACAAATAGAATACATCTTAATCTACATAGGTTTTCTGTGCACGCTATCTGGCTCACAAAATGAAACTGTGCCCAACAAGCCAAAGAAAAACAATTTCCTTATCTACTCCTGTGCAACAAAATGGAAAATTGACCTAGCAGTGAGCTACACAAACTACTATATGGAGGAATCGATAATTGGCCATTAGGAAAAAATAATAATCCTAGTTTTTATAACAACAATGACTGACTTTCATTCACTTTGGGCTTCCTATGTAGCACAACCCTACTAAAAGTAGCATGGAAGCCCAAAAAATAAACTAGACTGCATTTGTAAAGTTTTAGAATTACTACATAAACAAGTAAAAACACATTTATGG
Organism: Calotriton arnoldi; assembly: GCA_963921515.1. Lineage (NCBI taxonomy): Eukaryota > Metazoa > Chordata > Amphibia > Caudata > Salamandridae > Calotriton > Calotriton arnoldi. The sequence continues at coordinate 220,969 of CAWUFW010006693.1, read as the reverse complement.
TCACATGTTTATGTAAGCCAATAAACAAATACATAACAAATACATTAAATAAAAAGAAAGATATCACATTAAATCTAATTGCCAGTCTGTAGTTATAGTCAGTATTCCCTAAGATAGGAATTCCTCAGATATTACCACCCTAATGACTTTCCACCTGTTTGACGAATCACCACCTAACTTTTGAGACCTATAGCATTTTCTACAGTTTGAGAGGATGTACATTTACTGGGTGACTCGTTAAGCGGGTGCAAAGATAAAAGGGGGTCCCAAAATGCGTTTTTCCACCCATGTTTTTTCCATAGACTCAGCGCAAAAACGGCTGAATGCATTTACATGAAAGTTGGCAGGATAGTGTTGTAAAACCAATATGGCTGGGGCCATTGCCCAATTATATACTGGCTTGTCATCACCATTTACCATGGTATACTGCAACGTTATCACATTATACCATGGCCCAAAATATAACTAAGGTCTAGCTGTTGCAATGCAACACTTAAGTCAGATTTACAAAGGAACGCAAGGCCACCATACCTGGTCCTGCGTTGATTGGTAGATCTGGAGAAATGCAAGGCAGCGCATTTCGCTGTTTTGCGTTACTCTGCACACCATAATCTGCATTGCTGCTAATGCACATTACACTGTACACAACTCCACTCTATGCCAGTTCACTCTACGCTATAACACTGTATGCAACTTCACTCTACGCCTCTTCAGTGTACACCACTCCACAGTATGCCACGCCACTATATCCAGTATATGGTATTCCACTCTACATCATTCCACTGTATGTAACTCCGCTCTATGCTATTCCATTGTGTGCCACTCCACTCTACGCCACTTCATTCTATTCTATTCGATTGGACCTCCCCAATGTACGGCACTCCACTGTATGCTATTATGCTCTACCTCATGCCATTGTACACCACTCTACAAAATTCTACTACACTCTAGGCCACTCTGCTAGACTGTACTCCACTTTATCCCCATACATGCCACTGTCCAAATTTGCACTCAACTCTATGCCCGTACACAGCACTACACTCTACTGTATGAGATTCCACTCTAATTTACAACAGTTTTCTTCGACTCTGCACTACACCATTTCAGTGTATGCAACCCCACTCTATGCTTATCCACTGTGCCCAACTCCACTCTACGCCACTGCACTGTACACCACTCCACTCTACACTATTCCACTCTATGACACTCCACTCTTCTACACTCCACTGTACAGTATTCCACTGTATACTATCCCAATTTACGGTAATCCACTGTATGCCACTACAGTGCACACCACTCCACTATACGGCGCTCCATTGTATAACACTCTCCTCCACGCTATATATCTCCACTCCATAAAAGTCTACCACACTTCATGGCACTCTACAACATTCTACTCCACCCTATCCTTGTACACTCCACTGTCCAAATCTATGCTCTACTTTCTATTCCACTGTACAACACTTTACTATAAGACACAGCGCCCCACTCTATAGCACGAGACCCCACGCCATTTTATAACAGTTTACCACTTATGCTACACCAGCACACTCAACTCCATGCCACTCAACTGTATGATACACCAATACACTCTATTGCACTTTACTCCACACTACACAATACCACTCCACTCAACTCTACTCCACTGTGTGAAACTTTACCTCACTCCATGCTACTATACAACAATTCACTATATGCAGCTCCGCTTTTTCACACACTACTGTATTCTATGTAACTCCACCCTACAACACTCTATTACACTGTATACCACCTTCCGACACTTTACTCCTGTCTATACTCCTTCATTCCACTTTACAACACTGTACAATAGTGTATGACACTGTTCAACACTCTACTCCTCTTTACTCTACTCTACGATACTATAGTCCACTATACAACACTGTACACAACTCATTGCATGCCACTGCACCCCACTTTACTCCACTCTACTTTGACACAGTACTCCACTCTACTCCACTAATCCACTCTACACCAGTCAATACTATTGTCCTCTATAACACTGTATCCCAATCCACTCTATCACACTCTACAACACTATACTGACTGTAATGTACTCTACTCCACTCTACAAAAATCAACTCGACTGAATGCCACTCTACTCTGCTGTAGTCTACATCACTTTCCAATACTGTGCAACACCCCACTACACTCTTCTGTACAACACGGTACTCCAATTTAGGACATTTTACTAAATTCTATGCTTTGCCATTCTACTCTACTGCACTCCACACCACTATAGAGTACAAGACGCCACTTCACTCTACACTTTCCCACTCCAGTGTACTCCACTCTACTACACTTTATCCCACTTTACGTCACTGTACTATCCTCCGCTCTATGCCACTCCACTGTCCAACACTCTACTCCACTGTATACAACTTCACTCTACAGCACTGTGCTACACCTGATGCCACTTTATGACACTCTACTCCACTCTATTGCCATCCACTTTACGTCACTGTACTGCACACTATGAAACTCTGCAACAGGCCACTCAACTTCTTTCTGCGATACAGCACTCCACTATATGGCATGGCACTCAACGCTATGACACTCTCTTCAGTGATACTTCACTCTATGACACTCTCCTTCACCCTACTTTACTCTAAAACACTCTACTCCACTATATGACAGTCTACAACACCCTACTCTACTGTTTGACATGCAATTCCACTGTACAACTTGCTGCTCGAGTTTACGATACATGACTCAACTATATGAGCCACCATGCCACTACGCTATATAACACTTTACTACACTGTACGATACGCTACCACACTCTACTCCACTCCACTTGATTTAAATCTACAATACTCCAGTCTATGACAATAGACTTTACAACACTCTCCTCCACTGTACTGTATGACACTCCACATAACAACTCTCCACTTGCGACACTGGACTCTACGATTTGAAACACGTTTTTATTTTAAAAAGCATTGAAATTCAAAGAAAAAACAAAGGTTAAAGCTTAGCTGTAGTTAGGAAAACTTAATTTCCCTGTACAAACAAAGTTTAAACTACCCAAACTTTAACAATTCTAAATTTATAGTTATAACTTCAATTTTTTTTAAGATTGTGTAGTTTAAACTTGGTTTGTATAGGGAAAATAAGTTTTTGAAACTATAGCTAAGCTATAACCTTTGTTTTTTTCAATACATCTTAAAAAAACAATATATATATATATGCACACCCACACACACACACACACGAGTGATGTAATATGTGACGTCATAAGCAGTGCATGGTGAGGGTGCGAGTTATATATATATATATATATATATATATATATATATATATATATATATATATATATATATATATATCAAAAATGTTCCAAACTGTGCTAGGAGAATGAAAGGAGGCACTCGAAGTCAGGGGAAATAAACCTGTTTATTGGATCAGGTTGCCCCATGCGCAGGAACACAGAAAAGACGCGTTTCGGCAGTACAACTGCCTTTTTCAATCTAAAATGGTTTGCCATATTGAAGCTCCTTTTAAAATTAAACTACAATAAACATAGACAATATACTATGCTTAATAGCAGCACCTTTTCTTTAAAAACGAAATTTGGGACAACTTGCCATATATAAATATGAATACCACACATTATTTTACTTCAACAACTGTTGACATTAAACTCTTGAGTAAGTCTTTTTCAAAAGTCCAGTAAATACCACTTTGTTCTTCTTCAATTGTCAATAAAACATTTGTTATTGCTGTGTTCCTAAATACATCACGTTGGTGTTTTCAAAAACTGGACTGGAATATATCACTAGTCCTGTGCTGCTTTCTATGAAATGAGCAATAACCTGTTTATTGGATCAGGTTGCCCCAGGTGCACAGGACATAGGATTAGCACAGTGCTATCCATGCCGAGCTATAAAATGACCATGACTTTGGAAAGCTGTAATACCATGGATAGCACTGTGCTAATCCTATGTTTAAAGACTTTGCTATAGAAATGGCACAAGACTTTGTCCCTTTCTATCTCGGCGTGGATGGCACTGCACTAATTCTATGCTTAAAGACTTTGATAGAAAAGCAGACATTCGAGGTGAGCAAATTTAGAGTGTCGCTGGTGTTGCGAGTGCTCAATGCTGGAACTGCTTTCCACCCATACTTGAGAACTACCCAGAGTTCTCTGCTTCCCTTTTTGCATATATATGTATATATATATATATATATATATATATATATATATATATATATATATATATTATCTACTGGCGGTCGCCAGTAGATAGTTATAGTTACAACCTATTATCCATAGGAAATCCGCGACATTCTATTTGAAATAACTCTCTTGCCGGTTGACGTATCTTTGCAAAATTTTCAAACTTTGTGGCCCGCTCCGGTCCGCTCCTACCCTGAAAGTCTCGGGGGATTCGTCAAGCGGGGGCCGAGAAAAAGGGGGTCCCAAAACACGTTTTCCCCATGCAATTTTCCATAGGAAACTTTAGACACGGCTACAGCCCGAACTGCTGAACGGAATTACACCAAATTTGGCAAAGAGGTAGTTCTTGGTTCAGAAAGAACCCTTTTGTTAAATGGTGTAAATCCGTTCAGTAGTTGCTGAGAAAATCAAAAGAAAAAAGATAGGTATATCTAGGGCCGCGGATCCTCCCGAGCACGAGCTTTATGTTAATTGGCTGTCAACACTCCAAATCAGGAAGTGTTGGCAGCCATTTTATCCTCGGTAGAACCGAGGGACAGAAACAAGTGCGCAAAGCGCACAAAGGGGGCAGGGTAGAAACACCCTGACCCCTAGGTCTGCTCAGGGGGTCCCACAAGGACCCCTGGAGCAAAATTTTTTTTTTTTTTTTAAATCGGCAGGATGCGCTCAGGAGCGCGAACCCTGCCGAAAAAAAAAATTGAAGCGCGGTCTCCGCGCTTCGATGTTAATTGGCCCCCGGGTGGGCCAAGTCCCGGGGGCATGCTGGGGGGTTAATTTTATGTGTGGGGGCCTCTAAGGGCCCCAAGCCCCGGGGACCACCACCCCCGGGGCTTTATGGATAATGGTGCGGGAGGGCTCTGAGCCCTCCCGCAGCCCCGAGACCACCACCTCCCGGGGCTTCTTTTTTATATTTGAAAAACCTGTGTGGGGGCTCCAGCCCCCACACGCCCCGAGACCACCACCTCCCGGGGCACTAAGAAAAAATGAAAATGGGGGTCCGTTTTGGACCCCAAGCCCCAGGTACCACCACCTCCCGGGGCTTTCTCGATGTAGGGAGGGGGCCGTGCGGCCCCCTCCTGGAAGCCCTTGATGGCCCTGGGGACCACCACCCCCAGGGCCGGCTCCTGCAGTGTCCCGGGGTGCCTACCCCGGGACACTGCTGTTTGCAATGACAGGACGGGAGCCTCGCGGCTCCCGTCCTGTCATTGCAAACTGCTTTGGATATTGGAAGAGAGAGCAGGAAACCTGCTCTCTCTTCCAATATCCAAGCCGATAGCTTTACACATGGGGAGCAGCATGTTAGCTGCTCCCCTATGTAAAGCATGCCGGCTCCCGTAGGACACGGGGAGCCGGGCGGGACTGTGGGGGTTTGGGGACCCCCCACAGTCCCAACGAGAGTCCAGGCCCCGGGGGATGGGGTCCCCGGGGCCATAAGTGGCCCGGGAGGGGGCCACGCAGCCCCCCTCCCAAAGTAAAAAAATTTAAAAAAATTTAAAAAAAGTGCAAGGCCGGCCCCGAGGATGGGGTCCCGGGGCCTTAAATGGCCTGAGGAGGGGGCCACGCAGCCCCCTCCAAATAAAAACAAAAGAGGCCATGCCCCGGGGGATGGGGTCCCGGGGCCAATACAGGCCCAGGGAAGGGGAACCACGTGGCACCCTTCCCGTTTTTTTTTAATTTTAATTTTAAAAAGGGGGTAAGGCCCTGGGGGATGGGGTCCCCAGGGCCTAAAAATAGGAAAAAGGAAGGGGGCCACACGGTCCCCTTCCAGGGGAAAAAAAACAAACAAAAAAACGATCGGGCCCGCAGGCCCCGCCCCTTCCTTCACCACTCTGCAAGCGCGCCCTGGCGCGTTTGCAGAGAGGAACGAATTCTCCTTGAATACTGGGGGTCCCTGGGGCCAACTAGCCCACCAGGAACCTCCAGTATGCGCCAGGGGCTGCCTTGCAGAGAGGTGTACAGAGGCCACGCCCTTTTTACACTCTCTGCAACGCAGCTCTGTGGCGCTTTTGGAGGAACATGGTGGGCTAGTTGGACTCCAGGGACCCTCAGGATTCAAGGGAGTTAATCCCCTGACTTAAAACGCGCCACGGGCGCGTTTGCACAGTGGTGAAGAGAGGGCGGGGCTTCAGGTGACATGTGTGCAAACAGGCCCCGTGGCGCGTTTTAAGATGGGGAATTAAATCCTCTTCAATCCTGAGGGTCCCTGAGGCCAACTAGCCCAACAGGTACGTCCAGAAAGCGCCACAGAGCTGCGTTGCAGAGAGGTGTAAAAGGGTGTGGCCTCTGTACATGTCTCTGCAACGCAGCCCCTGGCGCATACTGGAGGTTCCTGGTGGGCTAGTTGGCCCGTAGGGACCCTCATGATTCAAGGGGACTTAATCCCCCAACTTAAAATGCGCCACGGGCGCGTTTGCACAGATGTCACCTCAGGCCCCGCCCCCTCCCTTCACCATTGTGCAAATATTCCTCTAAAATCAGCCGAAATACGAATTCCGATTTACTCACCTGTTATCAGGAGAGACCTCAGTGCTGCATCTTTCAGCCCAGTACTGGTCCTGAAAAGTAATTTTAACCGTACTTACCAGTAACTTGAATTTCCTTCCATGGGCTAACATTGACTGGTTTCACTTGGAAATTCTTCTAAGTGTGGAGTTTTGGAACTTTAAAATATTCCTCTAAAATCAGCCGAAATACGAATTCCGATTTACTCACCTGTTATCAGGAGAGACCTCAGTGCTGCATCTTTCAGCCCAGTACTGATCCTCAAAAGTAATTTTAACCGTACTTACCAGTAACTTGAATTTCCTTCCATAGGATATCATTGCCTGCTTTTTGCTGAAAAAGTTTCTAAGTGTTGATTTTTGAAACATACAAATATTCCTCTAAAATCAGCCGAAATCGAATTCTGATTTACTCACCTGTTATCAGGAGAGACCTCAGTGCTGCATCTATCAGCCCAGTACTGGTCCTGAAAAGTAATTTTAACCGTACTTACCGGTAACTTGAATTTCCTTCATAGGCTAACATTGACTGGTTTCACTTGGAAATTCTTCTAAGTGTGGAGTTTTGGAACTTTAAAATATTCCTCTAAAATCAGCCGAAATACGAATTCCGATTTACTCACCTGTTATCAGGAGAGACCTCAGTGCTGCATCTTTCAGCCCAGTACTGGTCCTGAAAAGTAATTTTAACCGTACTTACCAGTAACTTGAATTTCCTTCCATAGGAATCCATTGTCTGGTTTTCAGCAGAAAAGTTTCAAAGTGTCGATTTTCACAAACTACAAATATTCCTAAAAAATCGCCTGTATGACTTAAACGCATTCTTTCAACTGTTTACAGGAGATGCACCAGTGCTGGATCCAGGATCCAACACTGAGTAAGAAAAAGTAACGATAACAGTTTTTAACTTCTAAGTGAATTTCCTTCTTAGGATAACATTGGTGATTCTATGAGAAAAAGTTTCTAAGTGTGAACTTTTAAAGTACAATAATATTCCTTAAAAATCACGACTGTAACCAAAACGCTTTTACTCAACTGTTTACAGGAGATGTCCCAGGACTGAATCTAGGATCCAGTAATGTGGTTAGAAAAGTAATCCATAAAGTAACTAATTGCATTTAACTAGAAATTCACATTGAGCTGAATGTTGCATTGTGTTTGAAAATGTGTTGCCCATTGCAACAACTGTAACTACTGTACTTAAAAGTCTATTGCCTATGTGCAAAGTAATTAAACTAAAGTAATTCATTCTGAGAAAGTATTTTTTGTAATGTAATGTATAATGTAATTACAATGTAATTTAAAAAATAAAATATGTAAAAAAAAATTGTTTCTAAAAAATTTGGAAATCAGTATGAAAAAAATTTATATAACAATTAATACATTTAAAAATTGTCATTTACAAAACCTTTGAAATTCACTGAAAAAACTGTAGGTTTCAGACATGTTATAGTTACAAATTAGCATTTAAAAAACCTTTGAAATTCACTGAAAAAACCATAGGTTTCAGGGACGTTATAGTTACAAATTAGCATTTAAAAACCTTTGAAATTCACTGAAAAAACCATAGGTTTTAGGGACAGTTATAGTTAGTTGGACATTGCACTCGTACAAAACCCGTGAAATTCCCCGTTATAGTTAGTCCAGCTAACTATAACTCGCGCCCCGTAATGCACTGCTGATGACGTCACATATTACATCACTCATGACATGGTCAGTGACATCACTGATGACATCACTGATGACATCTCAAATGACATCACTGATGACATCATCCACGTGATAATCTGATGCACCTCCTCACACTCTAATATAACCTTTGATACACCCACTCTAAATTACAGACTGCCATTCGCAAAACCATAGACACTCCAACACCAATAACTACATACCCACTCACTGATTCTTAGGTCTACGCACACATCCACTCACTCACCCGTACAGTCACTCATACTTACGGTCACTCAGTACAGGACTATCATATGCACTCATACTCCTATATAGACACTCAAACACCGCCACTCATCCATAGAGGTGCTCACACACCTAGTCAGTCATGCAAATAATTAAACACACTACCATTTACTCACCTATACAGTTATACACACACCAGCTCACTTACTCATACAAATAGTAGCACATTCTTACGCTCTTATACAATCACTGATACAAGCACCCACTCATCCATACAGCCACTATCACAATCACTCACTCTCGCTTATAGCTATTTATATACTCCAACACACATATATACTGCCTTTCACATATGTAGTTACTCACACATGTACCACTGGGACATACATTCACTCACTAACACTCTTACACACACTTACCCACCCATACAGTCTATCACAGTTGCACTCTTGAAACCATCCACCCAGTGAATCACCCACTCACACATCTATGCACAGAGTTGCACACACCCCTCCCACACAAACACTCAGGCACCCATACAGATACTCAGACAAGCATTCAATAACTCATATAGACACTCATGTAGCTATTCACAAACACATGCAGCCACTTACACAGCAACAGACAGACGGATACAGACATTCACCCAGTTTAGTCACTAACCCATGCATTCAGTAAGATACGTTAAATCACTCACTTATAGAGTCAGTCACGCACCTACTAAATCATCCATACAGACACTTACACACCCACTCATTCTTCAATACGTCTTTTCCTATATATATTAAAAATATTTAAACTTTACAGAAACACACAGTCACTGGATGATGTCATCAGTGATGTCATCAGTGATGTCATTTGAGATGTCATCAGTGATGTCATCAGTGATGTCACTGACCATGTCATGAGTGATGTAATATGTGACGTCATCAGCAGTGCATTGCGGGGCGCGAGTTATAGTTAGCTGGACTAACTATAACGGGGGAATTTCACGGGTTTTGTACGAGTGCAATGTCCAACTAACTATAACTGTCCCTAAAACCTATGGTTTTTTCAGTGAATTTCAAAGGTTTTTAAATGCTAATTTGTAACTATAACGTCCCTGAAACCTATGGTTTTTTCAGTGAATATATATATATATATATATATATTGAAGTATCCTCACACTACCAGAACGTAAGAATCGTCGCACTCAGGATTTGAAATGAAGAGATTTTAAGTATTTATTGACTGACGCGTTTCGACAGCACGGTCTTTGTCAAAAGTCATACAATGACTCGGAAGTAGCAGTGACTTTTTAAACATTTCCTGTGTGGTGATAGACATAGAAAAGTTGTGCACTTTGAGGGTCTGTCCTTGTGAACAGAAGACAGACTCCAAACATTTCATTAGTAACATAATAATTGAAAAACTAATGATGGTGAATGAAAATAAATTCAATTCAAATTGTGCAGTGCAACAATAATCTAGTAATGGAGTGATGGTGAAAAAGAGAACACATGCCTGTATGCCTAGTGGCCACCTCAGCTAGTGCTAGGACTCTCTAAACTTCGCAGAGGCATCGTATGCTGAGCGCTACGGACTTGAGTGCATGTAGACAAGGGCTAGTGCCTAATTTCACGTTTGGCGCAATATGAGAACCAAGGAAGTGCCTAAAAAAGAGACACTGGGTTAAATCCACCCCGGGTCTGATCTAAAACAAAATTGTGGTAACAGAAAAAGGGGGGGGAGGGAGTATTTTGAAAAGGGGCAGACCAACACTGGGCCACAAAGCAGCCGCTCTGGAAGCGTGGGTACCAATTCTGCTAGAAGGAGTTTGGATGGAAGGTTACAGTAAGGGTCTGAACAAGGGGGATTCAAGTGAGGATGCATTGAAGACCACATCGGTGCAATGGATGTCAGGGCGGGTGTTCGTGCATTCAAGTGATGTTGTACCTGCGGTGTCAAAGGGGTTTGACAGTGCATTGACGGTAAATATCATCACCCCCCTAACCTAGATGCACGTGAAGGTACTCCTCATGGTTGAGGCCTCCAGGAATCTTCCTCTGTAATCTCACAATATATTCCGATTCCAGCCGTCGCAGATGACGTTCCCGATCTCCTCCTCTTGCTGAGGCTGGAACCCTGTCAATGCCAAAAGTACGAGATTTTAGTACCGATATCCCTGATATTTGCATGCATTAGATCACAATGTTTAGCCAGGGCATAGGACATGTCACCATTTCTGACTGCGCGTAAGTGCTCTAGGATGCGCTTTTTTACCGGGAAGATTGTACTCCCCACATAACCTAGGCCACAGACACAGGCTAAGACATAAACAACAAAATCAGTGTTACAGTTGATGAAATTGTAGATCCTCCCTGTTTTACCATTGGGGAGATTATATGTTTTCACATTAACACTGTTGCTGCAGGCTTTGCACCTCCCACACTTATGAAATCCTGGGAGCTCCCTCAACCAGGTACCTTGTGTCTTGTTCTTTAAAGAGAGATGACTGTGCACTAGTATGTCCTTCAAGGACTGGCATTTCCCTGAATGTGATGTGCGGTGTCGGGCTAACCAGTTTGCCTATTATCACATCATTTTTGACTATGTGCCAGTGTTTACGCACTATCTTTTGGACATCTTGTGAGGCATGGTTAACGGTGGTAATGAGTCTAACTTCTTGTTTCCCACTGTGCTTCACTTTCGGAATAAGTAAGCTATTCCTGTTTCGCGTAGCGGCCTTTTCAGAAGCTAATCTGATGTTCTTTCCCGTGTAGCCTCTTGTTTTAAAATGGCCACGCATGTTCTTGGCTTCCTTTTCGTAAGATTCAGGGGAACTGCAATTGCGCTTCGCTCTTAAGAGCTCCCCATAGAGGATGCTCCCCTTAAGGCCGGTAGGGTGGTGACTATGTGCATGCAAAATGCTGTTTCCGGATGTGGGCTTCCTATGTAAGCTGGTGTGTAGTGTCCCGTGTTTTGCCTCTACCAGAATGTCTAAAAACTCAATAGTGTTGGTGTTGGTCTTGCTGGTAAACTTGAGATTTAGATTGTTCTCAGAAAGACCCAAGATGAAACTATCTAAGGCCTATATATATATATATACATAATGAACAAATATTTACAATTACATAAGAAAAGGGAAAACTAATAAACCACTATGTAATGAAAAAATATACTTTTACACAAGGTTAGGGATCCTGAGTGGGAACCCTAGGAGGGTAGAGAGGTCCTCAATGAAGAGGATTGAAGGGATACGTCCTCCCTGACATATACTCAATAACACAAATGTATCCCCTCTGGAACCTGGGTGGCTCCTTTGGAAACAGTGAAGAAATGGGGGGTGGTAAGTATGCCTGGTGGCAACACACTCTTTCCTTTAAACAGCCCTCACTCACTCTAGTAGTGACATGCTTCATCATCGGGTTCACTCCAACTCCTAAAGGTTGGGGTGGGCTCGACCATATTCCAGGGAGCACTTATGAAGAATGGGTGTATGGGGGCGTAACTTTTAAGATAACATTCCTCACCCACTCCAAAGGTATCCTTTATTAGTGGGGTGGGAGGGAAGATTACAACTTTGTTTATAGGGCTAAAGGATGTAATTGTCCTATGACCCTAAAACATCAACATGTTTCAGCCCTTTCCTATCAGCCTATATGAGGTCCTGGGCTTTCATCAGGGTGGGTAGCGATGAAGCCACTCCCCCGAAGCCGTGAATGACATGTGCATGTAATTTGCATGTGAGAGGACTACAGAAAGGCATATACTTACTGCAAAATCATGAGGGAATTACCTGCAAAAAAAACATAGTACAAGCTGTAATATCTGCTGTAAAGCCAGAGATTGGTGTACCGTTGCAGTGATACTTCACATTGCAGTCCCCAAGCAACAAAGTACCTATTGTGAAAATCAAGGTTTTTACACTTAGGATAACACTTCATTCGGTGATCCCAGTGATTTCAACCCGGACACACTCCCTCATAAATCCTTTGCACTCAATTAGATACAGGGGCAATTAAAAGTGAGTGAATTTAACGTGGATTCACATATGTGGTCTTATCCGCAAATATCAACCCTCAATGTAGGGTTGCTCACACTTTCACCATAATCCAAACCTTCTCGTGTAAACATTATGTATTTTTTTTAAATATTATGTACAATTTCGTATTTGGGGTGATAGAGTCACTCTCCCAATTTTAGGAAGGGCACCTGCTCCCACGGGGACATGAGAGGGAGGCCTTGTGGTCACACACTATATACAAAAAAAGAAATGCCAGAATATTCTTAAGTAAGTTAAGACTCAAGAGGGCTAGTGAGCAGGGAGGCAAAACTTTGTTAAAGTAAGCATCCAGCTAATTCCTCGGGCACAGAGAGTAAGAGAACATTGCAAACTTACTTCTTCAAAGGTCCCGTCCCTGCATAGAACCTACTGTCAATCTCTGCTCCGCTGCTTGTGCTAGCCGAGAAAGATTTGGAGCTCGGTTTATGTATTGTGCCATTTCCGAGACCTGGAATGGGGTTTCCGTGTGTGGCCCCGCCTGCCCTAACGTGGAAGAAAGTGATTTGTTGCCGCGTGGGGGCTCGTCCAGGATCGGAGCCTGGACGCGCCTCTTTCCTCATTATTAATGGTGGCACGGAGCTTTCGTGTGAGGCCCCACCCTCTAGGGCGTGGAACGAGCTCATACATTGTGTATGGGAGGCTCGTTCACTGAGTCGCGGGTTATCAAGGGCAGTGGCCATGCTATGTCTAGGTGATGCTGTAGCATTGCCACTCCCTCAGAAAAGGGGAGCTTCAATGTTGGGATACACGTGTGGGATTATTACACGTACATCGTGAGGTCATAATAGTTGATACACAGAAGTAGATCCTCATACCTGGTGCATTATAGGTATTGTAGTTCAACGTTACATGTCATTGCACCAGGGGGTGCCTCATTAAGCATGTTTGGTATTAAATAAATACTGTGCTGGGAAACTACGTCATATTTGCACTGTATGGGAAAACATGGCCACAAAACTGGTTGACAGAATGAAACGGGGTAATTTTGTCCATTTTTAACAGTGAAGTGCACATATCTAAAAATATGGCGTATGCATATTAGCAGCTTGTAGTGGTGAAGTGCCAAATAATTAGAAATATGGCGGTTACACATAGGGTACTGAGAGTGCTATGAAAGGTATTGCCTGAATAATATGTATTCCTTCAATCCTCTTCATTGAGGACCTCTCTACCCTCCTAGCTCCCACTCGGGATCCCTAACCTTGTATAAAAGGATACTAGAGCAGCACACAGTTGTAGGGTATAACTAAACCAGACAAAATGTGTCTAAAAATACGCACTCCTTACTACTTCCCCACACGTCTTAACTTTTTATCTTGTGTAAAAAACCACCCATCACAATGACAGAACATCTGGGCCTCGCCTATACAGATGAAATGGCATTCCTTATCCCAGCAGCCCCCTCACTTCTCCCGGACACTAACATCCCTCAGAGCATAGTGCAAGCTCAGAACTGGGATGAAGTGAAAGAATTGAAAAGAGAACAAATGAAAACCTTACTATTTTTTTTGTTTGTTTATTTTTGTTAGCCAGCAGCCATTACATAGAACATATACATGATCAAACACAGACAACAAGAAATAAATAAATAAATGAATAAAAGAAGAGGAAAAAGAAGAAAACGGGAGGGAAGAACATACAATCATGAAAAAAGCGCTTGAAGGAGAGCGAGCAACATAATAGAATTTAGATCCTCCCATAATTCTATACATCAAAACAAATTAACAACCCTATCGGGTAGAGCCAAATGGGGATTTAACAGTTCACAAATACATACTGGTAACAGAAAAGCAAATAATAAAGAGATAGCTCCTATGAAAGATATTCCGTAAGGACCCCCAAATTTCTTTACCTAATTTCTGTTTCTGTGGCCCTTTAAAGGCATATAAGCTAGTTTCTAGTTTACATATCGCAAATAATTTCCCTCTCCACATTTCAAACGAGGGGGGTTCTTTCTGTCACCACACTGATGCTATGCAAAGTCTGGCCACAGCAACAGCTATATATACTAAATACCTAAAAGTATATATTCCCTGCGTTAGCATGTCATCTTCTAAAACCCCCAGCAACATAACTAATGGCGTTATCACAATCTGCACCCCTGTGACTTCCGTCAAAAAGTCTGTATCATATTGGTTAGTTGTATCAGTTCAGGACATGTTGAAAACATATGGACTATATCTGCCTGACCCATCCCACATCGGGTACATTTATCCTCATTCATTCCCCCCCAACGAGCAATTTTTGCTGGTGTGTAATATAAATTAAACATAGTTTTATACTGTTGTGTTCTGAGGTTGGAGGAGATTAAGAGTTTATCAGCTAATCTAATTGATTGTGACAAAATATTTCCATCAAGAGAAAGTCTGATGTTCCATTTACCATTTTGTACCTCTACATCATCCTTCAATGTTTCAATAAGTATTTGATATATATTTCCAATCCTTCCCAGGCCCTTCACAGCTTCTAGTAATTTATTTTTCTGTATTAACTGTGACACATCACCTCTTTTAATCAAATAGTCACGGATCTGCAGATATTTAAAAAAATCTGCTTTAGGAAGATTGTATTCAAGCATTAATGCAGCATATGTCCTAACACCCTTGTTATCTACTAAGTCTCCTAACGTCTGTATTCCTAAATTCCTCCATCTATTTAAAATACCGGTTGAAAAAATTAGGGGGTAAAGTGGAGGCATCGGTTGGGGTATAATGATTAATCCTACCTATCTGTAAATATCGCCTAATCTGGAGCCAAGCCTTATGCGCAGCCTGGACCACCTTGAAGCGGGTTTTTATAGTAGCTAGGCTCCAGAATCTTAAAAAAACTTCTCTCCGTTATAGAACCTAGTAATAACTGATAAATATGAGGTATATCGTTTGTGCTGTCCTCATCAGCCCCCACTAATAAAATTCCCATATATTGTAGTAAGCATGCCCAGTAGTAAAGCTGAAAATTGGGGACAGCCCAGCCCCCTCGCTCCCGTGGCAGGGTCATTAATTTCATAGCTCGGCGGGGTTTCCCTGCGCCCACAAAAACTGCTGCATATGGATTGTAGTTTCTGAATCTGTTTCCCTGTGATTTCTAAAGGAACCGACCTGAAAAAATAAAGAATTTTTGGTAGGATATTCATTTTAAGACGTTACATCTTCCCATCATTGATAAATGTAAACCCTCCATCCTATCTAATTCCGTTTTAATCTTCCGTAACATAGGGTCCCAATTAGATAGAACCATCGTGTCAAGACATGCATTCAGCCGAATCCCCAAATATATAGCCTCCTTCGTGGCTCTTAAATCATTAAAATGTACTAAATCTGTACAAACAACCTGTGTTTTGGCTAAATTTAACTTAAAGCCTGAACTCTTCCCATATAATAGTGCTAGTTGTTCCGTCTCTATCAAAGTAATACCCGGATCTGATGAAACTATCGCTATATCATCTGCATATGCTAATATACTAACCCGCTCCTGCCCAAGACCTGATTGTGTATTTAACCTATGTTCTAGTAGGTTTAGGAGCGGATTAATATAAAGCGCAAATAGCAGAGGAGAACAGGGGCATCCCTGCCGGGTACCCCTTGATATAGATACAGGATTCGATTCTAACCCCAGCGCACAAACCCGGGCACTAGGTGATCTATACATAGCTTTAACTGCCTGAATAAAACCTGTGCCAAATCCTTGCCACCTCATTGTTGCCCATAAAAACTCCCAGGAGACACGGTCAAACGCTTTTCCGCGTCTAGTAGTATCACTCCACACGGTAGTTTACGAGTATTGGCAATGTCCAATGGCGTCGTGACCCTACTTATGTGGTTGACCGTGCCCCTCCCTGGGATAAATCCGTGCTGGTGAACCGACACTAGAGGCATAATCACTCTGGAAAGTCGTGATGCTAATATTTTCGCATAGATTTTTCCATCACAATTTAGGAGTGAAATTGGTCTGAAGGAGCCTGGTAATGTAGGTGGCTTATCTTTTTTAAGAAATATAATGATACTGGCAACATCCCATGATGCCGGTGCAACACCACTTTGTGCCTCCCGAAATACGGTTAACATATCAGACTGTATTTCAGGTAAGAAAAATTTATAAAATTCCAGAGGAGCTTATCCAGGCCAGCTGCTTTCCCTGAAGCTAAGGAGCCGACAGCTTCTACAAGCTCTTCCATCGAGATAGGTTCCTCTAATGCTTTCTGATCCTCTTCATTCAGTATCCCCTTGAGGATCTTTATAGAAGTCTCCTCTCCCTGAATATGACAATCTTCAGAATACAGCCCCTCATAGAAAACCCTAAAAACCTCTAGAATACCTTCCGGTGTTTCTATTATATTCCCCTTAAATCTTCAATTGCCGATATAGTATTTTTAGCCTCCTTAGATCTGATCTTCTTTGCCAGGCATCTACCAGTTGCCTCACCAAACTCATAACACTCTCTCCTAAAAGATGGTATTTTTTGCAATATCTTTGGCCCACTCCTCATTTATCCTAGCTTTGCAACATGCTACTTCAGACTGTGCCTGTGTAGTATCCAATCGCCCCTGAACCGCCTCTATCAACGCATATTCAGCATAGCGCAAGCCATCATATAGCGTCTGTTGATGCTGCCTAAGTTGTTTTTGTACATGTAGCCCAAAACTTAATATTTCACCCCTCAGCCCTGCTTTCATAGCATCCCACACTATATGACATTTAGTAGAATTTCGGTTTATGGACAAAAACTGAGTTAACCATTCTCGCATGTGACAAATAAACTTTTCATTTAATAGTAACTTCCTATCGAAAGAAAATGCGCCTCGGGTACGTGTCAGGCCTTGCATTGTAAATCTCAACAAGAGAGGGTTATGGTCCGAGGTGATTTGGGGAAATATCTGTATATGTGCATCAACTAAGTGAGTTTTAGTGACAAAAAAATAGTCTAGTCTAGCTAGCTTTTGGTGAGGGCAAGAATAGTATGTATACCCTGGGTCTGGATGTTTTAATCTGGGCCAGGCATCGATTAAGCCATGCTCTTCAACGAGCTGCTGCAAAGCTCTGTATACCTTCGGTTTCCTACCAAAGTATTTATCACCCCCCGGCCCATAACGCACTTCCCCCATTTGAATATTAAAATCCCCGTCAGTACCAAAGGGTAGCCCAAGTGGCCAATTCTATATTCAAATATTCAATAACCGGAGTTTCATCATAATTCGAACCGTATACAGAGCATATTGTACATTTCTCATTGAGAGCTAAACATTCAATCACCGCCCAACGGCCGTATTTGTCTGCTAAGCTTCTTGTTACTTTTAATAAAAAATTTGGGCAAGAATAGCAACACCTCTATTAATAGTACCTTGTGAAGTACAGACCAAAAGCTCAAATCCTAATTCCCTTAATACATTGCGTTTACTCCATGGAGACAAACCACATCAGGGGACATGTTCTTAATTTCTCGAGCCACTCTTTGCCGTTTGCCCCTTTCATTAAGACCACGCACATTAAATGTACATATGTTTAATGATGCCATTTTTAACCCTGGATCGATACAGCAAATAACGTTCCCCTTCCTTTTTTCCCTGCCTCCTCTCTCCCCTTTTCTACTCCCCCAGCTCCTGCTCCTTCAATTTCAAAATTTCTGCAATAGCTACTGACTCATTTTTAGTTTTACCCCTGCAACCCCCACCACCTTGGTAGCCCCCCACACCACACCAGCAACCCCCCCACCTCCCGCTATCGCCTTCTCTACCACTGAAGGCCCCCTGTTACCCTCCCTGCCATAGAGGCTAGTAGACCCAACAGTCTACAGTGATGGAGAGCCTCGTAGAACACCGAACCTCCCTGTACCCCCGACTTATGCGATACACCCTACCTTATATTTAAAAAAACCAACAAATGCAAAAAGAACCCAATTAATTGTAGGGATCTACCCTTAACAAAAAAACCTAAAGACTGCGATTCAGCATGAGAGCACAGAGTTATTAGAGTTCATTAACCGGAATTTCACTACTTCCTAGACCTTGATTTCATGTAGATATTCTTTTGCTTTCAACTCAGAAGTAAAGAATCTTATTTTATCTTTATATATTATTTTCAATTTGGCAGGACTTAAAAGAAATGCTTGTGCGCCCTTATTCTTAAATGGATTGATTAGCTGTCGTAGCTGCCATATTTTTTCCACTGTAGCCGGTCAAAAATCAGGACGAACAAAAAACTCTACGCCTGCCGCTTTTCTCTGTCTATCAGGCCTGGCCAGATCATACAGGGCCTCCCTAGATAAAAAATTAGATAGATATATCAATATAGCTCTAGGCCTCATATTAGTTTGAGTTGATCCTGCTTGATACTTGACACGAAAAGGAAGCGGTGGGCCCGCTGGATCTCTGTATCCCATGTCCAGTTAGTTAATTCTGGAAAGGCTTCAGTGAAGAGTTTCACCACAAATTTCCGGGGGTCCGTACCTTCAATTCCTTCTGGCACACCAAGAATTCTCAAGTTATTACGCCGGAGGCGATTTTCCATATCCTCAAGCTTCCAGGATATATCATTCCTATGTGACCCTAACGTTTCAGTAGTTGTTTTCTGCGCAGTCATTTCATCTTCAAGCGTAGAAATTCGATTTTCTGCCTCTGTAATCCTTTCCGCGATCTCTGAGCAGGATTTGGCCATTCGCCGTATTGAATTCTGTAGTTTCCTACAGGCACCTTGAGGTTTTTGACTTTCTGCCCGGCTTTCGTCTCTGTGTGCCATCATAGTTTCGTATATCACTGCCAATGAAATACTGCCGGATCCCTCTTGTCTCTGACTCCCCCATCAACTCCATTCCCATAATTACCGGAGTTGCCCAGCTTCTCAGCATGAGATGAGGCCGAAACCATGGATAAAGCAGAGGGCGATTTTTTTACGTACTGTCCCGGAGCTTCCCATCATATTGTTGCTTCCAGGAGTTTCCATTACTTGGTAAACACTACTAACTTCACTCCACTGCCTGCAAGCTAAGCTAGGAGGGCCCTCAGAGAGATGTAGTGATTCATCGCCTGACGAATTAGTCTGATCGGAGAGTGAGAAAAAAGGTCCCTCTATATCTGTATATGTCGGATATATATCATCGCTTAAACCCTCATTAGACCCTTCTATATCCTCTGCTGATACTGGTTTATCTGCTTCCGAAATTGAAGCCACACTTTCTAGCCTTGAACCAACAGCAGCCGGGTCTACAAGCGCCGCATTTAAGCATGTCTCTGTCATATGCATAGAAGCCTGCCTTTCCAATGTAGGGCTGTGCTGAGAATCTAGATCCCTCCTATGCTCCATGATCTCC
Organism: Calotriton arnoldi; assembly: GCA_963921515.1. NCBI lineage: Eukaryota > Metazoa > Chordata > Amphibia > Caudata > Salamandridae > Calotriton > Calotriton arnoldi. The sequence continues at coordinate 201,009 of CAWUFW010006693.1, read as the reverse complement.
ATATCAAGTCCCGATACCCCTGTATTTCCTGAGCTCACCTCCACTGAATTCTCCACATGAACTGCTTCTTCTGTGGTGGCTTTACCATTGATCGTCTTCCTCCCCCTTCTGGCAGCCAAAAATATTGCAGGAGTAACTCTCTTCCCACTGCCCGTCTTGCTTGCAGGGCTGTTACTGTTATGCTGCTTCCATGGGCAGTGTCAGCCGCTCCACATCGTTGTTTGTCTTGGGCCATTTCCGGGGGTCTGCTCTGCGCGGCAGTGCCTCCTACGCCACGCGTCTTTTCCTCCTCTGAGGTTCTTCGGCGGCATCCTGAGCAGCGCAGGGGTCGATCCGTCCCACAGCCACACGCGCCGAGCACCAACACAGATGCAGGCGTGGAAATCGAGGGAATCGACAGCCCGCCGTGCAACACCGCAGCGCCGACAGGTACCAGGGCATTCCTAGTCAAAAGCCGTATTTTATCCGGTTTAACGTTCCGGTCCGCAGTCTCCCATCGGAGTGAGCAGGGAGGTTAGATTACGAGAACTCACTCGGCTGCAAGGTCAGCCGCCATCTTGCCTCCGGGTGGGAGGAAAACCTTACTACATGGGGTAATTATGACCGAGTACCTACGGGGCAATGCTACACCCACAGTACTCATCGTGACAAATGAACCCTGCATATTCCTCCAAGATCCCTTATTCAGGAAGGAGTGGTCACTCATCGCTTGATGATGTACACGTGACTGGTTGATACTTATCCTCAACACCGCAAAGCGCATTTCGGAAGCCATACTGGTGAAGATCAAAACAAGTGAAGATGCACTCAATACCCAGATCAGGATTACCATCTACAAGAAAAAACTGCACAAGACTAATAAGGAGATCTCGGAACACAAAGACTTCCTGTTACAGAGCAAAATCTCAGGGCGGGCTCTGTATGTAATTAATCTCTACAGGATTTCCATTCCTGCATACAGAGCCCGCCCTGCAGGGTCGGGGGCCTCCGGTAAAATGGAACTTTGTTTGTGATGTTGACGGAGGGCATGACCAGCAAACCTCGCACCAGCCACCGGATTGCCATGGATATTTGGTGCTGGGGTTGAGAAAGAGACGAGGAGGAGGTCTTCCTCTCTCTGAAGCAGCTGCATTGCAAGTATTAAGCAGAAGCGTGACAGCATATGCATTGTATGATTTATTTGAGCAGCATGCACCTGGAAATGTGACACTTTTTTCATATATTTACGTGACACTGGTTAAGAAAATGCTATTCAGGCACAATGGATTGACTACAGTGCCACGTCAAGAAACGGCAGTGTCGGTGCATTCTGGGGCCCGTAGTTGCAAGTCAGGGCCATGTGACCACTGGGTATAAATTACACTCACCTGTGACCAAGGCGGTATACCGCTGAAATGCGTAAGGAGACTGAGTGGACTTCAATGCTGTGTGACGAGACGAATAAAGTCTTCTTGCAAACAAGTCGGCGTTGTGGTTTTGAACTCTATATATGTATATATATATATATATATTCACTGAAAAAACCATAGGTTTTAGGGACAGTTATAGTTAGTTGGACATTTCACTCGTACAAAACCATAGAAATTCCCCGTTATAGTTAGTTCAGCTAACTATAACTCGCGCCCCCGCAATGCACTGCTGATGACGTCACATATTATATCACTCGTGACATGGTCAGTGACATCACTGATGACATCACTGATGACATCTCAAATGACATCACTGATGACATCACTGATGACATCATCCAGTGACTGTGTTTCTGTAAAGTTTAAATATGTTTAATATATATAGGGAAAGGTATTGAAGAATGAGTGGGTGTATAAGTGTCTGAATGGATGATTTAGTACGTGCGTGACTGACTCTACAAGTGAGTGATTAAACGTATCTTACTGAATGCATGGGTTAGTGACTAAACTGTGTGAATGTCTGTATCTGTCTGTTTGTTGGTGTGTAAGTGGATGCATGGATTTGCGAATAGCTACATGAGTGTCTATATGGGTTATTGATTGGTTCTCTGAGTATCTGTATGGCTGCCTGAGTGTTTGTGTGGGTGGGGTGTGTGTGACTCTGTACATAGATGTGTGAGTGGGTGATTCACTGGGTGCATGATTTCAAGAGTGCATCTGTGATGGACTGCTTGGGTGGGTGAGTGTGTGTATGGGTGTGTTAGTGAGTGAATGTATATCTCAGTGGTACATGTGCGAGTAACTACATATGTAAAAGGCAGTATATATGTGTGTTAGAGTATTTAAATGGCTATAAGTGAGGAGTGTGTGATTGTGAGAGTGGCTGTATGGATGCGTGTGTGCTTGTATCAGTTATTGTATAAGAGCGTAAGAATGTGCTAGTATTTGTATGAGTAAGTGAGCTGGTGTGTGTATAACTGTATAGGTGAGTAAATGGGTGTGTGATTAATTTTTGCATGACTGACTAGGTGTGTGAGTACCTCTATGGATGAGTGGCGGTGTGTGAGTGTTTATATAGGTGTATGAGTGCATATGATAGTCCTGTACTGAGTGACTGTAAGTATGAGTGACTGTACGGGTGAGTGAGTAGATGTGTGTGTGTAGACCTAAGAATCAGTGAGTGGGTATGTAGTTATTGGTATTGGAGGTTGATGGAGCAGGGTAATTGAAATTTTTAACCTCCTAATATTTTCATAAAATAATTAATAAACATGTTTGTTTAAGTAAATAACCAACAATGTATGTTAAGGGTTAAAGGTAACACGCTATTCCGTATGCAAATTAATTGACTTATTATTGTTTACGTGTCTAACATAACATAATATTTGCATACTAATTAAATAATAAATGCATGATTTGTGCTTTTAAATAAAACGTGTGGTTGCAAAATAAAGCGATGGTAAGTAAGGGACAGCTTTATATGTTGCTTCTGCTAGGTAATACCTAATTGGGGTACGTAGAAAGACGGGAGGGAAACGAAAGGGTTTATATTTCTTTGTTTTAACAATATTTTGTTTATCTTTGAAAATAGTGCGCTTAGGCCTGTTGAGCAGCAATATAAAATGGCCGCGAGTTGCTAGAGTACGCATGAGCGGGGGACCATGTGATAGAGGCGAGAGACTGTGGAAAAGAGATGATCACGCGCTGATGCTGAGAGGCTAAGATGAAAGTATGGTCAAGGCTGTTGTGACCCTTCTGAGCTGTTGTGTGCCAAGATGATCAGCAAGAAGCGTGAGAAGCCCGACTGAATAAATAGACGGAACTGTATTACACAAAATGTAACAGAAACAGATACAATTTGGACTGATCGAAACGGATGAGCAATTGCATGAACTGTGGGAAACGATGCTTGCATGGACATTCCACACGGAACTTGTTAAGACCAGGAAGTTTGATTAAAATGTATATGGGCCTGGAGTTTAGACCAATGAGAAAGAATCGCGCCATGAAGAAGAAACATTTTATGCTGTAAGCTAGAATTAGGGTATAAGAAGACCTACTCTTGGTGGGAGGGGTTAGAATGCTGTTCGAATGCTGCGGGAGATGCTGCAGAAGTTAGATGCTGCGTGAGTTAGATGCTGTAGATGGGAGAAGTTGCGGTTGCTGATGCTGACGAGCTGATGCTGCTGCTGTTATTTTCCTTTTCCAGTTGAGTATAAAGATGCTGCTTTAGGAGGACTTTTTCTTGATAGATTTTATTAGAATTATTAGGTTTTTCCCCAGATAGATAGATAGATTCATCTATAGAGTTCTTATTATGATAACCTCATTTTTCCGTCTAATAAAAATGCCGTGCAATTTCAAACTATTCTTATATTGATGATAAATGTAATGATCTGAATAATAAGCTTAAACTCATTTCCTGCATTCAAAATTTTATATAAACTTTATTATTCTTTAAACAAATGACTCAGTGATTCTTTAGCTCAATGATTAAAAATGAAATGTTAAAGAGTTTATTGTGATTGAGCTGGTCTTAATCACCATCAACTGATTCCTACTAGTTGGTCCATCGACCAATGAGCGGAATACCTTAAAAGTAAATGAGAAATATTATGTCATTATAAAAGAGGTATCCCGTCTCCTTCCAGCGAATCGTTTTTCTCCTAGGTTCATGACGGAGGAAATCCAGGGAACAAATGAGTAAGTGAATGTATATGCGGTGTTATGGGTCCCACCGTCATATGGATATAGTGTGTGTGTTAGAGAAATAATTGCACCTGGATGACCAAAGCATAATAGGAGAATTATTTTTATTGTTAGCGCTGGATCAGATTTCTTGGTAGCAGAGGATGGTTACTATAGATTAGTTTGGTGATTATTGATTATTGATAAGTTCATGTCTAACACTTTTTGTTGAGTCGCGTTATGTTATATGTACGTTTTCACGCTTCTGGGAAGTAGGAAGTGGAACACGTGTGGCAAGAGAAGTCACATGGAATTGTACACTGTCTGAGTTCATTTTTGGTAATAACACATGTTGTGTTATAATAGGGACATTTTGGGTATAAAAGGTGTGTAAGTGAAATAGTGATCGGTTTTCTTGTGAAACTCTGGCCTTAATTCTCAGGAGCAGTATAGTCTCCACATGTGTTTTATCCCCATAGAAACGGGTTTACTAATTGCTTGAAAGAAGGGTAAGGTAGAGGGAAGTGCTACTTTATCGGCTAAACTGAAAGTTCTGTGGTAGGGTAGAGGTAAGCGCTGCCTACTGGAAAATACAGAATTCTTGTGTAAATGGTCAAAGCTATCTTTTCGGTTTAGCGAATCAGACAATGGAAATGTTTTAAATGTTGTAACTAACAAAGAATTGTTGAAAAAGAAATTGCCGATAAATTTTGTAAAGGAGGGGTCAAGAGCAGAAGTGACGTAGACAAGAGTCGCGCTGGGATTGGACAGTGCGCTGGTCACATGGGAACAGGAGCAGGACTGACGTAGACAAAAGCCGTGCTGGGATTGGACAGTGAGCCGTAGACAGAAATCGCTCTAATTGGAGTGTTGGTGTGAGTCGCGCTAGTATTGGTTGAAATAACGCATAGGGAACAGTGTTGAATTGCGGATCGTTTAAGGAGAAAAAGGTTGTGAATCATGTCGTACTATGAGTATGGAAAAGAAAACGTCATGGATGTCGAAAGTTAAGAACTTCTTTAAGAAGGACAAAAAGGTAGTGACTAGAGAGGGACAAATAATTCCTCCGTCGAAATCACCAGCTTCACATATGATGCTGAAATATGGATATCATACATGCATATGGTTAGAAAATTGGACAAAATACACCAAGAATGATGGAGCATTGGCTTTCCCTGAGAATGGTTCATTTAATGTAGCTGCACTACGGAACTTGAGAGAAAAAATGGTAATGTTAGAACCTAGACCTAGACCGACACAGTTTGAAGCTTTAACGGAATGGGAAGATGAGGTGTATGAGCGAGAGAGATCCAGAGGATTAAAGAATCATGAGTTTTTGCCTGGAAGGTTGTGGGGAATAAATCATGAGGACAGAGTAAAGCGTTGGAGATATGCTAACATGACAGGAGGTTTGTTTCCAGCTTTTACAGTTGAGGAAGAAGCAAAGAGAAAGTGTACAGAGAAAAAGAAACATGTAGTGGTAGAAAAGTATGTGTATGGTGGTAGTGAAACAGATGACGAATTGCTGGAAGATATTTTAAACAGAAACCCACCTCCATACCAACAGACTTCTGCGATGGTGACACCTAATGCACCGCCAATGGAAACTGGGAGGAATAAAAAACCCGAACGAAGAAATGAAACAAATAGGTCACAAGAAACATTTAAAACTTCACAAAATGAAGAGATAGAAAGTGACAATGCAACTGAATTAGCAAAAACGACAAAAGAATTGACTGAGAAAATAAGAGAATTGACAAAGAATATGGAAGCTGTAACTGTACCAGTAACGATAGGTCCAGTAATGCCAATTTTTGAGAATCAGAAAATTAATGAACATTCCTTAGTGATTCCCATGAATTCACATTTGCAAAGAAAAAGAGAAGGGATGGAACTGAATAATGAAGGGGCACACAATTTGGCTAGTACGTGTAGACCAAGCCCACCTACAAATTTGACGATAAATGAGAATGAGATTAGGAGAATGCCTATGGTGACAGAGTCCGCATCAGGAACACCAGAAAAAAGCAGCGATTGGATAGAATTAAATAGTACGCCTGTAGGTCCGACTCCAGAAGAGTTAAATGAATGGATGAAAGCGCTAAAAGCGAAAGAACCGGAAGAAAAACCATTAGATGTAATTAGGTTGAAAATAGACATGGAAGAGTTGATTTTGGGAACAATTGGAACAGAAAAACTAAAAAATTATCAGGATGATGAGATTATGTTTTTGTGCAAGAGTCTTACTTGGAGAGCTAGAAATTTACATGACAAATTGGAAGAGATCGCAAGTGAACTAGGAGTAGAATTTGTGAAAGTGAGAACATTGCAGAAACCGTACAGAGTAGATTTTTGTGAGAAAGACATAGAGAATTTGAACACATCAGGAAGACTGACCCAAATAAAAGAGTTGATTGTTTTATTGAGAAAATGGGGTGATGTGGATAGATGGAGAAATAGATGGTCAAAGAGGAATGAGAAAACAACAGATAAAGCATCTTTGGCTTTTGCAGTGACAGATAGGGAACCAGTTGCTAGGGAATACCTGATGAGAGAAACACCAGGTGGTAGTTATGTGCATGTTCCATGGACCAGACAGGACATACTGTCATTTACAAATGACTTCCCAAAATTGAGAGAGAGACCAGTAGAATGGTACAGACAAGTGGAAAGATTTGTGAAGGTGTCAAAAGTGCTGTGGATAGATCTGGATGGATTGTTTGATATAGTAGTGCCAGCTGATTTGTGGACAGAATGTAAGATTACTATTGATTGGCCAACTGTAGAATATCCAAGGGATGCTAAAACAGGAGCGCCAGGTCCAGAAGTGATGAGGAAGTACGACCAAGTAGTTACCTTTTGAAAAATAAAATTCCACCAAAAGAAACAGATTGGGTAAAAATAGACAGAACAACGCAGGAAAGCAAAGAGTCAGTGCACGCCTACTATGAGAGATTGTTGTTGGTTTTCAAACAGTATAGTGGTTATGAGAAACTGAGTGAGAAGGATATGAGTCATTTTGTATATAGGTTTGTGTATGGATTAAAACCAGAGATAAGTGAAATGATTAAGCAGCATTTGATTGGTTGGCAGAATAGCACAGTGGACGAAGTTTTGAGATATGCTAAGTATTGCAGTGATGAAATTGAGAGTAAACAGCGTAAATTGAAAGAAAAGGCCATGTGGGCACAAGTGAAAGTTGCAGAGAAGCAAGAAGCTCAATTGAGTAATACTGGTAGTGAAACAGGACAGTTTAAATCCTGACCTAATATAGGTAAAGGAAAAGGACAAATGAGCATAGATGAGGCAAAGAAAAAGTGGCCATGAAACAACTGCGGAAAGCTAGGACATTGGAGAAACGAGTGTAAATTTCCTCCAAAACCTAATGTAGAAAATCAATCATTAAATTCACAGTTGCAGAGTGAGGTAGTTACTCAACAAGGTCAGGTGCCACAACCACCACTTCCCAAGAGTGTTAACCAACAGAAATACAGTGCAAAAACAGGATTCTACGGAGGAGAACAGGTAACACAGTTGCCGCGTGCAGCTGCAATTTCTCAATATTGGTTACGACAGGATGAGGATGACACGGATGAAAGTTCCTGACGGTGCCTAGGAGAGGGGAAGAGTGCGTGCTTGGCGCAACTCTAGAGGTAGATCAGTCTGGTCCATTTGTGGATGGAGAAGTAAATGGTGCAAATGTAACATTCCTTGTTGATACTGGAGCTACCCGTTCTACTGTTAGGTCAGTGGAAATTCCAAACCTTCCTCTCTCAGGTGAACATATCCAAGTAGTTGGAGTTTCGAATCAGCAAATTAAAACGCCTCTTACTAAATTAGTGAGGGTAAGAATTGGTCCATTTAGTGAAATGCACCGATTTGTGGTATGTGATTGTAGTCCCGTGAACCTTTTAGGACGCGATTTATTGTGCAAAATGAACTGCACTATCTATTGTACCCCAGACGGAATTGCATTTCAGACTCCAGATGAGGATGTGCTGTATAAAATGACAATGGTGAATTTAGAACCAGAAGTAAATGGTTTGTTTCCTGTATTTGATGCAGAGAAAATTCCAAATGAATTGAAAAGGACAGTGAAAGAAGAAGTGTGGGACTTTACAGGAGAAGATGTAGGTTTAATGAAAGGAGTAGATCACATTAAAATAACAGTGAAAGAAGGAACAAGTTACCCAAATACGCCCCAGTATAAATTGACTCCAGAAATAATTGAAGGAATAACGCCAGTAATAAATAAAATGATTTAACAAGGGATTCTAAAAGAAATCATGAGCAGTTCATGTAATTCGCCAATAATGGGACTGAAAAAGCCAAATGGAACATATAGAATTGTACAGGATTTGAGGAAGGTAAACAAAATCGTTGTGCCTTGTTGCCCGATAGTACCGAACCCTGCTGTGATTCTATACCAGATTCCTGGTGAAGCAGAATGGTACACAGTAATTGATTTATGTCATGCATTTTCTCTATTCCATTGCATCCAGATAGCCAGCCATTATTTGCGTTTAGGTTTGGAGAGCGTATTTTGGCATGGTGCCGAATTCCTCAAGGGTACACAGAAAGTCCCTCAATCTTTAATCAGATCCTAAAGAAAACATTGGAAGATTTAAGAATGCCAGAAAAGTCAGTGATGGTTCAGTATATTGATGACCTACTGGTGGCATCAAAAACGAAAGAAGCATGTGTCAATGATACAATTGCTTTGCTGAATCATTTAGCAAAAAGAGGACATAAAGTGTCCCCTTCAAAATTGCAGTTTTGTCAACAAGAAGTCCAGTATTTAGGGCATAAAATTGAGAAAGGAATGCGAAAGGTAACGACTGAAAGAATAAAAATGATTCAAGGAATGAGAGCTCCAATGACACAAAGAGAGGTAAGAATGTTTTTGGGAATGGTTGGATATTGTCGGCAATGGATAAGCGGTTTTTCACTGATTGCTAAACCATTGCAGAAACTGACAAAGAAGGATGTTAAAGATCCTTTTGAAATGAATGATGAGGAAATGAAAGCATTCAGAGAGCTGAAAAAGAAATTGTGCGAGGCTCCAGCACTGGGAATGCCTGACTATGAGAAAGATTTTGAGCTGTACTGCAGTGAAAGAGATGGATGTGCATTTTCAGTTTTGGTACAGAGACATGGAACTATGAAAAGACCTATTGCATATTTTTCAGCTGTTTTAGACCCTGTAGCTAAAGCGTTGCCTGGATGTTTGAAAGCAGTTGCTGCTACTTGTGTGAGTCTGGAACAGAGTGAATGCATAGTGATGGGGTATCCATTGAGAGTGTATGTTCCCCATTCTGTGGAAATTCTCTTGACAAGAACAAAAGCCCAATACATGACACATAGTCGGCTGACTAGGTATGAAAAAGTAATTTTGAGTGCAGATAATGTGACCATTGACAGATGTATGAATGTGAATCCTTCAACATCATTGCCAGATGAAGAGAGTGTGATTGAAATGGATGAAGTAGATCACGATTGTCTGAATGTGCTCGAATACTGTACAAAACCAAGGTCTGATATACGAGATGAGCCTTTGAAAGAATCAGATTATATTCTGTTTGTGGATGGCTCATGTTTGAGAACGAATGATGGAGTTCTAAGTGCAGCATACGCAGTTTGCACAGTAGCAACTGTAATTGAAGCATCTTGTCTGAAAGGTGTACGGTCTGCCCAAGTCGCAGAATTAGTAGCTCTGATTCAAGCATGTAAGTTGGGAAGAAATGTACGGGTTACGATTGTGACAGATAGCCAGTACGGCTTTGGGGTTGTGCATGATTTTGGTCAGATTTGGTCACAAAGGGGTTTCTTGATGTCTGCAGGAACACCCATTAGGAATGGAGATTTTGTGAAAAAGTTGCTTGAGGCGATACAGCTGCCTAAACAGATCGCTGTAGTGAAGTGCAATGCACATAAAAATGGGGAAGACTACATAACTGTTGGTAATAAATATGCTGACGAAATGGCACAGTATTGTGCAAAGAATGTGGTTTCTTTGAACAAATGTCGTGAAAGAGAGCATATTTCTTGTCCTTTGCTTTTTACTAACTCTATTGAAACATGGGATGAGGTGAGACAGTTACAAGAAGCTGCAGAGGATGAGGAGAAAGATACATGGATAAAAGCAGGATGTAGAAAACATGAAGAGACTGATGTTTGGGTTTACAGGGATGAGAGACCAGTTATGCCTGATAGCATGATTTCTGACATGGCACGGATGTACCATGGACAAGCCCATATTGGGAGAGATTCAATGATCAGACTTTTAGACAAACATGGTACAATCCAAAATTCAGAGCCATAGCTGAGAGTCTTTGTCAGAGATGTCTTATTTGTCAACAGTTAAATCCAGGAAGGAAGACAGTAGTGAGTCTAGGAACAATAGGACGAGAAGGGGTCCTTTCACTAGAAGGCAAATGGATTTTATTGAAATGCCACCTTGCAACAGACTGAGGTATGTCCTAGTGGTCGTCTGTTTTTTTCCCGTTTGGTGGAGGCATACCCAACAAGAAGGAATGATAGTATTACGGTAGCAAAACTTTTGCTGCGAGAATTCATTCCGAGGTATGGTTTTCCAGTCACGATTGAAACAGATAGAGGAACACATTTCCAAAATGAATTAGTTAAACTGATTTGTGAAGCACTTAGTATTAAACAAAAACTGCATTGTGCATACAGACCAGAGGCTTCTGGAATAGTAGAGCAAGTGAATGGAACAATCAAGAACAGGTTAGGAAAAATGTGTCAAGCTACAGGACTCAAATGGCCGGATGCTTTGCCATTAGTTCTGATGACAATCAGAAGTATTCCGGAAAGGAAAACTGGATTCAGTCCCCATGAAATAATCATGGGACGAGCAATGAGACAAGCACAAGTACCTGTCAACAAGCTACTGACTATAACTGATGATCTAGTGCTGGATTATTGCAAAGGATTGGCTGATGTGGTGCGTTCTGTGTTTCATCAGGTTGGACCGGATGCGACCACTCTTGAAAGAAAACCAGCTCACGACTTGAATCCAGGAGATTGGGTTCGAATAAAAGTCCACCGGAGAAGAAACTGTTTGGTTCCTCGCTGGGACGAACCACGACAAGTGATCCTGGTGATGACCACTGCAGTCAAGTGTGCAGGAGTGAAACACTGGGTACATGCCAGTCACACCATCAGAGTTCCAGAACCTAAAGATCGACATGTGAGTCGACATCTGGAAGTATTGGATAACAGTTCAGCATCAGAAAGAGAAGAAGAAACAAATAGGGTGCCAGAACTTGAAGATCGACCTGTAAGTCGACATCTGGAAGACCCAACTACAAGTGCAACGAGAGAAGAAGAAGAGGAAATAGAAGGAATAGCTGAAGTTCCAGAATTTGAAGATCGACCTGTAAGTCGACATCTGGAAATATCAGACACCAGTTCAGAATCTGATACAGAACATTCGGATTGTGAAGAAATTCTAAAAAGAAATTGGAATTTTGAGAGCATAAGAGAAGAAACTGAGCCAGAAGATAGTGACAGTGAGCAACCAAGTACAAGTTGTGGTAAAAATCCTTCGAAGATAATATTAATAGATGAAGAAGGGAGAGTTTCAAACAAAAAGCTAGAAAAATCGGAAAAACCCCGAGGAGCAGTAGGGACAGATAGTCAAACACAAGAACAGGGAAATTTAGAAGCCGATAGAGAGACTGACACAAATTCGGAAGAACCTCGAGGAGGGACAGAAATAGGTGAACGAAGGAAGATAAGGAAAGAACCACAAGTAGAAGAAAATGAAATTATAAGTTTCAAAATAAGAGGAAATAACGAAAGAATTGAAACAGAGTCTGAAGAAAGTGGAGAAGAAAGAAATAAAAAACTAGAGACAAGAAAAAGAAATTGGAGAACAGAAAGAGAGGAAAAAGGGAGTGAAGCAAAAAAGCCAAGAAAAGGAGACAATTGGCCCAACGAAGTAAGAAGGTTAAGATACAGAATCATAAGGTTGGATGGGAAAAGTGCTGAACAAGTGAATGAAATAACGAGTCAAAGAGAGCAAGAAAAACAAGGTGGAAAACACTTGCAGAAAACGAAAAGAATAAAGAAGGTAAATCAGAAGTATAGATCGCCTGAATGGTTGTATCGTGCTTTGACTAGTCACAAAGAAGAAAAGAACACTCACGAAAACCCAGAACAAAGAAACCTAATGGGAGAAAGTGAAGTGCAAAAAACCTGAAGAAGTTTAGATAGTTTCTACCGGATTTGACAAAACACTGGATCTGACGAATTTACCGGATGTGACAAAGAAAGAATTCTGAGAAAGAATCAAAAGAAAGTACCAAGCAAAGATAAAACATTGGAGTACAGAGTGGCAAACAAGTCATTTCTGAGGTGTAGTGACACAATTTTCTAGAAAACAAATAAATAAGGTTATAAAACAAAATGGAGAATACTAGAGATAGAAAATGTAAATGTGAGTTTTTAAGTAGATTTGTGCAAGATGTGCTATTTTTGTACAGGATTATTAATAACAGCATGGGTGGTTTTAGCAATCACTATTCCAATTAGTTTAGCTGTAGTAGTAATGTCTAATAACACTGAGAAAGAAAAAGGAGCTAACACTCAAGAGCCAGTTATTCTTAAAAGTAGTGCAGAATTACATAAGGATAAATCAATAACAGATTTTTCAAAAAATGTTTTTACTAAATTATTATATGAGTATGTAGAAACAATGGATGTAAGAGATTGCTATGTTTGTATGCAGTTGCCTGCATCTGTAGCAGAGGGTGTGACTTATCATCACCTCCCTTTGACGTATGGAATAACATATAGCGTTTTAGCAAGTTTATTTGATAAAACAGGTAGATTAGAATATTATTACACTGACATAAATAAGATTTTTGCAAAAGTTTCTGTAGTTCCCGAGCTTAACAAAATAAAAGAGGGAAAAACGTTTGGTGAATATTTTTTAGAAGATAAGATTTTAACATTAGATAATATAATTAGATACAACCTTACCTGTGAGTTAAAGAAGGAAGAAAAGGTATTTTTAGAGATGGTTGAAGAGAGAAGAGTGAAATTTCAAAGAAAAGTGATAGAAGAGACAAAAACACCTCTTTGGGCGTTTGAGGAAAACAATCATGACAAGAAAAAGACAAATGCAGCTATGACTCTGGATTGGCCCCAACAGGGAAGGTTGTGCATTAGAAGAAATAAGACAAGATATGATAATTATTTTGTGGGTTCCAGTAAATGCCATGATAATTACAAACTTTTAGGTGGATGGGGATTCAAAGGGGGAAAAGATCCAATATTTCCAGGGATTTATTATGTTTGCGGAAATAGGGCTTATTATAGGTTGCCGGACCATTGGTATGGGTCATGTTACTTAGGCCTGGTCTTTCCAAAGATTTTTCATATGGATAGAAAAGAAAAAGGAACACACAAAATGATAAATACCTTTACACGTAGAAAAAGGGAAAGTTTTACAGAAATAGTAGGTGATATTTTTGGTGCATTGATACCAGCAGTGGGAATATCTTTGAATGCATTTAAAATTCGGAAATTATCCACAGTGGTAGATCGTTTATCTACAGATACTGCTGGAGGGTTCTTGATGGTAAATACCGAGATGGTTGCCATGAGAGCTATGGTGATGCAAAATCGACTTGCCCTTGACATTCTTTTGGCAAAAGAGGGCGGAGTCTGTGGAATGCTGAAAGTCCAACATTGTTGCACTTACATTCCAGATAAGAGCGAAAATATACAGAAGTATATAACAAATATTACAAATTTGCACAAAGAACTTGTTCCACTGGAGGTTGAAAGTGCTTGGGGAAATCTTGGTAAAGGGTTTTCTTCTGTAATAAATTGGTTAACAAGAATGAGTGGATTAATAATAGGGAAAGTTATAATAATAGCAACCATGATAATAATAATAATATTAGTACTGAAGCTTGCAATAACATGTATAAAGAGAAGAAGAAGGCAGAATAAGATAGAAAAAGAAAACATGATAAACAAGGAAGAGAGAGAGAAATGGGTGAAATAGAGTTAGAAGAAATAAAAGAGAACATGTACAAGAAAACGAAAAAACAAGTTGAAAGGGATACAGTTGTGTAAACTAACAAAAGCAAACGGATAAAAGATATATGCTGTCTGAGAAAATTGTATAACTTGGGTTTTGTGGTGATATTAAAAATCACCAAAGGGGGGAGATGATGGAGCAGGGTAATTGAACATTTTTTAACCTCCTAATATTTTCATAAAATAATTAATAAACATGTTTGTTTAAGTAAATAACCAACAATGTATGTTAAGGGTTAAAGGTAACACGCTATTCCGTATGCAAATTAATTGACTTATTATTGTTTACGTGTCTAACATAACATAATATTTGAATGGCAGTCTGTAATTTAGAGTGGGTGTATCAAAAGTTATATTAGGGTGTGAGAAGATGCATGAAATTATCACATGGATGATGTCATCAGTGATGTCATTTGAGATGTCATCAGTGATGTCATCAGTGATGTCACTGACCATGTCATGAGTGATGTAATATGTGACGTCATCAGCAGTGCATTGAGGGGCGCAAGTTATAGTTAGCTGAACTAACTATAACGGGGGAATTTCTATGGTTTTGTACGAGTGAAATGTCCAACTAACTATAACTGTACCTAAAACCTATGGTTTTTCAGTGAATTTCAAAGATTTTTTAAATGCTAATTTCTAACTATAACGTGTCTGAAACCTATGGTTTTTCGGTGAATTTCAAAGGTTTTTTAAATGCTAATTTCTAACTATAACATGCCTGAAACCTATGATTTTTTAAGTGAATTTCAAAGGTTTTTAAATGCTAGTTTCTAACAATGCCTACAGAGGTAGGACATGTGAAGAAAGAAGAAAAAACGCACAGAAAGAAGCAAAAGAAATGCAGAAAGAAGCAACAGAAGTCCACAAAGACGAAGAAAAGTGCAGGAAGAAGCAAAAGATGTGCAGAAAGAACCAACAGAGGAGCAGAAAGAGGCCTTGTTGCAAAATCATCCTGTGCCCACAACTTTTTCAGACGGGTACTGGTGGTAACTGACTCTGACTAACCAGAGCCAGTGCTATGCTAAAAGACACTTAGAATACAGTGAAAACACCTACATACACTAGGGAACACTATGTGTTGGGGTACCCCTGTGATTAGCATGACCTCCTCTGTAAGTCCCTAGTACATAATAGGGCAGGGGGATTAAAACTACCTCTTAAAACGCGCTACAGGGCGCGTTTGCACAGTGGTGAAGGGAGGGGGGCCTGAGGTGACATGTGCACGCGTTTTAAGTTGCGGGATTAAGTCCCCTTGAATCCTGAGGGTCCCTGGGGCCCAACTAGCCCCCCAGGTACCTACAGTTAGGACCACAGAGCTGAGTTGCAGAGAGACGTTCCGAGGCCACGCACCTTTTTTCACCTATCTGCAACACAACTCTGTTGTGCTTACTGAAGGTACCTGGTGGGCTATTTGGCCCCCAGGGTCCCTCAGGATTCAAGGGGAATTAATTCCCCAACTTAAAACGCACCACAGGGCGTGTTTGCGCACATGTCACCTGAGGCCCCGTCCCCTCCATTCACCACTGTGCAAACGCGCCCCGTGGCGCATTTTAAGTTGGGGGATTATGTCACCTTGAATCCTGAGGGTCCCTGGGGCCCAACTAGCCCACCAGGTACTTCCAGTAAGCACCACAGGCCTGCGTTGCAACGCCTGTAACAAATTGTGCAGTTGTGTTTAGGTAGTGAAGGGGGTCGTGCTGGGGGTAGTGTTTTATGGTTTAGGGTAGTGCAGTGGTGTTTGTGTAGTGTAAGGGGTCATGCTGGGGGTAGAATTAGGGTTTAGGGTAGTGCAGTGGTGTTTGGGTAGTATAGGGAGTCATGCTGGGGGAGTGTTTTTGGGTTTAGGGTAGTGCAGTGGTGTTTGGGTAGTGTAGGGGGTCGTGCTGGGGGTAGTGTTTTAGGGTTTAGGGTAGTGCAGTGGTGTTTGGGTAGTGTAGGGGGTCATGCTGGGGGTAGTGGTTTAGGGTTTAGGGTAGGGCAGTGGTGTTTGGGTAGTGTAGGGGGTACTGCTGGGGGTAGTGTTTTAGGGTTTAGGGTAGTGCAGTGGTGTTTGGGTAGTGCAGGGGTTACTGCTGGGGGTAGTGTTTTAGGGTTTAGCGTAGTGCAGTGGTGTTTGGGTAGTGTAGGGGGTACTGCTGGGGTAGTGTTTTAGGGTTTAGGGTAGTGCAGTGGTGTTTGGGTAGTGTAGGGGTTCGTGCTGGGGTAGTTTTTAGGGTTTAGGGTAGTGCAGTGGTGTTTGTGTAGTGTAGGGGGTAGTGTAGGGGGTAGTGTTTTAGGGTTTAGGGTAGTGCAGTGGTGTTTGTGTAGTGTAGGGCATCGTGCTGGGGGTAGTGTTTTAGGGTTTAGGGTAGTGCAGTGGTGTTTGTGTAGTGTAGTAGGTCGTGTTTTAGGGTTTAGGGTAGTGCAGTGAGTAGTGCGGGGTAGTGTTTTAGGGTTTAGGGCAGTGCAGTGGTGTTTGGGTAGTGTAGGGGGTCATGGTGGGGGAGTGTTTTAGGGTTTAGAGCAGTGCTGTGGTGTTCGGGCAGTGTAGGGGGTCGTGCTGGGGGAGTGTTTTAGGGTTTAGGGCAGTGCAGTGGTGTTCGGGTAGTGTAGGGGGTCGTGCTGGGGGAGTGTTTGAGGGTTTAGGGCAGTGCAGTCGTGTTCGGGTAGTGTAGGGGGTCGTGCTGGGGGAGTATTTTAGGGTTTAGGGTAGTGCAGTGGTGTTCGGGCAGTGTAGGGGGTCGTGCAGGGGTGGTGTTTCAGGGTGTAGGGCAGTTCAGGGGTGTTCGGGCAGTGTAGGGGGTCATGCAGGGGTGGTGTTTCAGGGTTTAGGGCAGTGGTGTTCGGGCAGTGTAGGGGGTCATGCTGGGGGTGGTGTTTCAGGGTTTGGGGCAGTGCAGTGGTGTTCGGGCAGTAAAGGGGTCGTGCTGGGGTGGTGTTTCAGGGTTTTGGGCAGTGCAATGGTGTTCGGGCAGTGTAGGGGGTCGTACGGGGGTGGTGTTTCAGGGTTTAGGGCAGTGCAGTGGTGTTCGGGCAGTGTAGGGGGTCGTGCAGGGTTGTGGTGTTTCAGGGTTTAGGGCAGTGCAGTGGTGTTCGGGCAGTGTAGGGGTCGTGCAGGGGTGGTGTTTCAGGGTTTAGGGCAGTGCAGTGGTGTTTGGGCAGTGTAGGGGGTCGTGCAGGGGGTGGTGTTTCAGGGTTTAGGGCAGTGCAGTGGTGTTCGGCCAGTGTAGGTTGTCTTGCTGGGAGTGGTGTTTCAGGGTTTAGTGCAGTGGTGTTCGGGCAGTGTAGGGGGTCTTGCTGGGGGTGGTGTTTCAGGGTTTAGGGCAGTGCAGTGGTGTTCGGGCAGTATAGGGGGTCTTGCTGGGGCTGGTGTTTCAGGGTAGTGCATTGGTGTTCTGGCAGTGTAGGGGTCTTGCTGGGGCTGGTGTTTCAGGGTTTAGGGTAGTGCAGTGGTGTTCGGGCAGTGTAGGGGGTCGTGCTGGGGCTGGTGTTTGACGGTTTAGGGCAGTGTAGTGGTGTTCGGGCAGTGTAGGTGGTCGTTCTGGGGCTGGTGTTTCAGGGTTTAGGGCAGTGCAGTGGTGTTCGGGCAGTGTACGGGGTTGTGCTGGGGCTGGTGTTTCAAGGTTTAGGGCAGTGCAGTGGTTTTTGGGCAGTGTAGGTGGTCATGCTGGGGCTGGTGTTTCAGGGTTTAGGGCAGTGGTGTTCGGGCAGTGTACGGGGTTGTGCTGGGGCTGGTGTTTAAGGGTTTAGGGCAGTGCAGTGGTGTTCGGGCAGTGTAGGGGGTCGTGCTGGGGGTGGTGTTTCAGGGTTTAGGGCAGTGCAGTGGTGTTCGGGCAGTGTACAGGGTTGTGCTGGGGCTGGTGTTTCAGGGTTTAGGGCAGTGCAGTGGTGTTCGGGCAGTGTAGGGGGTCATGCTGCGGGTGGTGTTTCAGGGTTTAGGGCAGTGCAGTGGTGTTCGGGCAGTGTAGGGGGTCGTGCTGGGGCTGGTGTTTCAGGGTTTAGGGCAGTGCAGTGGTGTTCGGGCAGTGTAGGGGTCGTGCTGGGGGTGGTATTTCAGGCTTTAGGGCAGTGCAGTGGTGTTCGGGAAGTGTAGGGGGTCTTGCTGGGGGTGGTGTTTCAGGGTTTAGGGCAGTGGTGTTCGGGCAGTGTAGGGGGTCTTGCTGGGGGTAGTGTTCCAGGGTATAGGGCAGTGCAGTGGTGTTCGGGCAGTGTAGGGGGTCATGCAGGGGGTGGTGTTTCAGGGTTTAGGGCAGTGCAGTGGTGTTCGGCCAGTGTAGGTTGTCTTGCTGGGAGTGGTGTTTCAGGGTTTAGTGCAGTGGTGTTCGGGCAGTGTAAGGGGTCTTGCTGGGGCTGGTGTTTCAGGGTTTAGGGCAGTGCATTGGTGTTCTGGCAGTGTAGGGGGTTTTGCTGGGGCTGGTGTTTCAGGGTTTAGGGTAGTGCAGTCGTGTTCGGGCAGTGTAGGGGGTCGTGCTGGGGCTGGTGTTTGAGGGTTTAGGGCAGTGTAGTGGTGTTCGGGCAGTCTAGGTGGTCGTTCTGGGGCTGGTGTTTCAGGGTTTAGGGCAGTGCAGTGGTTTTTGGGCAGTGTAGGTGGTTGTGCTGGGGCTGGTGTTTCAGGGTTTAGGGCAGTGGTGTTCGGGCAGTGTACGGGGTTGTGCTGGGGCTGGTGTTTAAGGGTTTAGGGCAGTCCATTGGTGTTCGGGCAGTGTAGGGGGTCGTGCTGGGGGTGGTGTTTCAGGGTTTAGGGCAGTGCAGTGGTGTTCGGGCAGTGTACAGGGTTGTGCTGGGGCTGGTGTTTCAGGGTTTAGGGCAGTGCAGTGGTGTTCGGGCAGTGTAGGGGGTCGTGCTGCGGGTGGTGTTTCAGGGTTTAGGGCAGTGCAGTGGTGTTCGGGCAGTGTAGGGGGTCGTGCTGGGGCTGGTGTTTCAGGGTTTAGGGCAGTGCAGTGGTGTTCGGGCAGTGTAGGGGGTCGTGCTGGGGGTGGTATTTCAGGGTTTAGGGCAGTGCAGTGGTGTTCGGGAAGTATAGGGGTCTTGCTGGGGGTGGTGTTTCAGGGTTTAGGGCAGTGGTGTTCGGGCAGTGTAGGGGGTCTTGCTGGGGGTGATGTTTCAGGGTTTAGGGCATTGCAGTGGTGTTCGGGCAGTGTAGGGGGTCTTGCTGGGGGTAGTGTTCCAGGGTATAGGGCAGTGCAGTGGTGTTTGGGCAGTGTAGGGGGTCATACTGGGGGTGGTGTATCAGGGTTTGGGCAGTGCAGTGGTGTTCGGGCAGTGTAGAGGGTCGTGCTGGGGGTTGTGTTGCAGGGTTTAGCGCAGTGCAGTGATGTTTGGGCAGTGTAGGGGGTCGTGCAGGGGGTGGTATTTCAGGGTTTAGGGCAGTGCAGTGGTGTTCGGGCAGTGTAGGGGGTCGTGCTGGGGCTGGTGTTTCAGGGTTTAGGGCAGTGCTGTGGTGTTCGGGCATGTAGGGTGTCTTGCTGGGGGTGATGTTTCAGGGTTTAGGGCAGTGCAGTGCTGTTCGGGAAGTGTAGGGGGTTTTGCTGGGGATAGTGTTTCAGGGTTTAGGGCAGTGCAGTGGTGTTCGTGCAGTGTAGGGGGTCGTGCTGGGGATGGTGTTTCAGGGTTTAGGGCAGTGCAGTAGTGTTCGGGCAGTGTAGGGGGTCGTGCAAGGGGTGGTGTTTCAGGGTTTAGGGCAGTGCAGTGGTGTTTGGGCAGTGTAGGGGGTCATGCTGGGGTTGGTGTTTCATGGTTTAGGGCAGTGCAGTGGTGTTCGGGCAGTGTAGGGGGTCGTGCTGGGGCTGGTTTTTCAGGGTTTAGGGCAGTGCAGTAGTGTTCGGGCAGTGTAGGGGGTCGTGCTGGGGCTGGTGTTTCAGGGTTTTGGGCAGAGCAGTGGTGTTCGGGCAGTGTAGGGGGTCGTGCTGGGGCTGGTGTTTCAGGGTTTTGGGCAGAGCAGTGGTGTTCGGGCAGTGTAGGGGGTCGTGCTGGGGATGGTGTTTCAGGATTTAGGGCAGTGGTGTTCGGGCAGTGTAGGGGGTCGTGCTGGGGATGGTGTTTCAGGATTTAGGGCAGTGGTGTTCGGGCAGTGTAGGGGGTCTTGCTGGGGGTGATGTTTCAGGGTTTAGGGCAGTGCAGTGGTATTCGGGCAGTGTAGGGGGTCTTGATGGGGGTAGTGTTTCAGGGTTTAGGACAGTGCAGTGTTGTTCGGGCAGTGTAGGGGGTCGTGCTGGGGGTAGTGTTTCAGGGTTTAGGGCAGTGCAGTGGTGTTCGGGCAGTGTGGGGGGTCGTGAAGGGCGTGGTGTTTCAGGGTTTAGGGCAGTGCAGTGTTGTTCGGGCAGTGTAGGGGGTCATGCTGGGGTTGGTGTTTCAGGGTTTAGGGCAGTGCAGTGGTGTTCGGGCAGTGTAGGGGGTCGTGCTGGGGGTAGTGTTTTAGGGTTTAGGGTAGTGCAGTGGTGTTTGTGTAGTGTAGGGGGTCATGTTTTAGGGTAGTGCAGTGGTGTTTGGGTAGTGTAGGGGGTCGTGCTGGGGGTAGTGTTTTAGGATTTAGGTTAGTGCAGTGGTGTTTGGGTAGTGTGGGGGGTCGTGCTGGGGGTAGTGTTTTAGGGTTTAGGGTAGTGCAGTGGTGTTTGGGTAGTGTAGGGGGTCGTGCTGGGGGTAGTGTTTTAGGGTTTAGGGTAGTGCAGTGGTGCTTGTGTAGTGTAGGGGTCGTGCTGGGGGTAGTGTTTTAGGGTTTAGGGTTGTGCAGTGGTGTTTGTGTAGTGTAGGGGTCAGGTTTTAGGGTAGTGCAGTGGTGTTTGGGTAGTGTAGGGGGTCGTGCTGGGGGTAGTGTTTTAGGATTTAGGTTAGTGCAGTGGTGTTTGGGTAGTGTAGGGGGTCGTGCTGGGGGTAGTGCTTTAGGGTTTAGGGTAGTGCAGTGGTGTTTGTGTAGTGTAGGGGGTCATGCTGGGGGTAGTGTTTTAGGGTTTAGGATAGTGCAGTGGTGCTTGTGTAGTGTAGGGGGTCGTGCTGGGGATAGTGTTTTAGGGTTTAGGGTAGTGCAGTGGTGTTTTTGTAGTGTAGGGGGTCATGTTTTAAGATGCAACGCTCCAATACCTGACCAGTCTGCACTACATAAAACTGCAACAAAACTAAAAATAAAAAGTGTTTTGCACACTTTTGTCATTGGGCTATATGTGGGCTACATCTGGGTAATATTTGTGCTACATTTGGGCTCTTTTTTCTCTGGTGGCCATCTTGGAAGACTTCTTTGTTATGAAGTTTCCTAATTTCCTCATTTACTGCAGTCTCCTCAGTAGGAAATGCTTTCAGTTTTTTACTTTGATTTCATCAAGAAGGCATTCAGATGTGTCTCACATTTGCCATAAATTCAGAATGTTAGCACTCTAGTTGCTCATTAGATCACTGTAGTAAAGCTACTGCTCACCAGGGAGTTAACTGGAAGTCTGCTGCTGGTATTGAAAGTGATTGTTTCAGTCTGCATGTCAGAATTTTCTAATGAAATAGAAGAGGATCTGAGATCTCACTTAAAACATGCCCTAATTTTTCTTTCTGCAGCACTAACCATAATTTCTATTTCAAAAAGAACCCCCTCATTTTGTTCCTTTTTAAATTAAATGTTTTATGTGTTACCGGTTTATTCCAATCAAGATGGCTTCAGGTGTGCCATACTTTTGTCATAAGTAAGGCTGTTAGCGCTCTAGTTGTTCTTTAGAACACTCTGGGAAGCTGCAGTAGAACACAAAGGCATCAACTGGCAGGCTGCTCCTGTTGAAATATAACAGGAAGATATTTGAGATCACACTTGAAACATGTCCTAATTTTTCTTTCTACAGCACTAACCATAATTTCTATGACAAAATGAACCCCATCATTTTGTTCCTTTTTAAATTAAATGTTTTAAGTGTTACCAGTTTATTCCAATCAAGATGGCTTCAGGTGTGCCATACTTTTGTCATAAGTAAGGCTGTTAGCACTCTAGTTGTTCTTTAGAACACTCTGGGAAGCTGCAGTAGAACACAAAGGAATCAACTGACAGTCTCTGCCCTTGTTGGATGTACATGTTTTACTGAGAATGTCAGACTTCATTCTCACATGACTGAGAAAGATAATGTGAATTTACAGAAAATATGCTCTCATTTTAGCTTCTGGAGCACCTTCCAAAATTCTATGGGGCAAGCATGTGAAAATAGTTTTCTCTCAAACATGATTCATGATATCCCAGCAGAAGGTTTTTCACAGGGTAAAATCACCTTAGAACACACCACAATTCCTGAAATTAGTATGGTACCATCAACAAATGAATTCTAATGTAACTAAAGTCTGTTATCACCCTTTATAGTTCTCATTTTGGTAACCCTCAAAATCTTTGATTAACTACAATGCATTTCAATGGGGTACTATCATGCATATTGGTCCCAAGATGGCTGCCAGCAATTCCAGGATGAAGTGCTGACAGCCAATCAGATCTCACAATGACATGTGTGGTTAGGCTCCGCCCAGATATATATGTGATTTTACTTTTGATTTTCTCAGGAACTACTGAACGGATTTACACCATTTAACCAAAAGGCACGACTCTGAACTAAGGGATACCTTTTTGCCAAATTTGGTGTAATTCCGTTCAGCAGTTCGGGCTGTAGCTGCGACTAAAGGTTCCTATGGAAAATTGCATGGGGAAAACACGTTTTGGGACCACCCTTTTTTCTCGGCCCCCTCTTGCCGAATCACACCGAAACTTTTAGGATAGGAGCAGACCGGAGGGCCCCACGAGTTTTGAAAATTTCACGAAGATTCGTCAACCGGCGCCAAAGTTATTGGAAATAGAATGTTGTGAATTTCCTATGGAAAATAGGTCCTAACTATAACTATCTACTGGCGACCGCCAGTAGATAATATATATATATATATTCACCGAAAAAACCATAGGTTTCAGGCACGTTATAGTTAGAAATTAGCATTTAAAAACCTTAGAAATTCACTGAAAAAACCATAGGTTTTAGGGACAGTTATAGTTAGTTGGACATTGCACTCGTACAAAACCCGTGAAATCCCCCGTTATAGTTAGTTCAGGTAACTATAACTTCGCGCCCCGCAATGCACTGCTGATGACGTCACATATTACATCACTCATGACATGGTCAGTGACATCACTGATGACATCACTGATGACATCTCAAATGACATCACTGATGACATCATCCAGTGACTGTGTGTTTCTGTAAAGTTTAAATATGTTTAATATATATAGGGAAAGGCGTATTATAGAATGAGTGGGTGTATAAGTGTCTGAAAGGATGATTTAGTAGGTGCGGACTAACTCTATAAGTGAGTGATTAAACGTATCTTACTGAATGCATGGGTTAGTGACTAAAATGGGTGAATGTCTGTATCCGTCTGTCTGTTGCTGTGTAAGTGGCTGCATGGGTTTGTGAATAGCTACATGAGTGTCTATATGAGTTATTGATTGGTTGTCTGAGTATCTGTATGTGTGCCTGAGTGTTTGTGTGGGTGGGGTGTGTGCGACTCTGTGCATAGATGTGTGAGTGGGTGATTCACTGGGTGGATGGTTTCAAGAGTGCATCTGTGATAGACTGTATGGGTGGGTAAGTGTGTGTAAGAGTGTGTTAGTGAGTGAATGTATGTCCCGGTGGTACATGTGTGAGTAACTACATATGTGAAAGGCAGTATATATGTGTGTTGGAGTATATAAATGGCTATAAGTGAGAGTGTGTGATTGTGATAGTGACTGTATGGATGAGTGTGTGCTTGTATCAGAGATTGTATAAGAGCGTAAGAATGTGCTAGTATTTGTATGAGTAAGTGAGCTGGGTGTGTATAACTGTATAGGTGAGTAAATGGGTGTGTGCTTAATTTTTTGCATGACTGACTAGGTGTGTGAGTACCTCTATGGATGAGTGGCGGTGTGTGAGTGTTTATATAGGTGTATGAGTGCATATAATAGTCCTGTACTGAGTGACTATAAGTATGAGTGATTATACGGGTGAGTGAGTAGATGTGTGTGTGTAGACCTAAGAATCAGTGAGTGTGTATATAGTAATTGGTGTTGGAGTGTCTATGGTTTTGACAATGGCAGTCTGTAATTTACAGTGGGTGTATCAAAAGTTATATTAGGGTGTGAGAAGATGCATCAAATTATCTTATGGATGATGTCATCAGTGATGTCATCAGTGATGTCATTTGAGATGTCATCAGTGATGTCATCAGTGATGTCACTGACCATGTCATGAGTGATGTAATATGTGACATCATCAGCAGTGCATTGCGGGGCGCGAGTTATAGTTACCTGAACTAACTATAACGGGGGAATTTCACGGGTTTTGTACGAGTGCAATGTCCAACTAACTATAACTGTCCCTAAAACCTATGGTTTTTTCAGTGAATTTCTAAGGTTTTTAAATGCCAATTTCTAACTATAACGTGTCTGAAACCTATGGTTTTTTCAGTGAATTTCAAAGGTTTTTTAAATGCTTATTCCTAACTATAACGTGTCTGAAACCTATGGTTTTTTCAGTGAATTTCAAAGGTTTTGTAAATGACAATTTTTAATTGTATTAATTGTTATATTTATTTTTTTGATACTGATTTACAACATTTTTTAAACTATTTATTTTTAGATATTTTATTTTTTAAATTACATTGTAATTACATTATACGAGCGATTTTCTGCGGGGGCAAGATGGCGTCTGAGTAGCTGCTACTCACTGCGGCTCCGCCGGTCCGACACCTAACTAGGTCCAAAAACATTCTCATATGGCAGTGATTGCATCAAAAAGAAACCGGAAAGCTGTTTAAACGTACCGATCGTCTAATCATATGGAGCGGCTGCTCTGTATGACAGTGGTTTCACTCTCGGCAAATTCAGCAAAGGAACGAGTCCAGAGTCGGTGGCGAGGTACGACGTGCTCAACAGTAGCCTCCAGAATAGCGAGCCGGGCGGCTCAGGCTTCGTCGTTCCACTCTGCCCTGTGGTGGCACTCAACGCCGACCCGTCATGAGGCTGCGTTATTGGCGATCTACAACATCCTGACGGCCTCACAAGATACGGAGAAGAGAGGCAGCTACTGTTGTTGGTCGCAGCGGTGGATACATTGTGTCCTGTGTTCACGGAGAAAGCAGGAAAGACAAGTAAGGATGGCGGGGCACGCTGGGAAAAATATTAAAGCAAAAAGCAGTCAGTCTTTTGCCCCCTTGCTAATTGACTCAGTACAGCATTTCCGACAAGAAATCCCTTCAGGTCGTCCGGAAACGCGGGGGCTGAGAAGTAAAGATCAAGAGGGGAAAATTAATCCCGAAGAAAGGGGTGTGAGAGGGGTCAAGCAAATCAAGCAAAGTAAAAAACTTCAGGAAAAAACATTAACACTATTGCCCCGATCTCTAACTCTCAACAGTTAATTTCTAATATGTTTGGCCCAGCAGAGGTGGAGGAAGCGCAAAACGAGTTAATGGAGGCGGTATTGGAAGATCAGCTGGCCCCAACTGTTCTGGGGGCGCCTTTTGCAAACGCCAATAATCTTGGGGTCCCTTCTTTAGACACGCCAGTAATATCGGTTGCAAGCTCCCCCACATCAACGGCTAATGCAGAAATATCTGGGGAATCAGGGGCAAATGTTGGCAGCGCGCAGATGAAAACTGCCCAGTCTGAAACTCTACTATCTTCATTATCCCCTGATTTAAGAACTTCTGGGACAGAACCTCTTATTAATGTGGTGGTATCAGATGTAATCACTGCAAATACGGGAGCCATATGTCTCGAGAATTCGCCAACCTCAGCAAATTTAATGTTCCCTCAGCCGGACAACTCTGTTAATCCCGTTAATCTTGATAAGCCAGATATTATGGAGAAACCCTACACGGCTACAGATGAGTCAGAGCTATATGAAACCGGTATTTCTACATCTAGTGAAGGTGATGATAATGGAAAAAAACAGGATTGGGAAACTAATACTGACTCTGGGACCTCAGGGCAAATAGCTGCGCAAAAGAAGAAGCCGGGACTAAGATTGAAAAAAAAGAAAAAAAGAAAAATAGACACAAAAGTGGGGAGATCACGGAACAAGGAAGTAGTACTGAGCTTAGATGGGATTATTCTTCCTCCCAGTTTGCGACTCCATCAGATTGTACTATTCGTTCAGGCGGCAACCTCACGGCTATGGGAGATTTGGGTAGCGCGAATTCTAGAATCCCAAGAAGCAAAGAAAAAGAACCTACCCTCACTGAAGTCTTACAGTCAATCAAGGGCTTCCAAGAAGAAGTAAAGCAGGACAATCGCCAAAGTCGACAAGCCACACAGAAACTGCAGGGCGCAATTAGGAAAGTGGGACGCACCTGCACTGAAATCGCTGATAGAATGTCGTCTGTCGAAGTGCGCACTGAGAATCTGGAGAAAGATGTATCTTCATTAAAGGTACAAGGAGACGCACATGATGGTATAGTCAAGGATCTAATGGTAAAGGTTGAGGAGCAGGAGAACAGATTACGGAGGAATAATCTTCGTATTCTAGGTGTTCCAGAAGGAGTGGAGGGAAGCGATCCTAGGGCTTATATAATCTTACTTTTTAAAGGAGCATTTCCTGAACTTCAATCTTGGGACTGGGACAAGGAGATTCAACGGGCTCATCGCCACCCACTAACACTTTCTAAACGACCTTCATCTCCAGTGCAATTCCCCCGTGCTTTGCTAGTATATTTTGGTAACTTTCTTTTACGTCAGGCAATTTTTGATTTAGCAAGACCTACAAGTAAGAGGGAGTTTAAGGGCGTTACTTTCTTCAGTAGGCCTGACTTTGCTCATGCTACAGTAGAGCGACGATGGAGGTTGAGGCAGCTATTTGCTCCTTTTCAACAAATAGGGGCAACGGTTTATTTGCAGAACCCAGCGCGCCTAAAAATCATACTGAATGGAGTTACACGCAGCTTCATTTCGGAAGTGCAGGCTCAAGCCTATTTGAATGAAGCTACAGAAACAAGAAGAGATAGAACCAAGATTTAAATAATTTGATACTTACGGACATAAAAGCTGTGTTTATACTAACAAATATTGTTATATTGGTTATTATAATTTGTAATCACACTGTTAGAGTGGGTGGCCTGGGATGGGGTCGGACCGGGGAGGGGCACGGGGTTTTGATTGCTCAAGATGTCCACATCCTGGTTCCTTGTGAACCAGGTTGCCCGAATGGGTGGTGGTGGGTGGGGGAGGGATCCATCTGGGTAGGGTTGGGGAAGGGCTTGGCATGGAGAGAGTTGACTCGAATTTTTGTCTTTCATTATTTGTTTTATTTGTATAGGAGGAGTTTGTTAATTCTTAATGAGTAATCTACGTATAGCAACGATTAATGTTTGTGGACTTAACGATCCCAAGAAACGACGGAATACTGCAGTGGCTCTTCGGTTACTTAAAGCCGATATCTTATGTTTACAAGAAACACATATAGAGAGAACACAGATCAATCTTTTGGATTCACTGGGTTATACAGTAGTAGGCGCCACAACACAAGATGCTAGGGTTCGGGGGTGGCAGTACTATCCGCAAAGCGCTCAATTAAATTTAACCGAACATTAGTTGATCAACATGGGAGGTGGGTTATTGTTAATTTGCAGAGGGAAAACGGGGATTCACTTACGATATGTTCTGTATATGGTAGCACCGCAGATGACCCAGCAATTTTTGATTTTATGAATAATGAGTTGGCTAAGTGGCCGCTCCCATTAATTATTTGTGGTGACCTTAATATAAATCTGCCTGCTAATAAAAATATAGTTCTAGATAAAGATTGGATCTATTGTGGGCGAAAACCGAAGGTTTTAAAGCTTTGAGGACATTATGTTCTGAACAGGCATTGACAGATATTTGGCATGCACAGCACCCCACCGATGTCGGCCATACTTTTTATTCTTTTCCACATAATAGGTTAGTAAGATTAGATTTTATGTTTGTATCTCACTCAATTCTCCAATTATGCTCAATTGAAAAGACTTCTCGTATTGTTTCGGATCATAATCCTCTAGTGGCGGAAATAAAGGGGGTCATAGGTGGTATTAGAGAGTTGCCTAATTGGACCTTTGAACGATCTCTTCTCTTAAATGGCGATTATTGTAATCGTATGAAGTATTGGATTCCGCAATTTATCAAGGATAATTTAGGCAGTACAGGGATTGAAATGGTATGGGACGCATTAAAAGCGGCAATCAGGGGAGAAACATTGAGTTTTTCTATCACCCTAAATAGGGATAAGCGCCAGCTCTTGGCTAATTTGCAAGCCCAACTGGCAGCTGCAGAGGAGAATTTAATTATTGCTATTAGAGATGGCAAGGAGCCAGCAGAAGCTCTTGCCAAAATAATGTCGGCAAAATCATCTGTGCTAGAGCAAATCACCAAAAAAGCTGCAGATAGATTATCAACTTGGGGGAAGGAAGCATATGAATGTAGCGAACAGGTTGGGCACCACCTTGCGGTTAGAGCAAGGCAAAAAAGCACCAGGAATACCATTACAGAAATCAAAGATACTACTTATAAAACAATTGTAGACCCTGAGGGTATTCGGAAGGTATTTCTTACATATTATCAAGATTTATATCATGAAACTAATACGTTACAGTTACAAGATATTAAAACATACCTTAACCAAACTCCGGCGGTACAGTTAGCGCAAGATGACCGGGTGCTACTTGATGAGTCTCCCCAGTGGATAGATGTCCTATTATGTATTAATAGCCTTCCCAATGGTAAAGCTACTGGGCTGGACAATATCCCTGTGGAATTTTACAAAAAGTTCTCTACTGAACTAAAAGAGGTTATGCTCCATTTGTTCATTCATGTATTTAAGGGGGAAGCCACCAGAATCATGGTCTCAAGCAAAAATTATTATTCTTTTGAAAAAGCATAAATCTCCTTTAGAACCAGCCTCCTATCGACCTATTACACTAATTAATGCGGACAGCAAAGTTTATTCTAAAATTTTAGCGGTTCGTTTAGGGGGTTATACATAAAGTAATATCACCTTGGCAACATGGTTTTATTCCTGGCCGTGGCACCACGGACCACATTAGGAGAGTTATAGCATTGTTTGATGCTGCCCATGTATCTAAGGACCCAATAGCACTTATTCTATTGGATGCAGAAAAAGCCTTTGACAGGGTTTCCTGGTCTTTTTGTGGGAGACCCTGTCAAGGGCCGGGATTGGGCAGGGACTTATACAGGCTTTCAAAATGCTGTATGTTCAGCCTACCGCGAAATTACTTATAAATGGTAGGTTGACGGATGCGTTTAAAATTACCAGAGGTACCCGGCAGGGATGTCCGAGTTCACCACTTTTGTTTGCTTTATATATAGATCCTTTTTGCGACTGTTGGAAATTAATCAAAAAATTAGTCCTATTATTTATCACGGTTGGGAAACGAAAGTCTTGGCCTATGCTGATGACATAGCTCTAGTAACAACTAACCCAAGAATATCAATGGCTGAGTTAGAAAAAGAGGCGGAAAGATTTGGAATCTTGTCGGGATATTCTCTTAATAGATCAAAGACCCAGATTATCTGCAAGAACACCAGCATGAATGATGATACACGTCAGGTAGAAAAGGCTACATACTTGGGAGTTGACATTTTGGCCAATGTTGATCGAATAGTTGAGTGTAACATAGACCCCTTGATTAATAAAATTAAACCCGAATTATTCCGACTACATAAATTACATCTCTCAATTATTGGTAGATGCAATTTAATTAAAATGCTTTTTTTCCTAAATTTTTGTATTTCATAAGAGCTATACCGTTAGAATTTAGTACCACCTGTTTGAAAAAGATCGAAGACTTATTTTCTCGTTTTATATGGGCTTATGAAAAGCCCCGAAGAGCCTATAGATTTCTCTCCCTATCAAGGGAAAAGGGTGGGTTGGCACTGCCAAATATAAAACTTTATTATTGGGCAACAACTATACTGTATAATTTAACTCTTTTATTCAACAAGCCTACAGGTAATTCCCTGGGAGATATACCCACCCCAATAGAACTTATAATGGGTAGAGATGCATGGGGATGGATTTGGAGATTTTTGAATGATGCTCATTATAAGAAAGTTCGCTTTAAAATGCTTACTGCTGGATTTAAAACTATGAAATCGGTCCGTAAAATGTTAGGATTGGTTCGTTTGAACCATTATACCCCAATTTATAATAATCCTAATTTGCCAGAAATTTTTAATGATTTAATAATTAAAAAATGGCAAGATAAAGGCTTGTCGAAACTTGGTGATTTCTACTTCCTATCCGAGATAGCGTCATTTGAGAATCTCAAAGAAAGATATGAATTGGATTGGAGAGATTTTTTTAAATATCTACAAGTACGCGATTTTTTGAGGAAAAAATGTGGCGGCCCAGCAGGGTTTATAAGTAATACTTTAGTAGATAATTTGGGAAAGAAACATCTAACTATTGGGTCTTTATATAATTCTCTTAACTTATTAATGCCGGATGATTTGATACTGCGTGCCAGGAAGTGGGAAGACGAAATTGGTATCTCAGAAGACTTATTTTTCCACTCAACCGCATTA
The DNA here is from genome assembly GCA_963921515.1 of Calotriton arnoldi. NCBI lineage: Eukaryota > Metazoa > Chordata > Amphibia > Caudata > Salamandridae > Calotriton > Calotriton arnoldi. The sequence continues at coordinate 170,298 of CAWUFW010006693.1, read as the reverse complement.
GCACAAAGTCTGTTAATTCCGGCGCGATTACAAGCCCAATATTATAAATCCTGCTTTTCGCTGTATTATACCCCGAAAAGGATCGCGAAATGGGGGACAGGGAAGGGGACCCTTTGCCCTCGGTGCTCCTTGTATCAGGCAGATTTTAGTCACATGTTTGCTTTATGTAGGAAATTAAGTAGCCTGAAATTAGAGATTGCAAATTTTATAAAAGAAGTGCTTGGGAGGGACTTTGATCTCTCACCCTCCTTGATCTGCCTTGGGGTGGATAAGGAGACCCAAGGGAAAACGGGAGAGCAATTGGTCTTTATTTGTATGGCAATATATCGGCTTTGTTTAGCTTCATCTTGGCTAGATCCATCCCCACCAGGATATCATCAATGGTTAGTACGATTAATATCAAACTATAACGTTGAAAAAGCTATCTATGGGAATAGAGGGACGCAAGCCAGAAGGAAAGGCCTAAGGATATGGGAACCATTGGCTAAATGGCTTGAGAGGTAATTTAAATCAATTTATCGAGTCAGATCTGTTTTTGTTAAATATATTTGATTTTATGTCCAAGCCCGGGGAAGGGTGGGTTGGGAGAGGGGGTAAAATCAATTTAAAACTGTGTATGTTGTATAGCGTGAGCTTTAATTCATGTTTACTGTACTAATATATGTTTTAATGTAAGTATGCTTGTAAATACAGTTTTCTAATAATAAACATGCACTTAATAAAAAATTATAAAAAAATAAAAAGTAATTACATTATACATTACATTACAAAATATACTTTCTCAGAATGAATTACTTTAGTTTAAATACTTTGCAAATAGGCAATAGACTTTTAAGTACAGTAGTTACAGTTGTTGCAATGGGCAACACAATTTCAAAAACAATGCAACATTGAGCTCAATGTGAATTTCTAGTTAAATGCAATTAGTTACTTTATGGATTACTTTTCTAACCACAGGACTGGATCCTAGATTCAGTCCTGGGACATCTCCTGTAAACAGTTGAGTAAAAGCGTTTTGGTTACAGTAGTGATTTTTAAGGAATATTATTGTATTTTAAAAGTTGACACTTAGAAACTTTTTAACATAGAATCACCAATGTTATCCTATGGGAGGAAATTCACTTAGCAGGTAAGTAGTGTTATCGTTACTTTTTCTTACTCAGTGGTGGATCCTGGATCCAGCACTGGTGCATCTCCTGTAAACAGTTGAAAGAATGCGTTTAAGTCACACAGGCGATTTTTAAGGAATATTTGTAGTTTGTGAAAATCGACACTTTGAAACTTTTCTGCTGAAAACCAGACAATGGATTCCTATGGAAGGAAATTCAAGTTACTGGTAAGTACGGTTAGAATTACTTTTCAGGGTCAGTGCTGGGCTAAAAGATGCAGCACTGGGTTCTCTCCTGATAACAGGTGAGTAAATCGGAATTCATAGTTCGGCTGATTTTAGAGAAATATTATAAAGTTCCAAAACTCCACACTTAGAAGAATTTCCAAGTGAAACCAGTCAATGTTAGCCTATGGAAGGAAATACAAGTTACTGGTAAGTACGGTTAGAATTACTTTTCAGGATCGGTACTGGGCGCAAAGATGCAGCACTGAGGTCTCTCCTGATAACAGGTGAGTAAATCGGAATTCGTAGTTCTGCTGATTTTAGAGGAATATTTGTAAGTTTCAAAAATCGACACTTAGAAACTTTTTCAGCAAAAAGCAGGCAATGATATCCTATGGAAGGAAATTCAAGTTACTGGTAAGTACGGTTAAAATTACTTTTCAGGATCAGTACTGGGTTCAAAGATGCATCACTGAGGTCTCTCCTGATAACGGGTGAGTAAATCGGAATTCGTAGTTTGGCTGATTTTAGAGGAATATTTGCAGAATGGTGAATAAAGGGGGTGGGGCCTGAGGATACATGTCTGCAAACACACCCTGTGGCGCGTTTTAAGTTGGAGAATTAATTCCTCCTCAATCCCGAGGGTCCCTAGGGGCCAACTAGCCCACCAGGTACCTCCAGTATGCGCCAGAGAGCTGCATTGCAGAGAGGTGTTAAGAGGCCACGCCCCTTTTTACAACACTCTGCAACGCAGCTCCGTGGCGCTTACTGGAGGTACCTGGTGGGCTAGTTGGCCTCAGGACCCTCAGGATTGAAGAGGATTTAATTCCCCATCTTAAAACACGCCACGGGGCCTGTTTGCACACATGTCACCTGAAGCCCCGCCCCTCCCTTCACCACTGTGCAAACGCGCCCGTGGCGCGTTTTAAGTTGGGGGATTAAGTCCCCTTGAATCCTGAGGTTCCCTGGAGTCCATGTAGCCCACCATGTACCTCCAAAAAGCGCCACAGAGCTGCGTTGCAGAGAGGTGTAAAAAGGGGTGTGTCCTCTGTACACCTCTCTGCAACGCATCCCCCTGGCGCATACTGGAGGTTCCTGGTGGGCTAGTTGGCCCCCAGGGACCCCCAGTATTTAAGGGGAATTCGTTCCCCAACTGCAAACGCGCCAGGGGGCGCGTTTGCAGAGTGGTAAAGGAAGGGGGCGGGGCCTGCGGCCCAATCGTTTTTTTTTCCTGAAGGGGGGCTGTGTGGCCCCCCTTCCTTTTTCCTATTTTTGGGCCCTGGGGACCCCATCCCGAAGGCCTTACCCCTTTTCTTTTTTAAAATTAAACGGGAAGGGGGCCGCGTGGCCCCCCTCCCGTGGCCGAATCCGGCCCCGGGGACCCCATCCCCCGGGGCATGGCCACACTTTTAAATACATTTTTATGGAGGGGAGCTGCGTGGCCCCCCTCCTCAGGCCTCCTTTTGCCCCGGGGACCCCATCCCCCGGGGCAGGCCTTTATTTTTATTTTGTTTTATTTTTTTAAAATAATTTTTGGGGAGGGGGGCCACGTGGCCCCCTCCCGGGCCACTACTTGCCCCGGGGACCCCATCCCCCGGGGCTGGCCCTATCCTTTGGGGTCCATGGGGGACCCCAACTCCCCACGGACCCTGCCGGCTCCCCGCCTCCTGAGGGAGCCGGCATTGCTTCTCCACATGGGGAGCTGCTAACATGCAGCTCCCCATGTGGAAAGCAATTTGCTTTGGATATTGGAAGCGAGAGCAGGTTTCCTGCTCTCGCTTCATAGCTAAAGCAGTTTGCTATGACAGGACGGGGGCCGCGAGGCTCCCGTCCTGTCATAGCAAACTACAGTGTTCCGGGGGTAGGCACCCCGGGACACTGCAGGAGCCGGCCCTGGGGGATGGCGGTCCCCAGGGCCATTACAGGCTCCAGGAGGGAGGCCGCACGGCCCCCCTCCCTCCATTGACAAAGCCCCTGGGAGGTGGTGGTCCCCGGGGCTCTGCGGGTCCGTAATGGACCCCCATATTGAAATTTTTAGTGCCCCGGGGAGGTGGTGGTCCCGGGGCATGTGGGGGGGCTCAAGCCCCCCCCACACAGGTAATTTTTAAAAATAAATAAAAAAGAAGCCCCAGGGGTGGCGGTCCCCGGGGCTGCGGGAGGGCCAAGAGCCATCCCGCACCATTATTTTTTAAAGCCCCGGGGGGTGGCGGTCCCCGGGGCTTGGGGGGCCTTCGAGGCCCCCCAAAATTAAATATAAACCAACCCCCCGCATGCCTCGGGACTTAGCCCACCTGGGGGCAAAATAGCATCGAAGCGCGAGAGACCACGCTTCGATTTTTTTTTTTTTTGGCGGGATTCGCGCACACTAAGCGCATCCCGCTGATTTTTCTTCTTAAAAAATGCTTTATTCTGCCCACGGGGTCCTTGTGGGACCCCTGAGCAGACCTAGGGGTCAGGGTGTTTCTACCCTGCCCCCTTTGTGCGTTTGTGCACTTGTTTCTTTTTTTTCTCAGCGGGATCCGCGCACCCTAAGCGCATCCCGTCGATTTAAAAAAAAAATGCTTTTCTGCCCAGGGGTCCTTGTGGGACCCCTGAGCAGACCTAGGGGTCAGGGTGTTTCTACCCTGCCCCCTTTTGCACTTTGTGCACTTGTTTCTGTCCCTCGGGACAAAATGGCTGCCAACACTTCCTGATTTGGAGTGTTGACAGCCAATTAGCATGCAGCTCGTGATCGGGAGGGTCCGCGGACCCTACTCGGCCATAGATATATATGTTATTTTATTTGTGATTTTCTCAGAAACTACTGAACGGATTTACACCATTTAAGCAAAATGCACGACACTGAACCAAGGGCTACCTCTTTGCCAAATTTGGTGTAATTCCGTTCAGCAGTTCGGGCTGTAGCTGCGACTAAAGGTTCCTATGGAAAAATGAATGGGGAAAACGCATTTTGGGACCCCCCTTTTTTCTCGGCCCCCGCTTGACGAATCACCCCGAGACTTTCAGGATAGGAGCGGACCAGAGCGCCCCAACAAGTTGGAAACTTTCGCAATGATTCGTCAACCGGCGCCAACGTTATTTCAAATAGAATGTTGCGGATTACCTATGGAAAATAGGTCCTAACTATAACTATCTACTGGCGACCGCCAGTACATAATATATATATATATATCTTTCTCTATTGTTTCATATATTATCTACTGGCGGTCGCCAGTAGATAGTTATAGTTAGGACCTATTTTCCATAGGAAATCCACGACATTCTATTTGAAATAACTCTTGCGTCGGTTGACGAATCTTCGCGAAATTTTCAAACTTTATGGCCCGCTCCGGTCCGCTCCTACCCTGAAACTCTGAGGGTGATTCATCAAGTGGGGGCCGAGAAAAAGGGGGTCCCAAAGCGTGTTTTCCCATTCATTTTCCCATAGGAAACTTTAGACACGGCTACAGCCTGAACTGCTGAACGGAATTACACCAAATTTGGCAAAGAGGTAGTTCTTGGTTCAGAAAGAACCCTTTTGTTAAATGGTGTAAATCCGTTCAGTAGTTGCGGAGAAATTAAAAAATAAGAGTCAAAAAATCAATTTCCCATAGGAAACTTTATGCAAGGCTACAGCCCGAACTGCTGAACGGAATTACACCAAATTTGGCAAAGAGGTAGTTCTTGGTTCAAAAAGAACCCTTTTTGTTAAATGGTGTAAATCCGTTCAGTAGTTGCTGAGAAAATCAAAAGTAAAAACACATATATATCTGGGCGGAGCCTAACCACACATGTCATCGTGAGATCTGATTGGCTGTCAGCACTTCATCCTGGAATTGCTGGCAGCCATCTTGGGACCAATATAAATGATAGTACCCCTTTGAAATGCATTGTAGTGAATCGAAGATTTTGAGGGTTACCAAAAGGAGAACTATAAAGGGTGATAACAGACTTTAGTTACATTAGAATTCATTTGTTGATGGTACCATACTAATTTCAGGAATTGTGGTGTGTTCTAAGGTGATTTTACCCTGTGAAAAACCTTCTGCTGGGATATCATGAATCATGTTTGAGAGAAAACTATTTTCACATGCTTGTCCCATACAGTTTTGGAAGGTGCCCCAGAAGCTAAAATGAGAGCATATTTTCTGTAAATTCACATTATCTTTCTCAGTCATGTGAGAATGAAGTCTGACATTCTCAGTAAAACATGTACATCCAACAAGGGCAGAGACTGTCAGTTGATTCCTTTGTGTTCTACTGCAGCTTCCCAGAGTGTTCTAAAGAACAACTAGAGTGCTAACAGCCTTACTTATGACAAAAGTATGGCACACCTGAAGCCATCTTGATTGGAATAAACTGGTAACACTTAAAACATTTAATTTAAAAAGGAACAACATGAAGGGGTTCATCTTGTCATAGAAATTATGGTTAGTGCTCTGGAAAGAAAAATTAGGACATGTTTCAAGTGTGATCTCAAATATCTTCCTGTTATATTTCAACAGGAGCAGCCTGTCAGTTGATGCCTTTGTGTTCTACTGCAGCTTCCCAGAGTGTTCTAAAGAACAACTAGAGCGCTAACAGTCTTATTTATGACAAAAGTATGGCACACCTGAAGCCATCTTGATTGGAATAAACTGGTAACACTTAAAACATTTAATTTAAAAAGGAACAAAATGATGGGGTTCATTTTGTCATAGAAATTATGGTTAGTGCTGTAGAAAGAAAAATTAGGACATGTTTCAAGTGTGATCTCAAATATCTTCCTGTTATATTTCAACAGGAGCAGCCTGTCAGTTGATGCCTTTGTGTTCTACTGCAGCTTCCCAGAGTGTTCTAAAGAACAACTAGAGCGCTAACAGTCTTACTTATGACAAAAGTATGGCACACCTGAAGCCATCTTGATTGGAATAAACTGGTAACACTTAAAACATTTAATTTAAAAAGGAACAAAATGAGGGGGTTCATTTTGCCATAGAAATTATGGTTAGTGCTGTAGAAAGAAAAATTAGGACTTGTTTTAAGTGAGATCTCAAATATCTTCCTGTTATATTTCAACAGGAGCAGCCTGTCAGCTGATGCCTTTGTGTTCTACTGCAGCTTCCCAGAGTGTTCTAAAGAACAACTAGAGTGCTAACAGCCTTACTTATGACAAAAGTATGGCACACCTGAAGCCATCTTGATTGGAATAAACTGGTAACACTTAAAACATTTAATTTAAAAAGGAACAAAATGAGGGGGTTCATTTTGCCATAGAAATAGTGTTAGTGCTGCAAAAAGAAAATTTAGTGCATGTTTTAAGTGAGATCTCAAATCCTCTTCTATTTCATTAGAAAATTCTGACATGCAGACTGAAACAATCACTTTCAATACCAGCAGTAGACTTCCAGTTAACTCCTTGGTGAGCAGTAGCTTTACTACAGTGATCTAATGAACAACTAGAGTAATAACATTCTGAATTTATGGCAAATGTGTGACACATCTGAATGCCTTCTTGATGGAATCAAAGTAAAAACTGAAAGCATTTCCTACTGAGGAGACTGCAGTAAATGAGGAAATTAGGAAACTTCATAACAAAGAAGTCTTCCAAGATGGCCACCAGTGAAAAAAGAGCCCAAATGTAGCACAAATATTACCGAGATGTAGCCCACATATAGCCCAATGACAAAAGTGTGCAAAACACGTTTTATTTTTTGTTTTTTTGCAGTTTTATGTAGTGCAGACTGGTCAGGTATTGGAGCGTTGCATCTTAAAACATGACTCCCCTACACTACAAAAACACCACTGCACTATCCTAAACCCTAAAACACTACCCCCAGCATGACTCCCTACACTACACAAGCACCACTGCACTATCCTAAACCCTAAAACACTACCCCCAGCATGACCCCCTACACTACACAAACACCACTGCACTACCCTAAACCCTAAAACACTACCCCAACACCACTGCACTAACCTAAATCCTAAAACACTACCCCAGCACGACCCCCTACACTACCCAAACACCACTGCACTACCCTAAACATGACCCCCTACACTACACAAACACCACTGCACTACCCTAAACCCTAAAACACTACCCCCAGCACGACCCTCTACACTACACAAGCACCACTGCACTACCCTAAACCCTAAAACACTACCCCCAGCACGACCCCCTACACTTCACAAACACCACTGCACTACCTTAAACCCTAAAACACTACCCCAGCACGACCCCTACACTACCCAAACACCACTGCACTAACCTAAATCCTAAAACACTACCCCCAGCACGACCCCCTACACTACCCAAACACCACTGCACTACCCTAAAACATGACCCCTACACTACACAAACACCACTGCACTACCCTAAACCGTAAAACACTACCCCCAGCACGACCCCCTACACTACACAAGCACCACTGCACTACCCTAAACCCTAAAACACTACCCCAGCACGACCCCCTACACTGCCCGAACACCACTGCACTGCCCTAAACCCTGAAACACCAGCCCCTGCACGACCCCCTACACTGCCCGAACACCACTGCACTGCCCTAAACCCTGAAACACATACCCTAGCATGACCCCTACACTGCCCGAACACCACTGCACTGCCCTAAACCCTGAAACACCACCCCCTTCACGACCCCCTACACTGCCCGAACACCACTGCACTGCCCTAAACCCTGAAACACCACCCCAGCATGACCCCTACACTGCCCGAACACCTCTGCACTGCCCTAAACCCTGAAACACTACCCCCAGCAAGACCTCCTACACTGCCCGAACACCACTGCACTGCCCTAAACCCTGACACATCACCCCCAGCAAGACCCCCTACACTCCCCGAACACCACTGCCCTAAACCCTGAAACACCACCCCCAGCACGACCCCCTACACTACCCGAACACCACTGCACTGCCCTAAACCATGAAACACCACCGCCTGCACGACCCCTACACTGCACGAACACCACTGCACTGCCCTAAACCCTGAAACACTACCCCCAGCAAGACCCCTACACTGCCCGAACACCACTGCACTGACCTAAACCCTGAAACACCACCCCCAGCAAGACCCCTACACTGCCCGAACACCACTGCCCTAAACCATGAAACACCACCCCCAGCAAGACCCCTACACTGCCCGAAAACCACTGCACTGCCCTAAACCCTGAAACACCAGCCCCAGCACGACCCCTACACTGCCCAAACACCACTGCACTGCCCTAAATCCTGAAACACCACCCCTGCACGACCCCTACACTGCCCGAACACCACTGCACTGCCCTAAACCCTGAAACACCAAACCCAGCACGACCCCTACACTGCCCGAACACCACTGCACTGCCCTAAACCCTGAAACACCACCCCCTGCAAGATCCCTACACTGCCCGAACACTACTGCACTGCCCTAAACACTGAAACACCACCCCCAGCACGACCCCCTACACTGCACGAACACCACTGCACTGCCCTAAACCCCGAAACACTACCCCAGCAAGACCCCCTACACTGCCCGAACACCACTGCCCTAAACCCTGAAACACCACCCCCAGCAAGACCCCCTACATTGCCCATACACCACTGCACTGCCCTAAACCCTGAAACACCACCCCCAGCATGACCCTCTACACTGCCCGAACACCACTGCACTGCCCTAAACCCTGAAACACCACCCCCAGCATGACCCCCTACACTGCCCGAATACCACTGCACTGCCCTAAACCATGAAACACCAGCCCCAGCACGACCCCCTACACTGCCCGAACACCACTGCACTGCCCTAAACCCTGAAACACCACCCCCAGCACGACCCCCTACACTGCCCGAACACCACTGCACTGCCCTAAACCCTGAAACACCAGCCCCAGCACAACCCCGTACACTGCCCGAACACCACTGCACTGCCCTAAACCCTGAAACACCAGCCCCAGCACGACCGCCTACACTGCCCGAAAACCACTGCACTGCCCTAAACCCTTAAACACCAGCCCCAGCACGACCCCCTACACTGCCCAAACACCACTGCACTACCCTAAACCCTCAAACACCAGCCCCAGCACGACCCCCTACACTGCCCGAACACCACTGCACTGCCCTAAACCCTGAAACACCAGCCCCAGCAAGACCCCCTACACTGACCGAACACCACTGCACTGCCTTAAACCCTGATACAGCACCCCCAGCAAGACCCCCTACACTGCCCGAACACCACTGCACTAAAGCCTGAAACACCACCCCCAGCAAGACCACCTACACTGGCCGAACACCACTGCACTGCCCTAAACCCTGAAACACCACCCCCTGCACGACCCCCTACACTGCCCAAACACCACTGCTCTGCCCTAAACCCTGAAACACCACCCCTGCACGACCCCTACACTGCCCGAACACCACTGCACTGCCCTAAACCCTGAAACACCACCCCTCAGCACGACACCCTACACTGCCCGAACACCACTGCACTGCCCTAAACCCTGAAACATTACCCCCAGCACGACTCCCTACACTGCCCGAACACCACTGCACTGCCCTAAACCCTGAAACACCACCCCCTGCACGACCTCCTACACTGCCGGAACACCACTGCACTGCCCTAAACCCTGAAACACCACCCCCAGGACGACCCCTACACTGCCCGAACACCACTGCACTGCCCTAAACCCTGAAACATCAACCCCAGCAAGACCCCTACACTGCCTGAACACCACTGCCCTAAACCGAGAAACACCACCTCCTGCACGACCTCCTACACTGCCCAAACACCACTGCTCTGTCCTAAACCCTGAAACACCACCCCTGCATGACCCCTACACTGCCCAAACACCACTGCACTGCCCTAAACCCCTGAAACACCACCCCTCAGCACGACACCCTACACTGCCCGAACACCACTGCACTGCCCTAAACCCTGAAACATTACCCCCAGCACGACCCCTACACTGCCCGAACACCACTGCACTGCCCTAAACCCTGAAACACCACCCCCTGCACGACCTCCTACACTGCCGGAACACCACTGCACTGCCCTAAACCCTGAAACACCACCCCCAGCACGACCCCCTACACTGCCCGAACACCACTGCACTGCCCTAAACCCTGAAACATCAACCCCAGCAAGACCCCTACACTGCCTGAACACCACTGCCCTAAACCCTGAAACACCACCCCCTACACTGCACGAACACCACTGCACTGCCCTAAACCCTGAAACACCACTTCCAGCAAAACCCCCTACACTGCCTGAACACCATTGCTCTGCCCTAAATCCTGAAACACTAGCCCCAGCATGACCCCTACACTGCCCAAACACCACTGCACTGCCTAAACCCTGAAACACCACCCCCAGCATGACCCCTACACTGCCCGAACACCACTGCACTGCCCTAAACCCTGAAACACCAGCCCCAGAAAGACCCCTACACTGCCCGAACACCACTGCACTGCCCTAGACTCTGAAACACCAGCCCCAGCAAGACCCCTACACTGCCCGAACACCACTGCACTGCCTAAACCCTGAAACACCAGCCCCAGCATGACCCCCTACACTGCCCGAACACCACTGCACTGCCCTAAACCCTGAAACACCAGCCCCAGCACGACCACCTACCTACCCGAACACCACTGCACTGCCCTAAACCCTGAAACACCAGCCCCAGCATAACCCCCTACACTGCCCGAACACCACTGCACTGCCCTAAACCCTAAAACACCAGCCCCAGCCACGACCCCCTACACTGCCCGAACACCACTGTACTGCCCTAAACCCTGAAACACCAGCCCCAGCACGACCCCCTACACTGCCCGAACACCACTTCACTGCCTAAGCCTGAAACACCACCCCTGCATGACCCCTACACTGCCCTAACACCACTGCACTGCCCTAGACCCTGAAACACCACCCCTGCAGCACCCCTACACTGCCCGAACACCACTGCACTGCCCTAAACCCTGAAACACCACCCCCTGCAACACCCCCACACTGCCCGAACACCACTGCACTGCCCTAAACCCTGAAACACCACCCCAGCACGACACCCTTACTGCTCGAACACCACTGCACTGCCCCAAACCCTGAAACACCACCCCCAGCACGACCCCTACACTGCCCGAACACCACTACCTAAACCCTGAAACACCACCCCCTGCCTGACCCCTACACTGCCCGAGACACCACTGCACTGCCCTAAGCCCCGAAACACCACCCCCAGCACGGTCCCTACACTGCCGAACACCACTGCACTGCCCTAAACCCTAAATCACCACCCCCAGCATTACCCTACACTGCCCAAACACATGCACTGCCCTAAACCCTAGAACACTACCCCAGCACGACCCCTACACTGCCGAACACCACTGCACTACCCTAAACCCTAAATACTACCCCAGCACAGCCCCTACACTACCCGAACACGACTGCACTGCCCTAAACCCTCAAACACTCCCCCAGCATGTCCCCTACACTACCGAACACCACTGCACTGCCCTAAACCCTAAAACACTCCCCAGCACGACCCTACACTACCCGAACACCACTGCACTGCCCTAAACCCTAAAACACTCCCCCCAGCACGACCCCTACACTACCCAAACACCACTGCACTGCCCTAAACCCTAAAACACTACCACCCGCATGACCCCTACACTACCCAAACACCAATGCACTACCTAATCCTAAAACACTACCCCCTGCATGACCCCCTACACTACCCTAAACCCTAAAACACTACCCCGCACGACTCACGTACACTACCCAAAGACCACTGCACTACCCTAAACCCTAAAACACGACCTCCTACACTACACAAACACCACTGTACTACCCTAAACCCTAAAACACTACCCCCTACACTACACAAACACCACTGCACTACTCCTAAACCCTAAAACACTACCCCCAGCAGTACCCTACACTACCCAAACACCACTGCACTAACCTAAACCCTAAAACACTGTCCCCAGCAGTACCCCTACACTACCCAAACACCACTGCACTACCCTAAATCACTACCCCAGCACGACCCCTACACTACCCAAACACCACTGCACTACCTAAACCCTAAAACACTACCTCCAGCACGACTCCCCTACACTACCCAAACACAACTGCACTACCTAAACCTAAAACACTCCCCCAGCACGACGCCTACACTACCCAAACACCACTGCCCTACCCTAAACCCTAAATCTACCCCCAGCATGACCTCCTACACTACACAAACACCACTGCACTACCTAAACCCTAAAACACTACCCCCAGCACGACCCTCTTCACTACCTAAACACAACTGCACAATTTGTTACAGCTTTGCAACGCATGAGCCTGTGGTGCTTACTGGAAGTACCTAGTGGGCTAGTTGGGCCCCAGGGACCCTCAGGATTCAAGGTGACCTAATCCCCCAACTTAAAACGCACCACGGGGCGCGTTTGCACAGTGGTGAAGGGAGGGGCGGGGCCTCAGGTGACATGTGCGCAAACACGCCCTGTGGTGCGTTTTAGGTTGGGGAATTAATTCCCTTTGAATCCTGAGGGACCCTGGGGGCCAACTAGCTCACCAGGTACCTTCAGTAAGCACAACAGAGTTGCGTTGCAGAGAGGTGAAAAAAGGTGCGTGGCCTCGGAACGCCTCTCTGCAACTCAGCTCTGTGGTCCTAACTGTAGGTACCTGGGGGCTAGTTGGGCCCCAGGGACCCTCAGAATTCAAGGGGACTTAATCCCACAACTTAAAACATGCCACGGGGTGCGTTTGCACACATGTCACCTCAGGCCCCCTCCCTTCACCACTGTGCAAACGCGCCCTGTAGCGCGTTTTAAGAGGTAGTTTTAATCCCCTGCCCTATTATGTACTAGGGACTTGCAGAGGAGGTCATGCTAATCACAGGGGTACCCCAACGCATAGTGTTCCCTAGTGTATGTAGGTGTTTTCACTGTATTCTAAGTGTCTTTTAGCATAGCACTGGCTCTGGTTAGTCAGAGTCAGTTACCACCAGTACCCGTCTGAAAAAGTTGTGGGCACAGGATGATTTTGCAACAAGGCCTCTTTCTGCTCCTCTGTTGGTTCTTTCTGCACATCTTTTGCTTCTTTCTGTGCGTTTTTTCTTCTTTCTTCACATGTCCTACCTCTGTAGGCATAGTTAGAAACTAGCATTTAAAAAAAACTTTGAAATTCACTTAAAAGTCATAGGTTTCAGGCACGTTATAGTTAGAAATTAGCATTTAAAAAACCTTTGAAATTCACTGAAAAAACATAGGTTTCAGACACATTATAGTTAGAAACTAGCATTTAAAAAACCTTTGAAATTCACTGAAAAAACCATAGGTTTTAGGGACAGTTATAGTTAGTTGGACATTTCACTCGTACAAAACCATAGAAATTCCCCCGTTATAGTTAGTTCAGCTAACTATAACTCGCGCCCCCGCAATGCACTGCTGATGACGTCACATATTACATCACTCATGACATGGTCAGTGACATCACTGATGACATCACTGATGACATCTCACTGATGACATCATCCATGTGATAATTTCATGCATCTTCTCACACCCTAATATAACTTTTGATACACCCACTCTAAATTACAGACTGCCATTCTCAAAACCATAGACACTCCAACACCAAAAACTACATACCCACTCACTGATTCTTAGGTCTACACACACATCCACTCACTCACCCGTACAGTCACTCATACTTAGTCACTCAGTACAGGACTATCATATGCACTCATACACCTATATAAACACTCACACACCGCCACTCATCCATAGAGGTACTCACACACCTAGTCAGTCATGCAAAAACTTAATCACACACCCATTTACTCACCTATACAGTTATACAGACACCAGCTCACTTACTCATACAAATACTAGCACATTCTTACGCTCTTATACAATCACTGATACAAGTACACACTCATCCATACAGCCACTCTCACAATCACACACTCTCACTTATAGCCATTTATATACTCCAACACACATATATACTGCCTTTCACATATGTAGTTACTCACACATGTACCACTGAGATATACATTCAATCACTAACACACCCATACACACACTCACCCACCCATACAGTCCATCACAGATGCACTCTTGAAACCATGCACCCAGTGAATCACCAACTCACACATCTATGCACAGAGTCACACACACCCCACCCACACAAACACTCAGGCACCCATACAGATACTCAGACAATCAATCAATAACCCGTGTAGACACTCATGTAGCTATTCAGAAAGCCATGCAGCCGCTTACAAACCAACAGACAGACGGATACAGACATTCACACAGTTTAGTCACTAACCCATGCATTCAGTAAGATACATTTAATCACTCACTTGTAGAGTCAGTCACTCACGTACTAAATCATCCATTCAGACACTTAGACACCCACTCATTCTTCAATACGCCTTTCCCTATATATATTAAACATATTTAAACTTTACAGAAACACACAGTCACTGGATGATGTCATCAGTGATGTCATTTGAGATGTCATCAGTGATGTCATCAGTGATGTCACTGACCATGTCATGAGTGATGTAATATGTGATGTCATCAGCAGTGCATTGCGGGGCGCGAGTTATAGTTAGCTGAACTAACTATAACGTGGGAATTTCTATGGTTTTGTACGAGTGAAATGTCCAACTAACTATAACTGTCCCTAAAACCTATGGTTTTTTCAGTGAATTTCAAAGGTTTTTTAAATGCTAATTTCTAACTATAACGTGTTTGAAACCTATGGTTTTTTCAGTGAATTTCAAAGGTTTTTTAAATGCTAATTTCTAACTATAACGTGCCTGAAACCTATGATTTTTAAGTGAATTTCAAAGGTTTTTTTAAATGCTAGTTTCTAACTATGCCTACAGAGGTAGGACATGTGAAGAAAGAAGAAAAAAACGCACAGAAAGAAGCAAAAATGTGCAGAAAGAACCAACAGAGGAGCAGAAAGAGGCCTTGTTGCAAAATCATCCTGTGCCCACAACTTTTTCAGACGGGTACTGGTGGTAACTGACTCTGACTAACCAGAGCCAGTGCTATGCTAAAAAACACTTAGAATACAGTGAAAACACCTACATACACTAGGGAACACTATGCGTTGGGGTACCCCTGTGATTAGCATGACCTCCTCTGCAAGTCCCTAGTACATAATAGGGCAGGGGGATTAAAACTACCTCTTAAAACGCGCTACAGGGCGCGTTTGCACAGTGGTGAAGGGAGGGGGCCTGAGGTGACATGTGTGCAAACGCACCCCGTGGCGCGTTTTAAGTTGCGGGATTAAGTCCCCTTGAATTCTGAGGGTCCCTGGGGCCCAACTAGCCCCCAGGTACCTACAGTTAGGACCACAGAGCTGAGTTGCAGAGAGGTGTTCCGAGGCCACGCACCTTTTTCACCTCTCTGCAACGCAACTCTGTTGTGCTTACTGAAGGTACCTGGTGGGCTAGTTGGCCCCCAGGGTACCTCAGGATTCAAAGGGAATTAATTCCCCAACTTAAAACGCACCACAGGGCGTGTTTGCGCACATGTCACCTGAGGCCCCGCCCCCTCCCTTCACCACTGTGCAAACGCGCCCCTTGGTGCGTTTGAAGTTGGGGGATTAGGTCACCTTGAATCCTGAGGGTCCCTGGGGCCCAACTAGCCCACTAGGTACTTCCAGTAAGCACCACAGGCCTGCGTTGCAACGCCTGTAACAAATGGTGCAGTTGTGTTTAGGTAGTGAAGAGGGTCGTGCTGGGGGTAGTGTTTTAGGGTTTAGGGTAGTGCAGTGGTGTTTGTGTAGTGTAGGGGGTCATGCTGGGGGTAGATTTAGGGTTTAGGGTAGTGCAGTGGTGTTTGGGTAGTGTAGGGAGTTGTGCTGGGGGAGTGTTTTAGGGTTTAGGGTAGTGCAGTGGTGTTTGGGTAGTGTAGGGGTCGTGCTGGGGGTAGTGATTTAGGGTAATGCAGTGGTGTTTGGGTAATGTAGGGGGTACTGCTGGGGGTAGTGTTTTAGGGTTTAGGGTAGTGCAGTGGTGTTTGGGTAGTGTAGGGGTACTGCTGGGGGTAGTTTTTAGGGTTTAGGGTAGTGCTGTGGTGTTTGGGTAGTGTAGTGGTTCGTGCTGGGGGTAGTTTTTAGGGTTTAGGGTAGTGCAGTGGTGTTTGTGTAGTGTAGGGGTAGTGTTTTAGGGTTTAGGGTAGTGCAGTGGTGTTTGTGTAGTGTAGGAGGTCGTGTTTTAGGGTTTAGGGTAGTGCAGTGGTCTTTGGGTAGTGTAGGGAGTCGTGTGGGGGGTAGTGTTTTAGGGATTAGGGTAGTGTAGGGGGTCATTCGGGGGTAGTGTTTTAGGGATTAGGGTAGTGCATTGGTGTTTGGGTAGTGTAGGGGGTCATGCGGGGGTAGTGTTTTAGGGTTTAGGGCAGTGCAGTGGTGTTTGGGTAGTGTAGGGGTCGTGCTGGGGGAGTGTTTTAGGGTTTAGGGCAGTGCAGTGGTGTTCGGGTAGTGTAGGGGGTCGTGCTGGGGGAGTGTTTTAGGGTTTAGGGCAGTGCAGTGGTGTTCGGGTAGTGTAGGAGGTCGTGCTGGGGGAGTGTTTGAGGGTTTAGGGCAGTGCAGTCGTGTTCGGGTAGTGTAGGGGTTGTGCTGGGGGTAGTATTTTAGGGTTTAGGGTAGTGCAGTGGTGTTCGGGTAGTGTAGGGGGTCATGCTGGGGGTAGTGTTCTAGGGTTTAGGGCAGTGCAGTGGTGTTTGGGCAAAATAGGGGGTAATGCTGGGGGTGGTGTTTTAGGGTTTAGGGCAGTACAGTGGTGTTCGGGCAGTGTAGGGGGTCGTGCTGGGGGTGGTGTTTCAGGGTCTAGGGCAGTGCAGTAGTGTTCGGGCAGTGTAGGGGGTGGTGTTTCAGGGTTTAGGGCAGTGCAGTGGTGTTTGGGCAGTGTAGGGGTCGTGCAGGGGTGGTGTTTCAGGGTTTAGGGCAGTGGTGTTTGGGCAGTGTAGGGGGTCGTGCTGGGGGTGGTGTTTTAGGGTTTGGGGCAGTGCAGTGGAGTTCGAGCAGTAAAGGGGTCGTGCTGGGGGTGGTGTTTCAGGGTTTAGGGCAGTGCAGTGGTGTTCAGGCAGTGTAGGGGGCAGTGCAGGGGTGGTATTTCAGGGTTTAGGGCAGTGCAGTGGTGTTCGGGCAGTGTAGGGGTGGTGCAGGGGGTGGTGTTTCAGGGTTTAGGGCAGTGCAGTGGTGTTCGGGCAGTGTAGGGGGTCATGCAGGGGTTGGTGTTTCAGGGTTTAGGGCAGTGCAGTGGTGTTCGGGCAGTGTAGGGGGTCGTGCTGGGGCTGGTGTTTCAGGGTTTAGGGCAGTACAGTCGTGTTCGGGCAGTGTAGGGGCTCGTGCTGGGGCTGGTGTTTCAGGGTTTAGGGCAGTGCAGTGGTGTTCGGGCAGTGTAGGGGGTTGTGCTGGGGCTGGTGTTTCAGGGTTTAGGGCAGTACAGTCGTGTTCGGGCAGTGTAGGGGCTCGTGCTGGGGCTGGTGTTTCAGGGTTTAGGGCAGTGCAGTGGTGTTCGGGCAGTGTAGGGGGTTGTGCTGGGGCTGGTGTTTCAGGGTTTAGGGCAGTGCAGTGGTGTTCGGGCAGTGTAGGTGGTCGTGCTGGGGCTGGTGTTTCAGGGTTTAGGGCAGTGCAGTGGTGTTCGGGCAGTGTAGGGGGTGGTGTTTCAGGGTTTAGTGCAGTGCAGTGGTGTTCGGGCAGTGTAGGGGGTCGTGCAGGGGGTGGTGTTTCAGGGTTTAGGGCAGTGGTGTTCGGGCAGTGTAGGGGGTCGTGCTGGGGGTGGTGTTTCAGGGTTTGGGGCAGTGCAGTGGAGTTCGAGCAGTAAAGGGGTCGTGCTGGGGGTGGTGTTTCAGGGTTTAGGGCAGTGCAGTGGTGTTCGGGCAGTGTAGGTGCGGTGCATGGGGTGGTGTTTCAGGGTTTAGGGCAGTGCAGTGGTGTTCGGGCAGTGTAGGGGGTCTTGCTGGGGCTGGTGTTCCAGAGTCTAGGGCAGTGCAGTGGTGTTCGGGCAGTGTAGGGGGTCTTGCTGGGGCTGGTGTTAAAGGGTTTAGGGCACTGCAGTGGTGTTCGGGCAGTGTAGGGGGTCGTGCTGGGGCTGGTGTTTCAGGGTTTAGGTCAGTGCAGTGGTGTTCGGGCAGTGTAGGGGGTCATGCTGGGGCTAGTGTTTCGGGATTTAGGGCAGAGCAATGGTGTTCAGGCAGTGTAGGGGTTTTGCTGGAGGTGGTGTTTCAGGGTTTAGGGCAGTGCAGTGGTGTTCAGTGCAGTGTAGGGGTGGTGTTTCAGGGTTTAGGGCAGTGGTGTTCAGGCAGTGTAGGGGTCTTGCTGGGGTTGATGTTTCAGGGTTTAGGGCAGTGCAGTGGTGTTCGGGCAGTGTAGGGGTCATGCTGGGCGTGGTGTTTCAGGGTTTAGGGCAGTGCAGTGGTGTTCCGGCAGTGTAGGAGGTCGTGCAGGGGGTGGTGTTTCAGGGTTTAGGGCAGTGCAGTGGTGTTCGGGCAGTGTAGGGGGTCGTGCTGGGGGTAGTTTTTCAGGGTTTAGGGCAGTCCAGTGGTGTTCGGGCAGTGTAGGGTGTCGTGCTGAGGGGTGGTGTTTGAGGGTTTAGGGCAGTGCAGTGGTGTTCGGGCAGTGTAGGGGGTCGTGCAGGGGTGGTGTTTCAGGGTTTAGGGCAGTGCAGTGGTGTTCGGCCAGTGTAGGTGGTCTTGGTGGGGGTGGTGTTTCAGGCTTTAGTGCAGTGGTGTTCGGGCAGTGTAGGGGGTCGTGCTGGGGCTGCTGTTTCAGGGTTTAGGGCAGTGCAGTGGTGTTTGGGCAGTGTACGGGGTTGTGCTGGGGCTGGTGTTTCAGGATTTAGGGCAGTGCAGTGGTGTTCGGGCAGTGTAGGGGGTCGTGCTGGGGTGGTGTTTCAGGGTGTAGGGCAGTGCAGTGGTGTTCGGGCAGTGTAGGGGGTCATGCTGGGGCTGGTGTTTCATGGTTTAGGGCAGTGCAGTGGTGTTCGGGCAGTGTAGGGGGTCGTGCTGGGGTGGTGTTTCAGGGTTTAGGGCAGTGCAGTGGTGTTCGGGCAGTGTAGGGGGTCATGCTGGGGGTGGTGTTTCAGGGTTTAGGGCAGTGCAGTGGTGTTCGGGCAGTGTAGGGGGTCTTGCTGGGGGTGGTGTTTCAGGGTTTAGGGCAGTGGTGTTCGGGCAGTGTAGGGGGTCTTGCTGGGAGTGATGTTTCAGGGTTTAGGGCAGTGCAGTGGTGTTCGGGCAGTGTAGGGGTCTTGCTGGGGGTAGTGTTTAGGGGTTTTGGGCAGTGCAGTGGTGTCCGTGCAGTGTAGGGGGTCATGCTGGGGGTGGTGTTTCAGGGTTTAGGGCAGTGCAGTGATCTTCGGGCAGTGTAGGGGATCGTGCAGGGGGTGGTGTTTCAGGGTTTAGGGCAGTGCAGTAGTGTTCGGGCAGTGTAGGGGGTCGTGCTGGGGTGGTGTTTCAGGGTTTAGGGCAGTGCAGTGGTGTTCGGGCAGTGTAGGGGTCATGCTGGGGCTGGTGTTTCAGGGTTTAGGGCAGTGCAGTGGTGTTCGGGCAGTGTAGGGGGTCTTGCTGGGGGTGGTGTTTCAGGGTTTAGGGCAGTGGTGTTCGGGCAGTGTAGGGGGTCTTGCTGGGGGTGATGTTTCAGGGTTTAAGGCAGTGCAGTGGTGTTCGGGCAGTGTAGGGGTCTTGCTGGGGGTAGTGTTTCAGGGTTTAGGGCAGTGCAGTGGTGTTCGTGCAGTGTAGGGGGTCGTGCTGGGGATGGTGTTTCAGGGTTTAGGGCAGTGCAGTAGTGTTCGGGCAGTGTAGGGGTCGTGCTGGGGTGGTGTTTCAGGGTTTAGGGCAGTGCAGTGGTGTTCAGGCAGTGTAGGGGCTCGTGCTGGGGTGGTGTTTCAGGGTTTAGGGCAGTGGTGTTCGGGCAGTGTAGGGGTCTTGCTGGGGGTGATGTTTCAGGGTTTAGGGCAGTGCAGTGGTGTTCAGGCAGTGTAGGAGGTCTTGCTGGGGGTAGTGTTTCAGGGTTTAGGGCAGGGCAGTGGTGTTCGGGCAGTGTAGGGGGCGTGCTGGGGGTGGTGTTTCAGGGTTTAGGGCAGTGCAGTGGTGTTCGGGCAGTGTAGGGAGTCGTGAAGGGGTGGTGTTTCAGGGTGTAGGGCAGTGCAGTGGTGTTCGGGCAGTGTAGGTGGTCATGCTAGGGTTGGTGTTTCAGGGTTTAGGGCAGTGCAGTGGGGTTCAGGCAGTGTAGGGGGTCGTGCAGGGGCTGGTGTTTCAGGGTTTAGGGCAGTGTAGTGGTGTTCGGGCAGTGTAGGGGGTCGTGCTGGGGGTAGTGTTTTAGGGTTTAGGGTAGTGCAGTGGTGCTTGTGTAGTGTAGGGGGTCGTGCTGGGGGTAGTGTTTTAGGGTTTAGGGTAGTGCAGTGGTGTTTGTGTAGTGTAGGGGTCATGTTTTAGGGTAGTGCAGTGGTGTTTGGGTAGTGTAGGGGGTCGTGCTGGGGGTAGTGTTTTAGGATTTAGGTTAGTGCAGTGGTGTTTGGGTAGTGTAGGGGTCGTGCTGGGGTAGTGTTTTAGGGTTTAAGGTAGTGCAGTGGTGTTTGTGTAGTGTAGAGGGTCGTGCTGAGGGTAGTGTTTTAGGATTTAGGGTAGTGCAGTGGTGCTTGTGTAGTGTAGGGGGTCATGCTGGGGGTAGTGTTTTAGGGTTTAGGGTAGTGCAGTGGTGTTTGTGTAGTGTAGGGGTCATGTTTTAGGGTAGTGCAGTGGTGTTTGGGTAGTGTAGGGGGTTGTGCTGGGGGTAGTGTTTTAGGATTTAGGTTAGTGCAGTGGTGTTGGGGTAGTGTTTTAGGGTTTAGGGTAGAGCAGTGGTGTTTGTGTAGTGTAAGGGGTCATGCTGGGGGTAGTGTTTTATGGTTTAGGATAGTGCAGTGGTGCTTGTGTAGTGTAGGGGGTCGTGCTGGGGGTAGTGTTTTTGGGTTTAGGGTAGTGCAGTGGTGTTTTTGTAGTGTAGGGGGTCATGTTTTAAGATGCAACGCTCCAATACCTGACCAGTCTGCACTACATAAAACTGCAAAAAAACTAAACATAAAAAGTGTTTTTCACACTTTTGTCATTGGGCTATATGTGGGCTACATCTGGGTAATATTTGTGCTACATTTGGGCTCTTTTTTCACTGGTGGCCATCTTGGAAGACTTCTTTGTTATGAAGTTTCCTAATTTCCTCATTTACTGCAGTGTCCTCAGTAGGAAATGCTTTCAGTTTTTTACTTTGATTCCATCAAGAAGGCATTCAGATGTGTCACACATTTGCCATAAATTCAGAATGTTAGCACTCTAGTTGTTCATTAGATCACTGTAGTAAAGCTACTGCTCACCAAGGAGTTAACTAGAAGTCTACTGCTGGTATTGAAAGTGATTGTTTCAGTCTGCATGTCAGAATTTTCTAATGAAATAGAAGAGGATTTGAGATCTCACTTAAAACATGCACTACATTTTCTTTTGCAGCACTAACCATAATTTCTATGGCAAAATGAACCCCCTCATTTTGTTCCTTTTTAAATTAAATGTTTTAAGTGTTACCAGTTTATTCCAATCAAGATGGCTTCAGGTGTGCCATACTTTTGTCATAAGTAAGGCTGTTAGCACTCTAGTTGTTCTTTAGAACACTCTGGGAAGCTGCAGTAGAACACAAAGGCATCAACTGACAGGCTGCTCCTGTTGAAATATAACAGGAAGATATTTGAGATCTCACTTAAAACATGTCCTAATTTTTCTTTCTTCAGCACTAACCATAATTTCTATGGCAAAATGAACCCCCTCATTTTGTTCCTTTTTAAATTAAATGTTTTAAGTGTTACCAGTTTATTCCAATCAAGATGGCTTCAGGTGTGCCATACTTTTGTCATAAGTAAGACTGTTAGCACTCTAGTTGTTCTTTAGAACACTCTGGGAAGCTGCAGTAGAACACAAAGGCATCAACTGACAGGCTGCTCCTGTTGAAATATAACAGGAAGATATTTGAGATCACACTTGAAACATGTCCTAATTTTTCTTTCTACAGCACTAACCATAATTTCTATGACAAAATGAACCCCATCATTTTGTTCCTTTTTAAATTAAATGTTTTAAGTGTTACCAGTTTATTCCAATCAAGATGGCTTCAGGTGTGCCATACTTTTGTCATAAGTAAGGCTGTTAGCACTCTAGTTGTTCTTTAGAACACTCTGGGAAGCTGCAGTAGAACACAAAGGCATCAACTGACAGGCTGCTCCTGTTGAAATATAACAGGAAGATATTTGAGATCACACTTGAAACATGTCCTAATTTTTCTTTCCAGAGCACTAACCATAATTTCTATGACAAGATGAACCCCATCATTTTGTTCCTTTTTAAATTAAATGTTTTAAGTGTTACCAGTTTATTCCAATCAAGATGGCTTCAGGTGTGCCATACTTTTGTCATAAGTAAGGCTGTTAGCACTCTAGTTGTTCTTTAGAACACTCTGGGAAGCTGCAGTAGAACACAAAGGAATCAACTGACAGTCTCTACCCTTGTTGGATGTACATGTTTTACTGAGAATGTCAGACTTCATTCTCACATGACTGAGAAAGATAATGTGAATTTACAGAAAATATGCTCTCATTTTAGCTTCTGAAGCACCTTCCAAAACTGTATGGGACAAGCATGTGAAAATAGTTTTCTCTCAAACATGATTCATGATATCCCAGCAGAAGGTTTTTCACAGGGTAAAATCACCTTAGAACACACCACAATTCCTGAAATTAGTATGGTACCATCAACAAATGAATTCTAATGTAACTAAAGTCTGTTATCACCCTTTATAGTTCTCCTTTTGGTAACCCTCAAAATCTTTGATTCACTGCAATGCATTTCAATGCGGTACTATCATTTATATTGGTCCCAAGATGGCTGCCAGCAATTCCAGGATGAAGTGCTGACAGGCAATCAGATCTCACGATGACATGTGTGGTTAGGCTCCGCCCAGATATATATGTGTTTTTACTTTTGATTTTCTCAGCAACTACTGAACGGATTTACACCATTTAACAAAAGGGTTCTTTCTGAACCAAGAACGACCTCTTTGCCATATTTGGTGTAATTCCGTTCAGCAGTTCGGGCTGTAGCCTTGCATAAAGTTTCCTATGGGAAATTGATTTTCTGACTCTTATTTTTTAAATTTTTCCGCAACTACTGTACGGATTTACACCATTTAACAAAAAGGGTTCTTTCTGAACCAAGAACTACCTCTTTGCCAAATTTTGTGTAATTCCGTTCAGCAGTTCGAGCTGTAGCCGTGTCTAAAGTTTCCTATGGGAAAATGAATGGGGAAAACACGTTTTGGGACCCCCTTTTTCTCGGCCCCTGCTTGACGAATCACCCCGAAACTTTCAGGGTAGGAGCGGACCGGAGCGGGCCATAAAGTTTGAAAATTTCGCGAAGATTCGTCAACCGACGCAAGAGCTATTTCAAATAGAATGACGCGGATTTCCTATGGGAAATAGGTCCTAACTATAACTATCTACTGGCGACCGCCAGTAGATAATATATATATATATATATATATATATATATATATATATATATATAATTTTTTCAAGATGCGAGTAAAGCGATCACTCAGAGTTTTTGCTGACACCAGTGGTTGTTTATTCCAGGTTACGCGTTTCGCTTGACAAGCAAGCTTGGTCACACAGACGGGAAAGGAACAGTTAGGCACTATGCCGAACAGAACAGGATGTCACCACCTCGTAGCGCATCCACTAATTTTAGGATGGAGTGCCGTCACACATGCACTATCTGATTGATCACTAATTGAATCAATCATGCAACCATCACACTTTGTGGTGGGATAAGAGGTCTATAACCTACATAGGTGTAAATATCACAGATTCCCCAGAGCACTGTGCAGCCAGTCCAGTTATACCTTCGTAATAACTTAGCTCTGTCATGACATTTCGATTTGTGCAATACAAAAGTATGACGGAATACATCTGTTTCAGTTGAGAACGATTGGAGATATTGCAATTTCTGTGTTACCTATAAAGTATGATGTAATACATTTGTTTTAATTTCTAATTTCAATGACTGGTGGATCTTAACCAGTATATTTTTACACTACAAAATGGATGCCATGCGGACCACGAAATGTATTCACATATTGGTCCCTTTTCAGTTTCCATAATGACTATGTAATGCATTTTCTCCCAGTAACTCACTGTGTGACCAAGCTTGCTTGTCAAGCGAAACGCGTAACCTGGAATAAACAACCACTGGTGTCAGCAAAAACTCTGAGTGATCGCTTTACTCGCATCTTGAAAAAATTATTCTATTGGTTGGCTTAGCTCCGCCAACTGTGAGCGATCCTCTGCTGAGGGCGGGGGAAGGCAGAAGGAGCCAACATTGCAAAATATATAAATATATATATATTCACTGAAAAAACCATAGGTTTTAGGGACAGTTATAGTTAGTTGGACATTTCACTCGTACAAAACCATAGAAATTCACCCGTTATAGTTAGTTCAGCTAACTATAACTCGCGCCCCGCAATGCACTGCTGATGACGTCACATATTACATCACTCATGACATGGTCAGTGACATCACTGATGACATCACTGATGACATCACTGATGACATCATCCAGTGACTGTGTGTTTCTGTAAAGTTTAAATAGGTTTAATATATTTAGGGAAAGGCGTATTGAAGAATGAGTGGGTGTATAAGTGTCTGAATGGATGATTTAGTACGTGAGTGACTGACTCTACAAGTGAGTGATTAAATGTATCTTACTGAATGCATGGGTTAGTGACTAAACTGTGTGAATGTCTGTATCCGTCTGTCTGTTGGTTTGTAAGCGGCTGCATGGCTTTCTGAATAGCTACATGAGTGTCTACATGTGTTATTGATTGATTGTCTGAGTATCTGTATGGGTGCCTGAGTGTTTGTGTGGGTGGGGTGTGTGTGACTCTGTGCATAGATGTGTGAGTTGGTGATTCACTGGGTGCATGGTTTCAAGAGTGCATCTGTGATGGACTGTATGGGTGGGTGAGTGTGTGTATGGGTGTGTTAGTGATTGAATGTATATCTCAGTGGTACATGTGTGAGTAACTACATATGTGCAAGGAAGTATATATGTGTGTTGGAGTATATAAATGGCTATAAGTGAGAGTGTGTGAGTGTGAGAGTGGCTGTATGGATGAGTGTGTACTTGTATCAGTGATTGTATAAGAGCGTAAGAATGTGCTAGTATTTGTATGAGTAAGTGAGCTGGTGTGTGTATAACTGTATAGGTGAGTAAATGGGTGTGTGATTACGTTTTTGCATGACTGACTAGGTGTGTGAGTACCTCTATGGATGAGTGGCGGTGTGTGAGTGTTTATATAGGTGTATGAGTGCATATGATAGTCCTGTACTGAGTGACTAAGTATGAGTGACTGTACGGGTGAGTGAGTGGATGTGTGTGTAGACCTAAGAATCAGTGAGTGGGTATGTAGTTTTTGGTGTTGGAGTGTCTATGGTTTTGAGAATGGCAGTCTGTAATTTAGAGTGGGTGTATCAAAAGTTATATTAGGGTGTGAGAAGATGCATGAAATTATCACATGGATGATGTCATCAGTGATGTCATTTTAGATGTCATCAGTGATGTCATCAGTGATGTCACTGACCATGTCATGAGTGATGTAATATGTGACGTCATCAGCAGTGCATTGCGGGCGCGAGTTATAGTTAGCTGAACTAACTATAACGGGGAATTTCTATGGTTTTGTACGAGTGAAATGTCCAACTAACTATAACTGTCCCTAAAACCTATGGTTTTTTCAGTGAATTTCAAAGGTTTTTAAATGCTAATTTCTAACTATAACGTGTCTGAAACCTATGGTTTTTTCAGTGAATTTCAAAGGTTTTTAAATGCTAATTTCTAACTATAACGTGCCTGAAACATATGATTTTTAAGTGAATTTCAAAGGTTTTTTAAATGCTAGTTTCTAACTATGCCTACAGAGGTAGGACATGTGAAGAAAGAAGAAAAAACGCACAGAAAGAAGCAAAAGATGTGCAGAAAGAACCAACAGAGGAGCAGAAAGAGGCCTTGTTGCAAAATCATCCTGTGCCCACAACTTTTAGACGGGTACTGGTGGTAACTGACTCTGACTAACCAGAGCCAGTGCTATGCTAAAAACACTTAGAATACAGTGAAAACACCTACATACACTAGGGAACACTATGCGTTGGGGTACCCCTGTGATTAGCATGAGCTCCTCTGCAAGTCCCTAGTACATAATAGGGCAGGGGGATTAAAACTACCTCTTAAAACGCGCTACAGGGTGCGTTTGCACAGTGGGGAAGGGAGGGGGCCTGAGGTGACATGTGTGCAAACGCACCCCGTGGCGCGTTTTAAGTTGCGTGGATAAGTCCCTTGAATTCTGAGGGTCCCTGGGGCCCAACTAGCCCCCAGGTACCTACAGTTAGGACCACAGAGCTGAGTTGCAGAGAGGCGTTCCGAAGCCACGCACCTTTTTCACCTCTCTGCAACGCAACTCTGTTGTGCTTACTGAAGGTACCTGGTGGGCTAGTTGGCCCCCAGGGTCCCTCAGGATTCAAAGGAATTAATTCCCCAACTTAAAACGCACCACAGGGCGTGTTTGCGCACATGTCACCTGAGGCCCCGTCCCCTCCCTTCACCACTGTGCAAACGCGCCCCGTGGTGCGTTTTAAGTTGGGGGATTAGGTCACCTTGAATCCTGAGGGTCCCTGGGGCCCAACTAGCCCACTAGGTACTTCCAGTAAGCACCACAGGCCTGCGTTGCAACGCCTGTAACAAATGGTGCAGTTGTGTTTAGGTAGTGATGAGGGTCATGCTGGGGGTAGTGTTTTAGGGTTTAGGGTAGTGCAGTGGTGTTTGTGTAGTGTAGGGGGTCATGCTGGGGGTAGATTTAGGGTTTAGGGTAGTGCAGTGGTGTTTGGGTAGTGTAGGGAGTTGTGCTGGGGGAGTGTTTTAGGGTTTAGGGTAGTGCAGTGGTGTTTGGGTAGTGTAGGGGGTCGTGCTGGGGGTAGTGTTTTAGGGTAGTGCAGTGGTGTTTGGGTAGTGTAGGGGGTCGTGCTGGGGGTAGTGATTTAGGGTAGTGCAGTGGTGTTTGGGTAATGTAGGGGGTACTGCTGGGGGTAGTGTTTTAGGGTTTAGGGTAGTGCAGTGGTGTTTGGGTAGTGTAGGGGTACTGCTGGGGGTAGTTTTTAGGGTTTAGGGTAGTGCAGTGGTGTTTGGGTAGTGTAGTTGTTCGTGCTGGGGTAGTTTTTAGGGTTTCGGGTAGTGCAGTGGTGTTTGTGTAGTGTAGGGGTAGTGTTTTAGGGTTTAGGGTAGTGCAGTGGTGTTTGTGTAGTGTAGGAGGTCGTGTTTTAGGGTTTAGGGTAGTGCAGTGGTCTTTGGGTAGTGTAGGGAGTCGTGCGGGGGTAGTGTTTTAGGGTTTAGGGTAGTGTAGGGGGTCGTGCGGGGGTAGTGTTTTAGGGATTAGGGTAGTGCATTGGTGTTTGGGTAGTGTAGGGGGTCATGCGGGGGGTAGTGTTTTAGGGTTTAGGGCAGTGCAGTGGTGTTTGGGTAGTGTAGGGGTCGTGCTGGGGTCGTGCTTTAGGGTTTAGGGCAGTGCAGTGGTGTTCGGGTAGTGTAGGGGGTCGTGCTGGGGGAGTGTTTTAGTGTTTAGGGCAGTGCAGTGGTGTTCGGGTAGTGTAGGGGGTCATGCTGGGGGAGTGTTTGAGGGTTTAGGGCAGTGCAGTCGTGTTCGGGTAGTGTAGGGGGTTGTGCTGGGGGTAGTATTTTAGGGTT
This sequence comes from Calotriton arnoldi, assembly GCA_963921515.1. Lineage (NCBI taxonomy): Eukaryota > Metazoa > Chordata > Amphibia > Caudata > Salamandridae > Calotriton > Calotriton arnoldi. Next base: position 142,172 of record CAWUFW010006693.1, on the reverse strand, counting down.
TAGGGTAGTGCAGTGGTGTTCGGGTAGTGTAGGGGTCATGCTGGGGGTAGTGTTCTAGGGTTTAGGGCAGTGCAGTGGTGTTTGGGCAGTATATGGGGTAATGCTGGGGGTGGTGTTTTAGGGTTTAGGGCAGTGCAGTGGTGTTTGGGCAGTGTAGGGGGTCGTGCTGGGGTGGTGTTTCAGGGTCTAGGGCAGTGCAGTGGTGTTCAGGGAGTGTAGGGGTGGTGTTTCAGGGTTTAGGGCAGTGCAGTGGTGTTCGGGCAGTGTAGGGGGTCGTGCAGGGGGTGGTGTTTCAGGGTTTAGGGCAGTGGTGTTTGGGCAGTGTAGGGGGTCGTGCTGGGGGTGGTGTTTCAGGGTTTGGGGCAGTGCAGTGGAGTTCGAGCAGTAAAGGGGGTCGTGCTGGGGGTGGTGTTTCAGGGTTTAGGGCAGTGCAGTGGTGTTCGGGCAGTGTAGGGGCGGTGCAGGGGGTGGTGTTTCAGGGATAAGGGCAGTGCAGTGGTGTTCGGGCAGTGTAGGGGGTGGTGCAGGGGGTGGTGTTTCAGGGTTTAGGGCAGTGCAGTGGTGTTCGGGCAGTGTAGGGGGTCATGCAGGGGTGGTGTTTCAGGGTTTAGGGCAGTGCAGTGGTGTTCGGGCAGTGTAGGGGGTCGTGCTGGGGCTGGTGTTTCAGGGTTTAGGGCAGTACAGTGGTGTTCAGGCAGTGTAGGGGGTCGTGCTGGGGCTGGTGTTTCAGGGTTTAGGGCAGTGCAGTGGTGTTCGGGCAGTGTAGGGGGTCGTGCTGGGGCTGGTGTTTCAGGGTTTAGGGCAGTGCAGTGGTGTTCGGGCAGTGTAGGTGGTCGTGCTGGGGCTGGTGTTTCAGGGTTTAGGGCAGTGCAGTGGTGTTCGGGCAGTGTAGGGGGTCATGCTGGGGCTGGTGTTTCAGGGTTTAGGGCAGTGCAGTGGTGTTCGGGCAGTGTAGGGGGTCTTGCTGGGGCTGGTGTTCCAGAGTCTAGGGCAGTGCAGTGGTGTTCGGGCAGTGTAGGGGGTCTTGCTGGAGCTGGTGTTTCAGGGTTTAGGGCAGTGCAGTGGTGTTCGGGCAGTGTAGGGGGTCGTGCTGGGGGTGGTGTTTCAGGGTTTAGGGCAGTGCAGTGGTGTTCGGGCAGTGTAGGGGGTCTTGCTGGGGGTGGTGTTTCAGGGTTTAGGGCAGTGCAGTGGTGTTCGGGCAGTGTAGGGGGTCTTACTGGGGCTGGCGTTTCAGGGTTTAGGGCAGTGCAGTGGTGTTCTGGCAGTGTAGGGGTCGTGCTGGGGCTGGTGTTTGAGGGTTTAGGGTAGTGCAGTGGTGTTCGGGCAGTGTAGGGGGTCATGCTGGGGCTGCTGTTTCAGGGTTTAGGGCAGTGCAGTGGTGTTTGGGCAGTGTAGGGGGTCGTGCTGGGGGTGGTGTTTCAGGGTTTAGGGCAGTGCAGTGATGTTTGGGCATTGTAGGGGGTCATGCTGGGGGTGGTGTTTCAGGGTTTAGGGCAGTGCAGTGGTGTTTGGGCAGTGTAGGGGGTCTTGCTGGGGGTGGTGTTTCAGGGTTTAGGGCAGTGGTGTTCGGGCAGTGTAGGGGGTCTTGCTGGGGCTGGTGTTTCAGGGTTTAGGGCAGTACAGTGGTGTTCGGGCAGTGTAGGGGGTCGTGCTGGGGCTGGTGTTTCAGGGTTTAGGGCAGTACAGTGGTGTTCGGGCAGTGTATGGGGTCGTGCTGGGGCTGGTGTTTCAGGGTTTAGGGCAGTGCAGTGGTGTTCGGGCAGTGTAGGGGGTCGTGCTGGGGCTGGTGTTTCAGGGTTTAGGGCAGTGCAGTGGTGTTCGGGCAGTGTAGGTGGTCGTGCTGGGGCTGGTGTTTCAGGGTTTAGGGCAGTGCAGTGGTGTTCGGGCAGTGTAGGGGGTCATGCTGGGGCTAGTGTTTCAGGGTTTAGGGCAGTGCAGTGGTGTTCGGGCAGTGTAGGGGGTCTTGCTGGGGCGGGTGTTCCAGAGTCTAGGGCAGTGCAGTGGTGTTCGGGCAGTGTAGGGGTCTTGCTGCGGCTGGTGTTTCAGGGTTTAGGGCAGTGCAGTGGTGTTCGGGCAGTGTAGGGGGTCGTGCTGGGGGTGGTGTTTCAGGATTTAGGGCAGAGCAATGGTGTTCAGGCAGTGTAGGGGGTTTTGCTGGAGGTGGTGTTTCAGGGTTTAGGGTAGTGCAGTGGTGTTCGTGCAGTGTAGGGGGTGGTGTTTCAGGGTTTAGGGAAGTGGTGTTCAGGCAGTGTAGGGGGTCTTGCTGCGGTTGATGTTTCAGGGTTTAGGGTAGTGCAGTGGTGTTCGGGCAGTGTAGGGGGTCGTGCTGGGCGTGGTGTTTCAGGGTTTAGGGCATTGCAGTGGTGTTCCGGCAGTGTAGGAGGTCGTGCAGGGGTGGTGTTTCAGGGTTTAGGGCAGTGCAGTGGTGTTCGGGCAGTGTAGGGTGTCGTGCTGAGGGGTGGTGTTTCAGGGTTTAGGGCAGTGCAGTGGTGTTCGGGCAGTGTAGGGGGTCGTGCAGGGGGTGGTGTTTCAGGGTTTAGGGCAGTGCAGTGGTGTTCGGGCAGTGTAGGGGGTCGTGCAGGGGGTGGTGTTTCAGGGTTTAGGGCAGTGCAGTGGTGTTCGGCCAGTGTAGGTGGTCTTGCTGGGGGTGGTGTTTCAGGCTTTAGTGCAGTGGTGTTCGGGCAGTGTAGGGGGTCTTGCTGGGGGTGGTGTTTCAGGGTTTAGGGCAGTGCAGTGGTGTTCGGGCAGTGTAGGGGGTCTTGCTGGGGTTGGCGTTTCAGGGTTTAGGGCAGTGCAGTGGTGTTCTGGCAGTGTAGGGGGTCGTGCTGGGGCTGGTGTTTGAGGGTTTAGGGTAGTGCAGTGGTGTTCGGGCAGTGTAGGGGTCGTGCTGGGGCTGTTGTTTCAGGGTTTAGGGCAGTGCAGTGGTGTTCGGGCAGTGTACGGGGTTGTGCTGTGGCTGGTGTTTCAGGGTTTAGGGCAGTGCAGTGGTGTTCGTGCAGTGTAGGGGGTTGTGCTGGGGGTGGTGTTTCAGGGTTTAGGGCAGTGCAGTGGTGTTCGGGCAGTGTAGGGGTCGTGCTGGGGCTGGTGTTTCATGGTTTAGGGCAGTGCAGTGGTGTTCGGGCAGTGTAGGGGGTCGTGCTGGGGGTGGTGTTTCAGGGTTTAGGGCAGTGCAGTGGTGTTCGTGCAGTGTAGGGGGTCATGCTGGGGGTGGTGTTTCAGGGTTTAGGGCAGTGCAGTGGTGTTCGGGCAGTATAGGGGTCTTGCTGGGGGTGGTGTTTCAGGGTTTAGGGCAGTGGTGTTCGGGCAGTGTAGGGGGTCTTGCTGGGGGTAGTGTTTAGGGGTTTAGGGCAGTGCAGTGGTGTTCGTGCAGTGTAGGGGGTCGTGCTGGGGGTGGTGTTTCAGGGTTTAGGGCATTGCAGTAGTGTTCGGGCAGTGTAGGGGATCGTGCAGGGGGTGGTGTTTCAGGGTTTAGGGCAGTGCAGTGGTGTTCGGGCAGTGTAGGGGGTCGTGCTGGTGGTGGTGTTTCAGGGTTTAGGGCAGTGCAGTGGTGTTCGGGCAGTGTAGGGTGTCGTGCAGGGGGTGGTGTTTCAGGGTTTATGGCAGTGCAGTGGTGTTCGGGCAGTGTAGGGGTCATGCTGGGGCTGGTTTCAGGGTTTAGGGCAGTGCAGTGGTGTTCTGGCAGTGTAGGGGTCTTGCTGGGGGTGGTGTTTCAGGGTTTAGGGCAGTGGTGTTCGGGCAGTGTAGGGGGTCTTGCTGGGGGTGATGTTTCAGGGTTTAGGGCAGTGCAGTGGTGTTCGGGCAGTGTAGGGGTCTTGCTGGTGGTAGTGTTTCAGGGTTTAGGGCAGTGCAGTGGTGTTCGTGCAGTGTAGGGGGTCGTGCTGGGGATGGTGTTTCAGGGTTTAGGGCAGTGCAGTAGTGTTCGGGCAGTGTAGGGGGTCGTGCAGGGGGTGGTGTTTCAGGGTTTAGGGCAGTGCAGTGGTGTTCGGGCAGTGTAGGGGGTCGTGCTGGGGCTGGTGTTTCAGGGTTTAGGGCAGTGCAGTGCAGTGGTGTTCGGACAGTGTAGGGGGTCGTGCTAGGGGTGGTGTTTCAGGGTTTAGGGCAGTGGTGTTCGGGCAGTGTAGGGGGTCTTGCTGGGGGTGATGTTTCAGGGTTTAGGGCAGTGCAGTGGTGTTCGGGCAGTGTAGGAGGTCTTGCTGGGGGTAGTGTTTCAGGGTTTAGGGCAGTGCAGTGGTGTTCGGGCAGTGTAGTGGGCGTGCTGGGGGTGGTGTTTCAGGGTTAAGGGCAGTGCAGTGGTGTTCGGGCAGTGTAGGGGGTCGTGAAGGGGTGGTGTTTCAGGGTTTAGGGCAGTGCAGTGGTGTTCGGGCAGTGTAGGGGGTCATGCTAGGGTTGGTGTTTCAGGTTTTAGGGCAGTGCAGTGGTGTTCAGGCAGTGTAGGGGGTCGTGCAGGGGCTGGTGTTTCAGGGTTTAGGGCAGTGCAGTGGTGTTCGGGCAGTGTAGGGGGTCGTGATGGGGGTAGTGTTTTAGGGTTTAGGGTAGTGCAGTGATGCTTGTGTAGTGTAGGGGGTCGTGCTGGGGGTAGTGTTTTAGGGTTTAGGGTAGTGCAGTGGTGCTTGTGTAGTGTAGGGGGTCATGCTGGGGGTAGTGTTTTAGGGTTTAGGGTAGTGCAGTGGTGTTTGTGTAGTGTAGGGGGTCATGTTTTAGGGTAGTGCAGTGGTGTTTGGGTAGTGTAGGGGGTCGTGCTGGGGGTAGTGTTTTAGGATTTAGGTTAGTGCAGTGGTGTTGGGGTAGTGTTTTAGGGTTTAGGGTAGTGCAGTGGTGTTTGTGTAGTGTAGGGGGTCATGCTGGGGGTAGTGTTTTATGGTTTAGGATAGTGCAGTGGTGCTTGTGTAGTGTAGGGGGTCGTGCTGGGGGTAGTGTTTTAGGGTTTAGGGTAGTGCAGTGGTGTTTTTGTAGTGTAGGGGGGTCATGTTTTAAGATGCAACGCTCCAATACCTGACCAGTCTGCACTACATAAAACTGCAAAAAAACTAAAAATAAAAAGTGTTTTTCACACTTTTGTCATTGGGCTATATGTGGGCTACATCTGGGTAATATTTGTGCTACATTTGGGCTCTTTTTTCACTGGTGGCCATCTTGGAAGACTTCTTTGTTATGAAGTTTCCTAATTTCCTCATTTACTGCAGTCTCCTCAGTAGGAAATGCTTTCAGTTTTTTACTTTGATTCCATCAAGAAGGCATTCAGATGTGTCACACATTTGCCATAAATTCAGAATGTTAGCACTCTAGTTGTTCATTAGATTACTGTAGTAAAGCTACTGCTCACCAAGGAGTTAACTGGAAGTCTACTGCTGGTATTGAAAGTGATTGTTTCAGTCTGCATGTCAGAATTTTCTAATGAAATAGAAGAGGATTTGAGATCTCACTTAAAACATGCACAAAATTTTCTTTTTGCAGCACTAACCATAATTTCTATGGCAAAATGAACCCCCTCATTTTGTGCCTTTTTAAATTAAATGTTTTAAGTGTTACCAGTTTATTCCAATCAAGATGGCTTCAGGTGTGCCATACTTTTGTCATAAGTAAGGCTGTTAGCACTCTAGTTGTTCTTTAGAACACTCTGGGAAGCTGCAGTAGAACACAAAGGCATCAACTGACAGGCTGCTCCTGTTGAAATATAACAGGAAGATATTTGAGATCTCACTTAAAACATGTCCTAATTTTTCTTTCTACAGCACTAACCATAATTTCTATGGCAAAATGAACCCCTCATTTTGTTCCTTTTTAAATTAAATGTTTTAAGTGTTACCAGTTTATTCCAATCAAGATGGCTTCAGGTGTGCCATACTTTTGTCATAAGTAAGACTGTTAGCACTCTAGTTGTTCTTTAGAACACTCTGGGAAGCTGCAGTAGAACACAAAGGCATCAACTGACAGGCTGCTCCTGTTGAAATATAACAGGTAGATATTTGAGATCACACTTGAAACATGTCCTAATTTTTCTTTCTACAGCACTAACCATAATTTCTATGACAAAATGAACCCCATCATTTTGTTCCTTTTTAAATTAAATGTTTTAAGTGTTACCAGTTTATTCCAATCAAGATGGCTTCAGGTGTGCCATACTTTTGTCATAAGTAAGGCTGTTAGCACTCTAGTTGTTCTTTAGAACACTCTGGGAAGCTGCAGTAGAACACAAATGCATCAACTGACAGGCTGCTCCTGTTGAAATATAACAGGAAGATATTTGAGATCACACTTGAAACGTCCTAATTTTTCTTTCCAGAGCACTAACCATAATTTCTATGACAAGATGAACCCCATCATGTTGTTCCTTTTTAAATTAAATGTTTTAAGTGTTACCAGTTTATTCCAATCAAGATGGCTTCAGGTGTGCCATACTTTTGTCATAAGTAAGGCTGTTAGCACTCTAGTTGTTCTTTAGAACACTCTGGGAAGCTGCAGTAGAACACAAAAGAATCAACTGACAGTCTCTGCCCTTGTTGGATGTACATGTTTTACTGAGAATGTCAGACTTCATTCTCACATGACTGAGAAAGATAATGTGAATTTACAGAAAATATGCTCTAATTTTAGCTTCTGGAGCACCTTCCAAAACTGTATGGGACAAGCATGTGAAAATAGTTTTCTCTCAAACATGATTCATGATATCCCAGCAGAAGGTTTTTCACAGGGTAAAATCACCTTAGAACACACCACAATTCCTGAAATTAGTATGGTACCATCAACAAATGAATTCTAATGTAACTAAAGTCTGTTATCACCCTTTATAGTTCTTCTTTTGGTAACCCTCAAAATCTTTGATTCACTACAATGCATTTCAATGGGGTACTATCATGTATATTGGTCCCAAGATGGCTGCCAGCAATTCCAGGATGAAGTGCTGGCAGCCAATCAGATCTCACGATGACATGTGTGGTTAGGCTCCGCCCAGATATATATGTGTTTTTACTTTTGATTTTCTCAGCAACTACTGAACGGATTTACACCATTTAACAAAAAGGGTTCTTTGTGAACCAAGAACTACCTCTTTGCCAAATTTGGTGTAATTCCGTTCAGCAGTTCGGGCTGTAGCCTTGCATAAAGTTTCCTATGGGAAATTGATTTTCTGACTCTTATTCTTTTAATTTCTCCGCAACTACTGAACGGATTTACACCATTTAACAAAAAGGGTTCTTTCTGAACCAAGAACTACCTCTTTGCCATATTTTGTGTAATTCCGTTCAGCAGTTCGGGCTGTAGCCGTGTCTAAAGTTTCCTATGGGAAAATGAATGGGGAAAACACGTTTTGGGACCCCCCTTTTTTCTCGGCCCCCGCTTGACGAATCACCCCGAAACTTTCAGAGTAGGAGCGGACCGGAGCGGGCCATAAAGTTTGAAAATTTCACGAAGATTCGTCAACCGACGCAAGAGCTATTTCAAATAGAATGTTGCGGATTTCCTATGGAAAATAGGTCCTAACTATAACTATCTACTGGTGACCGCCAGTAGATAATATATATGTATATATATTCACATAAATCCTCCCAAATAAAAGAAGAAGTCTGCACTCGGGTAGCAAGTTGTCATCGACTTTATTGTTTAAAATCCCAGCAGCTTGTCTTAGGAACGCATTTCAGCCATCTCATGCAGCCTTTGTCAACCTTTCGAAATGCCGGTTTTAATTCATTTAAATCAAGTGTGCACGTGCTCCAATCTAGTTACCATAGTGGAAATACTTCACTCTCTGCACTTCACACTGTTCATTGGAGTAGTCCCGGACCAGTGTCCCTTTAAATAGTTCTTAGGCCATTGCTCGTGAAGTGCGAGAATATACCAAAGCTCACTGTGCAAATTACGCATATTATTTAAAACTGGCTTTCCTTTCAAGTTGCCGTAGATGTAACTTAAAAAAAAAAAACAATTACAGTCTTACATGATTTGCTGTTATTTCCTTGCGCCTCACCACTAGGCAGCTGCCTTTACGTGGCCCCAGCTCCGCAGGTACCTCTGTCATCAGGTCGAGAATCATCTCTTTGTGTATATATATTACCTACTGGCGGTCGCCAGTAGGTAGTTGTAGTTAGGACCTTGTTTCTATTCAAAAAGCGTTTTTTCTTTTGCCAATATCTTTGGCGCAGTTTGACGAACCTTCGTCAAATTTTCAAAACTAATGGTTCGCTTGGGTCAGCTCCTCTCTTGAAAGTTTCGGGGTGATTCCTCAAGCGGGGGCAAGAAAAAAGGGGGGTGCCAAAACGCGTTTTCTCCATGTTAATTTCCATAGGAAACTTTAGAGAAAGCTACAGCCCGAACTTCTTAACGGAATTACACCAAATTTTGGCAAAAAGGTAGCTCTTGGTTCAGAAAGCGTGCTTTTTTAAAAATGGTGTAAATCCGTTCAGTAGTTCCTGACAAATTTAAAAAATAAAAAATATCGATATCTGGTGGCCGAGGAGGATTCGCGAACCCTCCCAAGCATGAGCTTCATTTTGATTGGCTGACAACACTCCAAACCAAAAAGTGTTGGCAGCCATCTTGTGACTCGGTAAAACCGAGTCACAAGGAAAAAGGTTAAAAAAAAGAAAAGGGGCAGGGTAGAAACACCCTGACCCCTTAGGCCTGCTCAGAGGGTCACAAAAACCAATTAAAAAAAATAATAAAATCGGCAGGATTCGCACTGCGACACGAATCCGGCCAATTTTGTTTTTAAAAACGAAGCACGGACTCCCACGCTTCATTTGTTTTAAGCCCCCGGGTGGGCCAGGTCCCCGGGGCAATCCTGATTTATGTAGCGGGGGCCCATGGGGGCCCCCACAGCCCCGTGGACCGCCACCTCCCCAGGCCTTTGTTGATAAAGTGCGTGGGGCACATGGCCCCCCTGCAGCCCAAGGGACCCCCACCTCTCGCGGCTTTAATTTAAATAGGGTGGGGGACCTCGCGGGTCCCCCATGCCCTGGTGACCGCCACCTCCCCAGGGCTTAAAGAGAAATAAACAAGTGTGGGGGGGCTCATGCCCCCCACACTGGCCCAGGGACCATCTCCTCCCCGGGGCATTCAGTAAATTAAATACGGGGGTCCATAGATAACCCCTGGCCCCGGGGACCACCACCTCCCCGGGGCTATCTTCACATTGGGAGGGGGGCCGTGCGGCCCCCCTCCTGGAGCCCTCCATGGCCCTGGGGACCACCACCCCCCAGGGCTGGCTTCAGCAATGTCCCGGGGTGCCCACCTCCGGGACATTGCAGTTTGCAATGACAGGGCGGGAGCACGACTCCCGCCCTGTCATTGCAAACTATGCTTAGCTTCATGGAAGCGAGAGCAGGAAACCTGCTCTCACTTCCATGAATCGAAGCAGATTGCTTTTGGACAAGGGGAGCTGCATGTCATCATGTCCCCTTGTCCAAAAGCAATGCCGGCTCCTGCAGGAAGCGGGGAGCTGGCAGGGACCGCAGTGGCATTGGGGCTCCCCCAGGGTCCCCAATGTGAGGGCCGGCCCCGGGGGATGGGGTCCCCAGGGCCAAAAGTGGCCCAGGGGAGGGGGGCCAGGCGGCCTCCCTCCCAGGAAAAATAAAAAAAACGAGGCCAGGCCCAGGGGGGTGGGGTCCCCGGGGCCAAAATTGGCCAATAGTGGCCCAGGGAAGGGGGGCCCACCTCCCATGAAAATAATTTAAAAAAAATTAAACGAGGCCAGGCCCCGGGGGATGGGGTACCCGGGGCCAACAGTAGCCCAGGGAAGGGGGGGCTATGTGGCCCCCCTCCCATATAAATAATTTAAAAAAAGAAAAAATGAGGCCATGCCCCAGGGGATGGGGTCCCCGGGGCCGAAATCGGCCTCGGGAGGGGGGTCAGGGTCAGGCCCTGGGAATTGGGGTCTCCAGGGCCCACAAAATATTAAGAGAAGGGGGGCCACACAGCCCCCTTCTAAATATATCAAAAGAAAAGCCGGCATCTCGCCAGAGGCCCCACCCCCTCCCTGCACCACTCTGCAAATGCACCTCCTGGCGTGTTTTTTTTGTTGAGGGTTTAAGTCCCCTTGAATGCCAAGGGTCCTTAGGGGCCAACTAGCCCATTAGGTACCTCCAGTAAGCCCAACACAGTGGGATTGCTGAGAGGTGGTCCGAGGCCACGCCCCTTTTTACAACATTCTGCAAACGCACCTCTTGGCGCATTGCTGGTGGGGCGAAGAGGTCCTCTTCTGTCCTGAGGACCTCAGGACTAAAGTGAACTTCATCCCTCGAGCAGCAATGCGCCAGGAGGCGTGTTTGCAGAGTGGTGTAAAAAGGGGGTATGGCCTCGGGCCACTCTCAGCAATCCAGCTATGTGGGGCTTACTGGAGGTACTTGGTGGGCTAGGGACCCTCAGGATTCAAGGGGACTTAATCCCCCAACCAAGAATGCGCCAGGAGGTGCGTTTGCAGAGTGGTGTAGAAAGGGGGCGTGGCCTTTGTCCACCTGTCAGCAATCCCACTATCTGGGGCATACTGGAGGTATCAGGTAGGCTAGTAGGCCCCTAAGGACCCCCAGCAGCAAAGCGGACTTTAATTCCCATCCAAGAGCGCAGCAGGAAGTGTGTTTGCAGAGTGGTGGGGAAAGGGGGCGTGGCCTGCTATGAGAACTTAGCTATCCTGCTGTGCGGGACTTACTGGAGGTAATAGGAGGGGTAGTTGGCCCCCAAGGTTGACCTTGGGGGCCAACTGCCCCTCCTGTTATCTCCAGTAAGTCCCGCACAGTGGGATTGCTAATAGGTCTTTGGAGGCCATGCCCCCCTTTCTCCACCACTCTGCAAATGCGCCTCCTGGCACACTACGGGTTGGGGGATGAAGTCCACTTTTCTCCTGAGGGACTTTGGAGGCCAAGAAGCCCTCCTGGTACCTCCTGTAAGTCCTACGCAGTGGAATTCCTGAACGCTGGTCAGAGGCCCAGCCCCCTTTCTCCACCACTCTGCAAACGCGACTACCAGTTAAAGAAGCAATTGCAATGTAATAGACTCGCATTTGCGAGAGCTAGAGCTATTGGCTTTGTAAATGTAAACGTTTTTTTACTAATGTTTTTTTGGAGTGAAGTGGAGTGGATGTATGTTGTGTGTAGTGAAATTATGTGGTATGTTGTGCAGTAAAATTATGTGGATAGAAAGTATGTGGTATTTAGTGTATGGGAATTATGTAGAGTGGGATTATGTGTTATGGAGAGTAATTATGTGGTATGGTAGTCTGTGTTGTGGAGTGGTAACCTCTGGTTTGGTCTTCCTCATTTCCATAGAAGCAAAACTATAAACTCAATGAGACAAAAAAAGAAGGAACCACTGACAAGCACTTCTGGACCTAGTCAGAGGTATGAGCAGGGCCACTGAAATTATTCAACTGTTTGGCTGCACCAACGTTTGCACTTTATAGATTTTCCGCATTTGCCACATAATCCATCATCTGCTGCATAATATGCAGATTGAACAAAAAAAAACCTTGTTTCTAGCTCAAATGGCTCAAATGTTACCAAAAATGCAGCGACAAGTGGTATAGCGTGGTGGAAGGCCCATTGCACACCTAGAATGGTCACCTCTTACTTATTGCTAAATGTGGGAGTTAGATTAGTACTAATGGTGTGCAAACCACCCTTGCTTGTTTCTGCGCCTCTCTTGCCTCTTCCTGCATTTCTCTTGCTTCTTTCTGCACCTTTCTTCCTTTTTCTGCACTTCTCTTGCCTCTTTCTGCACTTCCCTTGCTTTTTTTCTGCACCTCTCATTTCTTTCTGTAACTCTCTTGCCTCTTTCTGCACTTCTCTTGCCTGTTTCTGCACCTCTCGTGCCTTTCTGCACCTCTGTTGCTTCTTTCTGCACCCCTCTTGCCTCTTTCTGAAGCCCTCTTCCCTCTTTCTGCACCTCTCTTGCCTCTTTCTGCACTCCTCTTCCCTCTTTCTGCACCTATCTTGCCTATTTCCACACCTCTCTTCCCTCTTTCTGCACCTCTCTTGCCTCTTTCTGCACCCCTGTTCCATCTTTCTGCACATCTCTTGCCTGTTTCTGCAACTCTCTTGCCTCTTTCTACAGTTCTCTTGCCTCTTTCTGCACCTCTGTTGCTTCTTTCTGCACTTCTCTTGCCTCTTTCTGCACCCCTCTTGCCTCATCTCCACCTCTCTTGGTTGTTTCTCTACTGCTCTTGTTTCTTTCTGCACCTGTCTTGCAAATTCCTGCACCCCTCTTGCCTCTTTTTGCACCCCTCTTGCCTCTTTCTGCACCTCTCTTGCCTCTGTCTGCACCCCTCTTGCCTCTTTCTGTACCTCTGTTGCTTCTTTCTGTACTTCTCTTGCTTCTTTCTGTACCCCTCTTGCCTCTTTCTGCACCTCTGTTGCTTCTTTCTGCGCTTCTCTTGCTTCTTTCTGCACCTCTCTTGCAAATTTCTGCACCCCTCGTGCCTCTGTGTGCACCTCGCTTGCCTCTTTCTGCTCCTCTCTTGCCTCTTTCTGCACCCCTCTTGCCTCTTTCTGCACCTCATTTGCTTTTTTCGCACCTCTCTTGCCTCTTTTTGCACACCTCTTGCCTCTTTCTGCACCTCTGTTGCTTCTTTCTGCACTGCTCTTGCGTCTGTCTGCTACTCTCTTGCACATTTCTGCACCCCTCTTGCCTCTTTCTGCACCTCTGTTGGTTCTTTCTGCACCTCTCTTGCCTCTGTCTATACCCCTGTTCCCTCTTTCTGCACCGCTTTTGCCTGTTTCTGTAACTCTCTTGCCTCTTTCTGCACTTTTCTTGCCTTTTTCTGCACATCTGTTGCTTCCTTCTGCACTTCTCTTGCCTCTTTCTGCATTTCTCTGGCTTATTTCTACACCTCTCTTGCTTCTTTCTGCACCCTTCTTGCCTCTTTCTGCACCCTTTTTTCTCTTTGTGCACCTCTCTTGCCTCTTTGTGCACCTCTCTTGCCTCTTCTTGCACCCCTCTTGCCTCTTTCCGTACCTCTTTTGCGTGTTTCTGCACTTCTTTTGCCTCTTTCTGTACCCCTCTTGCCTCCTTCTGCACCTCTGTTGGTTCTTTCTGCACTGTTCTTGCCTCTTTCTGCACCTCTTTTGCCTGTTTCTGCAACTCTCTTGCCTCTTTCTGCACTTCTCTTGCCTCCTTCTACACCTCTGTTGCTTCTTTCTGCACATCTCTTGCCTCTTTCTGCACTGCTCTTGGTTCTTTCTGCACCTCTGTTGCTTCTTTCTGCACTTCCCTTGCTTCTTTCTGCACTTCTGTTGTTTCTTTCTGAACCCATCTTGTCTCTTTCTGCACCCTTCTTCCCTCTTTCTGCACCTCTCATGCTTCTTTCTGCACCCCCCTTGTGTCTTTCTGCACTCTTCTTCCCTCTTTCTACACCTCTCTTCCCTCTTTCTGTATCTTTCTTGCCTCTTTCTGCACCCCTGTTCCCTCTTTCTGCACATCTCTTGCCTGTTTATGCAACTCTCTTGCCTCTTTCTGCACTTCTCTTGCCTCTTTCTGCACCTCTCTTGGTTGTTTCTGTACTGCTCTTGTTTCTTTCTGCACCTGTCTTGCAAATTTCTGCACCCCTCTTGCCTCTTTCTGTACCTCTTTTGCTTTTTTCTGCACTTCTCTTGCCTCTTTCTGCACCCCTCTTGCCTCTTTCTGCACCTATGTTGGTTCTTTCTGCACTGCTCTTGATTCTGTCTGCTACTCACTTGCATATTTCTGCACCCCTCTTGCTTCTTTCTGCACCTTTGTTGGTTTTTTCTGCACCTCTCTTGCCTCTGTCTGCACCCCTGTTCACTCTTTTCTGTACCTCTTTTGCCTGTTTCTGCAACTCTCTTGCCTCTTTCTGCACTTTTCTTGCCACTTTCTGCACCTCGGTTGCTTCCTTCTGCACTTCTCTTGCCTCTTTCTGCACCCCTCTTGCCTCTTTCTGCACCGCTGTTGCTTCTATCTGCACTTCTCTTGCTTCTTTCTATACCTCTCTTGCTTCTTTCTGCACCCCTCTTGCCTCTTTCTGTAACCTTCTTCCCTTTTTGTGCACCTCTCTTGCCTCCTGCTGCACCTCTCTTGCCTCTTTCTGTACCCCTCTTGCCTCTTTCTGCACCTCTTTTGCTTATTTCTGCACTTCTTTTGACTCTTTCTGTACCCCTCTTGCCTCCTTCTTCACCTCTGTTGTTTCTTTCTGCACTGCTCTTCCTTCTTTCTGCACCTATCTTGCAAATCTCTCCACCCCTCTTGCCTCTTTCTGTACCCCTCTTGCCTCCTTCTGCACCTCTGTTGGTTCTTTCTGCACTGCTCTTTCTTCTTTCTGCACCTCTTTGCCTGTTTCTGCAACTCTCTTGCCTCTTTCTGTACTTCTCTTGCCTCCTCCTGTACCTCTGTTGCTTCTTTCTGCACTTCTCTTGCCTCTTTCTGCACCCCCTTGCCTCTTTCTGCACCTCTGTTACTTCTTTCTGCACTTCTCTTGCTTCTTTGTGCACTTCTGTTGCTTCTCTCTGCATCCCTCTTGCCTCTTTCTGCACCCTACTTCCCTCTTTCTGCACCTCTCTTGCCTCTTTCTGCACCCCTGTTCCCTTTTTCTGCTCCTCTCCTGCCTGTTTCTGCAACTCTCTTGCCTCTTTCTGCAGTTCTCTTGCCTCCTTCAGCACCTCTGTTGCTTCTTTCTGCACTTCTCTTGCCTCTTTCTGCACCCCTCTTGTCTGTTTCGGCACCTCTGTTGGTTCTTTCTGCACTGCTCTTGCTTCTTTCTGGACCTCTCTTGCCTGTTTCTGAAACTCTTTTGCCTCTTTCTTCAGTTCTCTTGCCTCCTTCTGCAACTCTGTTGCTTCTTTCTGAACTTCTCTTGCCTCTTTCTGCACCCCTATTGTATGTTTCTGTACCTCTGTTGCTTCTTTCTGCACCTCTCTTGGAAATGTTGGCACCCCTCTTACCTCTTTCGGCACCCCTCTTGCCTCCTTCTGCACCTCTGTTGGTTCTTTCTGCACCTCTGTTGCTTCTTTCTGTACTTCTCTTGCTTCTTTCTGTACCCCTCTTGCCTCTTTCTGCACCTCTGTTGCTTCTTTCTGCGCTTCTCTTGCTTCTTTCTGCACCTCTCTTGCAAATTTCTGCACCCCTCGTGCCTCTGTGTGCACCTCGCTTGCCTCTTTCTGCTCCTCTCTTGCCTCTTTCTGCACCCCTCTTGCCTCTTTCTGCACCTCATTTGCTTTTTCGCACCTCTCTTGCCTCTTTTTGCACACCTCTTGCCTCTTTCTGCACCTCTGTTGCTTCTTTCTGCACTGCTCTTGCGTCTGTCTGCTACTCTCTTGCACATTTCTGCACCCTCTTGCCTCTTTCTGCACCTCTGTTGGTTCTTTCTGCACCTCTCTTGCCTCTGTCTATACCCCTGTTCCCTCTTTCTGCACCGCTTTGCCTGTTTCTGTAACTCTCTTGCCTCTTTCTGCACTTTTCTTGCCTTTTTCTGCACATCTGTTGCTTCCTTCTGCACTTCTCTTGCCTCTTTCTGCATTTCTCTGGCTTATTTCTACACCTCTCTTGCTTCTTTCTGCACCCTTCTTGCCTCTTTCTGCACCCTTTTTTCTCTTTGTGCACCTCTCTTGCCTCTTTGTGCACCTCTCTTGCCTCTTCTTGCACCCCTCTTGCCTCTTTCCGTACCTCTTTTGCGTGTTTCTGCACTTCTTTTGCCTCTTTCTGTACCCCTCTTGCCTCCTTCTGCACCTCTGTTGGTTCTTTCTGCACTGTTCTTGCCTCTTTCTGCACCTCTTTTGCCTGTTTCTGCAACTCTCTTGCCTCTTTCTGCACTTCTCTTGCCTCCTTCTACACCTCTGTTGCTTCTTTCTGCACATCTCTTGCCTCTTTCTGCACTGCTCTTGCTTCTTTCTGCACCTCTGTTGCTTCTTTCTGCACTTCCCTTGCTTCTTTCTGCACTTCTGTTGTTTCTTTCTGAACCCATCTTGTCTCTTTCTGCACCCTTCTTCCCTCTTTCTGCACCTCTCATGCTTCTTTCTGGATCCCCCCTTGTGTCTTTCTGCACTCTTCTTCCCTCTTTCTACACCTCTCTTCCCTCTTTCTGTATCTTTCTTGCCTCTTTCTGCACCCCTGTTCCCTCTTTCTGCACATCTCTTGCCTGTTTATGCAACTCTCTTGCCTCTTTCTGCACTTCTCTTGCCTCTTTCTGCACCTCTCTTGGTTGTTTCTGTACTGCTCTTGTTTCTTTCTGCACCTGTCTTGCAAATTTCTGCACCCCTCTTGCCTCTTTCTGTACCTCTTTTGCTTTTTTCTGCACTTCTCTTGCCTCTTTCTGCACCCCTCTTGCCTCTTTCTGCACCTATGTTGGTTCTTTCTGCACTGCTCTTGATTCTGTCTGCTACTCACTTGCATATTTCTGCACCCCTCTTGCTTCTTTCTGCACCTTTGTTGGTTTTTTCTGCACCTCTCTTGCCTCTGTCTGCACCCCTGTTCACTCTTTCTGTACCTCTTTTGCCTGTTTCTGCAACTCTCTTGCCTCTTTCTGCACTTTTCTTGCCACTTTCTGCACCTCGGTTGCTTCCTTCTGCACTTCTCTTGCCTCTTTCTGCACCCCTCTTGCCTCTTTCTGCACCGCTGTTGCTTCTATCTGCACTTCTCTTGCTTCTTTCTATACCTCTCTTGCTTCTTTCTGCACCCTCTTGCCTCTTTCTGTAACCTTCTTCCCTTTTTGTGCACCTCTCTTGCCTCCTGCTGCACCTCTCTTGCCTCTTTCTGTACCCCTCTTGCCTCTTTCTGCACCTCTTTTGCTTATTTCTGCACTTCTTTTGACTCTTTCTGTACCCCTCTTGCCTCCTTCTTCACCTCTGTTGTTTCTTTCTGCACTGCTCTTCCTTCTTTCTGCACCTATCTTGCAAATCTCTCCACCCCTCTTGCCTCTTTCTGTACCCCTCTTGCCTCCTTCTGCACCTCTGTTGGTTCTTTCTGCACTGCTCTTTCTTCTTTCTGCACCTCTTTTGCCTGTTTCTGCAACTCTCTTGCCTCTTTCTGTACTTCTCTTGCCTCCTCCTGTACCTCTGTTGCTTCTTTCTGCACTTCTCTTGCCTCTTTCTGCACCCCTTGCCTCTTTCTGCACCTCTGTTACTTCTTTCTGCACTTCTCTTGCTTCTTTGTGCACTTCTGTTGCTTCTCTCTGCATCCCTCTTGCCTCTTTCTGCACCCTACTTCCTCTTTCTGCACCTCTCTTGCCTCTTTCTGCACCCCTGTTCCCTTTTTCTGCTCCTCTCCTGCCTGTTTCTGCAACTCTCTTGCCTCTTTCTGCAGTTCTCTTGCCTCCTTCAGCACCTCTGTTGCTTCTTTCTGCACTTCTCTTGCCTCTTTCTGCACCCCTCTTGTCTGTTTCGGCACCTCTGTTGGTTCTTTCTGCACTGCTCTTGCTTCTTTCTGGACCTCTCTTGCCTGTTTCTGAAACTCTTTTGCCTCTTTCTTCAGTTCTCTTGCCTCCTTCTGCAACTCTGTTGCTTCTTTCTGAACTTCTCTTGCCTCTTTCTGCACCCCTATTGTATGTTTCTGTACCTCTGTTGCTTCTTTCTGCACCTCTCTTGGAAATGTTGGCACCCCTCTTACCTCTTTCGGCACCCCTCTTGCCTCCTTCTGCACCTCTGTTGGTTCTTTCTGCACTTCTCTTGCTTCTTTCTGCGCCTATCTTCCTCTTTCTGCACATGTCCTACTTATGTAGGCATAGTTAGAAATTAGCATTTAAAAAACCTAGAAATTTACTGAAAAAAACACAGGTTTCAGGGACGTTATAGTTAGGGATTAGCATTTACAAAACCTTAGAAATTCATAGAAAAAACCATAGGTTTCAGGGACGTTATAATTAGTCAGACATTTCACTCGTACAAAACCAGAGAAATTCAGCCATTATAGTTAGACTGATGACATCACTGATGACATCTCAAATGACATCACTGATGACATAATCCACGTGATCATCTGATGTACCTCCTCACACCCTAATATAACCTTTGATATACCCACTCTAAAATACAGACTACCAATCTCGAAACCATCGACAGACCAATACCAGTTAGCACATACCGACTCACTGATTCATACGTCTACACACACATCCACTCACTAATCCATACAGTCTCTCATACACGTAGTCATTCATCAATACAGCCACTGATTTATCCACTCATACCGACACTCACACACTGCCACTCACCCAATGAGTTACTCAAACACCATGTCAGTCACCCAAAGAATCAATCACACTGCCATTTACTCACCTATACAGTTATACACACACATCACCTCACTTATTCATACAGATAGTACCATATACTTACTCTCTTCTACAATCACTGACATAAGCACACACTTATCCATGCAGCCACTGTCACAATCACTCACTGTCACATTTAGTCACTTATATACTCCAACACTCACATATACTGCCTTTCACATAGGTAGTTACATACACATATACCACTGAGACATCCATTCACTCACCAACACAGCTATACGCACACTCACTCACCCATACAGCCCCTAACACACGCACTCATGAACCCATACACCCAGTAAATCACCCACTCACACATCCATGCAGGGAGTCACACACCCCCCCCACACAGACACTCAGGCACCCATACAGGTAATCAGACAACCAATCAACCCACATAGACACTCATGTAGCTAGTCACCAACTCATGCAGCCACTTACACACCAACTGACAGACTGATACAGACATTCACACAGATTAGTCATTTACCCATGCATTCACTAAGATACGTTTAATCACTCACTTATACAGTCAGTCACACACCCACTAAATCATCCATTCAGATACTCATACACCCACTCATTCTTCATACACCATGGCATATATATATATAACATTCGTCAACTTTTTAGAAACACTCATAGTCACTGGATGATGTCATCAGTGCTGGCATCAGTGATGTCATTTGAGATGTCATCAGTGATGTCATCAGTGATGTCACTGACCATGTCATGAGTGATGTAATATGTGACGTCATCCGCTGTGCATTGCGGGGGCGCGAGTTATAGTTAGCTCAGCTGACTATAACGGCTGAATTTCTCTGGTTTTGTACAAGTGAAATGTCTGACTAACTATAACGTCCCTGAAACCTATGGTTTTTTCAATGAATTTCTAAGGTTTTTTAAATGATAATCCCTAACTATAACATCCCTGAAACCTGTGGTTTTTTCTGTGAATGTCTAAGGTTTTCTAAATGCTAATCCCTAACTATAATGTCCCTGAAACCTGTGGTTTTTCAGTGAATATATATATATATATCACTGAAAAAACCATAGGTTTCAGACACGTTATAGTTAGAAATTAGCATTTAAAAAACCTTTGAAATTCACTGAAAAAACCATAGGTTTTAGGGACAGTTATAGTTAGTTGGATATTTCACTCGTACAAAACCATAGAAATTCCCCCGTTATAGTTAGTTCAGCTAACTATAACTCGTGCCCCCGCAATGCACTGCTGATGACGTCACATATTACATCACTCATGACATGGTCAGTGACATCACTGATGACATCACTGATGACATCTCACATGACATCACTGATGACATCACTGATGACATCATCCAGTGACTGTGTGTTTCTGTAAAGTTTAAATATGTTTAATATATTTAGGGAAAGGCGTATTGAAGAATGAGTGGGTGTATAAGTGTCTGAATGGATGATTTAGTACGTGAGTGACTGACTCTACAAGTGAGTGATTAAATGTATCTTACTGAATGCATGGGTTGGTGACTAAACTGTGTGAATGTCTGTATCCGTCTGGCTGTTGGTTTGTAAGCGGCTGCATGGCTTTCTGAATAGCTACATGAGTGTCTACATGGGTTATTGATTGATTGTCTGAGTATCTGTATGGGTGCCTGAGTGTTTGTGTGGGTGGGGTGTGTGTGACTCTGTGCATAGATGTGTGAGTTGGTGATTCACTGGGTGCATGGTTTCAAGAGTGCATCTGTGATGGACTGTATGGGTGGGTGAGTGTGTGTATGGGTGTGTTAGTGATTGAATGTATATCTCAGTGGTACATGTGTGAGTAACTACATATGTGCAAGGCAGTATATATGTGTGTTGGAGTATATAAATGGCTATAAGTGAGAGTGTGTGTTTGTGAGAGTGGCTGTATGGATGAGTGTGTACTTGTATCAGTGATTGTATAAGAGCGTAAGAATGTGCTAGTATTTGTATGAGTAAGTGAGCTGGTGTGTGTATAACTGTATAGGTGAGTAAATGGGTGTGTGATTAAGTTTTTGCATGACTGACTAGGTGTGTGAGTACCTCTATGGATGAGTGGCGGTGTGTGAGTGTTTATATAGGTGTATGAGTGCATATGATAGTCCTGTACTGAGTGACTAAGTATGAGTGACTGTACGGGTGATGAGTGGATGTGTGTGTAGACCTAAGAATCAGTGAGTGGGTATGTAGTTTTTAGTGTTGGAGTGTCTATGGTTTTGAGAATGGCAGTCTGTAATTTAGAGTGGGTGTATCAAAAGTTATATTAGGGTGTGAGAAGATGCATGAAATTATCACATGGATGATGTCATCAGTGATGTCATTTGAGATGTCATCAGTGATGTCATCAGTGATGTCACTGACCATGTCATGAGTGATGTAATATGTGACGTCATCAGCAGTGCATTGCGGGGCGCGAGTTATAGTTAGCTGAACTAACTATAACGGGGGAATTTCTATGGTTTTGTACGAGTGAAATGTCCAACTAACTATAACTGTCCCTAAAACCTATGGTTTTTTCAGTGAATTTCAAAGGTTTTTTAAATGCTAATTTCTAACTATAACGTGTCTGAAACCTATGGTTTTTTCAGTGAATTTCAAAGGTTTTTTAAATGCTAATTTCTAACTATAACGTGCCTGAAACCTATGATTTTTTAAGTGAATTTCAAAGGTTTTTTTAAATGCTAGTTTCTAACTATGCCTACAGAGGTAGAACATGTGAAGAAAGAAGAAAAAACGCACAGAAAGAAGCAAAAGATGTGCAGAAAGAACCAACAGAGGAGCAGAAAGAGGCCTTGTTGCAAAATCATCCTGTGCCCACAACTTTTTCAGACGGGTACTGGTGGTAACTGACTCTGACTAACCAGAGCCAGTGCTATGCTAAAAAACACTTAGAATACAGTGAAAACACCTACATACACTAGGGAACACTATGCATTGGGGTACCCCTGTGATTAGCATGACCTCCTCTGCAAGTCCCTAGTACATAATAGGGCAGGGGATTAAAACTACCTCTTAAAACGCGCTACAGGGTGCGTTTGCACAGTGGTGAAGGGAGGGGGCCTGAGGTGACATGTGTGCAAACGCACCCCGTGGCGCGTTTTAAGTTGCGGGATTAAGTCCCCTTGAATTCTGAGGGTCCCTGGGGCCCAACTAGCCCCCCAGGTACCTACAGTTAGGACCACAGAGCTGAGTTGCAGAGAGGCGTTCCGAAGCCACGCACCTTTTTTCATCTCTCTGTAACGCAACTCTGTTGTGCTTACTGAAGGTACCTGGTGGGCTAGTTGGCCCCCAGGGTCCCTCAGGATTCAAAGGGAATTAATTCCCCAACTTAAAACGCACCACAGGGCGTGTTTGCGCACATGTCACCTGAGGCCCCGTCCCCTCCCTTCACCACTGTGCAAACGCGCCCCGTGGTGCGTTTTAAGTTGGGGGATTAGGTCACCTTGAATCCTGAGGGTCCCTGGGGCCCAACTAGCCCACTAGGTACTTCCAGTAAGCACCACAGGCCTGCGTTGCAACGCCTGTAACAAATGGTGCAGTTGTGTTTAGGTAGTGAAGAGGGTCATGCTGGGGGTAGTGTTTTAGGGTTTAGGGTAGTGCAGTGGTGTTTGTGTAGTGTAGGGGGTCATGCTGGGGGTAGATTTAGGGTTTAGGGTAGTGCAGTGGTGTTTGGGTAGTGTAGGGAGTTGTGCTGGGGGAGTGTTTTAGGGTTTAGGGTAGTGCAGTGGTGTTTGGGTAGTGTAGGGGGTCGTGCTGGGGGTAGTGTTTTAGGGTAGTGCAGTGGTGTTTGGGTAGTGTAGGGGTCGTGCTGGGGGTAGTGATTTAGGGTAGTGCAGTGGTGTTTGGGTAATGTAGGGGGTACTGCTGGGGGTAGTGTTTTAGGGTTTAGGGTAGTGCAGTGGTGTTTGGGTAGTGTAGGGGTACTGCTGGGGGTAGTTTTTAGGGTTTAGGGTAGTGCAGTGGTGTTTGGGTAGTATAGTGGTTCGTGCTGGGGGTAGTTTTTTAGGGTTTCGGGTAGTGCAGTGGTGTTTGTGTAGTGTAGGGGTAGTGTTTAAGGGTTTAGGGTAGTGCAGTGGTGTTTGTGTAGTGTAGGAGGTCGTGTTTTAGGGTTTAGGGTAGTGCAGTGGTCTTTGGGTAGTGTAGGGAGTCGTGCGGGGGGTAGTGTTTTAGGGTTTAGGGTAGTGTAGGGGGTCATGCGGGGGTAGTGTTTTAGGGATTAGGGTAGTGCATTGGTGTTTGGGTAGTGTAGGGGGTCATGCGGGGGGTAGTGTTTTAGGGTTTAGGGCAGTGCAGTGGTGTTTGGGTAGTGTAGGGGGTCATGCTGGGGGGAGTGTTTTAGGGTTTAGGGCAGTGCAGTGGTGTTCGGGTAGTGTAGGGGGTCGTGCTGGGGGGAGTGTTTTAGGGTTTATGGCAGTGCAGTGGTGTTCGGGTAGTGTAGGGGGTCATGCTGGGGAGAGTGTTTGAGGATTTAGGGCAGTGCAGTCGTGTTCGGGTAGTGTAGGGGGTTGTGCTGGGGGTAGTATTTTAGGGTTTAGGGTAGTGCAGTGGTGTTTGGGTAGTGTAGGGGGTCATGCTGGGGGTAGTGTTCTAGGGTTTAGGGCAGTGCAGTGGTGTTTGGGCAGTATATGGGGTAATGCTGGGGGTGGTGTTTTAGGGTTTAGGGCAGTGCAGTGGTGTTCGGGCAGTGTAGGGGGTCGTGCTGGGGGTGGTGTTTCAGGGTCTAGGGCAGTGCAGTGGTCTTCGGGCAGTGTAGGGGGTGGTGTTTCAGGGTTTAGGGCAGTGCAGTGGTGTTCGGGCAGTGTAGGGGGTCGTGCAGGGGGTGGTGTTTCAGGGTTTAGGGCAGTGGTGTTTGGGCAGTGTAGGGGGTCGTGCTGGGGGTGGTGTTTCAGGGTTTGGGGCAGTGCAGTGGAGTTCGAGCAGTAAAGGGGGTCGTGCTGGGGGTGGTGTTTCAGGGTTTAGGGCAGTGCAGTGGTGTTCGGGCAGTGTAGGGGGCGGTGCAGGGGGTGGTGTTTCAGGGTTTAGGGCAGTGCAGTGGTGTTCGGGCAGTGTAGGGGGTGGTGCAGGGGGTGGTGTTTCAGGGTTTAGGGCAGTGCAGTGGTGTTCGGGCAGTGTAGGGGGTCGTGCTTGGGGTTGTGTTTCAGGGTTTAGGGCAGTGCAGTGGTGTTTAGGCAGTGTAGGGGGTCGTGCTGTTGCTGGTGTTTCAGGGTTTAGGGCAGTACAGTGGTGTTCAGGCAGTGTAGGGGGTCGTGCTGGGGCTGGTGTTTCAGGGTTTAGAGCAGTGCAGTGGTGTTCGGGCAGTGTAGGGGGTCGTGCTGGGGCTGGTGTTTCAGGGTTTAGGGCAGTGCAGTGGTGTTCGGGCAGTGTAGGTGGTCGTGCTGGGGCTGGTGTTTCAGGGTTTAGGGCAGAGCAGTGGTGTTCGGGCAGTGCAGGGGGTCCTGCTGGGGCTGGTGTTTCAGGGTTTAGGGCAGTGCAGTGGTGTTCGGGCAGTGTAGGGGGTCTTGCTGGGGCTGGTGTTCCAGAGTATAGGGCAGTGCAGTGGTGTTCGGGCAGTGTAGGGGGTCTTGCTGGGGCTGGTGTTTCAGGGTTTAGGGCAGTGCAGTGGTGTTCGGGCAGTGTAGGGGGTCGTGCTGGGGGTGGTGTTTCAGGGTTTAGGGCAGTGCAGTGGTGTTCAGGCAGTGTAGGGGGTCTTGCTGGGGGTGGTGTTTCAGGGTTTAGGGCAGTGCAGTGGTGTTCGGGCAGTGTAGGGGGTCTTACTGGGGCTGGCGTTTCAAGGTTTAGGGCAGTGCAGTGGTGTTCTGGCAGTGTAGGGGGTCGTGCTGGGGCTGGTGTTTGAGGGTTTAGGGTAGTGCAGTGGTGTTCGGGCAGTGTAGGGGGTCGTGCTGGGGGTGGTGTTTCAGGGTTTAGGGCAGTGCAGTGGTGTTTGGGCAGTGTAGGGGGTCATGCTGGGGGTGGTGTTTCAGGGTTTAGGGCAGTGCAGTGGTGTTTGGGCAGTGTAGGGGGTCTTGCTGGGGGTGGTGTTTCAGGGTTTAGGGCAGTGGTGTTCGGGCAGTGTAGGGGGTCTTGCTGGGGCTGGTGTTTCAGGGTTTAGGGCAGTGCAGTGGTGTTCGGGCAGTGTAGGGGGTCGTGCTGGGGCTGGTGTTTCAGGGTTTAGGGCAGTACAGTGGTGTTCAGGCAGTGTAGGGGGTCATGCTGGGGCTGGTGTTTCAGGGTTTAGGGCAGTGCAGTGGTGTTCGGGCAGTGTAGGGGGTCGTGCTGGGGCTGGTGTTTCAGAGTTTAGGGCAGTGCAGTGGTGTTCGGGCAGTGTAGGTGGTCGTGCTGGGGCTGGTGTTTCAGGGTTTAGGGCAGTGCAGTGGTGTTCGGGCAGTGTAGGGGGTCATGCTGGGGCTGGTGTTTCAGGGTTTAGGGCAGTGCAGTGGTGTTCGGGCAGTGTAGGGGGTCTTGCTGGGGCTGGTGTTCCAGAGTCTAGGGCAGTGCAGTGGTGTTCGGGCAGTGTAGGGGGTCTTGCTGGGGCTGGTGTTTCAGGGTTTAGGGCAGTGCAGTGGTGTTCGGGCAGTGTAGGGGGTCGTGCTGGGGGTGGTGTTTCAGGGTTTAGGGCAGTGCAGTGGTGTTCGGGCAGTGTAGGGGTCTTGCTGGGGTGGTGTTTCAGGGTTTAGGGCAGTGCAGTGGTGTTCGGGCAGTGTAGGGGGTCTTACTGGGGCTGGCGTTTCAGGGTTTAGGGCAGTGCAGTGGTGTTCTGGCAGTGTAGGGGGTCGTGCTGGGGCTGGTGTTTGAGGGTTTAGGGTAGTGCAGTGGTGTTCGGGCAGTGTAGGGGGTCATGCTGGGGCTGCTGTTTCAGGGTTTAGGGCAGTGCAGTGGTGTTTGGGCAGTGTAGGGGGTCGTGCTGGGGGTGGTGTTTCAGGGTTTAGGGCAGTGCAGTGGTGTTTGGGCAGTGTAGGGGGTCATGCTGGGGGTGGTGTTTCAGGGTTTAGGGCAGTGCAGTGGTGTTTGGGCAGTGTAGGGGGTCTTGCTGGGAGTGGTGTTTCAGGGTTTAGGGCAGTGGTGTTCGGGCAGGGTAGGGGGTCGTGCTGGGGCTGGTGTTTCAGGGTTTAGGGCAGTACAGTGGTGTTCAGGCAGTGTAGGGGGTCGTGCTGGGGCTGGTGTTTCAGGGTTTAGGGCAGTGCAGTGGTGTTCGGGCAGTGTAGGGGGTCGTGCTGGGGCTGGTGTTTCAGGGTTTAGGGCAGTGCAGTGGTGTTTGGGCAGTGTAGGTGGTCGTGCTGGGGCTGGTGTTTCAGGGTTTAGGGCAGTGCAGTGGTGTTCGGGCAGTGTAGGGGGTCATGCTGGGGCTGGTGTTTCAGGGTTTAGGGCAGTGCAGTGGTGTTCGGGCAGTGTAGGGGGTCTTGCTGGGGCTGGTGTTCCAGAGTCTAGGGCAGTGCAGTGGTGTTCGGGCAGTGTAGGGGGTCTTGCTGGGGCTGGTGTTTCAGGGTTTAGGGCAGTGCAGTGGTGTTCGGGCAGTGTAGTGGGTCGTGCTGGGGTTGGTGTTTCAGGGTTTAGGGCAGTGCAGTGGTGTTCGGGCAGTGTAGGGGGTCTTGCTGGGGGTGGTGTTTCAGGGTTTAGGGCAGTGCAGTGGTGTTCGGGCAGTGTAGGGGGTCTTACTGGGGCTGGCGTTTCAGGGTTTAGGGCAGTGCAGTGGTGTTCTGGCAGTGTAGGGGGTCATGCTGGGGCTGGTGTTTGAGGGTTTAGGGTAGTGCAGTGGTGTTCGGGCAGTGTAGGGGGTCATGCTGGGGCTGCTGTTTCAGGGTTTAGGGCAGTGCAGTGGTGTTCGGGCAGTGTAGGGGGTCGTGCTGGGGGTGGTGTTTCAGGGTGTAGGGCAGTGCAGTGGTGTTTGGGCAGTGTAGGGGGTCATGCTGGGGGTGGTATTTCAGGGTTTAGGGCAGTGCAGTGGTGTTTGGGCAGTGTAGGGGGTCTTGCTGGGGGTGGTGTTTCAGGGTTTAGGGCAGTGCAGTGGTGTTTGGGCAGTGTAGGGGGTCTTGCTGGGGGTGGTGTTTCAGGGTTTAGGGCAGTGGTGTTCGGGCAGTGTAGGGGGTCTTGCTGGGGGTGATGTTTCAGGGTTTAGGGCAGTGCAGTGGTGTTTGGGCAGTGTAGGGGGTCTTGCTGGGGGTAGTGTTTAGGGGTTTAGGGCAGTGCAGTGGTGTTCGTGCAGTGTAGGGGGTCGTGCTGGGGGTGGTGTTTCAGGGTTTAGGGCAGTGCAGTAGTGTTCGGGCAGTGTAGGGGATCATGCAGGGGGTTGCGTTTCAGGGTTTAGGGCAGTGCAGTGGTGTTCGGGCAGTGTAGGGGGTCATGCTGGGGCTGGTGTTTCAGGGTTTAGGGCAGTGCAGTGGTGTTCGGGCAGTGTAGGGGGTCTTGCTGGGGGTGGTGTTTCAGGGTTTAGGGGCAGTGGTGTTCGGGCAGTGTAGGGGGTCTTGCTGGGGGTGATGTTTCAGGGTTTAGGGCAGTGCAGTGGTGATCGGGCAGTGTAGGGGGTCTTGCTGGGGGTAGTGTTTAGGGGTTTAGGACAGTGCAGTGGTGTTCGTGCAGTGTAGGGGGTTGTGCTGGGGGTGGTGTTTCAGGGTTTAGGGCAGTGCAGTAGTGTTCGGGCAGTGTAGGGGATCGTGCAGGGGGTGGTGTTTCAGGGTTTAGGGCAGTGCAGTGGTGTTTTCGTGCAGTGTAGGGGGTCTTGCTGGGGGTAGTGTTTCAGGGTTTAGGGCAGTGCAGTGGTGTTTGTGCAGTGTAGGGGGTCGTGCTGGGGATGGTGTTTCAGGGTTTAGGGCAGTGCAGTAGTGTTCGGGCAGTGTAGGGGGTCGTGCTGGGGGTGGTGTTACAGGGTTTAGGGCAGTGCGGTGCAGTGGTGTTCGGGCAGTGTAGGGGGTCGTGCTGGGGGTGGTGTTTCAGGGTTTAGGGCAGTGGTGTTCGGGCAGTGTAGGTGGTCTTGCTGGGGGTGATGTTTCAGGGTTTAGGGCAGTGCAGTGGTGTTCGGGCAATGTAGGAGGTCTTGCTGGGGGTAGTGTTTCAGGGTTTAGGGCAGTGCAGTGGTGTTCGGGCAGTGTAGGGGGCGTGCTGGGGGTGGTGTTTCAGGGTTTAGGGCAGTGCAGTGGTGTTCGGGCAGTGTAGGGGGTCATGAAGGGGGTGGTGTTTCAGGGTTTAGGGCAGTGCAGTGGTGTTTGGACAGTGTAGGGGGTCATGCTAGGGTTGGTGTTTCAGGGTTTAGGGCAGTGCAGTGGTGTTCAGGCAGTGTAGGGGGTCGTGCATGGGCTGGTGTTTCAGGGTTTAGGGCAGTGCAGTGGTGTTCGGTCAGTGTAGGGGGTCGTGCTGGGGGTAGTGTTTTAGGGTTTAGGGTAGTGCAGTGGTGCTTGTGTAGTGTAGGGGGTCATGCTGGGGGTAGTGTTTTAGGGTTTAGGGTAGTGCAGTGGTGTTTGTGTAGTGTAGGGGTCATGTTTTAGGGTAGTGCAGTGGTGTTTGGGTAGTGTAGGGGGTCGTGCTGGGGGTAGTGTTTTAGGGTTTAAGGTAGTGCAGTGGTGTTTGTGTAGTGTAGGGGGTCGTGCTGGGGGTAGTGTTTTAGGGTTTAGGGTAGTGCAGTGGTGCTTGTGTAGTGTAGGGGGTCATACTGGGGGTAGTGTTTTAGGGTTTAGGGTAGTGCAGTGGTGTTTGGGTAGTGTAGGGGGTCATGTTTTAGGGTCATGCAGTGGTGTTTGGGTAGTGTAGGGGGTCATGCTGGGGGTAGTGTTTTAGGATTTAGGTTAGTGCAGTGGTGTTGGGGTAGTGTTTTAGGGTTTAGGGTAGTGCAGTGGTGTTTGTGTAGTGTAGGGGGTCATGCTGGGGGTAGTCTTTTATGGTTTAGGATAATGCAGTGGTGCTTGTGTAGTGTAGGGGGTCGTGCTGGGAGTAGTGTTTTTGGGTTTAGGGTAGTGCAGTGGTTTTTTTGTAGTGTAGAGGGGTCATGTTTTAAGATGCAACGCTCCAATACCTGACCAGTCTGCACTACATAAAACTGCAAAAAAACTAAACATAAAAAGTGTTTTTCACACTTTTGTCATTGGGCTATATGTGGGCTACATCTGGGTAGTATTTGTGCTACATTTGGGCTCTTTTTTCACTGCTGGCCATCTTGGAAGACTTCTTTGTTATGAAGTTTCCTAATTTCCTCATTTACTGCAGTCTCCTCAGTAGGAAATGCTTTCAGTTTTTTACTTTGATTCCATCAAGAAGGCATTCAGATGTGTCACACATTTGCCATAAATTCAGAATGTTAGCACTCTAGTTGTTCATTAGATCACTGTAGTAAAGCTACTGCTCACCAAGGAGTTTACTGGAAGTCTACTGCTGGTATTGAAAGTGATTGTTTCAGTCTGCATGTCAGAATTTTCTAATGAAATAGAAGAGGATTTGAGATCTCACTTAAACCATGCACTAAATTTTCTTTTTGCAGCACTAACCATAATTTCTATGGCAAAATGAACCCCGTCATTTTGTTCCTTTTTAAATTAAATGTTTTAAGTGTTACCAGTTTATTCCAATCAAGATGGCTTCAGGTGTGCCATACTATTGTCATAAGTAAGGCTGTTAGCACTCTAGTTGTTCTTTAGAACACTCTGGGAAGCTGCAGTAGAACACAAAGGCATCAACTGACAGGCTGCTCCTGTTGAAATATAACAGGAAGATATTTGAGATCACACTTGAAACATGTCCTAATTTTTCTTTCTACAGCACTAACCATAATTTCTATGACAAAATGAACCCCATCATTTTGTTCCTTTTTAAATTAAATGTTTTAAGTGTTACCAGTTTATTCCAATAAAGATGGCTTCAGGTGTGCCATACTTTTGTCATAAGTAAGGCTGTTAGCACTCTAGTTGTTCTTTAGAACACTCTGGGAAGCTGC
This sequence comes from Calotriton arnoldi, assembly GCA_963921515.1. Classification (NCBI taxonomy): domain Eukaryota; kingdom Metazoa; phylum Chordata; class Amphibia; order Caudata; family Salamandridae; genus Calotriton; species Calotriton arnoldi. The sequence continues at coordinate 113,070 of CAWUFW010006693.1, read as the reverse complement.
AGTAGAACACAAAGGAATCAACTGACAGTCTCTGCCCTTGTTGGATGTACATGTTTTACTGAGAATGTCAGACTTCATTCTCACATGACTGAGAAAGATAATGTGAATTTACAGAAAATATGCTCTCATTTTAGCTTCTGGAGCACCTTCCAAAACTGTATGGGACAAGCATGTGAAAATAGTTTTCTCTCAAACATGATTCATGATATCCCAGCAGAAGGTTTTTCACAGGGTAAAATCACCTTAGAACACACCACAATTCCTGAAATTAGTATGGTACCATCAACAAATGAATTCTAATGTAACTAAAGTCTGTTATCACCCTTTATAGTTCTCCTTTTGGTAACCCTCAAAATGTTTGATTCACTACAATGCATTTCAATGCGGTACTATCATTTATATTGGTCCCAAGATGGCTGCCAGCCATTCCAGGATGAAGTGCTGACAGCCAATCAGATCTCACGATGACATATGTGGTTAGGCTCCACCCAGATATATATGTGTTTTTACTTTTGATTTTCTCAGCAACTACTGAACGGATTTACACCATTTAACAAAAAGGGTTCTTTCTGAACCAAGAACTACCTCTTTGCCAAATTTGGTGTAATTCCGTTCAGCAGTTCGGGCTGTAGCCTTGCATAAAGTTTCCTATGGGAAATTGATTTTCTGACTCTTATTTTTTAATTTCTCTGCAACTACTGAACGGATTTACACCATTTAACAAAAAGGGTTCTTTCTGAACCAAGAACTACCTCTTTGCCAAATTTTGTGTAATTCCGTTCAGCAGTTCGGGCTGTAGCCGTGTCTAAAGTTTCCTATGGGAAAATGAATGGGGAAAACACGTTTTGGGACCCCCTTTTTTCTCGGCCCCCGCTTGACGAATCACCCCGAAACTTTCAGGGTAGGAGCGGACCGGAGCGGGCCATAAAGTTTGAAAATTTCGCGAAGATTCGTCAACCGACGCAAGAGCTATTTCAAATAGAATGTCGCGGATTTCCTATGGAAAATAGGTCCTAACTATAACTATCTACTGGCGACCGCCAGTAGATAATTTCACACACACACATTAAAATACAATACGAAACAAACAACAGTAACCACAATAATTCATTGTTGCACCTGCCTCAAATTACATTTTTGATTCCCACTCCAATATAAGAAACAGTAGAGAAAGATTTGGATTTTAGAGGGTTGAACATTACATTTCCAACTCCAATCTAAGCAACAATAGGGAAAGGTTTGGACTTCAGGAAGGATAGATTTAATATTGCCACTCCAATTTAAGTATCGGTAGGGAAAATGTTGGACTTTGAAGAGGTTAGATTTACTATTCCCAATCCAACCTAAGTAACAATAGTGAAAGTGTTGGACTTCAGAGGGGTTAAATTTACTACTCCCATTTCAAACTAAGCAACAGCAGGGAAGGTGCTGGACTTTAAGCTGTTAAATTGACTATTTCTACTCTGCTCTAAGCAATAATAGGGAAGGTGTTGGATGTCAGGTTGGTTACATTCCCACTCCAATTAAAGCAACATAGGGTAAGTGCTGGACGTCAGACAGGTTACTTACATCATTTCAACTCATAATTATTTTTAAAAATAAAATACCTAACAACAAAAAATTATTAATATTTATATAGCAAATTAAAAACAAATTCTATAGACATTTAAAAAAAAATCACAGTTAGACTAAAAAAAAAATCAAATACACATTAATAATTATATAATTTTAAATACAAATGACTTCCCTCCCTAATAACTGAAAACAGTTTCATAAAAAAGCTAACTTATAAATAAAACAAAAATAATATTAAATTACTACTTTAATAAAACAAATACAATTTAAAACAATAATACATATTAAATAAATTTTTTGTAGAAATATTTACTAAACACATTAATCAATTCTTAATTATTTCTGTTTCAAAATAAATTACCATAACGATTTGCAACAATAGCATATTTAGTGATAATTTCATGTTCAATTAACTTAAACATGAATTAAAAATATATATTAAATAACTTCCCACTCTATTTCCCTACAAACCCAATACCTTCTTACTAAAATATAAATGACTAACTAAACGTGTAAAAAATATACATTGAAATTAAGAGTTTGCGCTTAAATAATTAAATTAAGAATTAATCAATTAATACATTTACATAATTTAAAACCAATTAAATATTTTTGCATCCTGTGAGCTTAACACACATTCCAAGGATATATACTAGTTTCTGACTATGATGGAAAAATCAAGTTTCCCAATAATTATATACATGTTTTAAGCAGCAAAGGTCTTTATTACAAGAAAGCTATTGGAAATTCCAACAAGCTGGCAGGGCTCATAATCTGGACATAACACTCAATGGAGGGGAGTGCCACAAGGTGTATTGTGGTACACATAGCATATTGTGAAATGCAAAGCACACATTTAGTTTCTTGGTCTATCACAACAAAAATTAGACTGTGTTCAAAAATACCAGACAACATTTTATGTGAAGTACTATGCAGAATTTCTTCTCCAAATCTCTTTAGTTTTTAAATTCCTACTCTCAGTTTTTTCCACAGCTACATTTAAAAATGTATTTGTAAAGTGTTGTGAATAAATGAAGATCCAGCTCCAATGGTGCAGATAAGATAGTAAGATTTATTAAGATGTTATCATGAAGAGCTGTAGTACAGAGCCCTACCAGGAGCAGCCTTCCTGCTGCTCAGCCCATACACCACTGCCCCACCAGGAGCAGCCTTCCTGCTGCTCAGCCCATACACCAACTGACACTTTCACTCATGCAACATTCTACAGCATCACCACACACCAACATTCCATACCACAATCACACTGGCTGAGCAGCAAGTACAACACATCTCCCTTCTTTAGAGTAACAAGAACACAAAGCAATGGTCCACAGAAAAGTACAAAATGGTAAACGGTACATGCATTGAAATAAGATGAGGACCAATTGCAAAGACCAGAAGGTGACTAAAGGGCATACACGTTAAGTTCAGAAGCAATGAAGGCACATGTCTAGTGGGCATACAAGTTAACATCAAAACATCAAAATGCTAAAAAAGCACCGAAGAATGTAATAATTTACATGAATGTTAACATAAGATATGAAATGATGGAAAATGACAATGCCCACACATGGACTCACATTTATGAAAACAACAAACTGGACAAGATAAAAATTGTATTTTTTAGAGAAACCACAGTGTGGGCTTAAATGGCTGCACCAGTATATTAGTTCCTATGAGTGTTTAAATCGTAATGCTCCACTTTTCGTAACCCCACTGCTATGGAAGTCACACTATACGAGAAGAAAACTTCTTAGAATAAAGAAATAATGAAAAGGAGCATATAATCAAATATAGTACATTTATAGATTATAAACAATATCAAATTCATGCGATTTGAAACAAAATTAAAGTGCGAGGAGTCTTGAAATTTCTTTTCTCCATATAATCTTTATTTTCATTTCCAATCGGAAGCATAAAGCCCAGCCAACGCGTTTCGTCTGAACCAAGAACTACCTCTTTGCCAAATTTTGTGTAATTCCGTTCAGCAGTTCGGGCTGTAGCCGTGTCTAAAGTTTCCTATGGGAAAATGAATGGGGAAAACACGTTTTGGGACCCCCTTTTTCTCGGCCCCCGCTTGACGAATCACCCCGAAACTTTCAGGGTAGGAGCAGACCGGAGCGGGCCATAAAGTTTGAAAATTTCGCGAAGATTCGTCAACCGACGCAAGAGCTATTTCAAATAGAATGTCGCGGATTTCCTATGGAAAATAGGTCCTAACTATAACTATCTACTGGCGACCGCCAGTAGATAATTTCACACACACACATTAAAATACAATACGAAACAAACAACAGTAACCACAATAATTCATTGTTGCACCTGCCTCAAATTACATTTTTGATTCCCACTCCAATATAAGAAACAGTAGAGAAAGATTTGGATTTTAGAGGGTTGAACATTAGTTTTCCAACTCCAATCTAAACAACAATAGGGAAAGGTTTGGACTTCAGGAAGGATAGATTTAATATTGCCACTCCAATTTAAGTATCGGTAGGGAAAATGTTGGACTTTGAAGAGGTTAGATTTACTATTCCCAATCCAACCTAAGTAACAATAGGGAAAGTGTTGGACTTCAGAGGGGTTAAATTTACTACTCCCATTTCAAACTAAGCAACAGCAGGAAAGGTGCTGGACTTTAAGCTGTTAAATTGACTATTTCTACTCTGCTCTAAGCAATAATAGGGAAGGTGTTGGATGTCAGGTTGGTTACATTCCCACTCCAATTAAAGCAACATAGGGTAAGTGCTGGACGTCAGACAGGTTACTTACATCATTTCAACACATAATTATTTTTAAAAATAAAATACCTAACAACAAAAAATTATTAATATTTATATAGCAAATTAAAAACAAATTCTATAGACATTTAAAAAAAAATCACAGTTAGACTAAAAAAAAATCAAATACACATTAATAATTATATAATTTTAAATACAAATGACTTCCCTCCTAATAACTGAAAACAGTTTCATAAAAAAGCTAACTTATAAATAAAACAAAAATAATATTAAATTACTACTTTAATAAAACAAATACAATTTAAAACAATAATACATATTAAATAAATTTTTTGTAGAAATATTTACTAAACACATTAATCAATTCTTAATTATTTCTGTTTCAAAATAAATTACCATAACGAATTGCAACAATAGCATATTTAGTGATAATTTCATGTTCAATTAACTTAAACATGAATTAAAAATATATATTAAATAACTTCCCACTCTATTTCCCTACAAACCCAATACCTTCTTACTAAAATATAAATGACTAACTAAACGTGTAAAAAATATACATTGAAATTAAGAGTTTGCGCTTAAATAATTAAATTAAGAATTAATCAATTAATACATTTACATAATTTAAAACCAATTAAATATTTTTGCATCCTGTGAGCTTAACACACATTCCAAGGATATATACTAGTTTCTGACTATGATGGAAAAATCAAGTTTCCCAATAATTATATACATGTTTTAAGCAGCAAAGGTCTTTATTACAAGAAAGCTATTGGAAATTCCAACAAGCTGGCAGGGCTCATAATCTGGACATAACACTCAATGGAGGGAGTGCCACAAGGTGTATTGTGGTACACATAGCATATTGTGAAATGCAAAGCACACATTTAGTTTCTTGGTCTATCACAACAAAAATTAGACTGTGTTCAAAAATACCAGACAACATTTTATGTGAAGTACTATGCAGAATTTCTTCTCCAAATCTCTTTAGTTTTTAAATTCCTACTCTCAGTTTTTTCCACAGCTACATTTAAAAATGTATTTGTAAAGTGTTGTGAATAAATGAAGATCCAGCTCCAATGGTGCAGATAAGATAGTAAGATTTATTAAGATGTTATCATGAAGAGCTGTAGTACAGAGCCCTACCAGGAGCAGCCTTCCTGCTGCTCAGCCCATACACCACTGCCCCACCAGGAGCAGCCTTCCTGCTGCTCAGCCCATACACCAACTGACACTTTCACTCATGCAACATTCTACAGCATCACCACACACCAACATTCCATACCACACTCACACTGGCTGAGCAGCAAGTACAACACATCTCCCTTCTTTACAGTAACAAGAACACAAAGCAATGGTCCACAGAAAAGTACAAAATGGTAAACGGTACATGCATTGAAATAAGATGAGGACCAATTGCAAAGACCAGAAAGGTGACTAAAGGGCATACACGTTAAGTTCAGAAGCAATGAAGGCACATGTCTAGTGGGCATACAAGTTAACATCAAAACATCAAAATGCTAAAAAAGCACTGAAGAATGTAATAATTTACATGAATGTTAACATAAGATATGAAATGATGGAAAATGACAATGCCCACACATGGACTCACATTTATGAAAACAACAAACTGGACAAGATAAAAATTGTATTTTTTAGAGAAACCACAGTGTGGGCTTAAATGGCTGCACCAGTATATTAGTTCCTATGAGTGTTTGAATCATAATGCTCCACTTTTCGTAACCCCACTACTATAGAAGTCACACTATACGAGAAGAAAACTCTCTTAGAATAAAGAAATAATGAAAAGGAGCATATAATCAAATATAGTACATTTATAGATTATAAACAATATCAAATTCATGCAATTTGAAACAAAATTAAAGTGCGAGGAGTCTTGAAATTTATTTTCTTCATATAATCTTTATTTTCATTTCCAATCGGAAGCATAAAGCCCAGCCAACGCGTTTCGTCTGAACCAAGAACTACCTCTTTGCCAAATTTTGTGTAATTCCGTTCAGCAGTTCGGGCTGTAGCCGTGTCTAAAGTTTCCTATGGGAAAATGAATGGGGAAAACACGTTTTGGGACCCCCCTTTTTTCTCGGACCCCGCTTGACGAATCACCCCGAAACTTTCAGGGTAGGAGCGGACCGGAGCGGGCCATAAAGTTTGAAAATTTCGCGAAGATTCGTCAACCGACGCAAGAGCTATTTCAAATAGAATGTCGCGGATTTCCTATGGAGAATAGGTCCTAACTATAACTATCTACTGGCGACCGCCAGTAGATAATTTCACACACACACATTAAAATACAATACGAAACAAACAAGAGTAACCACAATAATTCATTGTTGCACCTGCCTCAAATTACATTTTTGATTCCCACTCCAATATAAGAAACAGTAGAGAAAGATTTGGATTTTAGAGGGTTGAACATTACTTTTCCAACTCCAATCTAAGCAACAATAGGGAAAGGTTTGGACTTCAGGAAGGATAGATTTAATATTGCCACTCCAATTTAAGTATCGGTAGGGAAAATGTTGGACTTTGAAGAGGTTAGATTTACTATTCCCAATCCAACCTAAGTAACAATAGGGAAAGTGTTGGACTTCAGAGGGGTTAAATTTACTACTCCCATTTCAAACTAAGCAACAGCAGGGAAGGTGCTGGACTTTAAGCTGTTAAATTGACTATTTCTACTCTGCTCTAAGCAATAATAGGGAAGGTGTTGGATGTCAGGTTGGTTACATTCCCACTCCAATTAAAGCAACATAGGGTAAGTGCTGGACGTCAGACAGGTTACTTACATCATTTCAACTCATAATTATTTTTAAAAATAAAATACCTAACAACAAAAAATTATTAATATTTATATAGCAAATTAAAAACAAATTCTATAGACATTTTAAAAAAAATCACAGTTAGACTAAAAAAAAATCAAATACACATTAATAATTATATAATTTTAAATACAAATGACTTCCTCCTAATAACTGAAAACAGTTTCATAAAAAGCTAACTTATAAATAAAACAAAAATAATATTAAATTACTACTTTAATAAAACAAATACAATTTAAAACAATAATACATATTAAATAAATTTTTTGTAGAAATATTTACTAAACACATTAATCAATTCTTAATTATTTCTGTTTCAAAATAAATTACCATAACGATTTGCAACAATAGCATATTTAGTGATAATTTCATGTTCAATTAACTTAAACATGAATTAAAAATATATATTAAATAACTTCCCACTCTATTTCCCTACAAACCCAATACCTTCTTACTAAAATATAAATGACTAACTAAACGTGTAAAAAATATACATTGAAATTAAGAGTTTGCGCTTAAATAATTAAATTAAGAATTAATCAATTAATACATTTACATAATTTAAAACCAATTAAATATTTTTGCATCCTGTGAGCTTAACACACATTCCAAGGATATATACTAGTTTCTGACTATGATGGAAAAATCAAGTTTCCCAATAATTATATACATGTTTTAAGCAGCAAAGGTCTTTATTACAAGAAAGCTATTGGAAATTCCAACAAGCTGGCAGGGCTCATAATCTGGACATAACACTCAATGGAGGGGAGTGCCACAAGGTGTATTGTGGTACACATAGCATATTGTGAAATGCAAAGCACACATTTAGTTTCTTGGTCTATCACAACAAAAATTAGACTGTGTTCAAAAATACCAGACAACATTTTATGTGAAGTACTATGCAGAATTTCTTCTCCAAATCTCTTTAGTTTTTAAATTCCTACTCTCAGTTTTTTCCACAGCTACATTTAAAAATGTATTTGTAAAGTGTTGTGAATAAATGAAGATCCAGCTCCAATGGTGCAGATAAGATAGTAAGATTTATTAAGATGTTATCATGAAGAGCTGTAGTACAGAGCCCTACCAGGAGCAGCCTTCCTGCTGCTCAGCCCATACACCACTGCCCCACCAGGAGCAGCCTTCCTGCTGCTCAGCCCATACACCAACTGACACTTTCACTCATGCAACATTCTACAGCATCACCACACACCAACATTCCATACCACACTCACACTGGCTGAGCAGCAAGTACAACACATCTCCCTTCTTTACAGTAACAAGAACACAAAGCAATGGTCCACAGAAAAGTACAAAATGGTAAACGGTACATGCATTGAAATAAGATGAGGACCAATTGCAAAGACCAGAAGGTGACTAAAGGGCATACACGTTAAGTTCAGAAGCAATGAAGGCACATGTCTAGTGGGCATACAAGTTAACATCAAAACATCAAAATGCTAAAAAAGCACCGAAGAATGTAATAATTTACATGAATGTTAACATAAGATATGAAATGATGGAAAATGACAATGCCCACACATGGACTCACATTTATGCAAACAACAAACTGGACAAGATAAAAATTGTATTTTTAGAGAAACCACAGTGTGGGCTTAAATGGCTGCACCAGTATATTAGTTCCTATGAGTGTTTAAATCGTAATGCTCCACTTTTCGTAACCCCACTGCTATGGAAGTCACACTATACGAGAAGAAAACTTCTTAGAATAAAGAAATAATGAAAAGGAGCATATAATCAAATATAGTACATTTATAGATTATAAACAATATCAAATTCATGCGATTTGAAACAAAATTAAAGTGCGAGGAGTCTTGAAATTTCTTTTCTCCATATAATCTTTATTTTCATTTCCAATCGGAAGCATAAAGCCCAGCCAACGTGTTTCGTCCAATAGATGGACTTCATCAGGGCTGTAAAACAGTTAGAAAAAACATTATAGAAATTATCCAAAAATTTTATATATATATTTACACAAGATCTTTCGAAGAAGACCTATATTATACAATATACAATAAGAAAGGCCTGATAGATATGAACATGATAAAAAGGACATGAGGCAATTCTACCTCTAATAATGACAATTTCTCTCAATACTGGAATTGTTATCCTGTTGTAAGATGCTCCTTGCCTATATCCTTTCTTAACATTTGTTTCCAATAGGTTATGGTATTTGTGTTTTTGATATGGAAAAGCAGCCTACGTATAATCCAAAAAATCATGGGACAAGTTTCACAACATATAATCCTCATTGTTATTACAAATGCTCTCAGTTCAGACATGATCTGTATATAGGAGCATCAAAGGAGAAAAAAGTGGACATCCAGATCAAAAAAAGGATTTATAATCCACAAATATATAAGGTATTCTACGTCCCATTTATAATACCTGAAAAAATAGTCAATAAGGTACTTCCTGTGATTTGAAGTACAGCAATACTGAAGGTGATTATGACGGTTGGAAACAATAGCTCATCAACCCACTAAGGGTCTATTATAGAAAATATTTATATAAGTAACACTCACTGTGAATCAGATCACAAAGATCAGCAAAGCAATCTACGAATGTGAAATCTTGAAAGCCAAGAATCTCGTGACATCTTGTTAGTAATATATATCCAAGCTAAAAAGAAGAGAGCAAAATCTATCATGGCTATAATCAATACATCCATCCATTAATCTATGAGAGGGCAGCGAGTTGATTATTCTGAAAAGTTTTTTTGATTACCCACTTAAATTATATTATATTATATTATTACACTTCCAAGCACCTAATAAGTCTAATAGGATAATTATTGAATGAACAGAACTCACTTGGGAACAGCTCATGTAAATCACCAAACAAGTTTAGTTTAGTGATCTATATAAATATGCATCGATATTCCAATCGCACCAATGTCTTCTGGATTTTCCAAGGATTATTGCCTTTTATCCATGCTATGATAAAAGGGGGAGAACAAAACCTATCTTTAGAAAAATCACTCCATCTTTTTCATTGGAGTAAACACCAAAGTTAACATTAAAAATCGACACAAAATAAAGAAATAAGGGGCTAAATTTATTTAGTGTCCCCAATTACTACACAAATCCTCACAAGTTAAATATATAGTCTAATAAGTATCAAAAAATACTCAGCAAACATCCTTTCATGAGACCACCTAAGGAAAGTAACAAGCACAATATCACCTCCATCTATGTGGCTTACGAGGTATCATATGAAGTCGTGCCCAAAGTACCGTCCGTCTGACCGTGGTGTCTACTGTCAACCTTTAAGGAGTATTTATACAAGTAGTTAGCCAATCATAGGCAAGAAAACCATGTCATTAAAGTCACCCCCTTTAAAGCTCCAATCACTTTTGTCGTAACAATATGGAAAACCAATTCGAACCGTTCTAACAAAAATCATAATTTAACCCAAGTTCCCTCTCTGGTCCAGGTAAAATGCACCAATCAAAAGTGAGAAGTGTGTTGTCTACAAGAAAGACATTGAGCCAATCGCTACAAGAAAAACAGTGAACCAATCACCAATGTTCTACAGCTATTCCTAGGTAAAGAAAAGAGGCAGTCTATTTACATACATATGGTTCCCTCTCTGGTCCACTCGATGTATCGCCCAATAGGATTGCTCATAAGGAAGAACCATTCAAAATACACAAGAAAAGCAGTGAACCAATCACCAATGTTCTACAGCTATTTCTAGGTGAAGAAAAGAGACAATCTATTTACATACACATGGTTCCCTCTCTGGTCCACTCGATGTATCGCCCAATCAGATTGCTCATAAGGAATAACAATTCAAAATACACAAGAAAAACAGTAAACCAATCACCAATGTTACATAGCTATTCCTAGGTAAAGAAAAGAGGCAGCCTATTTACATACATATGGTTCCCTCTCTGGTCCACTCGATGTATCACCCAATCAGATTGCTCATAAGGAAAAACCATTCAAAATACACAAGTTTCCCGTCAATCCAATGCACCAATAAAAAGTGAGAAATATGTTGTCTACGAGAAAGACATTAAGCCAATCAATGGTGCTCTTACCGTCACTTCCTTTCCAGTGCGGCTCAGAGAGAATTATATTGCAAGAGCATGTTACTCACCGTAACAATCATACCTCCAGTTCCTGTGCAAATGTAACGAAAAACAAATCCAACCAATCATTAAGATTCAAAAATAAGATAAAAACCTTCAAAAAAGCAGAAAGTTGTAATAATTTTCAAAATTCCCAAGGTTTAAAAATTAGGTTTACAGATCATTCCAAACTGAGAGTGAAATAACCATACAATTTTGAATACAAATAGTTCAAATCTCATTTTATGTGATACTTATTTTAGTCATTTCCTTACTCATAAGATATTTTAAATTAGATTAGATTATATGTTGTGAAACTTGTCCGATGATTTTTGGATTATATGTAGGCTGCTTTTCCATATCAAAAACACAAATACCATAACCTATTGGAAACAAATGTTAAGAATGGATATAGGCAGGGAGCATCTTACTACAGGATAACAATTCCAGTATTGAGAGAAATTGTCATTATTGGAGGTAGAATTGCCTCATGTCCTTTTTATCATGTGCATGTCTATCTAGCCTTTCTTATTGTATATTGTACAATATAGGTCTTCTTCGAAAGATCTTGTATAAATATATATATATAATTTTTGGATAATTTCTATAATGTTTTTTCTAACTGTTTTACAGCCTTGATGAAGTCCATCTATTGGACGAAACGCGTTGGCTGGGCTTTATGCTTCTGATTGGAAATGAAAATAAAGATTATATGAAGAAAAGAAATTTCAAGACTCCCCACACTTTAATTTTGTTTCAAATCGCATGAATTTGATATTGTTTATAATCTATAAATGTACTATATTTGATTACATGCTCCTTTTCATTATTTCTTTAAGATAAAAATGGTCTTTAAGAAAGCATAAAGACTCCACCACTTACCCGCATCTTCTCCCTTTCAACACAAAACAAACAAACATGCATTCTACTACACCACACATAACCAACCAAATCCCATATGCCACAAACATACCAGCTGGCCAGACTGACATGAAAGGGAACACACAGGGAACCAAACACCGACAGTGCAGTAGAGATCATCCAACAGCAAAAACAAATACACTAATGTGAGAGAACAACTCACAACCACACACAAGTGGAAGGAATGCGTAAAAAAGCACGCAAACACCACTCAACAAAATGCCAATACAAGTGGGTGATACCCAAAGTCAACCACCAACCACCCAAAGTCAACCACCAACCACTAAAAGGTAGGAGACGCGAGTGACTTCTATCCAGTCAACTCTAACACCATACCAACAGGGTGATCTGCCTAAATCAACCCACGCCCACAAAAATAGTGGTAGACCAGAGAGGCTTAGCACCTAAAAGCCTTCTCACACACACACACACCACCAACAGTGAGGGATTCACTTACATCCCCCACAACCACACCATGGTGATAACCCAGAGTGACTTAACAACAAAAAGTCAACTCAAACACCGTACCAACAGGGTGATCTGCCTAAACCAACCCACACCCACAAAAATAGCGGTAGACCAGAGAGGCTTAGCACCTAAAAGCCTTCTCACACATACACCACCAACAGTGAGGGATCACATATATCCGCCCACAACAATACCATAGAGGTAACACTGAGTGACTCTACACCAAAAGTCAAGTCATACAGTCATACTAAAGAACAAACACTCTGACTGCCAATTTTTCAAACACCTCCCTAAAGTGTGTAAACCAAAAAGTGTCTGAATCCATACAATCAGCAGGAAACACACAATAAGAAGCTAAAATCCCACAAACAAGTACTACGTATGCATAAGCATACAGCAAAAATTACACACCCCTTGCATGAAGGTTAACTTTTTTTTTTACGAAGCATCCAACCAAGAGGTTTACAATTTTTAGCGAAGCACCCCATCCACGAAGTTAACATTTTTTCTGAAGCACCTCATCCATTAAGTTTACAACTTTCCTCATATCAAAAGCCCAAATAATTTGAAGTGTGAATGTCACAACAAATCCGGCTAGCATAGTCATAGTCTAGGGGGGGTGCCAGGGCTGCAAGTGTGCGTTGCGACACCAATCTTGAAGTAGAGTGATTACTCCTCTAAATGAAGCAGCAGCAAAAATGAGTATGTAGCTTTGCCCACACACCAACATCGCAAGTCAAAGCATGAAGGGAACGGGAGCCCATCGACAAAATGCAAAGAAAGCACAGCCCTCACCAGATATCTGAGGGTACACCAAACAGGATGCCATACAGACACATCGATACTTCCTCTGCCACAAATGCCGATTACTGGGAGTAGGAGGAACCCGAGTTTTTGTGCAGAACCATCACCAAAGGCATCAGGCATCCGGAACCATCACCGAAGGTCTAAAGATGTCAGTACGTCGGCAACACGTATGCTAGGAGCGTCCAGGTAGCTCCAGGCAGGCACGTGCCGCACAGTGTAAGGGCTAAGGGCTTCTCACCACTCCACGAGCCACCGCTGTCATGGCTCGCACTGGACAAAGCCGTCGAAGAGAGGTGAGTGCTCGTACTTAAAATATTCTTTTTTTTTAAAAAAACAGGCGCAGGGGTCAAACGTTTCCTCAGGAGAAGTGATTAGATTCCTACGTAACACCACACCGGACCACTTTCCGTCTCACTGCCAGTCATATTACACATGGGCAGGTGTAGATTGCCCCTTCCTTCCTTCCTTACAGCACTTCTCACCACGAAGGGTGGGAAAATCACAGAAACAGCTTCACATTAGATTCACACGATAACTCAGGGATTCAGTTTACTTGCTTTTGTTTCGCAGACAAAGTCAGCATGTTGAGCACGATCAATAGCCCACATCCCCACACAGTGGAATGCTTGTAACAGTGGAATACACAGAAACTCCCCACACCGTGGTTGAGGCAGACCGATACCAAAGGTCACAGGTGGGACAGGACACTGCCACACCTGCTCAATACACCTCAGGTACACTCAACAAGACCAGGAAGACACAGCAAGATATGGCACACCCGGGTTGGGGCCGACTGGTCTGAAGGTCACTGGTGGGGCTCAGGGCTGCCAGTCTGTCTGTTACACTCCCTACGCTTAGTTTCAAGTCAAGGTTCTTCCTTATGTAGTTACTTTAGGCTTCAAATTCAAGTAAATTATGTTTCCATCGTTTTTGCTTCAATCCAGTTCACACACATAGGTTCTGCTTTGTAAATCGTCGCCAAAATGTTGTGAATAAATGAAGATCCAGCTCCACAGATGTAGATAAGATAGTAAGATTTATTAAGATGTAATCATGAAGAGCTGTAGTACAGAGACCCACCAGGAGCAGCCTTCCTGCTGTTCAGCCCATACACAAACTGACACTCTCACCCATCCAACATTCTACAGCATCACCACGCACCAACATTCCATACCACACTCACACTGGCTGAGCAGAAAGTACAACATAAAGTCTGTATTCCAGAAGTGTTAAAGACTGCTAGATCACAGGAAAAAAATAAAGTTTGAAAGGTTTGTGAAAGTCATTGACTTTATCAAATCAACTTTCCTCACTACCTGTTTCATATATATTAATCTGGACACAAAAAAGAGACCTTTTTTATTATTAAGCTAACAGTAGATGAAATTACATTATTTATAATTGTGTTTTCATTGGAAGGGGTTTGGTTGTAATTTTAAACAGATAAAATCACATAAAAAACAAGATTAAATCTGTACTGTTGCAGGAGACAACCATTTATCTATTCTCACCGGGTGTCAGGATCCAGTTGCCTATCAGCCACCAGCCACCTAAGCCTTAGAGCTGGCCATAACTGTAAAGACACCTTTATCTGATGAAATGCAGCCCCTCAGTCCCTGAGCAAAGCTCTGATAAAGTTCTTGCAGTAGATGTGAAATCTGTCAGGAAGGAAGGATCAGGTCATTAAAAGGGGAAATTTATGTTGCAAGGCAATGTGCACAGGGCTGGTCCCCTTTTCCACAGATAGGCCAAGAAACGTGTCATTGGGATTCAGTCTGAACCCTTGCTTCAATCAAGTGCAGTAGTCTCCACAGGGAGCTGAAGATGTTCATTCTCTAAATACTTGTCACACAGATACGCAAGCTGCATTTAAAGTTAGATAAAAAGTGATCTATATGTAGCATAATATAATTCACGATAAGCCCAGTGCAACTTTCCTTTCTGTGTGGGACCAAACATCCTGTCTTGCCTCTTCGTCAAATAGATGCACCCCACCTTCCAGGCCAACCTAGTAAAGCTCAAATATGCATGGTAATTCCCTTCATATAGTGGAGAGGTGTGGTGCAGCGGCCAGGGCAGCTGACTTCGGAGCTCATGGTTCGATCCCCGGCTCCGGCGGCAGCTCAGCTCAGCACCATGTGACTCTGGGCAATAGCTCACTTAATTTCCACGAAGGCCCCCAGCGCCTTGAGAGCCGTAAGGGTGAGTAGTTTGCTCTTTACAAATACGGATTTACATATACCGATCTTGATGCAATGTTTCAAAATATATGCAGGCACAAAAGAAGACGTCTGAAGTCCAATGCTTCATTTGAGCCAGTGATTTCCGGTGCTTGGCACCGGCACTAAACTAAATTGCAACACCGGAACTTAGGACGGTCTGCCATATGGTTGCTCTGTATGTCTAATTTAGAGATGAGGACAACAGTTGTTTATTCGTTCAATATACAGTAAAAATGACTAATACCTGCTTCCCAAGCCATTCTTATACCACTGGGGGCATGGAAAATGTCACACTTGTAGGAGTGTGATGGTTAATAGTTGTGTTGGTACTGTAATTGATAGCGCTGGCAGGGTCAATAGGAGTCGCAAGCTACAGTTGCCTCCTGACAAGGGCCCTGCCACTTAATCTTTTACAAATTAAGCACTGCTGCAGTCTCCATCATAGGTCTGAGATAATGCACTCTGATATGCTATTTGCTTATAGTCAGGCATAGAACCACAGGAGACCTGCTTGTCCACAGCCTACAGTCTTTCAGTGCAGGCTTTAAGAGGACAGGGATCTGTCTCATTACTTTACTGCCACCCTGACTCCCCAAGGACTCAGACATTAATTTTACGCCCCATTGGATAACTTCTTTCCTTAAACATTTACAATTCTGCATATGAGTGCATAAACATCATTTTGGATAACAAAACACGGCAAGGTAAAGCTTCAGAATATTACACTGCACTGCTTAAAGTTAAATATTGAACAGCACATTTAAAGACATGCAAATAGCGAATTGCAAACCCAGTGCTCAAAAATTGAAATTAGCGAATCTACAAAATGCCCTGGAAATGTGGAAACGAACAATATGTCTAGTGATAAGAAGGAACTAGAAAAGGGAGATAGCCTCGCACCTTGTACGATTTTGACAGGTCTACCCCGCTGACATAACGTTAGTATACTTAATGCTATCGGCATGCACTTTATAGGAGCCTTATTATTCTTATGTAATGTAGGTTTAATAACATTCACTTCCCAGTGTGGAAAATGGTAGCATTGGCATGGAGAAAACACTGGTTAACCTTAGTGCTTGTCAGACAGGTAGTGATTAAGTAAAATATTTATATTAATTGTTCAAACAAGTAATATCAATTTTGCTAAAATAAAAGCAACTTGAACACAGCATGGCATAGTAGCAGACATGCAGATTATCACTTCCCAGTTTTTTTACACAAATGCATGGGCATGAATACAGTTGACTATTTATTCTTGACAATGGATTTTGCCTCACGTAAGAACATTGTCCTGTTCTGGATTGGTTTCTCTTCACAGTACTGGCAAGCATAACACTCTGCATAAAAGACAGCACCTGGCATAAGGCTATTAACTCATCTTTATTAATTCCTCAGCTTTTATACATGGCCTACTGATGTGGAGCTACTCTCCACATGTCCTGTTCTCTCTGCCTCCCTCGATGTAGTGAGAGGGAAAACTAGTGCTTCCTGTCTCCACCCAGGATGTTCCTGGCATCTCACTTCTGTCTGGACCAGCTAGACTGCTGGCCTACTTATATAACAATGTCCTTTCCTGGAGGACATGGCATCTCCCCCCACTTACAAAGAAAGTCAGTCAATCTCTTCAGTGCATCCTTTGGGCTCTGTAGTTGGTTTCTTTGCTCCGCAAATGTTGAGAGTGGTTCAGCGGCTGTTGAGAGTGATGTCTGTTGCGGGGAGTGTTCGTTGGTGAAGTGAGCATCCTTTGGGCTCCTTGATTGGTTTGTTAGCTCTATGGATGTTGAGAGAGGTTTCTGTTGAGAAAGGTGTTTGTTGGTTCGATGCTTCACGAGAACAAGGGTTGGCTCTTGGACCTATCTACTTGTTTTTTTTGCCTCACCCACTCCCAGTTGCATTTGGGAATGTTGAAGTCTTTGACCATCCAGGCATCTGCATGTTCCTTTCTCATTCCCCTTTCCTTGAGAATGACATGTCTCTGTCAGCACGATTCTGCCTTTGTTACAGAGTGATGAGACAGCATTTCCCCAACATTTCTGAGTAATGTCCCATACATTAGTTCTTATTCTGCAAGCTCTTTGAGTCAGCCGAGCCATCCCCATCAGAGGTGAATGTATAATGTTCATGTCTTCATGTGAATATAACTGACATGACAGGTTGCGTTGTGGGGTAAGTGATTGTTCTGAGTCATCAGCATGTGATGTTTTGCTCTGAACACGGAGAACATTCTCTGATTCCACTGTGCATTTGGGTGATTGACGGCATGGGCGTTTTCTTGATCTTGACGTGCCAGATGATTCTGTTGACCTGAGTGATTGTGCTGACATGCTTTCTGAATCAGATGAATCTTCTGGTGATTTTCTTTGAGGAAGTTTTTTTGGGTGTGTTCTGACTGGTGAATCTCTTGAGCTGATGGACTGTGATAAACTGCTCCTTGAGTCAGAGCTATCTTTGGGATGTTTCTTTGGGTACATCTCTCAAAGTGTCATATGTGCTCTTGCAACGGGGGGATAATTTGATAGCTGAGTGTTTATTTCTTTTGGTTGGCTCCAGTGCATTTTGTCTCTGCTCCTCTCATGTGGTGTTAACTGTCTCCTCTCAGTTTTTTCCTTATTGTCGTGGGTGTCTCGAGTGTGTTTGCATACCGGTTTCCAAAGTCTGACTGAATTCCCCAATCTTATGTGGTTTGTTTCTTCTTCTCGCTTGTTGGGTGCACTGTCGTTAGTGCCATGTTTGTGATATGTCCCACTGCTTGATGCTTCTTCAGAAAAGTCTAAGTAACCCGATGAACAGTGGGTGGCTCGGTTGTGTTTGTATACAGGTTTCCAGAGTCAGTGTGAATTGCCCAATCTTCTGTAGTTTGTTTTTTCTTCTCGCTTGTTGGTCATGCTGTCGTCTGTGCCATTTGTGTGATCAGTCCCACTGCTTGATGTTTCTTCAGAATAATCTGGAAAGTTTGATGAATGACTCCTTGAAGTTATTTCAGTTTGGCTGTCACGATCCCGGATTGTCCCAGTCTTTCGTTTGCCATCCTCCACTGCCTATTGTCTTGCTGAATCTGAGTATTTCATGTCACTTTGTCTATTGTGATATCTTGTCTCTGGTCTGCCTTTGTCCTCACTCTTTCTGGCTCTTTTGGTCTCTTGGGCTTATTCGCTGACATGAGAAACATCTAATTTCTCTTGTCTTCCTTTCCTGCATTGAGGTGCAATTCTCTTGCTTTGGCCCGCTCTCCAGCTTTGGCCCTCCTGATGAGTTCCTTTAGTGAGAGCTGCTTTTGAAGGATCTTGCTCTTTGTGTCTCGTATTGAACAGCCCTCTATTACCCTGAGTCGAATTGCTTCCTCATTTGTGAATGTATTGAAATCGCAGTATTGTACCAGACTTTGTAACCTTGTAATGAAATTTGTTAATGATTCACCTGGTTCCTGCCGTGCTGCGTTGAAGATGAAGTGTTCTTGATCCACGTCTTTCTATGTGTTGAAATGGGCACGTAGTGTCTCTTTGAGTTTTTCATATGTTTCTGCGTCCTTTGTTGAAAATGTTCTGATTAGGCATGAGCCTTCATGCCCCACCAGCTGAAGTAGTAGCAGCAGACGTTTTTCGTCTCTTCGCTCACAGGCTGTTGCAATAAATTCATCCAGTGACTCCAGCCACGGGTTCCATTTGGGACCCAAACTCTGGGTGCCGGTCTGTGTCACTGGGGGTGGCACTTCAATAAAGGGGTTAGCTTTTTGTGTTTCTTTTCCCACCGACATGATGGTGGAATGTGCTAGTATGATAATGCCACAGGACTGCTCACTATACTTTATGTATTATTTGTTGGCCCTCTTTGGTGGAGATCTTGCGTATAGTTGTTTTTCTTTTGATTTTGGGAAAGCTGACTCAAAAGTGACCGCCATATTCTTTCTGGCAGCTTTACACTTTCCTTGTGGAGCTGTTCCAGCTTCGATGCCCTCCAGCTATATGTATTCCTTCCAAAAGCCAACCTGGCTTCCTGTCTGCCCTTAATATTGCTGTCTCAGTAGGCTTCAGTGAGTTATGCCTGGTTTGCCTGCTTCCAATATGGCTGCCTCATTGATTTTTAGTAGATTTGCCTCAGGGTGCCTGACTTCAAGATGGCCACCCCATAGACCTCAATGGACTGTCCCTCAACTTGCCTAACTTCAAAATGGTTGCCACTCGGCTGAAGCATGCATGGCTTGTAGCTCAGAGAATTCCTGCTTTTCATTAATGCTGCATGCTAGCTACAGGTAATTTGTGCTTCCTCAGCACTGATACTTTCTTATCTTACTTGCCTCCTTTATCTGCAGGCGTGATCTTCGATCCCACCCTCGTCGCCAGATGTCCTGCTCTGGATTGGTTTCTCCTCACAGTACTGGCAAGCATAACACTCTGCATAAAAGACAGCACCTAGAATAAGGCTATTAACTCATCCTTATTAATTCCTCAGCTTTTATACATGGCCTACTGATGTGGAGCTACTCTCCACAAATCCTCTTCTCTCTGCTTCCCTCGATGTAGCGAGAGGGAAAACTAGTGCTTCCTGTCCCCACCCAGGAAGTTTCTGGCATCTCACTTCTGTCTGGACCAGCTAGACTGCTGACCTACTTATATAACAATGTCCTTTCCTGGAGGACATGACAGACATCACTTAGCTTGCAGCTGGTTCTCATTGGATTCTGTACACATTTTCTCTTTCCATTTTCCTTGAGCATCGTTCCCTTTCTCTGGCAGGTTTACACACAGCGTTTCTTTGATTTCTGTATTCCTTTTGCAGTGCAGGAGAATATGCCTCCAAGTTACAAATCCTCTTCTGCCATTCTCTGCTGTTTTGTGGTTCCTGCCTCTATTTTCATTTACGACAATAATTATTTATCACTCTCCCGCTTCTGAATCAAGGCGCCAGTGATGACCTCCGACATTGGTCACAGCTCTGCCATGAGCTGTTATTTACCTTTTTAACTGTGGTTCTGTATGAGCTCCCACAAATTACAACTTTGTTAGGTGTCCCCTACAGACTGCTTTTAGAGGTCTGTTGTCAAATAACTATTAAAAACAATAATAATACTTACTGGTGACTTTATGTCGGTCCCTTTGCTTACAACTGAAAGGCTTACTTTTCAGTCTTATTTGCTTCCCCCTTCATTATTCAATGACTTTCCTTGCTCTTCTTGTGTTTGTCACTCACCTAGAGCATAGTTTCTTCACCATCTGTTGGATTAGAAGATTTGTATCCTTCCACATCTCTACCTCAGGGAACAACTTTTTTTGCTTTTTGCTTCCAGCACTCCTTTGAAGTGCAACTGATTTCTAGCTCTCACCCCAGTGTGCACATCCCTCCCACCACAGTCCTTGTGTTGCTCACTTCCCCAAGCTTGCCCATTCCTCCCCATGCCCCTGCCTATCACACGCAGCTTTAAAAAAACTTTAAACAGCACCCGCAAAAAATATAAATAAATAATCCATGCCACTCATTGCCCAGATCACCCGCCCCAGCTTCTGACGGGCGATTGTGAGGATTTGCTTCTGCCCACCACTCCCTGCACCAGCTCCACCATTGCTCCTTTCTACTCATAGCATTCTTTTTTTATTTGCAACTTTTTTTTTCTTTTTGAGGGCCTGGCAGCTTCAATTTGCTGCTGGGTTGCTCTTTTATAAAAAATACGCTTAAGAGCAGTTTTAAATTTTTTGTAATTTATCGACTCCCACCTTGGAGCAGTAATTTATAATTAAGGCAAAAATGGGCAGAGCACCTTGACATTAGCACATCCATGCGTGGCCATCACATTGGGGCCACTGTAGTGTGATGACACATATGCGCACATGCATCAACAAGTATGCTATGTATACATCATCCAGCTTTTTTAAATGTATTAATTTTTCCTATTATCTGTTCATCTTGCTTTCTGCCCTTCTTTCCATTCAATCCCTCTTTGTTCATTTTTGTTCCTTTTCTCCTCGCCTCTTTTGTATCTTCTTTCCTTTTACACCTTTCATCTTTCCTTTCTTTCTCTCTTTCCTTCCATTCACTCGGTCCTTCCTTGCTCCAGTTTCTTCTTTCCTGTTCTTCCAAACTCCCTCTCTTCCGTCATTCCTCCCTGTCTTCCCACCTTCCTTCCTCTCCTTCGTTCCTCCTCTCTTTTCTTCCTTCTTATTTTCTTTACTTCACAAATTCTCCTTTTCTTCTTTTGATTACCCTCTGTCTTTTTCTTTCTCTTTCCTCCTTTCATCCACAGTCCTTAACTTTTAAAGCAAACTCTTGAGTCATTCATTTTTGATCCATCTTTGCTTCACAGTTAAGCCCATGTGCATAGGGGTGGTTGCTGAGCTATGTTTAATTGTAGAGCGCTATGAAGTCTGCATGTACATATTTCTAATTGTCATAGATAAGGGTGCAATTTATATTTAAAAAAACAACTTTCTCATTTAGTTTGTGAGTACCTGGAACTACTTGGGATAATTTCTCTTAGGGCATTGTGCACTCCTTGCCAATAATCTGTTTACCATTCCTGCAACCACTAAAAGTTACTGTTAATCCTAGATCACTAAGTCATGGTCAGGACCTAAATTGAAATTATAGTTAGCAGCCAGCCCCACTACACATGATCTTTAGCTCTGCAGAGTGGGGGTTAGTCTTAGGCCAGGCCAGGCCATTCACCCAAACCTTTGCCGTCAGGCAGTCCCAACTGTATACTAACTTTGATCGAGTGCTGCCCACAAACCCTTGTCCCATTCTTCCACAGACAGCCCATACCTGCTGCACACTGACTAATGCAAAAACAACAGTTGATGGACAGAATGCAGAACAATGTCATACATTCACCCCAGTACAGAGATCTGGGCCTAAATCCATCGTTTTTTGCTCACCATGCCATTCCAGTTTGAACCCAGCCATATGCAAATCAGTCTTGACCCTGTGCCTCATGTGAACAGTCCAGCCCGAACTGCCAAGCCAGGTCCTCCCTGGACTGGAAACAAGCATTCTAGGACCGGTTTAAGGGTTTCACCCCTCTTCAGCCAGGATAGCTTGATTCCAGTGGCATGGAGAGCACGGGACCCACGTCTGGGCATACCCGTCCCACTCGGGGTGACAAATGCAAAAACAACAGTTGAAGGACAGAATGCAGAACAATGTCATACATTCACCCCAATACAGAGATCTGGGCCTAAATCCATCGTTTTTTTGCTCCCCATCCATTCCAGTTTGAACCCAGCCATATGTAAATCAGTCTTGACCCTGTGCCTCATGGGAACAGTCCAGCCCGAACTGCCAGGCCAGGTCCTCCCTGGACTGGAAACAAGCATCCTAGGACCGGTTTCGGGCTTTCAGCCCTCATCAGCCAGGATAGCTTGACTCCAGTGGCATGGAGAGCACGGGACCCACGTCTGGGCATACCCGTCCCACTCGGGTGACAAATGCAAAAACAACAATTGATGGACAGAATGCAGAACAAAGGTGACAAAGTGAGCTAAAGAATGATGATGGATTCAACCCAGATCTGTGACTGGTGGTGAGTGTTTGAAAAGTTTCAGCACTCCGTCCATCATCTCCTTGTGTTTGCTTTGTTCGCCCTAAGTTGGCAGGGTATGCCCAGACGTGGGTCCCTTGCTCACTTTGCCACTGGTGTCAAGCTAGCCTGGCTGATGAGGGCTGTTAGCCCAAAACCGGTCCCAGGATGCTTGATTCCGGTCCAGGGAAGACATGGCTTGGCAGTTCGGTCTGGACTGTTCCCATGGAGCACAGGGTCAAGACTGATTTGCATATAGCTATGTCTGAACTGGGGTGACAAAGTGAGCTAAAGAATGATGATGGATTCAACCCAGATCTGTGACTGGGGGTGAATGTTTGCCAATGTGCAGCATTCCGTCCATCATCTTGTGTGTTTTGCATTTCGCCCTAAGTGGGAAGGGTATGCCCAGACGTGGGTCCCGTGCTCACTACGCCACTGGAGTCAAGCTATCCTGGCTGATGAGGGCTGAAAGCCCGAAACCGGTCCTAGGATGCTTGATTCCGGTCCAGGGAAGACATGGCTTGGCAGTTTGGTCTGGACTGTTCCCATGAGGCACAGGGTCAAGACTGATTTGCATATGGCTGTGTCTAAACTGGGGTGGCGTGGTGAAGCAAAATAACGATGGATTAAACCCAGATCTGTGACTGGGGGTGAATGTTTGCCAATGTGCAGCATTCCGTCCATCATATTGTGTGTTTTGCATTTCGCCCTAAGTGGGAAGGGTATGCCCAGACGTGGGTCCCGTGCTCACTACGCCACTGGAGTCAAGCTATCCTGGCTGATGAGGGCTGAAAGCCCGAAACCGGTCCTAGGATGCTTGATTCCGGTCCAGGGAAGACATGGCTTGGCAGTTCGGTCTGGACTGTTCCCATGAGGCACAGGGTCAAGACTGATTTGCATATGGCTATGTCTGAACTGGGGTGGCGTGGTGAAGCAAAATAACGATGGATTAAACCCAGATCTGTGACTGGGGGTGAATGTTTGCCAATGTGCAGCATTCCGTCCATCATCTTGTGTGTTTTGCATTTCGCCCTAAGTGGGAAGGGTATGCCCAGACGTGGGTCCCGTGCTCACTACGCCACTGGAGTCAAGCTATCCTGGCTGATGAGGGCTGAAAGCCCGAAACCGGTCCTAGGATGCTTGATTCCGGTCCAGGGAAGACATGGCTTGGCAGTTCGGTCTGGACTGTTCCCATGAGGCACAGGGTCAAGACTGATTTGCATATGGCTATGTCTGAACTGGGGTGGCGTGGTGAAGCAAAATAATGATGGATTAAACCCAGATCTGTGACTGGGGGTGAATGTTTGCCAATGTGCAGCATTCCGTCCATCATCTTGTGTGTTTTGCATTTCGCCCTAAGTGGAAAGGGTATGCCCAGTCGTGGGTCCAGTGCTCACTACGCCACTGGAGTCAAGCTATCCTGGCTGATGAGGGCTGAAAGCCCGAAACCGGTCATAGGATGCTTGATTCCGGTCCAGGGAAGACATGGCTTGGCAGTTCGGTCTGGACTGTTCCCATGAGGCACAGGGTCAAGACTGATTTGCATATGGCTATGTCTGAACTGGGGTGGCGTGGTGAAGCAAAATAACGATGGATTAAACCCAGATCTGTGACTGGGGGAATGTTTGCCAATGTGCAGCATTCCGTCCATCATCTTGTGTGTTTTGCATTTCGCCCTAAGTGGGAAGGGTATGCCCAGACGTGGGTCCCGTGCTCACTACGCCACTGGAGTCAAGCTATCCTGGCTGATGAGGGCTGAAAGCCCGAAACCGGTCCTAGGATGCTTGATTCCAGTCCAGGGAAGACATGGCTTGGCAGTTCGGTCTGGACTGTTCCCATGAGGCACAGGGTCAAGACTGATTTGCATATGGCTATGTCTGAACTGGGGTGGCGTGGTGAAGCAAAATAACGATGGATTAAACCCAGATCTGTGACTGGGGTAAGCCTGGGCGGTGAACTACGCTACGCTCGCGAAGCTTGCGAAGTTGCGGTAACTTCGCGATTCGCGTAGAACGCGAAGTTACCGTGCACTACGCAATTTGCGGCGTAGCGTAGCTGTTTTTCTTCTTCGCGCGCTCAATATACGTTCTCGCGCGCGCGGTAACGACCTACCGTGATTCTGCGTTCGCCGACGCGACTTCCTATCCGTTCGCGGGCGCCACGAGATTTGGAATCCGGCCGCACGATCCCGCGAGAGTGTGCGACCGCGAACACGTCATTCGGACGCGCGATCTGACTTCCGGCGGCAGTGTTGGTAAGATCGCGATCCCGAACACGAAGAAACTACAATCTGGCGAAGAATATATCTCGAGCATCATAAAACCTTCTCGAAAATGATGAATTAGTTCATTTTGCACAAAAAACTCCTCAGGTTGTCATTTAGAGATGTAGTTTGGTGAGCAAGGAGTCCTTTTTCTTTTTTCCAAGAGGAAGGAAGTGCCCCTGATTCTCAAACTTCCTGTTCCTGTCCAGCAGGCTCCTCCCAGTGTTTTGTCCATGTGCTGTTCACTTTCATTTGGATTTGGAGCTGGAAGGATCACTTTTTGTGTCTGTCTGCTGCATCATATCATTGGATTGGATTTGAGGACTCTTGGATTTGAGATTTTACAAGTAAGTTGGAGAATTGGTGTACTTGTTTGTTTGATTGGGGCTTGTTTGTACCTACATTTTTTGGGGGGATTTCCATATTTTTAAAAATTTATTGTTGTGGCCTGTAGTTTTGGCAGGGGCCTAGTTGTTTTTCTTTGATTGGAATTTCAGCCAGTAGGCCCAGACTAGAGCCAGAGGTACCCATGGGTGCATGTTTCTGTGGTGTCTGTTGAATTTAAAGTTTAAACATCATGTAGGCCGGGCATCCATGGATGGCATTGTTTTGAATTGGTAAAAGTGGTTTTTGGGGCGTATTTTATTTTTTGGGGTGTTTGTTAAATAAATAGGCCTTTTCAGCCAGTAGGTAACCCTGGGCGTTCAGCTCGCGGACTTTGGGCAAGTCCGCACTGCGCGACAACGCGGACTTACACTTTTTATCTTCTTGCGCGCTCAATATACGTTTTCGCGCGCACGATAACGACAATTTGTGACGATCGCGATGCCGAACACGCAGAATTTACAATCTGGCGAACAATATCTCTCGAGCATCATTAAACCTTCTCAAAAATGTTGATTTAGTTCATTTTGCACAAAAAACTCCTCAGGTTGTCATTTAGATGTAGTTTGGTGATCAAGGAGTCATTTTTTTTTGTTTTACAATTTTTTCCAAGAGGTAGCAAGTTTCCCAGAGTCTCCAACTGCCTGGTCCTGTCCTTTGTCTTCACTTTTTGTTATTTTGGGTGGCCTGGCCATGTGGGTGGCGGCCATTTTGTAAAGCCAGGCATTGTGCTTTTGCCATAGGCCTGCATTGTCTGTCTTGTGTTCCTTTTCTTGTTGTTCTGGGTGGCCTGTCCATGTGTTGGCGGCCATTTTGTGTGAACAGCCACTGTGCTTTTGCCATAGGCCTCAAAGCTTGCGGCCTAGTGTGCCAGTAGGCCCGGCGGTAGTCATCCTCATGGGTGCATAAAAACTGTTTCTGTGTTGTCTGTTGAATTGTAACATAATTGAGGCCATGGATGGCATTTGATTGATTTGCAAAATGTGGCTTTTGGGGCGTATTTTATTTTTTGGGGTGTTTGTTAAATAAATAGGCCTTTTCAGCCAGTAGGTAACCCTGGGCATTCAGCTCGCGGACTTTGGGCAAGTCGGCACTGTGCGACAACGCGGACTTACACTTTTTATCTTCTTCGCGCGCTCAATGTACGTTTTCGCGCGCGATAACGACAATTTGTGACGATCGCGATGCCGAACACGCAGAATTTACAATCTGGCGAACAATATCTCTCGAGCATCATTAAACCTTCTCGAAAATGTTGATTTAGTTCATTTTGCACAAAAAACTCCTCAGGTTGTCATTTAGATGTAGTTTGGTGAGCAAGGAGTCATTTTTGTTTTGTTTTACAATTTTTTCCAAGAGGTAGCAAATTGCCCAGAGTCTCCAACTGCCTGGTCCTGTCCTTTGTCTTCACTTTTTGTTATTTTTGGTGGCCTGGCCATGTGGGCGGCGGCCATTTTGTTAAACCAGCCACTGTGCTTTTGCCATAGGCCTCCAAGCTTGCGGCCCAGTATGCCAGTAGGCCCAGAGGTAGTCACCATGGGTGCATAAAACTGTTTCTGTGTAGTCTGTGGAATTTTGGCATCATTTAGGCCATGGATGGCATTGAATAGATTCAATTGAATTGCGAAATGTGGTTTTTTTTGGAGGGTCTGACTATTTCACTTATTGGGTGTGGTAAATAAATGCCTTTTTGCGTGTGTACTGTGTCATTATAATTGTGTTGTTGTAGTGGTTGTCTAACTTTCCAAAGTGTTTTTAGCCATGTGGATTTTAGTTTTTGCATTAAAGCTGTGTGTGTTTTATAAGGCATCCTTTGTCTGCCCATATATAGGCCTGCTTGAGTTCATTGTTTGCCGTGCCTTGTGCCTGTGAGTCACCATGTTTCTGGGGGCCATTTTGTTGTGGTAGTTATTAGTGTGCTGTTTTTGCCACATAGGCCTGCGTGTCTTTCCATTTTTCCTCTTGTTTTACTGCTTCCAAATCCATCCCCATTGCCAGCTGCAGCTCCCTGATGCTGCTATATAATACATCCCACGTGATGCACAAATTTAGGCCAAACATGCTCCAGTACATTTTAGTTTTTGTTCTTTAATATTCTTATTCTTCCAGAGTGTACAGTAGCCAGGAAAGCCCTGGCCTTGTTGTCAACGTCTCATAAATGGCTACACTGTGTGTTGTTGTTGGCAGAGTTTCTGAAATTTAATAATTGAGGCCACCACACACTAAGTTCTATATTCTATTTGTTTGATTTGTGCTATGTTTGACTGATGTTCTGGCTTTTTTGCTTTTAGGTGCACAAAGACTGAGGAGGAGGTGTGTCTCTCATCATTGCCTGTTGCACTTCCAGACAGACATCCTGCTGCTGGACACACAACGTGACGTGTGACCTGACCAGACATCTCTGCAACTGAGTGCTGCTGACATCTGAAGAAGATGGGCCCAAAGAAAGCAGGTACCAGGTCCTCCAGTACCAAGAAAGTTGCTATTGAGAAGAAGAAGGAACAGAAGAAGCAAGTGACACTCAAGTCTGGTGTGCCGGCCAGTACCTTTTGGGAGAAAAAAATTGCGCCTGCAGCAGCGGTGTCCGGGGGCAAGCTGGGGGCAGCACATCCGCATCAGTGGACCCAACCCACCAACCCAGGGCCAAGCACATGAGTGGGGAAGAGGTAGCCAGCCTAATGGTGGAAAGCAGTGATGCTGAGCCGGAGATAAACTTATCGCTATCTCAAAGTAGTACCCAATCAACGCAGGAGGAAACACAGCAGATAAGTGGTCAACAACAACAGCCGCAACCACCGCCCGCAATAGTAGTTGTTGTTCCTCCTGAAGTAGGGGCAGTTCAGGAAATTGAGCCTCATGCAGAGGTAGAAGAAGAAGCCACTCATTCAGAAGATCCATTGTCTTCCAAATCCCCAGCAAGGAAAAGGAGGGGTAGTCCATCGAGTTCTTCGCCAAGCCCCCTTCTGATGATCTAGATGCCACTTGGAAGCCACAAACTGAGTCTGAGAGGGAGCCACGTTCCAAGACCAAGCTAGGGAAAAGGAAGGTTCCAGAAAGCCTTACACTTATGGAGGTCGATGTAGAACAGCAAGATGATGATGATGATGACGACGAGCCAGTCATCACGAACATCACTCCCGGCCCCGAGGAGATGGAGACCAACATTCTTACTCTATCCAAAATCGCTGCGAGGGATGTAGCACGCATACCTCCACATGTAACACCAACACGACCTACAGCTTCCATATTTGCATTAGCAAAGGCCCGGCAGCGACCTACATCCAGCACAACCACCACCTCTGTAGGAGTAGGTAGTGGTACAGCAGCACAGAGTCAAATTCAACACACACCCTACAGATCATCCGGCATTGGAAGTGGCACCTCCAGCAGGAGGCCAAAGTTAAGCTCCCCAGTTTGGGACTTCTTTACGGTTAGCGAAAAGGAGGAGAACATTGCTATATGCTCCATTTGTAATACCTCTGTTAGTCGTGGTAAGCTTGGTACAAACTATGGTACCGGAGGCCAAATGACCCATCTGAAAAAACACCACTTGATCAGCTGGGAGGACCACCTTCGCGACAGAAAAAAACTGCAACCATTGGTGTTGGTGGGGATAAAGGAGTAGAAGAAGAAGATCCGATCACGGTGGAAGAGGAAGGACAGGGAGACATTCTCTCTGGTAGTGGTACACAAGGTGTCCCTGACCCCAGCAGTGCAGTCTTAACGTTGCACACATCTTCAGCAACATCTCAGTGGCACAAGAGTAAGAGTCAGCCGGAGACACCAAGAAGTACCAGGTCCGCACTACCAAAAAGTGCGTTGAGCCTAAGAGAAAGGAAAACCATGCAGCCTACCATTATCAGCATGTTTGGGGGTGAGGGGCAGTACGAACGCAACCACCCAATAGCACGTTTGTACAATGCGAAGCTGGCTAAAATGTTAGCACTGGACCTTCTCCCTTTTTCTTTTGTTGAAGGGTTGGGTTTTGTGGAATTTGTGTCAACCATCTGCCCAAAATGGCATGTTCCCAGCCGCTACTATTTTGCCAGAGTTGCAGTTCCAGCACTACATCACGACGTGCTGGAATTGCTAGGAAAGGCCTTGAAGCAGAGTGCTGTTCACAGTATCCACCTGACTACAGACATGTGGACCAGTTGCCAAGCCACAGATTACATGTGCATCACTGCACACTGGATCAGTTTTGTGGGTGTTAGAGAACAGCTATCTGCTGGTGTTGATACTGCAGAGATTTTTCATGCCACTCGCAAACATGCAACTGTAGCCATGTTTGCCATGGAGAAATCTCATACTGCTGCAAACATTTTGGAAGAGTTTAACACCAAGGTCTTTGAGTGGCTGCGCCCAAGAGGGCTTACGATTGGTTTTGTTGCCACGGACAACGGCAGTAATGTAGTTTTGGCCATGCGCAATGGTGGCTATTTCAGGGTCCCGTGTTTGGCACACTGCATTAACATTGTTGTTCAAGACTTTTTGAAAAATGAATCAAAAGTCAGCAACTTACTGGTCACCTGCAGAAGAATATGCACACATTTCAGCCATTCTTTTAAAGCCCGGAAGCAGCTGAGGGTCATTCAACGTGAGCATAAACTGCCAGTCAAAGCGCTCATCCAGGAGGTGCCAACACGTTGGAACTCAACTTATTACATGCTTGATCGTCTGTTTGAACTGTACATACCACTCAATGCTTATGTCATGCAAAGAATAGGGGAACCTACTGTGAGAGGCATGACCGTTGAGATGGCTCAATGGGACCTCATTAAATGCCTGACTGAGATGCTACTTCCTTTTGAGATCTTCACACGTGAAGTCAGCAGGGAGGACTGTTCTATGGGCCAAGCTATCCCATTGTTGCACATGCTAGAGCAACAGCTGAAGGATGTGTCTGAAATGTACGCAGGTGTGGATGACAAACAAGACGCATATCATTTGGCGGAGACCTTAGCCGCTCGCTTATCGGAAAATACAAGGATTAAAAATAAAATTTTGTCACAACCACATTACATTAGTGCCACAATTTTGGATCCACGGTACAAAGTATTTCTGAACAGCAAGGCAGTAATTCCTTTTCGGAAGTGGATGTTGCCAACTACAAAACTTTGATAGCTAAGGAAGCAACTATTTTCGAAAGCGAACGGCTGTTAATTACAGGCCCCCCACCCCAGGCCATAACCAGTACTACAGGGCATCCAGAGTCAAGTTATACTCGGAGCCTGAGGGCAGTGCATTTGCCTCCCAGCAGTCACCTACACCAACAATAACATCAAGAACAGGATCATCCACAGCACAATGTGCAACTGATTGGTTTCTACAGCAGGGGTATGGTAAGTCCAGTGCTGATGCAAAGGCAAAACCGGCCGAGCACATCCGAGCACCCCTTAACATTGAGCGGATGGTCCAGGCCTATCTGGATGACCCAACAGAGGTCTTCATGGATGGAAACCCATTGGTGTATTGGTATGGGAAAAGAAGCCAATGGACAGTGCTCAGCAGGCTGGCGATAAAGTATCTCGCTTCCCCTGTCGCAAGTGTCTCTTCTGAGCGTGTTTTCAGTGCTGCTGGTGCCATTGTAACTTCGAAAAGGACCAGTCTCTCGGCCCAAAGCGTGGAGAGGTTAACCATGATCAAAATGAATCAGCACTTTATACCACCGGATTACAAAATACGTGAATCACAGCAGGAAGAGCAGAGCGACTTGGATGACGTAAATAGTGCGTTACAGGACCTACTTCTGTCCGAACCACCAGAGTTTGAGGACGAGCTCCTCTTCCCTGACAACTAGGCTTTCAAATTGTTGCTTTCTTCCTTCCTTTATGTGTCTGTGTATCTGTCTTTCTGGTTCAAATCAAATCACAACAAAACCATCACCACCGTCTTCTTTTTATTTCCCTATTGGAGTTGCACGTCTGTGCATTTAACTGTCCACTCTTCAGAGTCCTGCTTCATCTTCCTGTCTCGCACAAGTACATTTCCATCAAGCCAGACATTAGTACAAGAAATGTTCTTACCAGTCCCGCCTCCATTAGAAGTGAAACGTGACTACTATAGCTATCCTCCGTTTTGTTTTCGAGCCGAAACTCATCAGTGTCCGAAGGCTACAGCCTCAGCAGGCATCCAAAGGTCCTCACTGTCAGGACAGAAGGTACTTGGCAGAGAAAGACAAGAGACTCTTCGAAGAAACTTGCTGACATTTGTGCAAACTCAAATGACCAGCAATGAGCACTACACAGGCCGCGGCCCATCATCACAGTGCTGACCATGGGAAGCAACTTAAACTGTGACAAAGAAGTGCCACAGATGAATAAGACGAAAACCGAAACAGCGCCTAACACTCAAAATGAATGTGGACTGGAGTAATGATGAGGCCACTGCCCCGCAAAAAAAAAAAAAAAATGTCAGAACTAGGCATCTGATGATCTGACAGCCAAAGAGAAGAGCAAGACAGGTAATGATGGAATGCATTGGATGTTTGCAGACTCTGAGCGATTGCTGTTGTTTGTTGTTGATGTTGTGCATGAAGTCGAACTCTACTCTACTAGTTAATCTACAAAGTGACTCAAGTAAGTCAGTGACAGTCAATGTTTCCCTTCTTGTTGTTTAATAACCAAATTGTACTCCTACTACTGCAGGTGCAGGCCAATATCTGTTGCAATTTTTTAATATGGAATATGGACTTAATCGGAGTCAATAGTACAGACTGAGTTGTAGTTGGACAACACGTACCACACCATGATGATGACCATACTATCTTTTCGCGCGCAGTCATTCAGTTGGATCGGAGATGATTCAAGGACTAACTGCATTTCATGAAGTGGCATAAGGTAAACATAAACACAACAATTCAACAAGAAAGTAGTAAACACAGCAGACCTACATGTCCATGTAGTGGTCTAGTCGAGTGTAGTGATGACTGACAGCGGCGCATTGATTTTGTCACTTAATTAGGAAAATGCTAAGTTGCTGTGTATGCCTTTTGTCTGGCTATGTCAAAAATTAAGGTAAATGGAGGTTGGGTCACGGGCTGGTGCTGTGGTGGGCCTGTTCTGTCCTGTTGTTGTTGTAGCTTAATGCTGTAAACAGAATCTACACGATATATCCAAGCCGCCTCACTCTGAAAGTGTTCTCTCTTCTCTTCTTGGACTCCACCGTAAATGATGTTTTTTTTATTCATTGATTTCTCAATACCCCTTTTGTTTTTCCATCTAGACGTTACAGGCCGGCCTTTACCCTGTGCTTGCTATACTGGGAGACACAACTCACATTTAACTTACCAATCGGCATCAGGAAGGCCACCAAGATTGATGTGCGGAGCGTCCATGGAAGATAGGACCAAGAGGAAGGACGAGATTCAACTCCACAATTTTAGCATGATAATACAGTAACTTTAGTATCATTCATCATTCATCTTTTAATTAATTTGAATCCTTTTTTCTCTGCAATCATTAGGACTGTGTGTTGTGTGTTTGTTTGCTAATTGATCCCTACAAATGTTTTTTAATTGTCTTTGCTATCTTTACAAGTAAGCCCAGTACAACATGGAATTTGGGTCTCTGAGGGCATATTACAGGCAAGGCAAATTGCATAGAATATACTGGTGCCCTGTACTGTCTAATTGTCTAGTAGGAGTTATTAAGTACTACTCATTAACCATCAAGTTATCTAATCTTCATCATCATTAACGCATGCATTTCCCTTTTCTCGCTTTATTGATTTTTTGGATAAGATCATGGTCGTCTGCCAAGATTGCGCTTTGCTTTTGTTGTCCATGCGTACTGTTTTTCATTTTCAGACCTTTCCCTAAACCCCCTTCCCATCCATTCATCAAACCCTAACCCTCTTCCCCGGGCTGTGATTTATATTGAGGTGTGATGTGACTACATAAAATGTACACCAATTGATCACACGCTTGCTGGGGCAGATGTGGTGAAAGCAACACTAATTCAATTGCAAGGCAGGGCGAGGAGCTTCTTCTGCTTGGCCACCCATGCTCAGTCTATGTGCATTGTGCAAGCCGTCACCGGCTAATAGTAGTACATCATAATTAATTGCCGTCATTGATTGGATTAATCATCAAACTCCTACCACACAGCAGTAAAGGTTACGAATTACGATTGTGTTAAGTTAAGTGACTCACTCGACAGCACAACTGCAGTTTATAACTTCTTGTACTAGGCTGTCCCCGCCACCATTATGTTTAATTTGACTTTAGCAGTTGCAACTGCAATATTGTTTGTTTGGCAGTCGTCTTCTGTACTGTATTTTACTTCGTTCGACTACTCCTCCCACAGTTTTTCTCAGGCAAGTGACTGTCTCTTTTTTATTTTTTTAGTAAATGCTACTGCCAGTGTCTACTTTACTACTACCACCACAACCATGGCATCTTCTACATTCTCTATGGAAACCATGCAGCCATCGCTGTGCCAAACGTAGTCATCATCAATCACAGGTAAGATAAGTTTGGTGGGAGGTAGAATACTAGTAGGACAAATAACTCAGTGAGGGGTACCGCATCTATCTGTTTGTTATACATCATCGGCAGATTATTTAAATCAAACACTGGCTGCGACCCTGCAGCAGCAAGGAAACCAATGTGACGTTAATTCGTAAAACAGTAACCCCCCACAAAACATTAACATTGTATGTTTAAGTATAAATATAATTTATTACCCTAACAAAAATAAACTATCCCACACCTGACCCACCCCTCTCCCTAACCCCAACCAATGTCCAAAACAAAAAAGTCCAAAGAATGTCCCGAAACCCCAACGCCCAATTCCCACCCACCAAAACAAGGAATAAAAAGGGGCAAAGCAACAGGGTCCTCGATGTTATAATCGGCGGGCTTTGAGGTGTTTGTCCACCAGGATTTTCACCCGCTCCTCCATTTGCTCCTCTTGCCGTGCCATCCGGAGGAGAATCTTCCTGCGGAATGCCCTGCAGTGGCATCCACAATGGGGGACAGCAGTGCTGGCTGCTAATGAATTGCGGCGGGTGGCTATCAGACCGCGGCGCCGTACCGCTGGAGTTGGGGCCTGGCTGGGGCCCGGGGCATCGGACGAGGCTGCAGCTGCTGCCGCCTCCTCCTCCTCCTCCGCCAGAGCCACCAGCCGCCGGTACTCCCGGCATATGGCCTCCAGTTTCCGGCGCCGGGCCGTGACTGCCAACTCCTTCCGCGATGGTTTGTCTTGGGAAAAGAAAGAAAAAAAATATTGTTGGAACCAGTACTCTTACCTAAACAGTAACACAAAATTAATTCAACACATAATGGCACAGTAGCACTAGCAAGAAGCACAGTACATAACATTTGTGGTAATAATCTATCTATCCTCCCACTTCCTCGGCCTCTAACATTTGGGGGAGTTTCAGGCATTATACTAGCACTATGGACTCCAACCAGTACACAGTACACCAGTGTTCTTCTTATCTCTAGTTTAGGGAAATGACATAACCTGGTTGTAGCCGGCATTGCCAGCTCGGTCATCTATGCTTGAACCCAAGACAAACATACGAGTCATGACGCAGAGTCACATTAGTTTGATTTACTACTGTTTGCAGGTGGGGAAGCTCGTATTTTTCTATTACGGGTGGCACTGGCCATACTCTCTCTGTTACATGGAGGGCAATTGCTCAATTTCACAGTGCCTTGGCTACTACAAAAAGGCAGATTATATATCTGATCCAATGATCGTTGCTTTTATATGGGACAACGACATAAGGTCAGTAGCAGTCGTTGGTGGGACTCGGGAGTTTGGCCGGGCGGTGACGTGGGTAGGGGCAGGATGGGGGTAGTAAACTATGGATTACGGCCAATTACAGGTAAGTAAACAT
Organism: Calotriton arnoldi; assembly: GCA_963921515.1. Classification (NCBI taxonomy): domain Eukaryota; kingdom Metazoa; phylum Chordata; class Amphibia; order Caudata; family Salamandridae; genus Calotriton; species Calotriton arnoldi. Next base: position 77,397 of record CAWUFW010006693.1, on the reverse strand, counting down.
ATAAATAAATGAAACTAATTTTGTTGCGCACACTGCATCGCATTTGGCAGTGCAGTGCGCACAATGAAATTCACTTTATTTATTTGTATGTTACAGTAAAGTTACCTGTATTTGCCCGCGTAATACATTGTTTACTACTACCCCCACCCTGCCCCTCCCCACATCGGCTTTGGTACGCTGGCGCGGTTTCTTTAACATTCCCTAAAACTGTGCATCCCGTGACAGTCTCCACCTATGCTGTCTATGATGAATACATACAGGCATCCATCCATTCTAAGTAAATGTCAATCATTCTTCTTAATCTCTCCACAAACGTTACTTTGTTTCACCAACAACAACGCATGCGTCCACTCACTCCGTTGCTTGCCTTGGCTTTGAGTTTCACCCAAACACCGCTGATGATTCTTGCTATCCACAGTATCCACCCATACTGTGTCTTCCACCCAGGCAGGCATCCATTCTTCTTTCACCTCCCACCCATCCTTCAACAACACATGCATCTGATTCCTATCAGCCACCTATCCATGCTTCCAACGTATCCTTCTCTGCCAGTCGTCATATTAAATCTCGCCCGCCCTTCCTCCTTCCACCCTTCTTTCCCTTTTTGTTCAACACATCCATCAAGGTCATCTGATCTGACTTTTAGTCTCCTCCATAAAACTTTCACAGCTGAGTTGGAGTCAGATATAAGAGGCCATTGGTTAATGAAGTCACGCTGGTAATGCTATTGCTACTGCATTGCTCATGCTAAGTAAAGGGTGTCTTCTTTATTAACCATTGAATAATGTTCACTACAACTTCATACCTAATAAGTCTCAACAACAGTACAGTGAGTGAAGTCCACTCCACACACCCTTCCAGCTAGTGCAATGTCAATAAGTCATGAATATAACTTACCACCGCCCGCCACTGCTGCTGGCTCACCCCCTGTATCTCCTGCAGGTGCTGCATCTCCTGCCCCCTCCGGAATGGCCGCAACGCCATCGCCGCTGGCCCCACCGGCACTGGTGGTCGGTAGTACGCCTAGAAAAAACATGACACATTTTTAGATGCCTGTACACCTCCCCCTATTTATTCTTTTTCACTAGCAAGATTGAAAAAAGTTAATACATATTATTATTATAAATCACATTCAATAGTCCAAATTGGGTACTAGAGTACAGTCAGTAGACAGACACTAGTAGTGTTATTATGGTCCCTAGGGTCATTATTATACTATACTCTACTCTTTGCAAAGTTAGCCTGAGCCATGCAACCATTTTTCGCTTCATGTCTTTTGCGCATGTTACCTCGCAGCTTGTTGTGCAGTAACAGTAAGACGCCTTTTGAGCCCACATGAGCACATACAGCTACTGTCTGAGCGTTGCGTACAAGAGGTCGGAAAACAAGCCACTTTGTTATGGAGTTCCGTTAGTCCGTATTACTTAGCCATAGGTAACATGTTACAGTTTTTTGGCAGGACTGACAAATGCTTGCATTAACACGCACCATTTTTCTCAGGCAGAGGATTCCCTTCTACGAACCAGAGATTTGCAGAGCTTATGAATGATGCATGTAACCAGTAATTCTACGTTCTACGGTGAGGAGTCGCCCAGAATTCACACAGATCTTTTGTCTTATATCATCATGCACTTGTTGCAACAATTTTTATTGTTTTAATCTTATGCATTTTGCTGTTGGAGCTGGCTGGAGTACACTGAATTTTATAGAACAACAACATACAGAGGTTGTCATTTGAAAATAAACCTTTTGAACTTACACATAGACTCTGTGGTATTTGGTGTGGTGGTGGTGGTGGACTTACACGAGTGAGTGAGCGAAAGTGTGTTATGTTCTGGGTTGTGGAATCATAATCATTGGGTATCTTCGGGTGGGGGTTCGGGGACCTAATGAGACACTAGCTAGTCGTTCAGGGGATTGTGGGTTCACTTCTGACTGAGGTGTGAGGAACGTCCAAGTTCCAAACTCTCATCACCAACATCCTATTTCATTGTGCATAGTTCTGCATGGGGCTGTGCAGAATCCAAGTAGTATGTACTATATCCTATCAAAAATAGTCAAATATCTGGTTGTGCATTTTGTTTGTGGTAATTGTCAAAGCCTCAAGATTAAGAAGCCTAGAAGAGGACAACCGAAAGGACTGGACTCAGTGGCTAGAGCTATTAGTATTGGTCAATCTGAGTTTTATTCAAAACCGTACAATAAAGAGTGGCAATGCAAACTGGGCAAGCTTAGCGACAGACTAATAGTAGTAGTACAGAGTACAGACATTCATAGCAGAGGCAGTTACAACTTAGAGGCAGGGATAACCAGAATTTAGAAACAGATAGTCAAGTCAAGATCAAAGAATCTTTTGTAAAAAATATAATTAGGGAGTGGAGCCAGAATTAATAGTTCTGAAAAATAAGGTCCAGTAAAAGTTAGGGCAATATAATTGTTAATATAACCACTGGAGGACTTACTGGGACCAGCAGCAGGGCCCTCGGTAGAGGAGCGGTCCTCTGGTGGTTGTCCCGCCGACTCGGACCCCGTCTTCCTGCCCCTGGGTGCTGCAGATCAGTGATCATGTAAGATATAATAAAGAAAAAGAAAGACACAAACATTAATGATTGCTGTGAAACAAATAAATTATCTAAAAAAACGCTCAAAAACGTTTTAGGAAACAAAAATTGCAATAAAATTGACCTATCTAATCCGATCGACTACTGGCTTGCGGGATTCACGGACAGTCTACTTATTTGGGAACACTAATTCAGTGTTCCATTCTGATTGATTCAAATAAAATCCAGAACACTAACTAAGCCTAAGTACCACCTGACCTAGCCCACCTATTCCAGGCGGGCCAATTGTTCATTAAGCCTGCATTTCCATTTTTTTTTCCATCAAAAATGCATAGATGAGAAGGAGGACACATGCATAAAGTCAGTGCATAATGCATACACCAAATTGTTGGTTGGTTGCGTCTGATGTTCTGCAGCTGACTGACACTGCTAAGCTAAGCTTACCAGTACCACTCACTAAACAAACTACAAAAGGTTCTACTAAGGACTGGGGTAAGCAGCACTCAGTGACAGAGGATGCGTCACGCAGACCGCTCAAAAATTATCAACTAATAGTAACTAAACCTAGTATCAAATCCATCCACCACTATTTGACAGGAGGACAAAGGAAGGACTACAGTCTCTCTAGCAATAGCATTACCTAACTGAAGTTCTCTAAAGTAAACTCTTACATAATAATGACAAGCGAGCGCAAAGTTGCAAAAAGTAAGAGTACCGCCCAGCACCTGTGTCCTACAATCACAGAAGATTTTGAAACGTAATTTACCTGCAATGTAAGCAGCATTATTCTTGTTATTTGTAAAAAATGTATACACAAATCACAATACTTATACTACTATATATATTGGCTACTCACCAAGCCCCACGACCTCGACACCTAGCAGGTCCAACAGGTCCTGCTCCCGGTCAAGAATGTCTGACCACCGGTGGGCCAGCTGGTTATGGGTGCGCCGGACCGCGGAGCAGCGAAACACTGCCCGACGCACCTTCGCCCACCGGCGGTGACGCTCCTGGGTCGGGTAACCGGAGCCTGGCCTGCCGCCTGCTGCCAAGGTCAAGGGAGGTGGCGCTGAATAAAAAAACAAGGGCGGCCACCTCCTCCTCCGTAAACAGCTGGCGGGCTTGCACCCCTGCGGGGCGCAGTCTGCCGCAAGGCAGGCGGCGATTGGGCGCACGCGCCTTGCCCTCTGACCCGCTGCTGCTACCCTTCGCCATGGTTCTGGGGTGGGAGGAGGTGAAAAAGAAAAGTTAGAAGGGAAAAATAAAGTTAGGGGAAGAAGTAGGAGCTTAAAGAAGAAAGTTATATAAAACAGTTGAAAAGTAAAAAAACACAGTAAAAAGTAGAAAAAATGCAAAATATAGACTTAGGCAGAGAGAGAGATAGGTAAGAAATAAAGAAAAATTGAAAAACAGTGTAAAAAACTAAGGATTGCAAAGATTGAGGGAGGATAGAAAAGCAGGCCCAGAACCATAGCATAGAGTGGTAAAACAAGATGGCTGCACCCATCGCGACCGCATGGGTAAGTTCGCGCGATATTTCTCCCCGAGCACGCAAAAAACGTCGCGAACACGTACAACGCGTTCCCGAACATGGAATGCGCATCGCGAGCACGCTATACGCGACCCGGAACAGGAAATAAGGGATCGCGAACGGGCGGGACAAGTGAAAACCAAAATGGCCGCGCCCATAGGCGACCGCATGGGTAAGTTCGCGCCCCGAGCACGCAAACAGCGTCCCGAACACGAACAACGCGTTCCCGAGCAAGAAAAACGCATCGCGAACGGGCGCGCCAAGCAGCTACGCACGCTCGCGAGCTACGCAAAGCTCGCGTAGCGCTCCGACGTCTTCGCGTAGCTTCGCGTAGCGCGACTACGCGAACTACGCCCAGGGTTAGACTGGGGGTGAATGTTTGCCAATGTGCAGCATTCCGTCCATCATCTTGTGTGTTTTGCACACTGACTAAGGCCCCTTCTTTTCTCCATATTTAAAAATATATATTTTTATTGCTCAGAGTCTAATGTCAACAGCGCTATCATAGATAATGTCATCCGTTATATCAACAATGATGTCATTTAACATGTCAGGAGTAATGTCATAAGATTGTAGGAGGCAGTAAGACTTATGGTTAGTTTACCTAACCATAACTGATGAATTTCAGTAGCTTTTAGATTTTGTTTTGTAACCATAACTGCACTTTAACTGTGGTTTTCTCATCAAATATCTGGAAGGTTTTTAAACTTTTATTTTAAGGTCTTACAACCAAAGCTAACCATAACTTCAAGTTAATATCTTGTGCTTTTTATCATATACTACATCCACTATTCTTTGCACAAAAACCTTTTAACAGGCAACACTCTCAGTGCATAGCCTTTGGCCATACCTTTCTGTTGGTGTCTAATCAACACTGTACACAGCCTTTTGCCTTTGGCCATGTGCAGCAAGGGGTGGGTGAAAGGCCTGGCCATACGCCCAACCAGCTGCAGGCTGCCAATGCCCCTTGCTCATGGTCTTTGGCTGTGCACAGCAGGAGTTGGCCACAGTGTTATGGCCTACAGCTAAGCCTTGCGCCCAACCCACCACAGACAGCTAACCCAAACTGTGCACAAGCTTTTTCTGTGAGCAGTGAGGGATTGGCTGCAGAGCCTGGAATTCAGACAGGCCCTGCATACAGCCCAAAGCATGCGTCCAAACCCTGCCACTGGTGGACAACTACTGCTGTGCACAGCTCTTGGAATTGCACTGTACCATGGCTGGCCAACGGCTCCTGCACACAGCCAAATGCCATTACAGTTGGAATTGGTATATTTTTCAAATTTGTTGTTCAAGTGTTTTGAATTCTATGCCAGATTCACAATGCCTGAAGCTCTAGAAAGGTTCACAAGAATCAGGGAGGATCAAGGATTTGTTAATCAGGCTGCCAATTTGCTAATCCGGCAATAAAAATCCTTTCTTCACATTAATGGCTGGGGCCCCCTTTGGGAACATCCCACATAGGACTGAAGTTCAGATTAGGCTGAACCTGACCCCTTCTGCTCTTTCTGTATTTACCAACATGGTGCTCAGTGCACTGTGTTGGGAAATGTGACCACCACAGGTGCCCACGCAATGCACTGCTAAATATCCCACATATTACACGACCCATGACATTTTCTATGACATCATTGATAACATCACTGCAACATTTGAAATAACATCATTGATGCCAAAAGTGTGCATGGTGAGGGCGCGAGTTACAGTTACCTTAGGGCACGAGTTATAGTTACTTGAGATAACTACAATTATAACTGGTGAATTTCTGTGGTTTTTAGAGTTTAAAACGAAATTTTGTAATGGAACATTTCACCTAACTATGACAGTAATTTAACCGTTGTTTTTTTCAGTGAATTTCTAGATTTTTAACATAATGTAATATTTTATTATTATACGTAAAGCCCATCAGTAAGGCGCAATGGGGGTTTGGCCCAGGCCAGGCCCTGCAGCCAACCCCCCACATGCAGCTTACCCCACGCTGCACAAGGCCTAGGAGGGAGGAAAAAATGAGGCCCCCCTCCCAGAATCTTGTCAGGCCCGGGACCACATCCCCAGCGCCAAAGCTGATAAAAAGGGGAGGGGGCAGTGCGACCCCCCCTTTGAGCCTTATTTGGCCCCAGTGACCACATCTACCAGGCCAAAGTCCATTAAACAGGGCAGGGGGATGTGCATCCCCCACCCCAAGCCTTATTATGCCCGACCCATGAGCCAAGTAATTAATAAAGGGAGGAGGTACACAGTCCCACTTCCAGAGCTTTTATAGGCCTGTGGCCCCATCCTCCAGGGCTGTACCTTATTTTAAAGAGGAAGGGGGCTGCGCAGCCCCCTCCAAGAGAATATTTTAGCCCCAGGGACCCCATCCCCTGGGGCCCAAATCAGTTATGGGTGCGTTCCCCGGTGCCCACACAGGGCATTTCCCAACCAACACTTTTGGGCCTGTGGGGGGAGCAGGCATTGCTCCCACCCAGAGGGAGCAGCTGTTTTTTGCATGCCATTTTACAGCTCGGTGTGGACGGCACTAGCCTATCCTATTCTTAAAGACTTTGCTGTAATTATGGCAAAATACTTTGTCCCTTACTAGCTTGGCATGGATGGCACTGTGCTTAAAACCTTGCTAGAAACTTTGCTAGAAAAACAGACATTTTGAGGTGAGCAGATTCTGAGTGTCACTGATTTTGCAGGGTGCTCTATATAGAAGCTGCTCTCCACCTAAACTTGTGAACTATTCAAAGTTCCCTGCTTCCTATTGTGCATAATTTATTCAGCACCCTAAGCCTGAAATGGTATTGTTTCGACATATACTGGGTGCTCCCTTGTGTCTGGGAAATCTGAAGAGCTCTAAGAAGAGCAAAACATGTGTCGGGGGTTAATTTTATGCATTCCAGGTTGGCTTGGATGGTATTTTACAATCCAAAACTGTAATACTGTGCATGAAAAGGTGAAAGGTTTTTGCCCTCTTACTGCTCGGCGTGGATGCGCTAGCTAATCCTATGCTTAAAGACTTTGCTGTAAAAATGTCAAAAGAATTGCAAGCCTATTTACGAGGAAGTAGGCATCGCGTTTGCACCTCGCAATGTGGTACATGCGAGACACAAACCTTAAGTAATATTTATGAAGCCAAGCAAAGCCACTTTGCATTGTCCTGAGTGGCTTCATAAATTTGTAGTAATGCAATGCAGCGATATCGCTGCATTGCATTACTCTGCCCTGGGAAGGCATTTCATGGGCATTGTGTGGGTTTTCCCAAGCAACTCCCATGGTTTTTGATGCATTCCCAGATTTACCAGAACTTGTAAACCTGGGAATGCGCCAAAACCGATACGCCTTTCCAAGGGAGGCGTAACGAGGAGAAATATCTCTATTTCTCCTTGTTTCTTCCTGTCTCTATGTCTGCTGAATTCTGCAGCACACAAGGAAAGAGGAATATTCCTCCCAGGATTGTTTTTGTACAGGAAGGTACCCCTTCCTGCACATAAACAATCATGCATGCAACACAGGCACCTTTGCACCATGGTGCAAGGGTGCCTACGTAAATGCTAGGCTGCCCATGAGAAATGACAGTAATGCGCCGTATTGAGGTAAATACTGCACATGCGTACCCTTTCCCTGTCAAGCAGTACAGCTCAGTAAGGTGACTTGCTGCGCTGCCTGCGTGACTTTTTTGTAAATAAGCCACTTGGTCCCTTTCTAGCTCCACCTGGGTGGCACTGTGCAAATCCTATGCTTAAAAACTTTGCTGGATAGACAAATAGACATTTGAGGTGAGCAGTTTCAGAGTGTCACTGGTGTTGCAGGGGGCTCTACATAGGAGCTGCTCTCCACCTAAACTTGGAAACTGTCCAGAGTTTCCTACCTCCTATTTTGCATAATTTATTCAAAACTCTAAGCCTGAAATGTGTATTGTTTTGGTAGACCATTGGAGATCTGTGGGTCTTATATCCCAGGCAGAGCATAAGTTCCTTAAAGTAGATTCACCAGTAACACCGGTATTATATCTCATACCGAAGGTACATAAAAATGTGAGTAAACCACCAGGCCGTCTGATAATCTCGGCAATTGGAAGTCTATTTGAGAACACCTCCATGTTTTTAGGCTTTTTTCTGCATGAATATGTGAGGAATTTGTCATGTTACACAAAAGACACGGGAGATTTTTTTAAAAAAGTATATGGCATCAATTGGGAGGAGAATTTTATCCTGATAACATTAGATGTCTCCTCCCTATATACCAGCATTGCACATGAGGACGGTGTAAGGGCGGTGCAGTATTATCTGAATTCGCGCCCGCTCTCATTGTATAGACATACAGAAATGCTGATATGCTCAAATGGTGTCTGAAAAATCACATCTTCCTATTTGGCAAGGACCTGTTTCAACACCTAAGAGGAACGGCAATGGGCACCTGCTTCGCCCCCAGCTATGCTAATTTGCATATGGGCTGGTGGGAGGAGCAGGTGCTCGCCGTAGAATATGCACAGGAGATGTCAGATAATGTGGTCCTATGGACCCGCTATATTGATGATCTTTTCATCATTTGGCGAGGTGACATACCATCAGCAGAGTCATTTATTGAGAAAATTAACACTAAGGGCTTAAATTTGAAGTTTACATCACATGTGAGCAGAGAAGAGGTCCAATTTCTTGATCTTACAGTGTACATAAAGGATGGTGAAATTAATACAAAAACATTTAGAAAAAGCACAGCGTGCAATACAATACTTCATGCTCGCAGCTTCCATCCTTCCAAACTGGTGAGTAGCATCACATATGCTGAGAACTTGAGGATGAAAAGGAACTGTAGCTGCCCTAACCAACTGTATCAGGCACAGGAGATGTTCAATATGAGGTTTGAACAGCGGGATACAGTAAAACAGTGCCTAGAGCAGCGAGAGAGAAGGCAAATGCAAAGCCTAGGGATCAGCTAATTTTTACCAAAGCAGTCAACATCAGGGAGTCCGAAGATAAAGTAGAACCACAATTCCGTTTCATCACAGGCTACAGCAAACAGCATAAAGGAATAAGATCTATCATGCAGAAGCATTAGCATGTACTGCGTGGGGATGCCTTTCTAAGACAAAAGTTAGGCAGTGGGCCACTAATAACCTTCTGCAAAGCAAGATCGTTGCGGCAGGCCTTGGTTACAAATAGACCAAGGACCCCACAACATACTACTTGGCTCAGTGAGAGTAAAGACTTCAGGAGATGCCACAAGTGTAAGGCGTGCAGGTATGGAGAAAATACAACGGAGGTGCCCTTACCGTACACAGATAAAATATGGCAGATATTGAAGCCTCTAACATGCAGGAGCCAATTTGCAGTATATGTTTTAAGGTGCAGCTGTTTTAAATTGTATATAGGTAGTACGATTTTACCAGTGCATCAGCGGATCTTACAACACATTAGAGCGATTAATAATAGAGATCAGGCATACCCCATGGCTAGACATTTACAGCAATTTCATGACAACAAGTTGGACGATTCGAAATACTTTGTATTAGACCAAGTGCCACAGAGAGTGAGAGGGGGCAATAGAGAAAGTTGCCTTAGACAGCTGAAATCGAGATAAATTCTCCGTTTCAACAGTAAGATCCCCTATGGGCATAATACTGAGGAAGATCTATATGTCCATTTGTAGATAGAGAAACGCTGACTAATTAACAGATGAGCCTGATGAAAAATGGTGCTTTGATGACTAGAGACTCTGAAGCTCTCTGCATTAAGTAATTGATTAACTTTATGAATTCTGTATTTTAAATCACTTCGTGTAGTAACATCATTGAAAATATTGCACATAGTTTTATGCACAGCACTTTAGTTTGTAATTGGGTGTGACCAGCCTTGTTAATTGTTGATAGATTGGGGCACTGGCCCACAATAATGAGGAGAGATGATAGAGTGAATAACTGTGGGAAGATTGAGTATTGTTCAATTCTCATTGCTTTTGCACATAATCTTTCAACAGATGTTATTTTGTGATATAAAATTTTAAACATCAATGCGGTATTTGCACAAGGCATAGGGCACTTTATTCATGAAGCGATATTTCACAAAGAACTTTTTGTGATTGTCCCTAGAGTGTTTAGTAGGCCCGGAAGCTTGGGTCTGGCAATACAATGGTGCCATTAATCAGGCACTTGCCTGAGATTTGATGAGGTTGATGAATGTAATGTGGTCGATATATTTTAATGCACTTTAGCGATTGATTTTTAATGCATTTAATAATGTTTAAAAACGCATAGGTGTTGTTTTGGTATTGCCACACATTATGACAATTCATTGTGGTACTTGTAACGCTCATTTGCACAATATATTGGCCATTGGGTCTGGTTATAGTGTTTGCACATGTTACTTTGGTGGTTACAATGTTGCACTGTCACTTTAATTGTTCGTTTTCAAACTTTATTGAAAATGTTGCACTGTCACTTTAAGATTTGCACAGGTATAAAAGGCAAAAAAATTGTGGCAATTTCAGGTTTGACAAAGACCGCTTGCACGGTCGAAATGCGTTACCTGTTTGTATGTGGCTGAAATAAAACTCTGAGAAGCGACCCCGAGGGTGCTGTAGTCTGTTCCAAACTGTGTGAGCAGGCGTTGTAACGAATATATATATATATATATATATATCACAAAATACTCCTTCTCAAAAGCGCCATTTCCATACGCGCAAAGAACGAGCACGAACCACTGATATTAGTGTCACTGCCATGTTTATTCTTGCTCCCAAACAAATGCAGCAGCCATAACGCGTTTCGTCCCTCCCAGGGGACTTGATCACATGATATATATATATCCTTGTCTGTCATAGAAAATAAACTGCTGTGATCGACCGAGTGGGCTCGCCTGGATTCTTTCTCCTTAAGATCCTTTGCTGTGCGATATATATATATATATATATATATATATATATATATATATATATATTTATATATATATATATATATATATATATATTATCTACTGGCGGTCGCCAGTAGATAGTTATAGTTAGGACCTATTTTCCATAGGAAATCCGCAACATTCTATTTGAAATAACGTTGGCGCCGGTTGACGAATCTTCGCGAAATTTTCCAACTTGTTGGGGCGCTCTGGTCCGCTCCTATCCTGAAAGTCTCGGGGTGATTCGGCAAGCGGGGGCCGAGAAAAGGGGGGTCCCAAAACGTGTTTTCCCCATGCAATTTTCCATAGGAACCTTTAGTCGCAGCTACAGCTCGAACTGCTGAACGGAATTACACCAAATTTGCCAAAAAGGTAGCCCTTGGTTCAGGGTCATGCCTTTTGCTTAAATGGTGTAAATCCGTTCAGTAGTTCCTGAGAAATTTGAAAAAGAAAACACATATATATCTGGGCGGAGCCTAACCACACATGTCATCGTGAGATCTGATTGGCTGTCAGCACTTCATCCTGGAATTGCTGGCAGCCATCTTGGGACCAATATAAATGATAGTACCCCATTGAAATGCATTGTAGTGAATCGAAGATTTTGAGGGTTACCAAAAGGAGAACTATAAAGGGTGATAACAGACTTTAGTTGCATTAGAATTCATTTGTTGATGGTACCATACTAATTTCAGGAATTGTGGTGTGTTCTAAGGTGATTTTACCTTGTGAAAAACCTTCTGCTGGGATATCATGAATCATGTTTGAGAGAAAACTATTTTCACATGCTTGTCCCATACAGTTTTGGAAGGTGCTCCAGAAGCTAAAATGAGAGCATATTTTCTGTAAATTCACATTATCTTTCTCAGTCATGTGAGAATGAAGTCTGACATTCTCAGTAAAACATGTACATCCAACAAGGGCAGAGACTGTCAGTTGATTCCTTTGTGTTCTACTGCAGCTTCCCAGAGTGTTCTAAAGAACAACTAGAGTGCTAACAGCCTTACTTATGACAAAAAGTATGGCACACCTGAAGCCATCTTGGATGGAATAAACTGGTAACACTTAAAACATTTAATTTAAAAAGGAACAAAATGATGGGGTTCATTTTGTCATAGAATTATGGTTAGTGCTGTAGAAAGAAAAATTAGGACATGTTTCAAGTGTGATCTCAAATATCTTCCTGTTATATTTCAACAGGAGCAGCCTGTCAGTTGATGCCTTTGTGTTCTACTGCAGCTTCCCAGAGTGTTCTAAAGAACAACTAGAGCGCTAACAGTCTTACTTATGACAAAATTATGGCACACCTGAAGCCATCTTGATTGGAATAAACTGGTAACTCTTAAAACATTTAATTTAAAAAGGAACAAAATGAGGGGGTTCATTTTGTCATAGAAATTATGGTTAGTGCTGTAGAAAGAACAATTAGGACATGTTTTAAGTGAGATCTCAAATATCTTCCTGTTATATTTCAACAGGAGCAGCCTGTCAGTTGATGCCTTTGTGTTCTACTGCAGCTACCCAGAGTGTTCTAAAGAACAACTAGAGCGCTAACAGTCTTACTTATGACAAAAGAATGGCACACCTGAAGCCATCTTGATTGGAATAAACTGGTAACACTTAAAACAATTAATTTAAAAAGGAACAAAATGAGGGGGTTCATTTTGCCATAGAAATTATGGTTAGTGCTGTAGAAAGAAAAATTAGTGCTAAAACACTATCCCCAGCACGACACCCTACACTACCCAAACATAACTGCACTACCCTAAACCCTAAAACACTACCACCAGCACGACTCCCTACACTACCCAAACACCACTGCACTACACTAAACCCTAAATATACCCCCAGCATGACCACCCACACTACACAAACACCACTGCACTACCCTATACCCTAAAACACGACCCCCCTACACTACACAAACACGACTGCACTACCCTAAACCCTAAAACACTACCCACAGCATGACCCCTTCACTACACAAACACCACTGCACTGCCCTAAACCCTAAAACACTACCCCAGCACTACCCCCTACACTACCCAAACACCACTGCACTAACATAAACCCTAAAACACTACCCCCAACAGGACTCCCTACACTACCCAAACACCACTGCACTACCCTAAACCCTAAATCTACCCCCAGCACGACCCCTACAGTACCCAAACACCACTGCACTACCTTAAACCATAAAACACTACCCCCAGCATGACCCCCTACACTACACAAACACTACTGCACTACCCTAAACCCTAAAACACTACCACCAGCATGACCCCCTACACTACTCAAACACCACTGCACTACCCTAAACCCTAAAACACTACCCCCAGCACGCACCCCCTACACTACTGCACTACCCTAAACCCTAAAACACTACCCCCAGCACGACCCCTACACTACCCAAACACCACTGCACTACCCTAAACCCTAAAACACTACCCCCAGCACGACCCCCTACACCACCCAAACACCCCTGCACTACCCTAAACCCTAGAAAAGAAACCCCCACCCCATGCCCAATCCCCCTTACCTCTCACTCCTCATGGTTCCTCTCTCCTCGTGGTTCCTGCTTCACGTCATCTCACGTCGTTGTGAGGAAACAGAACAGCCTCTGTTTCCTTACAACGACATGGATCGTCTACATGTTTTTTAGAGCGCATGGTCATTTACCATACATACCTTTACAACAAAATTCGTTGTAAAGGCATGCGTGGTAAATGACCATGCGTTCTAAAAATGCGTAGTAATGACTTTAGTGATGTACAACGCATGCGTGGTAATGCATGCGTTGTAATGGTATCGCAAAGTAAAAAGTCGTTGTAACGGCTGTTTACCGATCGAAGCTGGCCCCTGTTCTGAGACGTTTATTTGATTAATTAGGAGGAAGGAATGTGGTTTTTTTACCGAAAAGTGCATTTCCGGCTGTTGTATTGTGAAAGTGTCCGTGTGGCCTGGTTTCACTTCCGGTGAGAGAGTGGAAGAGTCTGTTTGGATCTAAAGGAGTTCTGTTGTTGGACGGGGCTGGCGCGACATGTCATCAGAAAACATAGCTAATGGAAAGCGTCCTCCCTGAAGTGTGGAGCAGTGCCATGAGAGGTCAACGAGTGTGCGTCCCACCGCAGTATGACCGTACCACGTGACCCATGTGCCGCCTCCAGGGTACAGGAGGCAGAAGCGGCATCGCAGGTCCTCTTGAAGACCGTTGTAGCACTAATTCTACATTTTGGTACTAGGGCATTTTAACTTCGTTGTTCCTGCCAGATACAAAGAGAAGATCCTGTGTTATTCAGTGCCCTCGTTACCTTTTTTGTGGGTTGTGGTGCTTGTCACTTCGCTGCCCCACCGGTGCCCACGACTGGGCACCCCACCTCGTGTGCCATCTGCAGGGCCTCTGCCCTCGGATCACTGGTTTTGGTTTCTGGAGTGGCAACATAAACAGTTGCTCCCAAAGGACTAGCCTGAACACTTAGGTGAATATCCCCTGCACCAGCATTCCATGGAAATTCTTTCCTAGCTCTCCCACGACAACGAGCACGGCTCCGCTCGCGACACCGTATGGCGTCATCGGAGCCATAAGAGGACCTCGTCGGCGTGCTGACGTCAGTTCCACCCATTTTTTCCATGCCACCGAGGCAAACAGGGGACCGAGACATTTTCCCATGTATACATAGTATAATAAATATATATATATTCACTGAAAAAACCATAGGTTTCAGGCACGTTATAGTTAGAAATTAGCATTTAAAAAACCTTAGAAATTCACTGAAAAAACCATAGGTTTCAGGGGCGTTATAGTTAGCTGGACATTTCACTCGTACAAAACCATAGAAATTCCCCCGTTATAGTTAGTTCAGCTAACTATAACTCGCGCGCCCGCAATGCACTGCTGATGACGTCACATATAACATCACTCATGACATGGTCAGTGACATCACTGATGACATCACTGATGACATCACTGATGACATCATCCAGTGAATGTGTGTTTTTCTGAAAATTAAATATGTTTTATATATGTATATCTCAAGGTCGATGGAAGAATAAATGGGTATATAAGTGTCTAAATGGATGATTTTTTTTTGTAAAATTGATTGTATAACTGACTAAGTGTATTTTAGTGAATACATAGGGTTCGTGAGTAATGTTTAAATATGAAAATATCTGTATCAGTCTCTCACTTTGTGTATAAGTGGCTGCATGGGTTGGTGAGTAGCTACATGAGTGTGTATATGGGTTATTAGTTGGTTTTTTGAGTATCAGTATGAGTGTCTGAGTGTCTGTATGGTTCGGTGGGGGGTATTACTTAGTGCATAGATGCATGAATGAGTGACTCACTGTTTGTATTTGTTGAAGACAGCATGTGTGCAGGACTGTAGAGGTGGATGAGTATGTGTATGGGTCTGTTAGTGAGTGAATGACTGTCTCAATAGTGTCTTTATGAGTAACTACATATGTTTTAAACTAGTATATGTGAGTATTGGTGTATATAAGTGAGTATATGTGAGAGTGAGAGATTGGAAGAGTTCCTGTACAAATAAGTAGGTGTTTCTATAAGTGATTGTTTAAGAGAGTAAGTATGTGTAAGTTTCTGTAGAAGTGTGGTAGTGTGTGTATAACTGTATATGCAAGTAAATGGATGTTTGATACTTTGTTTGCATGTGTGACTATGTGTGTGAGTAACTCTATGGATGAGTGGCGGTGTGTAACAGGATGTATAGATGTATGAGTATATATGATGAGTGAGTATATGTATGAGTGACTGTATAGGGACTGTTGGTGAATGAGTGGATGTGTGTGTAGATCTTGGAATTAATGAATAGGTGTGTTGTAACTGGTATTGGTATGTCCATTGTTTTGAAAATGTTAGTTTGTATTTTTGAGTGTGTGTATCAAAGGTTATATTAGGGTGAGAGGAGGTCTGCCACTCTATCACAAGGATGATGTCATCAGTGATGTCATTTGAGATGTCATCAGTGATGTCATGAGTGATGTCACTGACCATGTCATGAGTGATGTAATATGTGACGTCATCAGCAGTGCATTGCTGGTGCGCGAGTTATAGTTAGCTGAACTAACTATAACGGGGGAATTTCTATGGTTTTGTACGAGTGAAATGTCCAACTAACTATAACGCCCCTGAAACCTATGGTTTTTTCAGTGAATAATATATATATATATATATATTCACTGAAAAACCATAGGTTTCAGACACGTTATAGTTAGAAATTAGCATTTAAAAACCTTTGAAATTCACTGAAAAAACCATAGGTTTTAGGGACAGTTATAGTTAGTTGGACATTGCACTCGTACAAAACCCGTGAAATTCCCCTGTTATAGTTAGTTCAGCTAACTATAACTCGCGCCCCGCAATGCACTGCTGATGACGTCACATATTACATCACTCATGACATGGTCAGTGACATCACTGATGACATCACTGATGACATCTCAAATGACATCACTGATGACATCACTGATGACATCATCCAGTGACTGTGTGTTTCTGTAAAGTTTAAATATGTTTAATATATATAGGGAAAGGCGTATTGAAGAATGAGTGGGTGTATAAGTGTCTGAATGGATGATTTAGTACGTGAGTGACTGACTACAAGTGAGTGATTAAACGTATCTTACTGAATGCATGGGTTAGTGACTAAACTGTGTGAATGTCTGTATCCGTCTGTTTGTTGGTGTGTAAGTGGATGCATGGATTTGCGAATAGCTACATGAGTGTCTATATGGGTTATTGATTGGTTCTCTGAGTATCTGTATGGCTGCCTGAGTGTTTGTGTGGGTGGGGTGTGTGTGACTCTATACATAGATGTGTGAGTGGGTGATTCACTGGGTGCATGATTTCAAGAGTGCATCTGTGATGGACTGCTTGGGTGGGCGAGTGTGTGTATGGGTGTGTTAGTGATTGAATGTATATCTCAGTGGTACATGTGTGAGTAACTACATATGTGAAAGGCAGTATATATGTGTGTTGGAGTATTTAAATGGCTATAAGTGAGAGTGTGTTATTGTGAGAGTGGCTGTATGGATGCGTGTGTGCTTGTATCAGTTATTGTATAAGAGCGTAAGAATGTGCTAGTATTTGTATGAGTAAGTGAGCTGGTGTGTGTATAACTGTATAGGTGAGTAAATGGGTGTGTGATTAATTTTTGCATGACTGACTAGGTGTGTGAGTACCTCTATGGATGAGTGGTGGTGTGTGAGTATTTATATAGGTGTATGAGTGCATATGATAGTCCTGTACTGAGTGACTGTAAGTATGAGTGACTGTACAGGTGAGTGAGTGGATGTGTGTGTAGACCTAAGAATCAGTGAGTGGGTATGTTGTTTTTGGTGTTGGAGTGTCTATGGTTTTGAGAATGACAGTCTGTAATTTAGAGTGGGTGTATCAAAAGTTATATTAGGGTGTGAGAAGATGCATGAAATTATCACATGGATGATGTCATCAGTGATGTCATTTGAGATGTCATCAGTGATGTCATCAGTGATGTCACTGACCATGTCATGAGTGATGTAATATGTGACGTCATCAGCAGTGCATTGCGGGGCGCGAGTTATAGTTAGCTGAACTAACTATAACAGGGGAATTTCACGGGTTTTGTACGAGTGCAATGTCCAACTAACTATAACTGTCCCTAAAACCTATGGTTTTTTCAGTGAATTTCAAAGGTTTTTTAAATGCTAATTTCTAACTATAACGTGTCTGAAACCTATGGTTTTTCAGTGAATTTCAAAGGTTTTTAAATGCTAATTTCTAACTATAACGTGCCTGAAACCTATGGTTTTTTCAGTGAATTTCAAAGGTTTTTTAAATGCTAATTTCAAACTATAACGTGCCTGAAACCTATGGTTTTTTCAGTGAATTTCAAAGGTTTTTTAAATGCTAATTTCTAACTATAACGTGCCTGAAACCTATGATTTTTAAGTGAATTTCAAAGGTTTTTTAAATGCTAGTTTCTAACTATGCCAACAGAGGTAGGACATGTGAAGAAAGAAGAAAAAACGCACAGAAAGAAGCAAAAGATGTGCAGAAAGAACCAACAGAGGAGCAGAAAGAGGCCTTGTTGCAAAATCATCCTGTGCCCACAACTTTTTCAGACGGGTACTGGTGGTAACTGACTCTGGCTAACCAGAGCCAATGCGCGTTTGCACAGTGGTGAAGGGAGGGGGGGCCTGAGGTGACATGTGTGCAAACGCACCCCGTGGCGCGTTTTAAGTTGCGGGATTAAGTCCCCTTGAATCCTGAGGGTCCCTGGGGCCCAACTAGCCCCCCAGGTACCTACAGTTAGGACCACAGAGCTAAGTTGCAGAGAGGCGTTCCGAGGCCACGCACCTTTTTCACCTCTCTGCAACGCAACTCTGTTGTGCTTACTGAAGGTACCTGGTGGGCTAGTTGGCCCCCAGGATTCAAAGGGAATTAACTCCCCAACTTAAAACACACCACAGGGCGTGTTTGCGCACATGTCACCTGAGGCCCCGCCCCTCCCTTCACCACTGTGCAAACGCGCCCCGTGGCGCGTTTTAAGTTGGGGGATTAGGTCACCTTGAATCCTGAGAGTCCCTGGGGCCCAACTAGCCCACCAGGTACTTCCAGTAAGCACCACAGGCCTGCGTTGCAACGCCTGTAACAAATTGTGCAGTTGTGTTTAGGTAGTGAAGAGGGTCGTGCTGGGGGTAGTGTTTTAGGGTTTAGGGTAGTGCAGTGGTGTTTGTGTAGTGTAGGGGGTCATGCTGGGGGTAGATTTAGGGTTTAGGGTAGTGCAGTGGTGTTTGGGTAGTGTAGGGAGTTGTGCTGGGGGAGTGTTTTAGGGTTTAGGGTAGTACAGTGGTGTTTGGGTAGTGTAGGGGGTCGTGCTGGGGTTAGTGTTTTAGGGTTTAGCGTAGTGCAGTGGTGTTTGGGTAGTGTAGGGGATACTGCTGGGGGTAGTGTTTTAGGGTTTAGGGTAGTGCAATGGTGTTTGGGTACTGCTGGGGGTAGTGTTTTAGGGTTTAGGGTAGTGCAGTGGTGTTTGGGTAGCGTAGGGGTACTGCTGGGGTAGTGTTTTATGGTTTAGGGTAGTGCAGTGGTGTTTGGGTAGTGTAGGGGTTCGTGCTGGGGGTAGTTTTTAGGGTTTCAGGGTAGTGCAGTGGTGTTTGTGTAGTGTAGGAGGTCGTGTTTTAGGGTTTAGGGTAGTGCAGTGGTCTTTGGGTAGTGTAGGGAGTCGTGTGGGGTATTGTTTTAGAGTTTAGGGTAGTGCAGTGGTCTTTGGGTAGTGTAGGGGGTTGTGCGGGGGGTAGTGTTTTAGGGATTAGGGTAGTGCATTGGTATTTGGGTAGTGTAGGGGGTCATGCGGGGGTAGTGTTTTAGGGTTTAGGGCAGTGCAGTGGTGTTTAGGTAGTGTAGGGGGTCGTGCTGGGGGAGTGTTTTAGGGTTTAGGGCAGTGCAGTGGTGTTCGGGTAGTGTAGGGGTTCGTGCAGGGGGAGCGTTTTAGGGTTTAGGGCAGTGCAGTCGTGTTCGGGTAGTGTAGGGGGTCGTGCTGGGGGAGTATTTTAGGGTTTAGGGTAGTGCAGTGGTGTTCGGGTAGTGTAGGGGGTCATGCTGGGGGTAGTGTTCTAGGGTTTAGGGCAGTGCAGTGGTGTTCGGACAGTGTAGGGGGTCGTGCTGGGGGTGGTGTTTTAGGGTATAGGGCAGTGCAGTGGTGTTCGGGCAGTGTAGGGGGTCGTGCTGGGGGTGGTGTTTCAGGGTTTAGGGCAGTGCAGTGGTGTTCGGGCAGTGTAGGGGGTCATGCAGGGGTGGTGTTTCAGGGTTAAGGGCAGTGCAGTGGTGTTCGGGCAGTGTAGGGGGTCGTGCAGGGGTGGTGTTTCAGGGTTTAGGGCAGTGGTGTTCGGGCAGTGTAGGGCGTCATGCTGGGGGTGGTGTTTCAGGGTTTGGGGCAGTGCAGTGGTGTTCAAGCAGTAAAAGGGTCATGCTGGGGGTGGTGTTTCAGGGTTTAGGGCAGTGCAGTGGTGTTCGGGCAGTGTAGGGGGCGGTGCAGGGGGTGGTGTTTCAGGGTTTAGGGCAGCGCAGTGGTGTTCGGGCAGTGTAGGGGGTGGTACAGGGGGTGGTGTTTCAGGGTTTAGGGCAGTGCAGTGGTGTTCGGGCAGTGTAGGGGGCTGTGCAGGGGGTGGTGTTTCAGGGTTTAGGGTAGTGCAGTGGTGTTCGGGCAGTGTAGGGGGTCGTGCTGGGGCTGGTGTTTCAGGGTTTAGGGCAGTGCAGTGGTGTTCGGGCAGTGTAGGGGGTCATGCTGGGGCTGGTGTTTCAGGGTTTAGGGCAGTGCAGTGGTGTTCGGGCAATGTAGGGGGTCTTGCTGGGGCTGGTGTTTCAGAGTCTAGGGCAATGCAGTGGTGTTCGGGCAGTGTAGGGGGTCTTGCTGGGTCTGGTGTTTCAGGGTTTAGGGCAGTGCAGTCGTGTTCGGGCAGTGTAGGGGGTCGTGCTGGGGGTGATGTTTCAGGGTTTAGGGCAGTGCAGTGGTGTTCGGGCAGTGTAGGGGGTCGTGCAGGGGTTGGTGTTTCAGGGTTTAGTGCAGTGATGTTCGGGCAGTGTAGGGGGTCATGCTGGGGTGGTGTTTCAGGGTTTAGGGCAGTGCAGTGGTGTTTGGGCAGTGTAGGGTGTCATGCTGAGGGGTGGTGTTTCAGGGTTTAGTGCAGTGCAGTAGTGTTTGGGCAGTGTAGGGGGTCGTGCAGGGGGTGGTGTTTCAGGGTTTAGGGCAGTTCAGTGGTGTTCGGCCAGTGTAGGTAGTCTTGCTGGGGGTGGTGTTTCAGGGTTTAGGGCAGTGCAGTAGTTTTCGGGCAGTGTAGGCGGTCGTGCTGGGGCTGGTGTTTCAGGGTTTAGGGCAGTGCAGTGGTGTTCGGGCAGTGTACGGGGTTGTGCTGGGGCTGGTGTTTCAGGGTTTAGGGCAGTGCAGTGGTGTGCGGGCAGTGTACGGGGTCGTGCTGGGGCTGGTGTTTCAGGGTTTAGGGCAGTGCAGTGGTGTTCGGGCAGTGTAGGGGGTCGTGCTGGAGGTGGTGTTTCAGGGTGTAGGGCAGTGCAGTGGTGTTCGGGCAGTGTAGGGGGTCATGCTGGGGCTGGTGTTTCAGGGTTTAGGGCAGTGCAGTGGTGTTCGGGCAGTGTAGGGGGTCTTGCTGGGGCTGGTGTTTCAGAGTCTAGGGCAATGCAGTGGTGTTCTGGCAGTGTAGGGGGTCTTGCTGGGGCTGGTGTTTCAGGGTTTAGGGCAGTGCAGTCGTGTTCGGGCAGTGTAGGGGGTCGTGCTGGGGGTGGTGTTTCAGGGTTTAGGGCAGTGCAGTGGTGTTCGGGCAGTGTAGGGGGTCGTGCTGGGGCTAGTGTTTCAGGGTTTAGGGCAGAGCATTGGTGCTCAGGCAGTGTTGGGGGTTGTGCTGCGGGTGATGTTTCAGGGTTTAGGGCAGTGCAGTGGTGTTAGGGCAGTGTAGGGGGTCGTGCTGGGGGTGGTGTTTTAGGGTTTAGGGTAGTGCAGTGGTGCTTGTGTAGTGTAGGGGGTCGTGCTGGGGTAGTGTTTTAGGGTTTAGGGTAGTGCAGTGGTGTGCGGGCAGTGTACGGGGGTTGTGCTGGGGCTGGTGTTTCAGGGTTTAGGGCAGTGCAGTGGTGTTCGGGCAGTGTAGGGGGTCGTGCTGGGGGTGGTGTTTCAGGGTGTAGGGCAGTGCAGTGGTGTTCGGGCAGTGTAGGGGGTCATGCTGGGGCTGGTGTTTCAGGGTTTAGGGCAGTGCAGTGGTGTTCGGGCAGTGTAGGGGTCTTGCTGGGGCTGGTGTTTCAGAGTCTAGGGCAATGCAGTGGTGTTCTGGCAGTGTAGGGGGTCTTGCTGGGGCTGGTGTTTCAGGGTTTAAGGCAGTGCAGTCGTGTTTGGGCAGTGTAGGGGTCGTGCTGGGGGTGGTGTTTCAGGGTTTAGGGCAGTGCAGTAGTGTTCGGGCAGTGTAGGGGTCTTGCTGGGGGTGGTGTTTCAGGGTTTAGGGCAGTGCAGTGGTGTTCGGAAAGTGTAGGAGGTCTTGCTGGGGGTGGTGTTTCAGGGTTTAGGGCAGTGGTGTTCGGGCAGTGTAGGGGTCTTGCTGGGGGTGATGTTTCAGGGTTTAGGGCAGTGCAGTGGTGTTCGGGCAGTGTAGGGGGTCTTGCTGGGGGTAGTGTTTCATGATTTAGGGCGGTGCAGTGGTGTTTGTGCAGTGTAGGGGGTCGTGCTGGGCGTGGTGTTTCAGGGTTTAGGGCAGTGCAGTAGTGTTCGGGCAGTGTAGGGGTCGTGCAGGGGGTGGTGTTTCAGGGTTTAAGGCAGTGCAGTGGTGTTCTGGCAGTGTAGGGGGTCATGCTGGGGGTGGGGTTTCAGGGTTTAAGGCAGTACAGTGGTGTTCGGGCAGTGTAGGGGGTCGTGCAGGGGTGGTGTTTCAGGGTTTAGGGCAGTGCAGTGGTGTTTGGGCAGTGTAGGGGGTCGTGCTGGGGCTGGTGTTTCAGGGTTTAGGGCAGTGCAGTGGTGTTCGGGCAGTGTAGGGGGTCTTGCTGGGGGTGGTGTTTCAGGGTTTAGGGCAGTGGTGTTCGGGCAGTGTAGGGGGTCTTGCTGGCGGTGATGTTTCAGGGTTTAGGGCAGTGCAGTGGTGTTCGAGCAGTGTAGGGGGTCTTTCTGGGGGTAGTGTTTCAGGGTTTATGGCAGTGCAGTGGTGTTCGTGCAGTATAGGGGTCCTGCTGGGGATGGTGTTTCTGGGTTTAGGGCAGTGCAGTAGTGTTCGAGCAGTGTAGGGGGTTGTGCAGGGGTGGTGTTTCAGAGTTTAGGGCAGTGCAGTGGTGTTCTGGCAGTGTAGGGGGTCGTGCTGGGGGTGGTGTTTCAGGGTTTAGGGCAGTGCAGTGGTGTTCGGGCAGTGTAGGGGGTCATGCACGGGGTGGTGTTTCAGGGTTTAGGGCAGTGCAGTGGTGTTCGGGCAGTGTAGGGTGTTGTGCTGGGGCTGGTGTTTCAGGGTTCAGGGCAGTGCAGTGGTGTTCAGGCAGTGTAGGGGGTCGTGCTGGGGATGGTGTTTCACGGTTTAGGGCAGTGCAGTGGTGTTCGGGCAGTGTAGGGGGTCGTGCTGGGGCTGGTGTTTCAGGGTTCAGGGCAGTGCAGTGGTGTTCGGGCAGTGTAGGCGGTCGTGCTGGGGATGGTGTTTCTGGGTTTAGGGCAGTGCAGTGGTGTTCGGGCAGTGTAGGGGGTCGTGCTGGGGCTGGTGTTTTAGGGTTTAGGGCAGTGCAGTGGTGCTCGGGCAGTGTAGGGAGTCGTGCTGGGGGTGATGTTTCAGGGTTTAAGGTAGTGCAGTGGTGTTCGGGCAGTGTAGGGGGTCGTGCAGGGGCTGGTGTTTCAAGGTTTAAGGCAGTTCAGTGGTGTTCGGCCAGTGTAGGTAGTCTTGCTGGGGGTGGTGTTTCAGGGTTTAGGGCAGTGCAGTAGTTTTCGGGCAGTGTAGGCGGTCGTGCTGGGGCTGGTGTTTCAGGGTTTAGGGCAGTGCAGTGGTGTTCGGGCAGTGTACGGGGTTGTGCTGGGGCTGGTGTTTCAGGGTTTAGGGCAGTGCAGTGGTGTGCGGGCAGTGTACGGGGTCGTGCTGGGGCTGGTGTTTCAGGGTTTAGGGCAGTGCAGTGGTGTTCGGGCAGTGTAGGGGGTCGTGCTGGAGGTGGTGTTTCAGGGTGTAGGGCAGTGCAGTGGTGTTCGGGCAGTGTAGGGGGTCATGCTGGGGCTGGTGTTTCAGGGTTTAGGGCAGTGCAGTGGTGTTCGGGCAGTGTAGGGGGTCTTGCTGGGGCTGGTGTTTCAGAGTCTAGGGCAATGCAGTGGTGTTCTGGCAGTGTAGGGGGTCTTGCTGGGGCTGGTGTTTCAGGGTTTAGGGCAGTGCAGTCGTGTTCGGGCAGTGTAGGGGGTCGTGCTGGGGTTGGTGTTTCAGGGTTTAGGGCAGTGCAGTGGTGTTCGGGCAGTGTAGGGGGTCGTGCTGGGGCTAGTGTTTCAGGGTTTAGGGCAGAGCATTGGTGCTCAGGCAGTGTTGGGGGTTGTGCTGGGGGTGATGTTTCAGGGTTTAGGGCAGTGCAGTGGTGTTAGGGCAGTGTAGGGGGTCGTGCTGGGGGTGGTGTTTCAGGGTTTAGGGCAGTGCAGTGGTGTTCTGGCAGTGTAGGGGGTCGTGCTGGGGCTAGTGTTTCAGGGTTTAGGGCAGAGCATTGGTGCTCAGGCAGTGTAGGGGGTCATGCTGGGGTGGTGTTTCAGGGTTTAGGGCAGTGCAGTGGTGTTCGGGCAGTGTAGGGTGTCGTGCTGAGTGGTGGTGTTTCAGGGTTTAGGGCAGTGCAGTAGTGTTTGGGCAGTGTAGGGGGTCTTGCAGGGGGTGGTGTTTCAGGCTTTAGGGCAGTGCAGTGGTGTTCGGCCAGTGTAGGTAGTCTTGCTGGGGTGGTGTTTCAGGGTTTAGGGCAGTGCAGTAGTTTTCGGGCAGTGTAGGCGGTCGTGCTGGGGCTGGTGTTTCAGGGTTTAGGGCAGTGCAGTGGTGTTCGGGCAGTGTAGGGGGTCGTGCTGGGGGTGGTGTTTCAGGGTTTAGGGCAGTGCAGTGGTGTTCGGGCAGTGTAGGGGGTCGTGCTGGGGCTGGTGTTTCAGGGTTTAGGGCAGTGCAGTGGTGTTCGGGCAGTGTAGGGGTCGTGCTGGGGCTGGTGTTTCAGGGTTTAGGGCAGAGCAGTGGTGTTCGGGCAGTGTAGGGGGTCGTGCTGGGGGTGGTGTTTCAGGGTTTAGGGCAGTGCAGTGGTGTTCGGGCAGTGTAGGGGGTCTTGCTGGGGGTGGTGTTTCAGGGTTTAGGGCAGTGCAGTGGTGTTCGGAACAGTGTAGGGGGTCTTGCTGGGGTGGTGTTTCAGGGTTTAGGGCAGTGCAGTGGTGTTCGGGCAGTGTAGGGGGTCTTGCTGGGGGTGATGTTTCAGGGTTTAGGGCAGTGCAGTGGTGTTCGGGCAGTGTAGGGGGTCTTGCTGGGGGTAGTGTTTCATGGTTTAGGGCAGTGCAGTGGTGTTTGTGCAGTGTAGGGGGTCGTGCTGGGGTGGTGTTTCAGGGTTTAGGGCAGTGCAGTAGTGTTCGGCAGTGTAGGGGGTCGTGCAGGGGGTGGTGTTTCAGGGTTTAAGGCAGTGCAGTGGTGTTCTGGCAGTGTAGGGGGTCATGCTGGGGGTGGGGTTTCAGGGTTTAGGGCAGTGCAGTGGTGTTCGGGCAGTGTAGGGGTCGTGCAGGGGCTGGTGTTTCAGGGTTTAGGGCAGTGCAGTGGTGTTCGGGCAGTGTAGGGGGTCGTGCTGGGGCTGGTGTTTCAGGGTTTAGGGCAGTGCAGTGGTGTTCGGGCAGTGTAGGGGGTCTTGCTGGGGTGGTGTTTCAGGGTTTAGGGCAGTGCAGTGGTGTTCGGGCAGTGTAGGGGTCTTGCTGGCGGTGATGTTTCAGGGTTTAGGGCAGTGCAGTGGTGTTCGGGCAGTGTAGGGGGTCTTGCTGGGGGTAGTGTTTCAGGGTTTAGGGCAGTGCAGTGGTGTTTGTGTACTATAGGGGGTCATGTTTTAGGGTAGTGCAGTGGTGTTTGGGCAGTGTAGGGGGTCTTGCTGGGGGTGGTGTTTCAGGGTTTAGGGCAGTGGTGTTCGGGCAGTGTAGGGGGTCTTGCTGGCGGTGATGTTTCAGGGTTTAGGGCAGTGCAGTGGTGTTCGAGCAGTGTAGGGGGTCTTTCTGGGGGTAGTGTTTCAGGGTTTAGGGCAGTGCAGTGGTGTTCGTGCAGTATAGGGGGTCCTGCTGGGGATGGTGTTTCTGGGTTTAGGGCAGTGCAGTAGTGTTCGAGCAGTGTAGGGGTTGTGCAGGGGTGGTGTTTCAGAGTTTAGGGCAGTGCAGTGGTGTTCTGGCAGTGTAGGGGGTCGCGCTGGGGGTGGTGTTTCAGGGTTTAGGGCAGTGCAGTGGTGTTCGGGCAGTGTAGGGGGTCATGCACGGGGTGGTGTTTCAGGGTTTAGGGCAGTGCAGTGGTGTTCGGGCAGTGTAGGGTGTTGTGCTGGGGCTGGTGTTTCAGGGTTCAGGGCAGTGCAGTGGTGTTCAGGCAGTGTAGGGGGTCGTGCTGAGGATGGTGTTTCACGGTTTAGGGCAGTGCAGTGGTGTTCGGGCAGTGTAGGGGGTCGTGCTGGGGCTGGTGTTTCAGGGTTCAGGGCAGTGCAGTGGTGTTCGGGCAGTGTAGGCGGTCGTGCTGGGGATGGTGTTTCAGGGTTTAGGGCAGTGCAGTGGTGTTCGGGCAGTGTAGGGGGTCGTGCTGGGGCTGGTGTTTTAGGGTTTAGGGCAGTGCAGTGGTGCTCGGGCAGTGTAGGGAGTCGTGCTGGGGGTGATGTTTCAGGGTTTAGGGTAGTGCAGTGGTGTTCGGGCAGTGTAGGGGGTCGTGCAGGGGCTGGTGTTTCAAGGTTTAAGGCAGTGCAGTGGTGTTCGGGCCAGTGTAGGTGGTCTTGCTGGGGGTGGTGTTTCAGGGTTTAGGGCAGTGCAGTGGTGTTCGGGCAGTGTAGGCGGTCGTGCTGGGGCTGGTGTTTCAGGGTTTAGGGCAGTGCAGTGGTGTTCGGGCAGTGTACGGGGTTGTGCTGGGGCTGGTGTTTCAGGGTTTAGGGCAGTGCAGTGGTGTGCGGGCAGTGTACGGGGTCGTGCTGGGGCTGGTGTTTCAGGGTTTAGGGCAGTGCAGTGGTGTTCGGGCAGTGTAGGGGGTCGTGCTGGAGGTGGTGTTTCAGGGTGTAGGGCAGTGCAGTGGTGTTCGGGCAGTGTAGGGGGTCATGCTGGGGCTGGTGTTTCAGGGTTTAGGGCAGTGCAGTGGTGTTCGGGCAGTGTAGGGGGTCTTGCTGGGGCTGGTGTTTCAGAGTCTAGGGCAATGCAGTGGTGTTCTGGCAGTGTAGGGGGTCTTGCTGGGGCTGGTGTTTCAGGGTTTAGGGCAGTGCAGTCGTGTTCGGGCAGTGTAGGGGGTCGTGCTGGGGTTGGTGTTTCAGGGTTTAGGGCAGTGCAGTGGTGTTCGGGCAGTGTAGGGGGTCGTGCTGGGGCTAGTGTTTCAGGGTTTAGGGCAGAGCATTGGTGCTCAGGCAGTGTAGGGGGTTGTGCTGGGGGTGATGTTTCAGGGTTTAGGGCAGTGCAGTGGTGTTAGGGCAGTGTAGGGGGTCGTGCTGGGGGTGGTGTTTCAGGGTTTAGGGCAGTGCAGTGGTGTTCTGGCAGTGTAGGGGGTCGTGCAGGGGGTGGTGTTTCAGGGTTTAGTGCAGTGGTGTTCGGGCAGTGTAGGGGGTCATGCTGGGGTGGTGTTTCAGGGTTTAGGGCAGTGCAGTGGTGTTCGGGCAGTGTAGGGTGTCGTGCTGAGTGGTGGTGTTTCAGGGTTTAGGGCAGTGCAGTAGTGTTTGGGCAGTGTAGGGGGTCTTGCAGGGGGTGCTGTTTCAGGCTTTAGGGCAGTGCAGTGGTGTTCGGCCAGTGTAGGTAGTCTTGCTGGGGTGGTGTTTCAGGGTTTAGGGCAGTGCAGTAGTGTTCGGGCAGTGTAGGCGGTCGTGCTGGGGCTGGTGTTTCAGGGTTTAGGGCAGTGCAGTGGTGTTCGGGCAGTGTAGGGGGTCGTGCTGGGGGTGGTGTTTCAGGGTTTAGGGCAGTGCAGTGGTGTTCGGGCAGTGTAGGGGGTCGTGCAGGGGGTGGTGTTTCAGGGTTTAGGGCAGTGCAGTGGTGTTCGGGCAGTGTAGGGGGTCATGCAGGGGCTGGTGTTTTAGGGTTTAGGGCAGTGCAGTGGTGCTCGGGCAGTGTAGGGAGTCGTGCTGGGGGTGATGTTTCAGGGTTTAAGGTAGTGCAGTGGTGTTCGGGCAGTGTAGGGGGTCGTGCAGGGGCTGGTGTTTCAGGGTTTAGGGCAGTGCAGTGGTGTTCGGGCAGTGTAGGGGGTCGTGCTGGGGCTGGTGTTTCAGGGTTTTGGGCAGAGCAGTGGTGTTCGGGCAGTGTAGGGGGTCATGCTGGGGGTAGTGTTTCAGGGTTTAGGGCAGTGCAGTGGTGTTCGGGCAGTGTAGGGGGTCGTGCTGGGGGTGGTGTTTCAGGGTTTAGGTCAGTGGTGTTCGGGCAGCGTAGGGGGTCTTGCTGGGGGTGATGTTTCAGGGATTAGGGCAGTGCAGTGGTGTTCGGGCAGTGTAGGGGGTCTTGCTGGGGGTAGTGTTTCAGGGTTTAGGGCAGTGCAGTGGTGTTCGGGCAGTGTAGGGGGTCATGCTGGGGGTGGTGTTTCAGGGTTTAGGGCAGTGCAGTGGTGTTCGGGCAGTGTAGGGGGTCGTGCAGGGGGTGGTGTTTCAGGGTTTAGGGCAGTGCAGTGGTGTTCGGGCAGTGTAGGGGGTCGTGCTAGGGGTGGTGTTTCAGGGTTTAGGGCAGTGCAGTGGTGTTCGGGCAGTGTAGGGGGTCATGCAGGGGCTGGTGTTTCAGGGTTTAGGGAAGTGCAGTGGTGTTCGGGCAGTGTAGGGGGTCGTGCTGGGGGTAGTGTTTCAGGGTTTAGGGTAGTGCAGTGGTGCTTGTGTAGTGTAGGGGGTCGTGCTGGGGTAGTGTTTTAGGGTTTAGGGTAGTGCAGTGGTGTGCGGGCAGTGTACGGGGTTGTGCTGGGGCTGGTGTTTCAGGGTTTAGGGCAGTGCAGTGGTGTTCGGGCAGTGTAGGGGGTCGTGCTGGGGTGGTGTTTCAGGGTGTAGGGCAGTGCAGTGGTGTTCGGGCAGTGTAGGGGGTCTTGCTGGGGCTGGTGTTTCAGAGTCTAGGGCAATGCAGTGGTGTTCTGGCAGTGTAGGGGGTCTTGCTGGGGCTGGTGTTTCAGGGTTTAAGGCAGTGCAGTCGTGTTTGGGCAGTGTAGGGGGTCGTGCTGGGGGTGGTGTTTCAGGGTTTAGGGCAGTGCAGTGGTGTTCGGGCAGTGTAGGGGGTCGTGCTGGGGCTAGTGTTTCAGGGTTTAGGGCAGAGCATTGGTGCTCAGGCAGTGTAGGGGGTTGTGCTGGGGGTGATGTTTCAGGGTTTAGGGCAGTGCAGTGGTGTTAGGGCAGTGTAGGGGGTCGTGCTGGGGGTGGTGTTTCAGGGTTTAGGGCAGTGCAGTGGTGTTCCGGCAGTGTAGGGGGTCATGCAGGGGGTGGTGTTTCAGGGTTTAGTGCAGTGGTGTTCGGGCAGTGTAGGGGGTCATGCTGGGGTGGTGTTTCAGGGTTTAGGGCAGTGCAGTGGTGTTCGGGCAGTGTAGGGTGTCATGCTGAGTGGTGGTGTTTCAGGGTTTAGGGCAGTGCAGTAGTGTTTGGGCAGTGTAGGGGGTCTTGCAGGGGGTGGTGTTTCAGGGTTTAGGGCAGTGCAGTGGTGTTCGGCCAGTGTAGGTAGTCTTGCTGGGGGTGGTGTTTCAGGGTTTAGGGCAGTGCAGTAGTTTTCGGGCAGTGTAGGCGGTCGTGCTGGGGCTGGTGTTTCAGGGTTTAGGGCAGTGCAGTGGTGTTCGGGCAGTGTACGGGGTTGTGCTGGGGCTGGTGTTTCAGGGTTTAGGGCAGAGCAGTGGTGTGCGGGCAGTGTACGGGGTTGTGCTGGGGCTGGTGTTTCAGGGTTTAGGGCAGTGCAGTGGTGTTCGGGCAGTGTAGGGGGTCGTGCTGGGGGTGGTGTTTCAGGGTTTAGGGCATTGCAGTGGTGTTCGGGCAGTGTAGGGGGTCGTGCTGGGGCTGGTGTTTCAGGGTTTAGGGCAGTGCAGTGGTGTTCGGGCAGTGTAGGGGGTCGTGCAGGGGGTGGTGTTTCAGGGTTTAGGGCAGTGCAGTGGTGTTCGGGCAGTGTAGGGGGTCGTGCTGGGGCTGGTGTTTCAGGGTTTAGGGCAGTGCAGTGGTGTTCGGGCAGTGTAGGGGGTCTTGCTTGGGGTGGTGTTTCAGGGTTTAGGGCAGTGGTGTTCGGGCAGTGTAGGGGGTCTTGTTGGCGGTGATGTTTCAGGGTTTAGGGCAGTGCAGTGGTGTTCGAGCAGTGTAGGGGGTCTTGCTGGGGGTAGTGTTTCAGGGTTTAGGGCAGTGCAGTGGTGTTTGTGTAGTGTAGGGGGTCATGTTTTAGGGTAGTGCAGTGGTGTTTGGGTAGTGTAGGGGGTCGGGCTGGGGGTAGTGTTTTATGATTTAGGTTAGTGCAGTGGTGTTTGGGTAGTGTAGGGGGTCGTGCTGGGGGTAGTGTTTTAGGGTTTAGGGTAGTGCAGTGGTGTTTGTGTAGTGTAGGGGGTCGTGCTGGGGGTGGTGTTTTAGGGTTTAGGGTAGTGCAGTGGTGCTTCGTGCAGTGTAGGGGGTCGTGCTGGGGGTAGTGTTTTAGGGTTTAGGGTAGTGCAGTGGTGTTTGTGTAGTGTAGGGGGTCATGTTTTAGGTTAGTGCAGTGGTGTTCGGGCAGTGTAGGGTGTCGTGCTGAGTGGTGGTGTTTCAGGGTTTAGGGCAGTGCAGTAGTGTTTGGGCAGTGTAGGGGGTCTTGCAGGGGGTGGTGTTTCAGGCTTTAGGGCAGTGCAGTGGTGTTCGGCCAGTGTAGGTAGTCTTGCTGGGGGTGGTGTTTCAGGGTTTAGGGCAGTGCAGTAGTTTTCGGGCAGTGTAGGCGGTCGTGCTGGGGCTGGTGTTTCAGGGTTTAGGGCAGTGCAGTGGTGTTCGGGCAGTGTACGGGGGTTGTGCTGGGGCTGGTGTTTCAGGGTTTAGGGCAGTGCAGTGGTGTTCGGGCAGTGTAGGGGGTCGTGCTGGGGGTGGTGTTTCAGGGTTTAGGGCAGTGCAGTGGTGTTCGGGCAGTGTAGGGGTTCATGCTGGGGCTGGTGTTTCAGGGTTTAGGGCAGTGCAGTGGTGTTCGGGCAGTGTAGGGGGTCGTGCTGGGGCTGGTGTTTCAGGGTTTTGGGCAGAGCAGTGGTGTTCGGGCAGTGTAGGGGGTCGTGCTGGGGGTGGTGTTTCAGGGTTTAGGGCAGTGCAGTAGTGTTCGGGCAGTGTAGGGGGTCTTGCTGGGGGTGGTGTTTCAGGGTTTAGGGCAGTGCAGTGGTGTTCGGAAAGTGTAGGGGGTCTTGCTGGGGGTGGTGTTTCAGGGTTTAGGGCAGTGGTGTTCGGGCAGTGTAGGGGGTCTTGCTGGGGGTGATGTTTCAGGGTTTAGGGCAGTGCAGTGGTGTTCGGGCAGTGTAGGGGTCTTGCTGGGGGTAGTGTTTCATGATTTAGGGCGGTGCAGTGGTGTTTGTGCAGTGTAGGGGGTCGTGCTGGGGGTGGTGTTTCAGGGTTTAGGGCAGTGCAGTAGTGTTCGGGCAGTGTAGGGGGTCGTGCAGGGGTGGTGTTTCAGGGTTTAAGGCAGTGCAGTGGTGTTCTGGCAGTGTAGGGGGTCATGCTGGGGGTGGGGTTTCAGGGTTTAAGGCAGTACAGTGGTGTTCGGGCAGTGTAGGGGGTCGTGCAGGGGGTGGTGTTTCAGGGTTTAGGGCAGTGCAGTGGTGTTCGGGCAGTGTAGGGGGTCGTGCTGGGGCTGGTGTTTCAGGGTTTAGGGCAGTGCAGTGGTGTTCGGGCAGTGTAGGGGGTCTTGCTGGGGGTGGTGTTTCAGGGTTTAGGGCAGTGGTGTTCGGGCAGTGTAGGGGGTCTTGCTGGCGGTGATGTTTCAGGGTTTAGGGCAGTGCAGTGGTGTTCGAGCAGTGTAGGGGTCTTTCTGGGGGTAGTGTTTCAGGGTTTAGGGCAGTGCAGTGGTGTTCGTGCAGTATAGGGGGTCCTGCTGGGGATGGTGTTTCTGGGTTTAGGGCAGTGCAGTAGTGTTCGAGCAGTGTAGGGGGTTGTGCAGGGGGTGGTGTTTCAGAGTTTAGGGCAGTGCAGTGGTGTTCTGGCAGTGTAGGGGGTCGCACTGGGGGTGGTGTTTCAGGGTTTAGGGCAGTGCAGTGGTGTTCGGGCAGTGTAGGGGGTCATGCACGGGGTGGTGTTTCAGGGTTTAGGGCAGTGCAGTGGTGTTCGGGCAGTGTAGGGTGTTGTGCTGGGGCTGGTGTTTCAGGGTTCAGGGCAGTGCAGTGGTGTTCAGGCAGTGTAGGGGGTCGTGCTGAGGATGGTGTTTCACGGTTTAGGGCAGTGCAGTGGTGTTCGGGCAGTGTAGGGGGTCGTGCTGGGGCTGGTGTTTCAGTGTTCAGGGCAGTGCAGTGGTGTTCGGGCAGTGTAGGCGGTCGTGCTGGGGATGGTGTTTCTGGGTTTAGGGCAGTGCAGTGGTGTTCGGGCAGTGTAAGGGGTCGTGCTGGGGCTGGTGTTTTAGGGTTTAGGGCAGTGCAGTGGTGCTCGGGCAGTGTAGGGAGTCGTGCTGGGGGTGATGTTTCAGGGTTTAAGGTAGTGCAGTGGTGTTCGGGCAGTGTAGGGGGTCGTGCAGGGGCTGGTGTTTCAAGGTTTAAGGCAGTGCAGTGGTGTTTGGGCAGTGTAGGGGGTCGTGCTGGGGCTGGTGTTTCAGGGTTTTGGGCAGAGCAGTGGTGTTCGGGCAGTGTAGGGGGTCATGCTGGGGGTAGTGTTTCAGGGTTTGGGGCAGTGCAGTGGTGTTCAGGCAGTGTAGGGGGTCGTGCTGGGGGTGGTGTTTCAGGGTTTAGGTCAGTGGTGTTCGGGCAGCGTAGGGGGTCTTGCTGGGGGTGATGTTTCAGGGATTAGGGCAGTGCAGTGGTGTTCGGGCAGTGTAGGGGTCTTGCTGGGGGTAGTGTTTCAGGGTTTAGGGCAGTGCAGTGGTGTTCGGGCAGTGTAGGGGGTCATGCTGGGGGTGGTGTTTCAGGGTTTAGGGCAGTGCAGTGGTGTTCGGGCAGTGTAGGGGGTCGTGAAGGGGTGGTGTTTCAGGGTTTAGGGCAGTGCAGTGGTGTTCGGGCAGTGTAGGGGGTCGTGCTAGGGGTGGTGTTTCAGGGTTTAGGGCAGTGCAGTGGTGTTCGGGCAGTGTAGGGGGTCATGCAGGGGCTGGTGTTTCAGGGTTTAGGGAAGTGCAGTGGTGTTCGGGCAGTGTAGGGGGTCGTGCTGGGGGTAGTGTTTTAGGGTTTAGGGTAGTGCAGTGGTGCTTGTGTAGTGTAGGGGGTCGTGCTGGGGTAGTGTTTTAGGGTTTAGGGTAGTGCAGTGGTGTGCGGGCAGTGTACGGGGTTGTGCTGGGGCTGGTGTTTCAGGGTTTAGGGCAGTGCAGTGGTGTTCGGGCAGTGTAGGGGGTCGTGCTGGGGGTGGTGTTTCAGGGTGTAGGGCAGTGCAGTGGTGTTCGGGCAGTGTAGGGGTCATGCTGGGGCTGGTGTTTCAGGGTTTAGGGCAGTGCAGTGGTGTTCGGGCAGTGTAGGGGGTCTTGCTGGGGCTGGTGTTTCAGAGTCTAGGGCAATGCAGTGGTGTTCTGGCAGTGTAGGGGTCTTGCTGGGGCTGGTGTTTCAGGGTTTAAGGCAGTGCAGTCGTGTTTGGGCAGTGTAGGGGGTCGTGCTGGGGGTGGTGTTTCAGGGTTTAGGGCAGTGCAGTGGTGTTCGGGCAGTGTAGGGGGTCGTGCTGGGGCTAGTGTTTCAGGGTTTAGGGCAGAGCATTGGTGCTCAGGCAGTGTAGGGGGTTGTGCTGGGGGTGATGTTTCAGGGTTTAGGGCAGTGCAGTGGTGTTAGGGCAGTGTAGGGGTCGTGCTGGGGGTGGTGTTTCAGGGTTTAGGGCAGTGCAGTGGTGTTCCGGCAGTGTAGGGGGTCATGCAGGGGGTGGTGTTTCAGGGTTTAGTGCAGTGGTGTTCGGGCAGTGTAGGGGGTCATGCTGGGGTGGTGTTTCAGGGTTTAGGGCAGTGCAGTGGTGTTCGGGCAGTGTAGGGTGTCATGCTGAGTGGTGGTGTTTCAGGGTTTAGGGCAGTGCAGTAGTGTTTGGGCAGTGTAGGGGTCTTGCAGGGGTGGTGTTTCAGGGTTTAGGGCAGTGCAGTGGTGTTCGGCCAGTGTAGGTAGTCTTGCTGGGGGTGGTGTTTCAGGGTTTAGGGCAGTGCAGTAGTTTTCGGGCAGTGTAGGCGGTCGTGCTGGGGCTGGTGTTTCAGGGTTTAGGGCAGTGCAGTGGTGTTCGGGCAGTGTACGGGGTTGTGCTGGGGCTGGTGTTTCAGGGTTTAGGGCAGAGCAGTGGTGTGCGGGCAGTGTAGGGGGTCGTGCTGGGGGTGGTGTTTCAGGGTTTAGGGCATTGCAGTGGTGTTCGGGCAGTGTAGGGGGTCGTGCTGGGGCTGGTGTTTCAGGGTTTAGGGCAGTGCAGTGGTGTTCGGGCAGTGTAGGGGGTCATGCTGGGGCTGGTGTTTCAGGGTTTTGGGCAGAGCAGTGGTGTTCGGGCAGTGTAGGGGGTCGTGCTGGGGGTGGTGTTTCAGGGTTTAGGGCAGTGCAGTGGTGTTCGGGCAGTGTAGGGGGTCTTGCTGGGGGTGGTGTTTCAGGGTTTAGGGCAGTGCAGTGGTGTTCGGAAAGTGTAGGGGGTCTTGCTGGGGGTGGTGTTTCAGGGTTTAGAGGCAGTGGTGTTCGGGCACTGTAGGGGTCTTGCTGGGGGTGATGTTTCAGGGTTTAGGGCAGTGCAGTGGTGTTCGGGCAGTGTAGGGGGTCTTGCTGGGGGTAGTGTTTCATGGTTTAGGGCAGTGCAGTGGTGTTTGTGCAGTGTAGGGGGTCGTGCTGGGGGTGGTGTTTCAGGGTTTAGGGCAGTACAGTAGTGTTCGGGCAGTGTAGGGGTCGTGCAGGGGGTGGTGTTTCAGGGTTTAAGGCAGTGCAGTGGTGTTCTGGCAGTGTAGGGGGTCATGCTGGGGGTGGGGTTTCAGGGTTTAGGGCAGTACAGTGGTGTTCGGGCAGTGTAGGGGGTCGTGCAGGGGGTGGTGTTTCAGGGTTTAGGGCTGTGCAGTGGTGTTCGGGCAGTGTAGGGGGTCGTGCTGGGGCTGGTGTTTCAGGGTTTAGGGCAGTGCAGTGGTGTTCGGGCAGTGTAGGGGGTCTTGCTTGGTGTGGTGTTTCAGGGTTTAGGGCAGTGGTGTTCGGGCAGTGTAGGGGGTCTTGTTGGCGGTGATGTTTCAGGGTTTAGGGCAGTGCAGTGGTGTTCGAGCAGTGTAGGGGGTCTTTCTGGGGGTAGTGTTTCAGGGTTTAGGGCAGTGCAGTGGTGTTTGTGTAGTGTAGGGGGTCATGTTTTAGGGTAGTGCAGTGGTGTTTGGGTAGTGTAGGGGGTCGGGCTGGGGGTAGTGTTTTATGATTTAGGTTAGTGCAGTGGTGTTTGGGTAGTGTAGGGGGTCGTGCTGGGGGTAGTGTTTTAGGGTTTAGGGTAGTGCAGTGGTGTTTGTGTAGTGTAGGGGGTCGTGCTGGGGGTAGTGTTTTAGGGTTTAGGGTAGTGCAGTGGTGCTTGTGTAGTGTAGGGGGTCGTGCTGGGGGTAGTGTTTTAGGGTTTAGGGTAGTGCAGTGGTGTTTGTGTAGTGTAGGGGTCATGTTTTAGGTTAGTGCAGTGGTGTTTGGGTAGTGTAGGGGGTCGTGCTGGCGGTAGTGTTTTAGGGTTTAGGATAGTGCAGTGGTGCTTGTGTAGTGTAGGGGGTCGTGCTGGGGGTAGTGTTTTAGGGTTTAAGGTAGTGCAGTGGTGTTTTTGTAGTGTAGGGGGGTCATGCTTTAAGATGCAATGCTCCAATACCTGACCAGTCTGCACTACATAAAACTGCAAAAAACTAAAAATAAAAAGTGTTTTGCACACTTTTGTCATTGGGCTATATTTGGGCTACATCTGGGTAATATTTGTGCTACATTTGGGCTCTTTTTTCACTGGTGGCCATCTTGGAAGACTTCTTTGTTATGAAGTTTCCTAATTTCTTCATTTACTGCAGTCTCCTCAGTAGGAAATGCTTTCAGTTTTTTACTTTGATTCCATCAAGAAGGCATTCAGATGTGTCTCACATCTGCCATAAATTCAGAATGTTAGCACTCTAGTTGCTCATTAGATCACTGGAGTAAAGCTACTGCTCACCAGGGAGTTAACTGGTAGTCTGCTGCTGGTATTGAAAGTGATTGTTTCAGTCTGCATGTCAGAATTTTCTAATGAAATAGAAGAGGATTTGAGATCTCACTTAAAACATGCCCTAATTTTTCTTTCTGCAGCACTAACCATAATTTCTATTTCAAAAGAACCCCTCATTTTGTTCCTTTTTAAATTAAATGTTTTAAGTGTTACCGGTTTATTCCAATCAAGATGGCTTCAGGTGTGCCATACTTTTGTCATAAGTAAGGCTGTTAGCGCTCTAGTTGTTCTTTAGAACACTCTGGGAAGCTGCAGTAGAACACAAAGGCATCAACTGGCAGGCTGCTCCTGTTGAAATATAACAGGAAGATATTTGAGATCACACTTGAAATATGTCCTAATTTTTCTTTCTACAGCACTAACCATAATTTCTATGACAAAATGAACCCCATCATTTTGTTCCTTTTGAAATTAAATGTTTTAAGTGTTACCAGTTTATTCCAATCAAGATGGCTTCAGGTGTGCCATACTTTTGTCATAAGTAAGGCTGTTAGCACTCTAGTTGTTCTTTAGAACACTCTGGGAAGCTGCAGTAGAACACAAAGGAATCAACTGACAGTCTCTGCCCTTGTTGGATGTATATGTTACTGAGAATGTCAGACTTCATTCTCACATGAGTGAGAAAGATAATGTGAATTTACAGAAAATATGCTCTCATTTTAGCTTCTGGAGCACCTTCCAAACCTCAATGGGACAAGCATGAGAAAATAGTGTTCTCTCAAACATGATTCATGATATCCCAGCAGAAGGTTTTTCACATGGTAAAATCACCTTAGAATACACCACAATTCCTAAAATTAGTATGGTACCATCAACAAATAAATTCTAATGTAACTAAAGCCTGTTATCACCCTTTATAGTTCTCCTTTTGGTGACCCTCAAAATCTTCTATTCACTACAATGCATTTCAATGAGGTACTATCATTTATATTGGTCCCAAGATGGCTGCCAGCAATTCCAGGATGAAGTGCTGACAGCCAATCAGATCTCACGATGACATGTGTGGTTAGGCTCCGCCCAGATATATATGTGACTTTACTTTTGATTTTCTCAGGAACTACTGGACGGATTTACACCATTTAAGCAAAAGGCACGACACTGAATCAAGGGCTACCTCTTTGCCAAATTTGGTGTAATTCCGTTCAGCAGTTCGGGCTGTAGCTGCGACTAAAGGTTCCTATGGAAAAATGAATGGGGAAAACGCGTTTTGGGACCCCCTTTTTTCTCGGCCCCCGCTTGACGTATCACCCCGAGACTTTCCGGATAGGAGCGGACCGGAGCACCCCAACAAGTTGGAAACTTTCGCGAAGATTCGTCAACCGGCGCCAACGTTATTTCAAATAGAATGTCACGGATTTCCTATGGATAATAGGTTTTAACTATAACTATCTACTGGCGACCGCCAGTAGATAATATATATATATATATATATCTCATAACACCTCCCACTCCAGACAGAAAGAGAGCACGCACACGAGGCTGCAGGATTTGAGGCTTCTTTATTTCATCTGGCCTTCCTCGACCCGGGAAGTCAAGAGAGACTCGTTTCGGCTGCCGCAGCAGCCTTTGTCAATCTAATTTGCGCCATTTTTAAAACTATGTATATATTGTCCAAATCATATACATAAAAGAAATACAGCGTATGTTAAAAAACAGCGTGTGTTATAAATCACACAAAATGTGCAAATGAAATACAATTACATTTAAAAGTTGCATATCACAGCAATAATGATGGACTACCTACACTTTCCACATAAATTCTGATATCATGCATGATGCCCTGAACAATCAAATTAATAATATCGGGTTAGCCCAAATAAGTGTGTTATTATTGCGCGCGTAATTGTAAAACATATTATTGATATTTTAAAACCATACAATTGCTGAATTTAAAAAAACTGCGAGAACATCTATAATGCAAGCGTTTTAAAGGTGCCGTGTAAATTAGAGCTTTTAGGAAAACTGCATTAAACGGAAGCAGTAACAGCTGGATATTTGAGATGCACTTAAACTTTATGGCTTTTGGTAACCACTCAACCAACATAGTTAGTTCCATTGCTCATGTGCAAAACATTCTGAAGTCACAGCTGATAGAATTTGGGCACAGCACAGTGGGGAGTGTTCCACGCATTTGAAATAATAAAAACCCAATAGGTAATGTCTACTGTGCACGCAATGTCTCCAGATTGCACTATGATATATAGTCAAATCCCAAGCGTTGGTTAGATGTGGGTAATTGTCAAATATATATATATATATCAAAACAATACACTTTTCAGTTTCAGTGAATAGGGTTTTGTTTTCATGTATATATATTATCTACTGGCGGTCGCCAGTAGATAGTTATAGTTACAACCTATTATCCATAGAAAATCTGCGACATTCTATTTGAAATAACTCTCTTGCCGGTTGACGTATCTTCGCAAAATTTTCAAACTTTATGGCCCGCTCCGTTCCGCTCCTACCCTGAAAGTCTCGGGGGAATTCGTCAAGCGGGGGCCGAGAAAAAAGGGGGGTCCCAAAACACGTTTTCCCCATGCAATTTTCCATAGGAAACTTTAGACACGGCTACAGCCCGAACTGCTGAACGGAATTACACCAAATTTGGCAAAGAGGTAGTTCTTGGTTCAGAAAGAACCCTTTTGTTAAATGGTGTAAATCCGTTCAGTAGTTGCTGAGAAAATCAAAAGTAAAAGATAGTGATATCTATGGCCGAGTAGGGTCCGCGTACCCTCAGCGCACCCTGCGCGCACCGTCCCGATCACGAGCTGCATGTTAATTGGCTGTCAGCTGGCTGTCAACATTCCAATTCAGGAAATGTTGGCAGCCATTTTGTCCCAGTGATGTCATTTGAGATGTCATCAGTGATGTCATCAGTGATGTCACTGACCATGTCATGAGTGATGTAATATGTGACGTCATCAGCAGTGCATTGCGGGGCGCGAGTTATAGTTAGCTGGACTAACTATAACGGGGGAATTTCACGGGTTTTGTACGAGTGCAATGTCCAACTATCTATAACTGTCCCTAAAACCTATGGTTTTTTCAGTGAATTTCAAAGGTTTTTAAATGCTAATTTGTAACTATAACGTCCCTGAAACCTATGGTTTTTTCAGTGAATTTCAAAGGTATTTTAAATGCTAATTTGTAACTATAACATGTCTGAAACCTACGGTTTTTTCAGTGAATATATATATATAGAGGATTTCTCGTATTCAGCCCCAATGACAAAAATAACAAGATGCGGCACACCAGAAGAAGCACAAAAATGTATTGTGCACCAACAAAAGGGCGACGCGTTTCGGCGTTAAGCCTTTGTCAAGCAACTTCCTGTGTCTCTATCGCCTATAGAAATACATCTAACAGTTGGACGACATAGAAAAAATACTACTGCTTCTGATACAACACACGCTGGTTAATATCAACACGCAAATCAAAGAAAATAACTGCACAATTAATTATACACTCCAACTAAATTTGCAGTGAGAGTTGCAGCAAAGAAAACACATTCTTACACTTACAAAATTGTAGCTTTGTACTCCGAGTCATAATAACAATTGATAAAGTTTTCATACAAAATATCAACATATTGACTTTCCAATTGGCGAAATTTAAATTTTTGGGATTTTTTTTCCTTTTTCTAACATATCATTGGCAGTGTGTATTATAATGCTATCAAATGCAATGTACAATCTATGCTTAAGATCGGCAATGCCGTCGACGGATTTGAAATCGTTTCACCGTCTAGTGCAGCCTGAATTGCAACCAATAAAGTTTATTCAACGTTGCGGCAATCTGGTTCATACGAATACATATTTCTACTGTCTGAGACAGACACCATGCACATATCCACAATTTGAGAAATGTACTACCCAAGTGAGCCAAATGCAAATAAGCAATGATTAAGTTATATTGGGGCCGCAATACCTCAGTGCGGTGTTTGTCCCAATATATCTCTGCTGCAGCTATTTCAAAGAATATCAGGCTCCTTCAAGGCAAATGCCTGAATGAGTATGTTTAGTGCCTATACATTACAGCAAAATAGTAGAATAGTATACTTCTATTCGATACTGGGCAAATGCCCTTAAACCAGGTGTCCTATAATAAAACATAAACTCTACATTTTACAAACTGTGTACTATGTCGTCATATTTCAGAGAATATTATTTGAGAACAAGGAAGTTGACCTTATAAGAGGTGCTAACAGGAGAAAGGGACTGTGAGGGATAAGTGTACATAAGATAATAATGAAAAAAGAGAAAAGGACCTGGAGTATGGGATCTGTAAATTCAATATCTTAGAATTTTATAGCGTGCCAAAGTAGTACAGCCACTGTTGCGGCCTGGCTACTTTTTACTGGCCGCCGAAGGAATTTTAAATTAATAACCAGTACCCCAATATAAAGGTCCACATTAAAATTGTGAAGTGACAATATCTTCTAACCATTGAAATAAAAACCACTTAAAATAACAAAGAGCAGTCAATTTGATAAGGCTATAATCTAACGGCCTATATGTGTGGCAAGTTCCTCTCCTCCATTCAGACCCTTTGGTATTTTGCAATCCAATTTGATGATATATTTGGACTCCAGAACCCTGAGATTTTTCTCCTGTCTCCTCCCCGTATATGTGCTGGAATTCTATCTATTCCATAGAATAGTAGATAGCGGTTATTACTCTTATGTTTCACGGCAAAATGCCGAGCCACTGGATAGTTAAAGTCACAGTTCTTAATGGCTCGTAGGTGCTGCAATATACGTGACTTCAATGGGAGTTTAGTGCTGCCTATGCACTGGAGACCACAAGGGCACTCCAGCACGTAGACAGTAAAATCACTATTACAGTTGATGATTTATGTAATTTTCTTTACTCCGCCCAAACGTGTTGCATATTTCTTACAGTTCTTTCCATTATGACAGGCTTTACATGTTCCACAAGTAGTAAAGCCATTTAATGCCTTTAACCAACATGTGGGTGGATTATCAGGGGTATAGCTATGTACTAGGCGATCCCTCAGTGATCTAGCTCGTTTATATGTGACTTGTGGGCTGTTGCCTACACTGTTACCTATTATGGGATCTGCCACTAGTAGGTTTCAATGTGCCCTCATGGCTTTCTTTAGGGCCCATGCACCTCTACTAAAGGTAGTAATCATCCTGGGTGCTAAGTTGTCTTTGTACGCGAGTTTCTTAATTTTACTAGTCGATGGATTAAATAACAGCTCGCTTTGTGTAATGTTATTAACCTTCTCATTGGCTTTTTTATAACACTTTCCTTGTAGCCTCTATTTCTGAAACGTGTCGTAATGATGTCCTGTTCGATTTGAAAACCCTCATTTGTGCTGCAATTACGGCGTGCCCGCAACACCTCCCCGTACGGGATACTATGTACCAAGGGGGTGGGATGGTGGCTCGCCGCATGCAGCACAGTGTTTCCAGCTGTTTCCTTGCGAAACAGACGTGTAAGTAATTCTGTTCTGTTTAATCTCAACTATTGTGTCAAGGAATTCACAGGATACTGTGCTGATCTTATGGGTAAACTTTAGATTTAAATTGTTTACTCCTAGCTCTTGGATGAACTCCTTTGCATAGATTCTGAACCATCCCAAATCAGGAATAAGTCGTCGATATACCTAATCCATACCAGTATGTGATCGGTATATCGCTCGAATTCCTCCGTCCAGACCACCTGTTCCTCCCACCAGCCCAGGAACAAATTTGCCAGGCTGGGGGCGAAACAGGTACCCATGGCGGTACCAGATCGTTGTCGATAAACTGATTTCTCAAAGAGGAAAATGTTCTGTTGTAAGCAGAACAACATCATTGTCTCTAACATCTGATTATGTTGCCAAAGGCTGATATGTCTACTCTTGAGGAAATACATACAAGCGGATACCCCCATAGTCTGTTCAATGCATGTGTACAAAGAACAAATGTCCAATGCTATCATATGATAACCTTCTTCCCATTGGACATCGTGTATCCTCCGCAAAAAATCTGAACTGTCTATACAATATGATCTTAAATTCAATACATATTTTGAAAGAAAAGTATCCCAAAAAATCGATGTATTTTCCAACAAGCCTCCATTGGAAGAGACTATTGGGCGCCCTGGTGGATTAGTGGCGTCTTTATGTATTTTCAGCAGAAAATACAGACAGGGGATCCGTGGATTATCCGTTCTCAAAAATCTGTATTCCTCAATGTCTAATAGGCCTTGATGGTACCAGATCGATAAATGCTCATGAAATTTCTTGATTGTTTCCTTGTATGTCTCCCAATTGATCAGTTCATAACAGGCCTCATCAGATAATTGCTTCATTGCTTCGGCTCTGTAATTATTGATGTCCATAATGACAACATTGCCCCCCTTATCGGAGGGCTTGATAATGATGTTAGGATCCTTCTCCAATCCATTAATCGCCTGTCTTTGTTGTTTCGATAAATTGTCTTTTTTAGGTTTTGCAACATTGCCCCGCATCTTTTTCAATTCGATAATCATTGCTGTACTGTATGCTTCAATATTGTCATATGGAACATTCGGATTAAATTTGGATTTCATTTTTAGTCCACCATGACTGGTCTGATTAGTGGTAACTCCACAGGCTCCCAACATTTGAGAAATATCTTCTCCCTGACTTGATTGATTATTTGTGTCCAGATCATACATATCTCTAAGCAAATCTATATCCTGGATCTGTAAATTATCCCCGTTGTCATTAGGGCCCCTTGTAACTTTGTTCGATCCAATATTCATTTTGAACAGTTTCATAAGTTTTAACTTACGAATAAAAAGAAACAAATCAATTCGAGTGTCCGTGTAGTTGAAATCATTGGTTGGACAAAAGGACAGACCTAATTGTAGTACAGATATTTCTTCTGCAGTCAATATTCTGGATGATAAATTTATCACTGATTTGTTTAAGATGGAATTTTCCTCCTTCGAAATGGCATTTTTCGTTCTTTCTCTTCTATTGCTATTCATTCTGCGTCTTTTTTGGTCCCTTGTCCTCTTCCTCGTTTTGCTCCTTTGCCTCGGCCCCTGCCCTTTGTGGGCGGTTTGTCTGATTGATTCTGTTCCTTCTTTTGCTTCAAAATTTGGAATTCGTGAAGAAATGTCAAAGGACGTACCCCTAAAGGGCCCACTGTATTACGATCCTCCGAGTCTGTGCTTAAATCAGAACTAGATCCGGTTGACAAGGCTTCACCTTGACGAATGTTAAAGGAGGCTTTGAAATTTCTCTGAGCCCAATCGAAGCGTTTGGCATATGTGAGAATGCGTCCTTCTGCATAGTCTCTCTTATCTCTGAGAAATTTACGCTGTTTTTTCGCTTTTATTGCTACCTCATATTCCTTTAATTTGGTAGGCAGTATTTTCATGAATTCCACCACTGCTTTATCCGTTTTGATTTTGTCAAGTTCGGCTCTTAGTGCACACAGTTCTTGCCTGGTGGAATCTAGATCAATTTGTGCATATTTGATTAACATTTTAAGCATGCCCTTGCAGGTTTTAGCCATGTATTCTGCCCATTCCGTAAGAAGATCTTGATTCGGATTTTCATAGGTGGGAACGATGGATATTCTAAGCCCTCGAGGCACTCTGCCGACCTCCACGTAGTTTGTTAATGAGGCAACTTCCCACCATTTATTGATTTCACGTTTACTTAATTTCTCTAACAAAACGAGCTTTTGTTTCACTGTTGAATCAGCCCCACTTGTACTGGCAGTGATCGATGGTCCACTATTGATTAGATCTTGGTCCTCATTAAATAATGAAATTGCGACTGCTCTTCTTTCACTCTCCCATTCTGACATATTTCTTTAACGTTCTTCCGACGCACACGGTCAATTCGAGACCGCGAGAGTCATGCCTGTTCCCAAATAATGCTTGAGTATGAGTGTGGGCAGAGGCAGAGTTGCTTGGGCGAGCAAGGGAAATGACAGGGGCAAGCGATCACAGTCCTCCGACATAGACCCCCCACCTCCACATAAACCCCTGTTTAGCCGTAGCGTCCGCTTACCCAATTAGTCCTCCTCGTCTTCCATTCAACTGCGGGAACGGCAGGAACCACTGCACAATCGGTAATAATTCACAGATGCTGCGCTTTGTCGTTCCCCGCCTTCGGCGTTGGTGCCTGCAGACGGCGGCAGCGGCCGTATAGGATACAGAGGATTTCTCG
The DNA here is from genome assembly GCA_963921515.1 of Calotriton arnoldi. NCBI lineage: Eukaryota > Metazoa > Chordata > Amphibia > Caudata > Salamandridae > Calotriton > Calotriton arnoldi. The sequence goes on along the minus strand of CAWUFW010006693.1, from coordinate 33,321 downwards.
TATTCAGCCCCAATGACAAAAATAACAAGATGCGGCACACCAGAAGAAGCACAAAAATTTATTGTGCACCAACAAAAGGGCGACGCGTTTCGGCGTTAAGCCTTTGTCAAGCAACTTCCTGTGTCTCTATCGCCTATAGAAATACATCTAACAGTTGGACGACATAGAAAAATACTACTGCTTCTGATACAACCCACGCTGGTTAATCTCAACACGCAAATCAAAGAAAATAACTGCACAATTAATTATACACTCCAACTAAATTTGCAGTGAGAGTTGCAGCAAAGAAAATACATTCTTACACTTACAAAATTGTAGCTTTGTACTCCGAGTCATAATAACAATTGATAACGTTTTCATACAAAATATCAACATATTGACTTTCCAATTGGCGAAATTTAAATTTTTGGGATTTTTTTTCCTTTTTCTAACATATCATTAGCAGTGTGTATTATAATGCTATCAAATGCAATGTACAATCTATGCTTAAGATTGGCAATGCCATCGACGGATTTGAAATCGTTTCACCGTCTAGTGCAGCCCAAATTGCAACCAATAAAGTTTATTCAAGGTTGCGGCAATCTGGTTCATACGAATACATATTTCTACTGTCTGAGACAGACACCATGCACATATCCACAATTTGAGAAATGTACTACCCAAGTGAGCCAAATGCAAATAAGCAATGATTAAGTTATATTGGGGCCGCAATACCTCAGTGCGGTGTTTGTCCCAATATATCTCTGCTGCAGCTATTTCAAAGAATATCGGCTCCTTCAAGGCAAATGCCTGAATGAGTATGTTTAGTGCCTATACATTACAGCAAAATAGTAGAATAGTATACTTCTATTCGATACTGGGCAAATGCCCTTAAACCAGGTGTCCTATAATAAAACATAAACTCTACATTCTACAAACTGTGTACTATGTCATCATATTTCAGAGAATATTACTTGAGAACAAGGAAGTTGACCTTATAAGAGGTGCTAACAGGAGAAAGGGACTGTGAGGGATAAGTGTACATAAGATAATAATGAAAAAAGAGAAAAGGACCTGGAGTATGGGATCTGTAAATTCAATATCTTAGAATTTTATAGCATGCCAAAGTAGTACAGCCACTGTTGCGGCCTGGCTACTTTATACTGGCCGCCAAAGGAATTTTAAATTAATAACCAGTACCCCAATATAAAGGTCCACATTAAAATTGTGAAGTGACAATATCTTCTAACCATTGAAATAAAAACCACTTAAAATAACAAAGAGCAGTCAATTTGATAAGGCTATAATCTAACGGCCTATATGTGTGGCAAGTTCCTCTCCTCCATTCAGACCCTTTGGTATTTTGCAATCCAATTCGATGATATATTTGGACTCCAGAACCCTGAGATTTTTCTCCCTGTCTCCTCCCCGTATATGTGCTGGAATTCTATCTATTCCATAGAATAGTAGATAGCGGTTATTACTCTTATGTTTCACGGCAAAATGCCGAGCCACTGGATAGTTAAAGTCACAGTTCTTAATGGCTCGTAGGTGCTGCAATATACGTGACTTCAATGGGAGTTTAGTGCTGCCTACGTACTGGAGACCACAAGGGCACTCCAGCACGTAGACAGTAAAATCACTATTACAGTTCATGATTTGTGTAATTTTCTTTACTCCGCCCAAACGTGTTGCATATTCCTTACAGTTCTTTCCATTATGACAGGCTTTACATGTTCCACAAGTAGTAAAGCCATTTAATGCCTTTAACCAACATGTGGATGGATTATCAGGGGTATAGCTATGTACTAGGCGATCCCTCAGCGATCTAGCTCGTTTATATGTGACTTGTGGGCTGTTGCCTACACTGTTACCTATTATGGGATCTGCCACTAGTAGGTTCCAATGTGCCCTCATGGCTTTCTTTAGGGCCCATGCACCTCTACTAAAGGTAGTAATCATCCTGGGTGCTAAGTTGTCTTTGTACGCGAGTTTCTTAATTTTACTAGTCGATGGATTAAATACGATGGATTAAATAACAGTTCGCTTTGTGTAATGTTATTAACCTTCTCATTGGCTTTTTTTATAACACTTTCCTTGTAGCCTCTATTTCTGAAACGTGTCGTAATGATGTCCTGTTCGATTTGAAAACCCTCATTTGTGCTGCAATTACAGCGTGCCCGCAACACCTCCCCTTGTTCTCAAGTAATATTCTCTGAAATATGACGACATAGTACACAGTTTGTAGAATGTAGAGTTTATGTTTTATTATAGGACACCTGGTTTAAGGGCATTTGCCCAGTATCTAATAGAAGTATACTATTCTACTATTTTGCTGTAATGTATAGGCACTAAACATACTCATTCAGGCATTTGCCTTGAAGGAGCCGATATTCTTTGAAATAGCTGCAGCAGAGATATATTGGGACAAACACCGCACTGAGGTATTGCGGCCCCAATATAACTTAATCATTACTTATTTGCATTTGGCTCACTTGGGTAGTACATTTCTCAAATTGTGGATATGTGCATGGTGTCTGTCTCAGACAGTAGAAATATGTATTCGTATGAACCAGATTGCCGCAACCTTGAATAAACTTTATTGGTTGCAATTCGGGCTGCACTAGACGGTGAAACGATTACAAATCCGTCGACGGCAGGGCCGATCTTAAGCATAGATTGTACATTGCATTTGATAGCATTATAATACACACTGCCAATGATATGTTAGAAAAAGGAAAAAAATCAAAAAAATTTAAATTTCGCCAATTGGAAAGTCAATATGTTGATATTTTGTATGAAAACTTTATCAATTGTTATTATGACTCGGAGTACAAAGCTACAATTTTGTAAGTGTAAGAATGTATTTTCTTTGCTGCAACTCTCACTGCAAATTTAGTTGGAGTGTATAATTAATTGTGCAGTTATTTTCTTTGATTTGCGTGTTGAGATTAACCAGCGTGGGTTGTATCAGAAGCAGTAGTATTTTTTCTATGTCGTCCAACTGTTAGATGTATTTCTATAGGCGATAGAGACACAGGAAGTTGCTTGACAAAGGCTTAACGCCGAAACGCGTCGCCCTTTTGTTGGTGCACAATACATTTTTGTGCTTCTTCTGGTGTGCCGCATCTTGTTATTTTTGTCATTGGGGCTGAATACGAGAAATCCTCTGTATCCTATACGGCCGCTGCCGCCGTCTGCAGGCACCAACGCCGAAGGTGGGGAACGACGAAGCGCAGCATCTGTGAATTATTACCGATTGTGCAGTGGTTCCTGCCGTTCCCGCAGTTGAATGGAAGACGAGGAGGACTAATTGGGTAAGCGGACGCTACGGCTAAACAGGGGTTTATGTGGAGGTGGGGGGTCTATGTCGGAGGACTGTGATCGCTTGCCCCTGTCATTTCCCTTGCTCGCCCAAGCAACTCTGCCTCTGCCCACACTCGTACTCAAGCATTATTTGGGAACAGGCGTGACTGTCGCGGTCTCGAATTGACCGTGTGCGTCGGAAGAACGTTAAAGAAATATGTCAGAATGGGAGAGTGAAAGAAGAGCAGTCGCAATTTCATTATTTAATGAGGACCAAGATCTAATAAATAGTGGACCATCGATCACTGCCAGTACAAGTGGGGCTGATTCAACAGTGAAACAAAAGCTCGTTTTGTTAGAGAAATTAAGTAAACGTGAAATCAATAAATGGTGGGAAGTTGCCTCATTAACAAACTACGTGGAGGTCGGCAGAGTGCCTCGAGGGCTTAGAATATCCATCGTTCCCCCTATGAAAATCCGAATCAAGATCTTCTAACGGAATGGGCAGAATACATGGCTAAAACCTGCAAGGGCATGCTTGAAATGTTAATCAAATATGCACAAATTGATCTAGATTCCACCAGGCAAGAACTGTGTGCACTAAGAGCCGAACTTGACAAAATCAAAACGGATAAAGCAGTGGTGGAATTCATGAAAATACTGCCTACCAAATTAAAGGAATATGAGGAAGCAATAAAAGCGAAAAAACAGCGTAAATTTCTCAGAGATAAGAGACTATGCAGAAGGACGCATTCTCACATATGCCAAACGCTTCGATTGGGCTCAGAGAAATTTCAAAGCCTCCTTTAACATTCGTCAAGGTGAAGCCTTGTCAACCAGATCTAGTTCTGATTTAAGCACAGACTCGGAGGATCGTAATACAGTGGGCCCTTTAGGGGTACGTCCTTTGACATTTCTTCACGAATTCCAAATTTTGAAGCAAAAGAAGGAACAGAATCAATCAGACAAACCGCCCACAAAGGGCAGGGGCCGAGGCAAAGGTGCAAAAAGAGGAAGAGGACAAGGGACCAAAAAAGACGCAGAATGAATAGCAATAGAAGAGGAAGAACGAAAAATGCCATTTCGAAGGAGGAAAATTCCATCTTAAACAAATCAGTGATAAATTTATCATCCAGAATATTGACTGCAGAAGAAATATCTGTACTACAATTAAGTCTGTCCTTTTGTCCAACCAATGATTTCAACTACACAGACACTCGAATTGATTTGTTTCTTTTTATTCATAAGTTAAAACTTATGAAACTGTTCAAAATGAATATTGGATCGAACAAAGTTACAAGGGGCCCTAATGACAACGGGGATAATTTACAGATCCAGGATATAGATTTGCTAAGAGATATGTATGATCTGGACACAAATAATCAATCAAGTCAGGGAGAAGATATTTCTCAAATGTTGGGAGCCTGTGGAGTTACCACTAATCAGACCAGTCATAGTGGACTAAAAATGAAATCCAAATTTAATCCAAATGTTCCATATGACAATATTGAAGCATACAGTACAGCAATGATTATCGAATTGAAAAAGATGCGGGGCAATGTTGCAAAACCTAAAAAAGACAATTTATCGAAACAACAAAGACAGGCGATCAATGGATTGGAGAAGGATCCTAATATCATTATCAAGCCCTCCGATAAGGGGGGCAATGTTGTCATTATGGACATCAATAATTACAGAGCCGAGGCAATGAAGCAATTATCTGATGAGGCCTGTTATGAACTGATCAATTGGGAGACATACAAGGAAACAATCAAGAAATTTCATGAGCATTTATCGATCTGGTACCATCAAGGCCTATTGGACATTGAGGAATACAGATATTTGAGAACGGATAATCCACGGATCCCCTGTCTGTATTTTCTGCCGAAAATACATAAAGACGCCACTAATCCACCAGGGCGCCCAATATTCTCTTCCAATGGAGGCTTGTTGGAAAATACATCGATTTTTTGGATACTTTTCTTTCAAAATATGTATTGAATTTAAGATCATATTGTAAAGACAGTTCAGATTTTTGCAGAGGATACACGATGTCCAATGGGAGAAGGTTATCATATGATAGCATTGGACATTTGTTCTTTGTACACATGCATTGAACAGACTATGGGGGTATCCGCTTGTATGTATTTCCTCAAGAGTAGACATATCAGCCTTTGGCAACATAATCAGATGTTAGAGACAATGATGTTGTTCTGCTTACAACAGAACATTTTCCTCTTTGAGAAATCAGTTTATCAACAACGATCTGGTACCGCCATGGGTACCTGTTTCGCCCCAGCCTGGCGAATTTGTTCCTGGGCTGGTGGGAGGAACAGGTGGTCTGGACGGAGGAATTCGAGCGATATACCGATCACATACTGGTATGGATTAGGTATATCGACGACTTATTCCTGATTTGGGATGGTTCAGAATCTAAGGCAAAGGAGTTCATCCAAGAGCTAGGAGTAAACAATTTAAATCTAAAGTTTACCCATAAGATCAGCACAGTATCCTGTGAATTCCTTGACACAATAGTTGAGATTAAACAGAACAGAATTACGACACGTCTGTTTCGCAAGGAAACAGCTGGAAACACTGTGCTGCATGCGGCGAGCCACCATCCCACCCCCTTGGTACATAGTATCCCGTACGGGGAGGTGTTGCGGGCACGCCGTAATTGCAGCACAAATGAGGGTTTTCAAATCGAACAGGACATCATTACGACACGTTTCAGAAATAGAGGCTACAAGGAAAGTGTTATAAAAAAGCCAATGAGAAGGTTAATAACATTACACAAAGCGAGCTGTTATTTAATCCATCGACTAGTAAAATTAAGAAACTCGCGTACAAAGACAACTTAGCACCCAGGATGATTACTACCTTTAGTAGAGGTGCATGGGCCCTAAAGAAAGCCATGAGGGCACATTGGAACCTACTAGTGGCAGATCCCATAATAGGTAACAGTGTAGGCAACAGCCCACAAGTCACATATAAACGAGCTAGATCGCTGAGGGATCGCCTAGTACATAGCTATACCCCTGATAATCCACCCACATGTTGGTTAAAGGCATTAAATGGCTTTACTACTTGTGGAACATGTAAAGCCTGTCATAATGGAAAGAACTGTAAGGAATATGCAACACGTTTGGGCGGAGTAAAGAAAATTACACAAATCATCAACTGTAATAGTGATTTTACTGTCTACGTGCTGGAGTGCCCTTGTGGTCTCCAGTACGTAGGCAGCACTAAACTCCAATTGAAGTCACGTATATTGCAGCACCTACGAGCCATTAAGAACTGTGACTTTAACTATCCAGTGGCTCGGCATTTTGCCGTGAAACATAAGAGTAATAACCGCTATCTACTATTCTATGGAATAGATAGAATTCCAACACATATACGGGGAGGAGACAGGGAGAAAAATCTCAGGGTTCTGGAGTCCAAATATATCATCGAAATGGATTGCAAAATACCAAAGGGTCTGAATGGAGGAGAGGAACTTGCCACACATATAGGCCGTTAGATTATAGCCTTATCAAATTGACTGCTCTTTGTTATTTTAAGTGGTTTTTATTTCAATGGTTAGAAGATATTGTCACTTCACAATTTTAATGTGGACCTTTATATTGGGGTACTGGTTATTAATTTAAAATTCCTTTGGCGGCCAGTATAAAGTAGCCAGGCCGCAACAGTGGCTGTACTACTTTGGCACGCTATAAAATTCTAAGATATTGAATTTACAGATCCCATACTCCAGGTCCTTTTCTCTTTTTCATTATTATCTTATGTACACTTATCCCTCACAGTCCCTTTCTCCTGTTAGCACCTCTTATAAGGTCAACTTCCTTGTTCTCAAGTAATATTCTCTGAAATATGACGACATAGTACACAGTTTGTAGAATGTAGAGTTTATGTTTTATTATAGGACACCTGGTTTAAGGGCATTTGCCCAGTATCGAATAGAAGTATACTATTCTACTATTTTGCTGTAATGTATAGGCACTAAACATACTCATTCAGGCATTTGCCTTGAAGGAGCCGATATTCTTTGAAATAGCTGCAGCAGAGTTATATTGGGACAAACACCTCACTGAGGTATTGCGGCCCCAATATAACTTAATCATTGCTTATTTGCATTTGGCTCACTTGGGTAGTACATTTCTCAAATTGTGGATATGTGCATGGTGTCTGTCTCAGACAGTAGAAATATGTATTCGTATGAACCAGATTGCCGCAACCTTGAATAAACTTTATTGGTTGCAATTCGGGCTGCACTAGACGGTGAAACGATTTCAAATCCGTCGACGGCATTGCCGATCTTAAGCATAGATTGTACATTGCATTTGATAGCATTATAATACACACTGCCAATGATATGTTAGAAAAAGGAAAAAAAATCCCCAAAATTTAAATTTCGCCAATTGGAAAGTCAATATGTTGATATTTTGTATGAAAACGTTATCAATTGTTATTATGACTCGGAGTACAAAGCTACAATTTTGTAAGTGTAAGAATGTATTTTCTTTGCTGCAACTCTCACTGCAAATTTAGTTGGAGTGTATAATTAATTGTGCAGTTATTTTCTTTGATTTGCATGTTGAGATTAACCAGCGTGGGTTGTATCAGAAGCAGTAGTATTTTTTCTATGTCGTCCAACTGTTAGATGTATTTCTATAGGCGATAGAGACACAGGAAGTTGCTTGACAAAGGCTTAACGCCGAAACGCGTCGCCCTTTTGTTGGTGCACAATAAATTTTTGTGCTTCTTCTGGTGTGCCGCATCTTGTTATTTTTGTCATTGGGGCTGAATGCGAGAAATCCTCTGTATCCTATACGGCCGCTGCCGCCGTCTGCAGGCACCAACGCCGAAGGCGGGGAACGACGAAGCGCAGCATCTGTGAATTATAATATATATATATATATATATATATATATTCACTGAAAAAAACATAGGTTTTAGGGACAGTTATAGTTAGTTGGACATTGCACTCGTACAAAACCCATGAAATTCCCCGTTATAGTTAGTTCAGGTAACTATAACTCGCGCCCCGCAATGCACTGCTGATGACGTCACATATTACATCACTCATGACATGGTCAGTGACATCACTGATGACATCTCAAATGACATCATCCAGTGACTGTGTGTTTCTGTAAAGTTTAAATATGTTTAATATATATAGGGAAAGGCGTATTGAAGAATGAGTGGGTGTATAAGTGTCTGAATGGATGATTTAGTAGGTGCGTGACTAACTCTATAAGTGAGTGATTAAACGTATCTTACTGAATGCATGGGTTAGTGACTAAACTAGGTGAATGTCTGTATCCGTCTGTCTGTTGCTGTGTAAGTGGCAGCATGGGTTTGTGAATAGCTACATGAGTGTCTATATGAGTTATTGATTTGTTGGCTGAGTATCTGTATGGGTGCCTGAGTGTTTGTGTGGGTGGGGTGTGTGCGACTCTGTGCATAGATGTGTGAGTGGGTGATTCACTGGATGGATGGTTACAAGAGTGCATCTGTGATAGACTGTATGGGTGGGTAAGTGTGTGTAAGAGTGTGTTAGTGAGTGAATGTATGTCCCAGTGCTACATGTGTGAGTAACTACGTATGTGAAAGGCAGTATATATGTGTGTTGGAGTATATAAATACCTATAAGCGAGAGTGTGTGATTGTGATAGTGACTGTATGGATGAGTGTGTGCTTGTATCAGAGATTGTATAAGAGCATAAGAATGTGCTGGTATTTGTATGAGTAAGTGAGCTGGTGTGTGTATAACTGTATAGGTGAGTAAATGGGTGTGTGCTTAACTGACTAGGTGTGTGAGTACCTCTATGGATGAGTGGCGGTGTGTGAGTGTTTATATAGGTGTATGAGTGCATATAATAGTCCTGTACTGAGTGACTATAAGTATGAGTGACTGTATGGGTGAGTGAGTAGATGTGTGTGTGTTGACCTAAGAATCAGTGAGTGTGTATATAGTAATTGGTGTTGGAGTGTCTATGGTTTTGAGAATGGCAGTCTGTAATTTACAGTGGGTGTATCAAAAGTTATATTAGGGTGTGAGAAGATGCATCAAATTATCACATGGATGATGTCATCAGTGATGTCATCAGTGATGTCACTGACCATGTCATGAGTGATGTAATATGTGACGTCATCAGCAGTGCATTGCGGAGGCACGAGTTATAGTTATCTGAACTAATTATAACGGGTTTTGTACGAGTGCAATGTCCAATTAACTATAACTGTCCCTAAAACCTATGGTTTTTTCAGTGAATTTGTAAGGTTTTTAAATGCTAATTTCTAACTATAACGTGCCTGAAACCTATGGTTTTTTCAGTGAATTTCAAAGGTTTTTTAAATGCTAATTCCTAACTATAACATGTCTGAAACCTATGGTTTTTTTCAGTGAATTTCAAAGGTTTTGTAAATGACAATTTTTAAAAGTATTAATTGTTATATTTATTTTTTTGATACTGATTTACTACATTTTTTTAAACTATTTATTTTTAGATATTTTATTTTTTTAAATACATTGTAATTACATTATACATTACATTACAAAATATACTTTCTCAGAATGAATTACTTTAGTTTAAATACTTTGCAAATAGGCAATAGACTTTTAAGTACAGTAGTTACAGTTGTTGCAATGGGCAACACAATTTCAAACACAATGCAACATTGAGCTCAATGTGAATTTCAAGTTAAATGCAATTAGTTACTTTATGGATTACTTTTCTAACCACAGGACTGGATCCTAGATTCAGTCCTGGGACATCTCCTGTAAACAGTTGAGTAAAAGCGTTTTGGTTACAGTAGTGATTTTTAAGGAATATTATTGTATTTTAAAAGTTGACAGAAACTTTTTCACATAGAATCACCAATGCTATCCTATGGGAGAAAATTCACTTAGCAGGTAAGTAGTGTTATCGTTACTTTTTCTTACTCAGTGGTGGATCTTGGATCCAGCACTGGTGCATCTCCTGTAAACAGTTGAAAGAATGCGTTTAAGTCATACAGGCGATTTTTAAGGAATATTTGTAGTTTGTGAAAATCGACACTTTTAAACTTTTCTGCTGAAAACCAGACAATGGATTCCTATGGAAGGAAATACAAGTTACTGGTAAACACGGTTAGAATTACTTTTCAGGGTCAGTGCTGGGCTAAAAGATGCAGCACTGGGTTCTCTCCTGATAACAGGTGAGTAAATCGGAATTCGTAGTTCGGCTGATTTTAGAGGAATATTATAAAGTTCCAAAACTGAACACTTAGAAGAATTTCCAAGTGAAACCAGTCAATGTTAGCCTATGGAAGGAAATTCAAATTACTGGTAAGTGCGGTTAAAATTACTTTTCAGGATCAGTATTGGGCTCAAAGATGCAGCACTGAGGTCTCTCCTGATAACAGGTGAGTAAATCGGAATTCGTAGTTCGGCTGATTTTAGAGGAATATTTGCACAATGGTGAAGGGAGGGGGCGGGGCCTGAGGTGACATCTGTGCAAACGCGCCCCGTGGCGCGCTTTAAGTTGGGGGATTAAGTTCCCTTGAATCATGAGGGTCCCTGGGGTCCAACTAGCCCACCCTGTACCTCCAGTATGCGCCAGGGAGCTGCGTTGCAGAGAGGTGTTCAGAGGCCACGCCCCTTTTTGCACCTCTCTGCAACGCAGCTCTGTGGCGCTTTCTAGACGTACCTGGTGGGCTAGTTGGCCCCCAGGGACCCTCAGCATTGAAGGGGATTTCATTCCCCATCTTAAAATGCGCCACGGGGCCTGTTTGCACACATGTCACTTGAAGCCCCGCCCCCTCCTTTCACCACTGTGCAAACGCGCCCTGTGGCACGTTTTAAGTTGGGGGATTAAGTCCCCTTGAATCCTGAGGGTCCCTGGAGTCGAACTAGCCCACCATGTACCTCCAAAAAGCGCCACAGAGCTGCGTTGCAGAGAGGTGTATAAAGGGGCATGGCCTCTGTACACCTCTCTGCAACACAGCCCCCTGGCGCATACTGGAGGTTCCTGGTGGGCTAGTTGGCCCCCAGGGACCCCCAGTATTCAAGGGAATTACTTCCCCTTCTTAAAACGCACCAGGAGGCGTGTTTGCACACTGCTGCAGGGAGGGGGCGGGGCCTCAGGCACAATGCCGTTTTTTTTTTTTCCCCCTTTTTTTTTATGGGAGGGGGGCTGCATGGCCCCCCTTCCCTCGGCCACTTTTGGCCCCGGGGACCCCATCCCCCGGGGCCTGAGCATTTTTTGTTTTTAAAAAAACGGGAAGGGGGCCGCATGGCCCCCCTTCCCTGGGCCTCTATTGGCCCCGGGGACCCCATCCCCCGGGGCAGGCCCTCTTTTTTAATTAAAAAATATATATATTTGGAGGGGGCTGCGTGGCCCCCTCCTCAGGCCATTTAAGGCCCGGGGACCCCATCCCCGGGGCCGGCCTTGCCCTTTTTTATTATTTTTTTTAATTGGGGAGGGGGCTGCGTGGCCCCCTCCCGGGCCACTTATGGCCCCGGGGACCCCAACCCCGGGGCCTGGCCTCTCGTTGGAGACTGTGGGGGTCCCCAATCCCCCACAGTCCCAGCCGGCTCCCCGCCTCCTGCGGGAGCCGGCATTGCTTTTCCACATGGGGAGCAGCTAACATGCTGCTCCCCGTGTGGAAAAGCAATTGGGTTTGCATTTTGAAAGAGAGAGCAGGTTTCCTGTCATAGCAAGTTTGCTTTGACAGGACGGGAGCCTCGATGCTCCCGTCCTGTCATAGCAAACTACAGTGTCCCGGGGGTAGGCACCCCGGGACACTGCAGGAGCCGGCCCTCGGGGGTGGTGGTCCCCAGGGCCATCAATGGCTCCAGGAGGGGGGCCGCGCGGCCCCCCTCCCAACTTGTTCAAAGCCCAGGGGAGGTGGTGGTCCCCGGGGCTCTGGGGGTCCGTAACGGACCCCCATATTTTAATCTTTAGTGCCCCGGGGAGGTGGCAGTCCCCGGGGCATGTGGGGGGGCTGGAGCCCCCCCACACAGGTTTTTAAAATATAAAAAAAACAGCCCCGGGGGGTGTCGGTCCCCGGGGCAGCGGGAGGGCGCACAGCCCTCCCGCCATCATTTTTTTTATAAAGCCCCGGGGGTGGTGGTCCCCGGGGCTTGGGGGGCCTTAGAGGCCCCCCCATAAACAATAAACCCACCCCCCGTATGCCCCCGGGACTTGGGCCACCCGGGGGCAAATTTGCATCGATTTTTTTTTTTTTGGCAGGATCCGCGCACCCTGAGCGCATCCTGCCGATTTTTTTGTTTTTTTTTTAAATGCTTTTTTCTGCCCAGGGGGTCTTTGTGGGACCCCTGAGCAGACCTAGAGGGTCAGGGTGTTTCTACCCTGCCCCCTTTTGCTCTTTGCGCACTTGTTTCTGTCCCTCGGTTCTACTGAGGGACAAAATGGCTGCCAACACTTCCTGATTTGGAGTGTTGACAGCCAATTAGCATGCAGCTCGTGATCGGGAGGGTACGCGGACCCTACTCGGCCATAGATATATATGTGATTTTATTTGTGATTTTCTCAGAAACTACTGAACGGATTTACACCATTTAAGTAAAAGGCACGACACTGAACCAAGGGCTACCTCTTTGCCAAATTTGGTGTAATTCCATTCAGCAGTTCGGGCTGTAGCCGCGATGAAAGGATCCTATGGAAAAATGAATGGGGAAAACGCATTTTTGGACCCCCCTTTTTTCTCGGCCCCCGCTTGATGAATCAACCTGAGACTTTCAGGGTAGGAGCGGAGCGGAGCGCCCCAACAAGTTGGAAGCTTTCGCGAAGATTCGTCAACCGGCGCAAGAGTTATTTCAAATAGAATGTTGCGGATTTCCTATGGAAAATAGGTTTTAACTATAACTATCTACTGGCGACCGCCAGTAGATAATATATATATATATATATATATATGCAAAGAACTCCGTCCAACAGCAACCAACTTGTCAGGAAAAACGGACACGGACCCAAAATAGCTTCGTGCAAAAAGGTTATTTATTCTGTTCCATATCGGCACCACGCACCGCCATGACGCGTTTCGACCCAAGAAGGGCCTTGATCACATATATATATATACTGCAAAAAACAAAGGTTAAAGTGATATTATCTACTGGCGGTCGCCAGTAGATAGTTATAGTTAGGACCACGTTTCCATAGGAAAAGCATTTTTTGATTTGCTTTTAACTTTGGCGTCGTTTGACGAATGTTTACGACATTTTCCAAAAAACTTCTCTTTTCAGATCAGCTTCTATGTTGAAAGTTTGGGGGTGATTCGTCAAGGGGGGATGAGAAAAAGGGGGATCCCAAAACGTGTTTACTCCATGCAATTTCCATAGGAAACTTTAGACAAGGCTACAGGTCAAACTGCGGAATTACGTCAAATTTGGCAGGGAGAAAGGTCTTGGTCCAGAAAGCACGCTTTTGTTTAAATGGGGTAAGTCCGTTCAGTAGTTTTAGAGAAATATCAAAATTTACAGATATTGATATTTGAGAATTCTGACATCTGATTGGCTGAGGCATTGCGAGCACGAGCGTGCGGCTCATTGGCTGCGAACTGTTGAAACTAGGAAGTGTTGGCAGCCATTTTGTGACTGAGTTGAAAGGCGTAGGGGGAAAAATAAGAGAAAAATTGTATAAGAGGGTATAGTAGGAACACTGTGGTCTTAGTTTAAGCAGTCTGTACGGTGCAGAGGCAGGGAGTTTGAATGTTGCATAGGCCGTGGAAATCACGTCCGCAGAACAACGGTGCGTGGTATTGCAGCAAGGTTGCGTAGGCTCTGGAAATCCCGTCGGGAAAACAATGCACCGTATTGTGGTAAGCAGTGTGTAGGGTGCACACACAGGTCGTGTGAATGTTGCGTAGGCTGTGGAAATCACGTCTGCAAAACAACGATGCGCGTTATTGCGGCAATGTTCAGTAGGCTGTGTAAATCATATCGGGAACATAACAATGCACCGTATTGCAGCCTTCCTTTACCTTCCTTTAATATAATGCGCAGTAATGTTTACTTATAATGCGGTGTTCACTTTTATCACGGACAGTGACCAGAATTAACGTTTAATTGGCTGAGGTGTTCGAACAACGAGCTCAATGTTCATTGGCTGCGAACCATTAAAAGTAAAAGTGTTGCCAGCCATTCCCTTCCCCTGCGCGGAGTAGCAAGGACATCTGATTGGCTCACATGTTCCAAGCAGGACCTTCCAGTGGTTAATGTTCATTGGCTGCGAACCATTGAAAGTAGAAGTGTTGCCAGCCATTTCCTCCCCGTCCGCGGAGTAGCAGGGACATCTGATTGGTTGACGTGTTCCAAGCAGGACGTTTCCAAGCTTAATGTTCATTGGCTGTAAACCATTGAAAGTAGAAGTGTTGCCAGCCATTCCCTCCCCCTCCGCGGAGGTTCAGGGACATCTGATTGGGTAATGTGTGCCAAGCAGGACCTTCCCAAGCTTAATGTTCATTGGCTGTGAAGCATTAAAAGTAGAAGTGTTGGCAGCGATTCCCTCCCCCTGTGCGGAACACCATGGACATTTTATTGGCTAAAGTGTTCCGAGTACAAGTTTGCTCATTATTGGCTGGGAACGTTTCACTGTTGTGAAACGTTTTGTGTCGCACTTCAATGGAGTACGGGAAAACAAAGTAGTAGCGGGGAGGGTAGGAACACTATTAACTCTGTAAAGTGGTCACAAGGTGGTGAACAGGGATTGTGAAGGTAAAAATTGTTTTTTATATATTTTAAGGGCCATTTATATAATTGGCGTGGAGTGTACCAATCACAGCGGGAAAATAACAGAGTGTGTTGCGGTCTTCTTTTTATTAAGTTTGCGGGTGGGATACTTCCCAGTAGCACTATTTACTTAGAATGTGGTGTTTACTTTTCTGACGGGGAGGTGTGGTTGCGCAGCAAACATTTCAGTCTAGGTTTGAAACAGTTTTTATTAAGCAATTACAAATAAACTTTCTTTGAAAACTGAAGCTGTATATATCAAAGAGGTGACAAATAAAAACGCAATTCATAAAATATCCCTTAAGCGTGGCCACACCTTCCCTTTTTTTTCTGAATTAGTTTGTAAAACTGTTGCCCCATATTCTTGATAATATAAGAGGGCATGAGTTACTTTTAGATAAAGTAGAAAAGAAGTGCTACAAGAAACACCACCGCACTACATCATCTCAGGTCACAAGAACAATAACAAGTAAAAACAGTTAAAAACAAATAACTTTATATTACATAGAAATGTACGCTTTATCATTTATTATAATTTCTATTCTGTAGAATTCGGGAAAGTTCGGTCGTAGTGCTTAGAGGTCGCTCACTGCTCCGCTAACAAATCACATACTCCTTTGAGAATATATAGGATAGTAGTATAATAATATACACTACTGGTAGTATATATTCTATAGGGAGAAGGTGAATAGGAACCGCAACAGACAAAAATAGAAATATCAAAAAAACTCCACTGAGGTCAGTATAAATGTAAATATTACAATATACATACTAACACTATATGATCTCAAGGGAGAAATAGACTAAAAACCAGAAGCTGCTGACGTTACATTTAAATCTTTAGTCTTCGCGCCGACGGGTCACCAACACCTCTGAGGTTAAATACAGTGTCAATATTATAATATACAAAGTCACACTATATGATCTCAAAGGAGCCAGAAAAGGAACAATGTTTGCTGTATTCTGTCTGTTTCTCAAAACAAGCTGCTGACGTTACATATAAATGGCAAAAACAACCAATAACACTTTTTTCTAAATACAAATGTTTAAATATTGACAAATAGCTACGTATTATAAATATCTACTATGCCATAATCAAACAACTTACAACTCTGGAATATGTTTTGTTGCCGCAAACCAAGAATCCGACGCTAGAAAAGGGAACGTGCATCACAGAATGGACACGCATAAATAACTCGCATAAACTAAACTAATCAAACAACGGGTGTGGTTTATATACTTTTTGGTTATTGAGTAGTCTATGGAAGGAAGATGCGGCTCCGCCCATTTAGATGTCACGTTTTACAGTTGACACGTGCTCACGTTTTAACTGTTTAACTTGTGCACGTGTTGGGAAAAGTTACAAAATGTGAAGCGGTAAAGGTTTCGATTTCGATCCTAACACGTATAAGGTCCTTAATATGTACATACGTTGGAGAGCTTAAAAACTGTTACCCGGAAAACCGTGTCATTTCCATTCTCATGAGTAAATACATTTATTAATTGCCGTAATTCTAAATAGAAGACATAAAAAAAAAAGATCTTTCAGAATAGAAGAAAAAAAAAACGTAATAATATTTCTCATCACTATGGTTTTAAATAAAAAAAATTCGAGCATTTTTAAAGCGTACAGCTTCCCCTGGAAAGGTGTGCCGGCGCTCCGGGGCGTCGGAAAGATTAAGCAAGGTGTTGCCCACAGTGACATAGTGGTGGGCTAACGTGCCGCTGGAGCCGGGAATCGAACTGTGAACGCTGTTTTTCGAAGTCAGGTATCATAGCTGCTGCATCACACATTTTCCACACTTAAATGTTAATTAGTGCTAATTAAGTTTTAAACATTGTTAAATTATAACTTATAACAGACTACTGTTACAGTTAGTTTTTCACTACAAAAAGTATGCACGTCTTTTTAAATTTTACTTAAAAACAATATAGGTTTCAGGGACATTGTAGTTAGAAATTAGCATTTAAAAAACCTTTGAAATTCACAGAAAAAACCATAGGTTTTACAGACATTATAGTTAGAAATTAGCATTTAAAAAACCTTTGAAATTCACTGAAAAAACCATAGGTTTCAGGGACGTTATAGTTAGCTGGACATTTCACTCATACAAAACCATAGAAATTCCACCATTATAGTTAGTTCAGCTAAGTATAACTCGCGCCCCCGCAATGCACTGCTCATGACGTCACATATTACATCATTCATGGCATGGTCAGTGACATCACTGATAACATCACTGATGACATCTCAAATCACATTACTGATGACATCACTGATGACATCATCCATGTGATAATCTGATGCACCTCATCATACCCTAATATAACCTTTAATACACCCACTGTAAAATACAGACTAACATTTTCGAAACCATCCACACACCAATACCAGTTACTACATACTCACTCACTGATTCCTTGGTCTGCACACACATCCACTCATTCACCCATACAATCACTTATACATGCAGTCACTCATCAATACAACACTAGCATATGCACTCATACACCTATTCAGACACTCACACACCGCCACTCATCCATGGAGTTACTCACACACCTAGTCACTCATGCAAAGAATCAATCACACTCCCATTTACTCACCTATACAGTTATACACACACCACCTCACTAATTCATACAGACAGTAACGCATACTTACTCTCTTATGTAATAACTGAAACAAGTACAGACTCATCCATACATGCCACTCTCACAATCACTCACTCTCACATATAGTTATTTATATACACCATCACTCACATATACTGCCTTTTACATATGTAGTTACTCACACATGTACCACTGAGACATCCATTCACTCACCAACACACCCATACACACACTCACCCACCCATACAGCTGTTTCCACATCCACTCTTCAACCCATACACCCAGTGAATCAACCACTCACACATGTATGCACAGAGTCACACACCTCCAACCCACCCACACACACACTCAGTCCCCCATACAAATACTCAATCAAACAATCAATAACCCATATATACACTCATGTAGCTCCTGACCAACCCATATACCAGCTTACACAACAACAGACAGACTGATACAAACATTAACACAGTTTAGTCAGTAACCCACGCCTTCAGTAAGACACGTTTAATCAGTCACTTATACAATCAGTCACACACCTCCTAAATCGTCCATCCAGACACTTATACACCCACTCATTCTTCAATACACCTTGCCATACATATAAAACATATTTAAACTTTACAGAAACACAGAGTCACTGGATGATGTCATCAGTGATGTCATCAGTGATGTGATTTGAGATGTCATCAGTGATGTTATCAGTGATGTCACTGACCATGCCATGAATGATGTAATATGTGACGTCATGAGCAGTGCATTGCTGGGGCGCGAGTTATACTTAGCTGAACTAACTATAACGGTGGAATTTCTATGGTTTTATATGAGTGAAATGTCCAGCTAACTATAATGTCGCTGAAACCTATGGTTTTTTCAGTGAATATATATATATATATATATATATATATATATATATATATATATTATATACTGGCGGTCGCCAGTAGATAGTTATAGTTAGGACCACGTTTCCATAGGAAAAGCGTTTTTTGATGTGCTTATAACTTTGGCGTCGTTTGACGAATCTTTACAAAATTTTCCAAAAAGTTCCTCTTTTTAGGTGAGCTCCTATCCTGAAAGTTTGGGGGTGATTCGTGAAGGGGGCTGAGAAAAATGGGGGGTCCCAAAACGTGTTTTCTCCATGCAATTTCCATAGGAAACTTTAGACAAGGCTACAGGTCAAACTGCTGAACGGAATTATGCCAAATTTGGCAGGGAGAAAGGTCTTGGTCCAGAAAGCACGCTTTTGTTTAAATGGGGTAAGTCCGTTCAGTAGTTTTAGAGAAATATCAAAATTTACAGATATCGATATTTGAGAATTCTGACATCTGATTGGCTGAGGCGTTACGAGCACGAGTGTGCGGCTCATTGGTTGCGAACTGTTGAAACTAGGAAGTGTTGGCAGCCATTTTGTGACTGAGTTGAAAGGCGTAGGGCGAAACAAAAGAGAAAAATTGTATAAGAGGGTATAGTAGGAACACTGTGGTCTTACTTTAAGCAGTCTGTACGGTGCAGAGGCAGGGAGTTTTAATGTTGCGTAGGCCGTAGAAATCACGTCCACAGAACAACGGTGCACGGTATTGTGGCAAGGTTGCGTAGGCTCTGGAAATCCCGTCGGGAAAACAATGCGTCGTATTGCGGCAAGCAGTGTGTAGGGTGCACACACAGGTAGTGTGAATGTGCGGTATTGCGGCAATGTTCAGTAGGCTGTGTAAATCATATCGGGAAAATAACAATGCGCCGTATTGCAGCCTTCCTTTAATATAATGCGCAGTAATGTTTACTTATAATGCGGTGTTCACTTTTATCACGGACAGTGTCACTTTCTTAGACGAAATTTAATATTATGTGGGAGGGCGTGTTCTGTTCGTGTGTCTGGAACAAAATTAACGTTTAATTGGGTAAGGTGCTCCAACAACGAGCTCAATGTTCATTGGCTGCGAACCATTGAAAGCAGAAGTGTTGCAAGCCATTTCCTCCCCGTCCGTGGAGTAGCAGGGACATCTGATTGGCTGACGTGTTCCAAGCAGGACCTTCCCAAGCTTAATGTTCATTGGCTGCGAACCATTGAAAGTAGAAGTGTTGCCAGCCATTTCCTCCCCGTCCGCGGAGTTTCAGGGACATCTTATTGGCTGACGTCTTCCAAGCAGGACCTTCCCAAGCTTAATGTTCATTGGCTGCGAACCAATAAAAGTACAAGTGTTGCCAGCCATTTCCTCCCCATCCGCGGAGTAGCAGGAACATCTGATTGGCTGACGTGTTCCAAGCAGGACGTTCCCAAGCTTAATGTTCATTGGCTGTAAACCATTGAAAGTAGAAGTGTTGCCAGCCATTCCCTCCCCCTCCGCGGAGCATCAGGGACATCTGATTGGGTAACGTGTTCCAAGCAGGACCTTCCCAAGGTTAATTTTCATTGGCTGTAAACCATTGAAAGTAGAAGTGTTGGGAGCGATTCCCTCCCCCTCTGCGGAACACCATGGACATTTTATTGGCTAAAGTGTTCCGAGTACAAGTTTGCTCATTATTGGCTCGGAACGGTTCACTGTTATGAACCATTTTGTGGCGCACTTCAATTGAGTACGGGAAAAGAAAGTAGTAGCGGGGAGGGTAGGAACACTATTAACTCTGTACAGTGGTCACAAGGTGGTGGACAAATAACAAAGTGTGTTGCGGTCTTCTTTTTATTAAGTTTGCGGGTGGGATACTTCCCAGGAGCACTGTTTAGTTATAATGTGGTGTTTACTTTTCTGACGGGGAGCTGTGGTTGCGCAGCAAAAATGTCAGTCTAAGTTTGAATTCGTTTTTATTAAGCAATTACAAATATACTTTCTTCGGAAACTGAAGCTGTATATATCAAATGGGTGACAAATAAAAACGCAATTCATAAAATATCCCTTAAGCGTGGGCACACACTCCCTTTTTTTCTGCTATAGTTTGTAAAACTGTTGCCCCATATTCTTGATAATATAAGAGGGAATGAGTTACTTTTAGATAAAGTAGAAAAGAAGTGCTACAAGAAACACTCCTGCACTACATCATCTCAGGTCACAAGAACAATAACAAGTAAAAAACAGTTAAAAACAAATCACTTTATATTACATAGAAATGTACGCTTTATCATTTTTTATAATTTCAATTCTGTAGAATTTGAGATGTCATCAGTGATGTCATCAGTGATGTCACTGACTATGTCATGAGTGATGTAATATTTGACGTCATGAGCAGTGCATTGCGGGGGCGCGAGTTATAGTTAGCTGAACTAACTATAACAGTGGAATTTCTATGGTTTTGTACGAGTGAAATGTCCAGCTAACTATACGCCCCTGAAACCTATGGTTTTTTCAGTGAATATATATATATATATATTATCTACTGGCGGTCGGCAGTAGATAGTAATAGTTTGGACCTATTTTCCATAGGAAATCTGCAACATTCTATTTGAAATAACTTTGGCGGCGGTTGACGAATCTTCGCGAAAGTTTCCAACTTGTTGGGGCGCTCCGGTCCGCTCCTATCCTGAAAGTCTCGGGGTGATTCGTCAAGCGGGGGCCGAGAAAAAAGGGGGGTCCCAAAATGCGTTTTCCCCATTCATTTTTCCATAGGAACCTTTAGTCGCAGCTACAGCCCGAACTGCTGAACGGAATTACACCAAATTTGGCAAAGAGGTAGCCCTTGGTTCAGTGTCGTGCCTTTTGCTTAAATGGTGTAAATCCGTTCAGTAGTTCCTGAGAAAATCACAAGTAAAGTCACATATATATCTATGGCCGAGTAGGGTCCGCGTACCCTCCCGATCACGAGCTGCATGCTAATTGGCTGTCAAGTGGCTGTCAACACTCCAAATCAGGAAGTGTTGGCAGCCATTTTGTCCCTCGGTAGAACCGAGGGACAGAAACAAGTGCGCAAAGCGCAAAAAGGGGGCAGGGTAGAAACACCCTGACCCCCTAGGTCTGCTCAGGGCAGAAAAAAAGCATTTTTTTTTAAAAAAATCGGCGGGATGCGCTTAGGGTGTGCGGATCCCGCCGAAAAAAAAAAAGAAACAAGTGCGCAAAACGCACAAAGGGGGCAGGGTAGAAACACCCTGACCCCCTAGGTCTGCTCAGGGGGTCCCACAAGGACCCCCTTGGCAGAAAAAAGCATTTAAAAAAAAAAAAAATCGGCAGGATGAGCTTAGGGTGCGCGGATCCCGCCGAGAAAAAAAAACGAAGCGCGGTCTCCCGCGCTCGTTGTTAATTGACCCCGGGTGGGCCAAGTCCCGGGGGCATGCGGGGGTTTATTTATAATATGTGGGGGGACTCTAAGGCCCCCCCAAGCCCCGGGGACCACCACCCCCCGGGGCTTTAAAAAAAATGGTGCGGGAGGGCTCTCGGCCCTCCCGCAGCCCCGGGGACCGCCACCCCCAGGGGCTTCTTTTTTTAAAATTAATAGCACATGCCCTGGGGACTGCCACCTCCCCGGGGCACTAACAAAATAAATGTGGGGGTCCGTTTAGGACCCCGAGCCCCGGGGACCACCACCTCCCCGGGGCTGTGCACAGGACGGGAGGGGGCCGCGCGGCCCCCACCTGGAGCCTGTGGTGGCCCTGGGGACCGCCACCCCCAGGGCCGGCTCCTGCAGTGTCCCGGGGTGCCTACCCCTGGGACACTGCTGTTTGCAATGGAAGGACGGGAGCCTCGCGGCTCCCGTCCTGTCATTGCAAACTGCTTTGCTTCATTGAAGCGAGAGCAGGGAAACCTGCTCTCTCTTCAATGAAGCAAAGCAGATTGCTTTTCCACAAGGGGAGCTGCATGTCAGCAGCTCCCCTTATGGAAAAGCAATGCTGGCTCCCGCAGGACGTGGGGAGCCGGCGGGACCGTGCGGGGATTGGGGACCCCCCCCACGGTCCCCAACTAGTGGCCAGGCCCCGGGGGATGAGGTCCCCGGGGCTATTAGTGGCCTGGGAGGGGGGCCACGCAGCCCCCTCCCCAAAAATAAAAACATTGCAAAAAAAAAAAAAAAAAGGTTAAGGCCGGCCCCGGGGATGGGGTCCCCGGGGCCTTAAATGGCCTGAGGAGGGGGCCACGCAGCCCCCTCCAAAGATTTTATATTATATAAAAGAGGGCATGCCCTGGGGGATGGGGTCCCCGGGGCCAATAGAGGCCCAGGGAAGGGGGGCCACGCGGCCCCCTTCCCGTTTTGTTTAAAAAAATTTAAATCATCAGGCTTCGGGGGATGGGGTCCCCGGGGCCAAAAGTGGCCAAGGAAAGGGGGCCATGCAGCCCCCCTCCCATACAAAAAGAAAAAGAACAAGGATCCGGCATCGTGTCGGAGAAGTCGCCCACCGTCTCTGATAGCATTCTGCAAACGCGCCCCTGGCACGTGTTGCAGATGTGGAAACGTATTCCCCTTGCAATACTGGGGCGTCCCTGAGAGCCAACTAGCCTACTAGGAACCTCCAGTATGCGCCACGGGGCTACGTTGCAGAGAGAGTGTACAGAAGCCACGCCCTGTTTACACCTCTCTGCAACGCAGCTCTGTGGCGCTTTTTGGAGGTACATAGGTTGGGCTAGTTAGTGACTCAGGGACCCTCAGGATTCAAGGGGACAATTAATCCCCAACTTAAAAATTGTCACTCACAGGGCGCGTTTGCACAGTGGTGAAGGGAAGGGCGGGGCTTCAGGTGACATGTGTGCAAACAGGAACCGTGGCACGTTTTAAGATGGGGATAAAAATAGGTTTCAGACATGTTATAGTTAGGAATTAGCATTTAAAAAACCTTACAAATTCACTGAAAAAACCATAGGTTTTAGGGACAGTTATAGTTAGTTGGACATTGCACTCATACAAAACCCGTAAAATTCCCCCGTTATAGTTAGTTCAGCTAACTATAACTCGCGCCCCGCAATGCACTGCTGATGACGTCACATATTACATCACTCATGACATGGTCAGTGACATCACTGATGAGATCACTGATGACATCTCAAATGACATCACTGATGACATCACTGATGACATCATCCACGTGATAATCTGATGCACCTCCTCACACCCTAATATAACCTTTGATACACCCACTCTAAATTACAGACTGCCATTCGCAAAACCATAGACACTCCAACACCAATATCTACATACCCACTCACTGATTCTTAGGTCTACACACACATCCACTCACTCACCCGTACAGTCACTCATACTTACGGTCACTCAGTACAGGACTATCATATGCACTCATACTCCTATATAGACACTCAAACACCGCCACTCATCCATAGAGGTACTCACACACCTAGTCAGTCATGCAAATAATTAAACACACTGCCATTTACTCACCTATACAGTTATCCACACACCAGCTCACTTACTCATACAAATACTAGCACATTCTTACGCTCTTATACAATCACTGCTACAAGCACACACTCATCCATACAGTCACTCTCACAATCACACTCTGTCGCTTATAGCTATTTATATACTCCAACACACATATATACTGACATCTCAAATGACATCACTGATGACATCACTGATGACATCATCCAGTGACTGTGTTTCTGTAAAGTTTAAATATGTTTAATATATATCGGGAAAGGCGTATTGAAGAATGAGTGGGTGTATAAGTGTCTGAATGGATGATTTAGTACGTGAGTGACTGACTCTACAAGTGAGTGATTAAATGTATCTTACTGAATGCATGGGTTAGTGACTAAACTGTGTGAATGTCTGTATCCGTCTGTCTGTTGGTTTGTAAGTGGCTGCATGGATTTCTGAATAGCTACATGAGTGTCTACATGGGTTATTGATTGATTCTGTGAGTATCTGTATGGGTGCCTGAGTGTTTGTGTGGGTGGGGTGTGTGTGACTCTGTGCATAGATGTGTGAGTTGGTGATTCACTGGGTGCATGGTTTCAAGAGTGCATCTGTGATGGACTGTATGGGTGGGTGAGTGTGTGTATGGGTGTGTTAGTGATTGAATGTATATCTCAGTGGTACATGTATGAGTAACTACATATGTGAAAGGCAGTATATATGTGTGTTGGAGTATATAAATGGCTATAAGTGAGAGTGTGTGATTGTGAGAGTGGCTGTATGGATGAGTGTGTACTTGTATCAGTGATTGTATAAGAGCGTAAGAATGTGCTAGTATTTGTATGAGTAAGTGAGCTGGTGTGTGTATAACTGTATAGGTGAGTAAATGGGTGTGTGATTAAGTTTTTTGCATGACTGACTAGGTGTGTGAGTACCTCTATGGGTGAGTAGCGGTGTGTGAGTGTTTATATAGGTGTATGAGTGCATATGATAGTCCTGTACTGAGTGACTAAGTATGAGTGACTGTACGGGTGAGTGAGTGGATGTGTGTGTAGACCTAAGAATCAGTGAGTGGGTATGTAGTTTTTGGTGTTGGAGTGTCTATGGTTTTGAGAATGGCAGTCTGTAATTTAGAGTGGGTGTATCAAAAGTTATATTAGGGTGTGAGAAGATGCATGAAATTATCACATGGATGATGTCATCGGTGATGTCATTTGAGATGTCATCAGTGATGTCATCAGTGATGTCACTGACCATGTCATGAGTGATGTAATATGTGACGTCATCAGCAGTGCATTGCGGGGCGCGAGTTATAGTTAGCTGAACTAACTATAACGGGGAATTTCTATGGTTTTGTACGAGTGAAATGTCCAACTAACTATAACTGTCCCTAAAACCTATGGTTTTTTCAGTGAATTTCAAAGGTTTTTTAAATGCTAATTTCTAACTATAACGTGTCTGAAACCTATGGTTTTTTCAGTGAATTTCAAAGGTTTTTTAAATGCTAATTTCTAACTATAACGTGCCTGAAACCTATGATTTTTAAGTGAATTTCAAAGGTTTTTTTAAATGCTAGTTTCTAACTATGCCTACAGAGGTAGGACATGTGAAGAAAGAAGAAAAAACGCACAGAAAGAAGCAAAAGATGTGCAGAAAGAACCAACAGAGGAGCAGAAAGAGGCCTTGTTGCAAAATCATCCTGTGCCCACAACTTTTTCAGACGGGTACTGGTGGTAACTGACTCTGACTAACCAGAGCCAGTGCTATGCTAAAAGACACTTAGAATACAGTGAAAACACCTACATACACTAGGGAACACTATGCGTTGGGGTACCCCTGTGATTAGCATGACCTCCTCTGCAAGTCCCTAGTACATAATAGGGCAGGGGGATTAAAACTACCTCTTAAAACGCGCTACAGGGCGCGTTTCCACAGTGGTGAAGGGAGGGGGCCTGAGGTGACATGTGT
The DNA here is from genome assembly GCA_963921515.1 of Calotriton arnoldi. Taxonomy (NCBI): domain Eukaryota; kingdom Metazoa; phylum Chordata; class Amphibia; order Caudata; family Salamandridae; genus Calotriton; species Calotriton arnoldi. Next base: position 7,424 of record CAWUFW010006693.1, on the reverse strand, counting down.
GCAAACGCACCCCATGGCGCGTTTTAAGTTGCGGGATTAAGTCCCCTTGAATTCTGAGGGTACCTGGGGCCCAACTAGCCCCCAGGTACCTACAGTTAGGACCACAGAGCTGAGTTGCAGAGAGGCGTTCCGAGGCCACGCACCTTTTTCACCTCTCTGCAACGCAACTCTGTTGTGCTTACTGAAGGTACCAGGTGGGCTAGTTGGCCCCCAGGGTCCCTCAGGATTCAAAGGGAATTAATTCCCCAACTTAAAACGCACCACAGGGCGTGTTTGCGCACATGTCACCTGAGGCCCCGCCCTCCCTTCACCACTGTGCAAACGCGCCCCGTGGTGCGTTTTAAGTTGGGGGATTAGGTCACCTTGAATCCTGAGGGTCCCTGGGGCCCAACTAGCCCACTAGGTACTTCCAGTAAGCACCACAGGCCTGCGTTGCAACGCCTGTAACAAATTGTGCAGTTGTGTTTAGGTAGTGAAGAGGGTCGTGCTGGGGGTAGTGTTTTAGGGTTTAGGGTAGTGCAGTGGTGTTTGTGTAGTGTAGGGGGTCATGCTGGGGGTAGATTTAGGGTTTAGGGTAGTGCAGTGGTGTTTGGGTAGTGTAGGGAGTCGTGCTGGGGGATTGTTTTAGGGTTTAGGGTAGTGCAGTGGTGTTTGGGTAGTGTAGGGGGTCGTGCTGGGGGTAGTGTTTTAGGGTTTAGGGTAGTGCAGTGGTGTTTGGGTAGTGTAGGGGGTCGTGCTGGGGGTAGTGATTTAGGGTAGTGCAGTGGTGTTTGGGTAGTGTAGGGGGTACTGCTGGGGGTAGTGTTTTAGGCTTTAGGGTAGTGCAGTGGTGTTTGGGTAGTGTAGGGATACTGCTGGGTGTAGTTTTTTAGGGTTTAGGGTAGTGCAGTGGTGCTTGGGTAGTGTAGTCGTTCGTGCTGGGGGTAGTTTTTTAGGGTTTAGGGTAGTGCAGTGGTGTTTGTGTAGTGTAGGGGGTAGTGTTTTAGGGTTTAGGGTAGTGCAGTGGTGTTTGTGTAGTGTAGGAGGTCGTGTTTTAGGATTTAGGGTAGTGCAGTGGTCTTTGGGTAGTGTAGGGAGTCATGCGGGAGTAGTGTTTTAGGGTTTAGGGCAGTGCAGTGGTGTTTGGGTAGTGTAGGGGGTCGTGCTGGGGCAGTGTTTTAGGGTTTAGGGCAGTGCAGTGGTGTTCGGGTAGTGTAGGGGGTCGTGCTGGGGGGAGTGTTTTAGGGTTTAGGGCAGTGCAGTGTTGTTCGGGTAGTGTAGGGGGTCGTGCTGGGGGGAGTGTTTGAGGATTTAGGGCAGTGCAGTCGTGTTCGGGTAGTGTAGGGGGTTGTGATGGGGGTAGTATTTTAGGGTTTAGAGTAGTGCAGTGGTGTTCGGGTAGTGTAGGGGGTCATGCTGGGGGTAGTGTTCTAGGGTTTAGGGCAGTGCAGTGGTGTTTGGGCAGTGTAGGGGGTAATGCTGGGGGTGGTGTTTTAGGGTTTAGGGCAGTGCAGTGGTGTTCGGGCAGTGTAGGGGTCGTGCTGGGGGTGGTGTTTCAGGGTTTAGGGCAGTGGTGTTCGGGCAGTGTAGGGGTGGTGGTTCAGGGTTTAGGGCAGTGCAGTGGTGTTCGGGCAGTGTAGGGGGTCGTGCAGGGGGTGGTGTTTCAGTGTTTAGGGCAGTGGTGTTCGGGCAGTGTAGGGAGTCATGCTGGGGGTGGTGTTTCAGGGTTTGGGGCAGTGCAGTGGTGTTCGAGCAGTAAAGGGGGTCGTGCTGGGGGTGCTGTTTCAGGGTTTAGGGCAGTGCAGTGGTGTTCGGGCAGTGTAGGGGGTGCTGCAGGGGGTGGTGTTTCAGGGTTTAGGGCAGTGCAGTGGTGTTCGGGCAGTGTAGGGGGTCATGCAGGGGTGGTGTTTCAGGGTTTAGGGCAGTGCAGTGGTGTTTGGGCAGTGTAGGGGGTCGTGCTGGGGCTGGTGTTTCAGGGTTTAGGGCAGTACAGTGGTGTTCAGGGGGTGGTGTTTCAGGGTTTAGGGCAGTGCAGTGGTGTTCGGGCAGTGTAGGGGGTCATGCAGGGGTGGTGTTTCAGGGTTTAGGGCAGTGCAGTGCTGTTCGGGCAGTGTAGGGGGTCGTGCTGGGGCTGGTGTTTCAGGATTAGGGTAGTGCAGTGGTGTTCGGGCAGTGTAGGGGGTCGTGCTGGGGCTGGTGTTTCAGGGTTTATTGCAGTGCAGTGGCGTTCGGGCAGTGTAGGGGGTTGTGCTGGGGCTGGTGTTTCAGGGTTTAGGGCAGTGCAGTGGTGTTCGGGCAGTGTAGGTGGTCGTGCTGGGGCTGGTGTTTCAGGGTTTAGGGCAGTGCAGTGGTGTTCGGGCAGTGTAGGGGGTCGTGCTGGGGCTGGTGTTTCAGGGTTTAGGGCAGTGCAGTGGTGTTCGGGCAGTGTAGGGGGTCTTGCTGGGGCTGGTGTTTCAGAGTCTAGGGCAGTGCAGTGGTGTTCGGGCAGTGTAGGGGATCTTGCTGGATGTGGTGTTTCAGGGTTTAGGGCAGTGCAGTAGTGTTTGTGCAGTGTAGGGGGTGGTGTTTCAGGGTTTAGGGAAGTGGTGTTCAGGCAGTGTAGGGGGTCTTGCTGGGGTTGATGTTTCAGGGTTTAGGGCAGTGCAGTGGTGTTCGGGCAGTGTAGGGGGTCGTGCTGGGGGTGGTGTTTCAGGGTTTAGGGCAGTGCAGTGGTGTTCCGGCAGTGTAGGAGGTCGTGCAGGGGGTGGTGTTTCAGGGTTTAGGGCAGTGCAGTGGTGTTCGGGCAGTGTAGGGGGTCGTGCTGGGGCTGGTGTTTCATGGTTTAGGGCAGTGCAGTGGTGTTCGGGCAGTGTAGGGGGTCGTGCTGGGGGTGGTGTTTCAGGGTTTAGGGCAGTGCAGTGGTGTTCGGGTAGTGTAGGGGGTCATGCTGGGGGTGGTGTTTCAGGGTTTAGGGCAGTGCAGTGGTGTACGGGCAGTGTAGGGGGTCTTGCTGGGGGTGGTGTTTCAGGGTTTAGGGCAGTGCAGTGGTGTTCGTGCAGTGTAGGGGGTCGTGCTGGGGGTAGTTTTTAGGGTTTAGGGTAGTGCAGTGGTGTCCGTGCAGTGTAGGGGGTCATGCTGGGGGTGGTGTTTCAGGGTTTAGGGCAGTGCAGTAGTGTTCGGGCAGTGTAGGGGATCGTGCAGTGGGTGGTGTTTCAGGGTTTAGGGCAGTGCAGTGGTGTTCGGGCAGTGTAGGGGGTCGTGCTGGGGGTGGTGTTTCAGGGTTTAGGGCAGTGCAGTGGTGTTCGGGCAGTGTAGGGGGTCGTGCAGGGGTGGTGTTTCAGGGTTTAGGGCAGTGCAGTGGTGTTCGGGCAGTGTAGGGGTCGTGCTGGGGCTGGTGTTTCAGGGTTTAAGGCAGTGCAGTGGTGTTCGGGCAGTGTAGGGGGTCTTGCTGGGGGTGGTGTTTCAGGGTTTAGGGCAGTGGTGTTCGGGCAGTGTAGGGGGTCTTGCTGGGGGTGATGTTTCAGGGTTTAGGGCAGTGCAGTGGTGTTCGGGCAGTGTAGGGGGTCTTGCTGGGGGTAGTGTTTCAGGGTTTAGGGCAGTGCAGTGGTGTTCATGCAGTGTAGGGGGTCGTGCTGGGATGGTGTTTCAGGGTTTAGGGAGGTGCAGTAGTGTTTGGGCAGTGTAGGGGGTTGTGCAGGGGGTGGTGTTTCAGGGTTTAGGGCAGTGCAGTGGTGTTCGGGCAGTGTAGGGGTCGTGCTGGGGGTGGTGTTTCAGGGTTTAGGGCAGTGCAGTGGTCTTCGGGCAGTGTAGGGGGTCGCGAAGGGGGTGGTGTTTCAGGGTTTAGGGCAGTGCAGTGGTGTTCGGGCAGTGTAGGGGGTCGTGCTAGGGTATGTGTTTCAGGGTTTAGGGCAGTGCAGTGGTGTTCGGGCAGTGTAGGGGGTCGTGCAGGGGCTGGTGTTTCAGGGTTTAGGGCAGTGCAGTGGTGTTCGGGCAGTGTAGGGGGTCGTGCTGGGGGTAGTGTTTTAGGGTTTAGGGTAGTGCAGTAGTGCTTTTGTAGTGTAGGGGGTCGTGCTGTGGGTAGTGTTTTAGGGTTTAGGGTAGTGCAGTGGTGTTTGTGTAGTGTAGGGGTCATGTTTTAGGGTAGTGCAGTGGTGTTTGGGTAGTGTAGGGGGTCGTGCTGGGGGTAGTGTTTTAGGATTTAGGTTAGTGCAGTGGTGTTTGGGTAGTGTATGGGGTCGTGCTGGGGGTAGTGTTTTAGGGTTTAAGGTAGTGCAGTGGTGTTTGTGTAGTGTAGGGGGTCGTGCTGGGGGTAGTGTTTTAGGGTTTAGGGTAGTGCAGTGGTACTTGTGTAGTGTAGTGGGTCGTGCTGGGGGTAGTGTTTTAGGATTTAGGTTAGTGCAGTGGTGTTGGGGTAGTGTTTTAGGGTTTAGGGTAGTGCAGTGGTGTTTGTGTAGTGTAGGGGGTCATGTTGGGGGTAGTGTTTTAGGGTTTAGGATAGTGCAGTGATGCTTGTGTAGTGTAGGGGGTCGTGCTGGGGTAGTGTTTTAGGGTTTAGAGTAGTGCAGTGGTGTTTTTGTAGTGTAGGTGGGTCATGTTTTAAGATGCAACGCTCCAATACCTGACCAGTCTGCACTACATAAAACTGCAAAAAAACTAAAAATAAAAAGTGTTTTGCACACTTTTGTCATTGGGCTATACGTGGGCTACATCTGGGTAATATTTGTGCTACATTTGGGCTCTTTTTTCACTGGTGGCCATCTTGGAAGACTTCTTTGTTATGAAGTTTCCTAATTTCCTCATTTACTGCAGTCTCCTCAGTAGGAAATGCTTTCAGTTTTTTACTTTGATTCCATCAAGAAGGCCTTCAGATGTGTCACACATTTGCCATAAATTCAGAATGTTATTACTCTAGTTGTTCATTAGATCACTGTAGTAAAGCTACTGCTCACCAAGGAGTTAACTGGAAAACTACTGCTGGTATTGAAAGTGATTGTTTCAGTCTGCATGTCAGAATTTTCTAATGAAATAGAGGAGGATTTGAGTTCTCACTTAAAACATGCACTAAATTTTCTTTTTGCAGCACTAACCATAATTTCTATGGCAAAATGAACCCCCTCATTTTGTTCCTTTTTAAATTAAATGTTTTAAGTGTTACCAGTTTATTCCAATCAAGATGGCTTCAGGTGTGCCATACTTTTGTCATAAGTAAGGCTGTTAGCACTATAGTTGTTCTTTAGAACACTCTGGGAAGCTGCAGTAGAACACAAAGGCATCAACTGACAGGCTGCTCCTGTTGAAATATAACAGGAAGATATTTGAGATCACACTTGAAACATGTCCTAATTTTTCTTTCCAGAGCACTAACCATAATTTCTATGACAAGATGAACCCCATCATGTTGTTCCTTTTTAAATTAAATGTTTTAAGTGTTACCAGTTTATTCCAATCAAGATGGCTTCAGGTGTGCCATACTTTTGTCATAAGTAAGGCTGTTAGCACTATAGTTGTTCTTTAGAACACTCTGGGAAGCTGCAGTAGAACACAAAGGCATCAACTGACAGGCTGCTCCTGTTGAAATATAACAGGAAGATATTTGAGATCACACTTGAAACATGTCCTAATTTTTCTTTCCAGAGCACTAACCATAATTTCTATGACAAGATGAACCCCATCATGTTGTTCCTTTTTAAATTAAATGTTTTAAGTGTTACCAGTTTATTCCAATCAAGATGGCTTCAGGTGTGCCATACTTTTGTCATAAGTAAGGCTGTTAGCACTCTAGTTGTTCTTTAGTACACTCTGGGAAGCTGCAGTAGAACACAAAGTTATCAACTGACAGTCTCTGCCCTTGTTGGATGTACATGTTTTACTGAGAATGTCAGACTTCATTCTCACATGACTGAGAAAGATAATGTGAATTTACAGAAAATATGCTCTCATTTTAGCTTCTGGAGCACCTTCCAAAACTGTATGGGACAAGCATGTGAAAATAGTTCTCTCAAACATGATTCATGATATCCCAGCAGAAGGTTTTTCACAGGGTAAAATCACCTTAGAACACACCACAAGTATTGTGTACTAAGTTGATGGTACCATTAGTATGGTACCATCAACAAATGAATTCTAATGTAACTAAAGTCTGTTATCACCCTTTATAGTTCTCCTTTTGGTAACCCTCAAAATCTTCGATTCACTACAATGCATTTATATTGGTCCCAAGATGGCTGCCAGCAATTCCAGGATGAAGTGCTGACAGCCAATCAGATCTCACGATGACATGTGTGGTTAGGCTCCGCCCAGATATATATATGTTTTTACTTTTGATTTTCTCAGCAACTACTGAACGGATTTACACCATTTAACAAAAAGGGTTCTTTTTGAACCAAGAACTACCTCTTTGCCAAATTTGGTGTAATTCCGTTCAGCAGTTCGGGCTGTAGCCGTGTCTAAAGTTTCCTATGGGAAAATGAATGGGGAAAACACGTTTTGGGACCCCCCTTTTTTCTCGGCCCCCGCTTGACGAATCACCCTGAGACTTTCAGGGTAGGAGCGGACCGGAGCGGGCCATAAAGTTTGAAAATTTCGCGAAGATTCGTCAACCGACGCAATAGTTATTTCAAATAGAATGTCGCAGATTTCCTATGGAAAATAGGTCCTAACTATAACTATCTACTGGCGACCGCCAGTAGATAATATACGCCAAGGTGTATGGAAGAATGAGTGGGTGTATGAGTGACTGAATGGCTGATTTAGTAGGTGCGTGACTGACTGAATAAGTGAGTGATTAAACGTATCTTACTGAATGCATGGGTGAATGACTAATCTGTGAATGTCTGTATCAGTCTGTTAGTTGGTGTGTAAGTGGCAGCATGGATTGGTGAGTAGCTACATGAGTGTCTACATGGGTTAATGATTGGTGGTGTGTGTATAACTGTATAATGAGTAAATGTCAGTGTGATTGATTCTTTTGGTGACTGACTAGGTGTGTGAGTAACTCTATGGGTGAGTGGCGGTGTGTGAGTATCTGTATTGGTTTATGAGTGCATAGATCAGTGGCTATATTGATGAGTGACTGCGTGTATGAGTGACTGTATGGGTGAGTGGATGTGTTTGTAGACCTATGAATCAGTGAGTGGGTATGTACTAAACTGGAATTGGTGTGTCTATGGTTTCGAGAATGGTAGTTTGTATTTTAGAGTAGGTGTATGAAAGGTTATATTAGGGTGTGAGGAGGTGCATCAGATATTAAGTGGATGATGTCATCAGTGATGTCATTTGAGATGTCATCAGTGATGTCATCAGTGATGTCACTGACCATGTCATTAGTGATGTAATATGTGACATCATCAGCAGTGCATTGCGAGGCGGGAGTTATAGTTAGCTCAACTAACTATAACGGCCGAATTTCTCTGATTTTGTACAAGTGAAATGTCCAACTAACTATAACGTCCTGAAACCTGTGGTTT